>JARGCV010000085.1:3117500-4317500 GCA_034064705.1 Bothrops alternatus
ACATAGATCTAGGAATTGCTCATGCCTCCTCTAATTTTAATAACATATAAATGAAAGGGAATCATGTTCAGTTTTCCCCCATATTTAGTTTTTAGTGTCAACCCTAGTACTCTGCTCAACTAAAACCTTTGGTGCAGAAAATCTATATACCTTGGAAGAGGACTTGATCATCATATCTATATCATCCAGCCATCCTCCGAACATAGTTCTAGTTGTCACACATTTTTCTTAAACTAATATATTCAAAACTAAATGCATGGCTTCAGTAGTTCTCCGAAAATGGTATGCTGAGTGGAGGGCAATTTTTTCCCCCTACCGACAAATAGCTGATTTTGCTACCAAAGCAGGCTCCTTGGTGTCACGCTCCCCAGATTTGAACAGACGGAAGTAGGAATGACCTAAGATGACCTTCAGATGACCATGGACCTACCTGGGAAAAGTAATCTCAATAGTTGCAATATTTGGTAAGAGCAGCCACCAGTTCTGCTCTGGTTTCCAAAGCTGGCCCAGATTAGGAAGGCTCACATTCCTTCTCAGAAAGCTTCCTAGCTTTGCTTTGCAATGCCCCCCTCTTGCTAAGCAGGAGTTCATTGTTCTGGGCTGGATACTTCAGCAGGAAGAGCCTTCATGGCGATAGCCATCAGGAGCAAGTCTACCTGTCACCATCCCTGCTTGCCATTCTCCCTGCCCAAGAGCCATCAGGGTCCAGTGCAGCACACTGAAGGGGGGGGGCTTCTTGCCAAGCCTGGCCACAAGTGGAAGCTTGGCTACTGGCTAGTGGAAGTGATCAAGAAGCTATGTACCTTGAGCAAGGGAAGACAGCTTCTGCTCCAGCATTGGTCAAGGTCCCAAAGCCTGCTGCCTTTTCTACCCTCTTAGGTCTCTGAGAGGGGTAGGAGAAATAGGGCTCCCATCCATGCCCCACACTCTCTTTTTACACTTAGGTCAAAATCCAGTCACTGCCAATCTTGAGAAAGCAGAGGCTGGTGCAGGCAAGGTCAGCATCTATTGAAGTTCAGTGCTCGTTCATATAAATGAATGGGAGAGGTGGATAGGACCCCTATTCTCCCACCTCAAGTTGTCCCACAATGAATTGGCTATGCTGAGTTGTCTCACAGTGAGTTGGCTGTGGAGGGTTGGCTGCAGCAAGTTGTTCTAGACTAAAAAATGTAATTTATAGATTGCAGAGCCCAAAATATTTGGTCAAAATGCAATCAACAGTGCAAGCAACTCTACTTCTGCCTACTAAGATCATTCTTACTTAAATGGAGCCAAATTGAAACACGTAAGTAGATGTTTAAGCCTTACTAGGCTTTTTTCTTATGTTAACAGGGATATGGTTTAATGAATGTTTTTCATCAGCATGGTGTGCAGCAAAATTTGACAAAAGAATTAGTGCAAAAATGTGATGTGTCAAGTGCACTTTGAAATTGATAAACGTTTCTATTCCCTTTTTTAAAGGCTGATTTTAAAAGGCTGAACTTAGCAGCAATATGTTTATATGAATTAGTTTTGTTGTCACTTCTTCTTAAAAGGTAGCAACAGTGAATCTTCCTCATATTGATCAGTGTATTCATTTCTATCTCAGCCCAAGATTATATACAGCACTGTTATTGCATTATTATTTTTCATTTGTACTCAATTGATTTGCTGCCAGTAACTTACAGGTCAATTTACAAAAAGATATAGTATGATTTATTCTTTTTCTAAAAGGCTATGCCAGGCTGGGAATAGTTTTATGAAAGAGAACTTTTGGGATGCTTTTCCTTCTCAAATAAATTAGCTACACTAATAGATTTGTGCCTCAGTTGCCCCTAAATTTATATTCAGAGTAACCTTCTCCATGTGTATAAATCCATGTGTGCATGAGTATATTATGACCAACACATTGTTTTTGCCACTTATTTTTAAATAGCATTTAGATTTATATACTATCCCATTATGTTTTACAGCACTCTCTGGATGATTTACAATGTAAGTGTTATTTGCATATTGCCCCCCCTCCCCCAACAATCTGAGTCGTCATTTTACTGACCTTGGAAGGGTGCAAGGCTGAGTCAACCTTGAGCCCCGACAGGATTGAACTTTAGACTGTGGGCAGAGCCTGCAATATTGCACTTTAACCACTCAGCCACCAAATATTTGCACTACTTTCAGAAGAACCAAATAAAAAAAATCATTTTTGTAATACGTATTCTTAAAATAGTTCAATTTTTTTTAAATCCTCCAGATTATTGCCTGTAATTTAATCCCTTACAAAGTGAGAAGATTTTGAATTCTTGGCCACTCTATGAAATGAATAAATGTGCCTTCTATTTAATGCAATGAATCCACTGCAGGCTGCACTTGCTTTGGCATACTAAAGATTAATATTATTAATGGGAAAGATAAGAAATAGGTCACTTATATTTTAAAGTGAATTTCCAAAGCTATTTGTGGCTCCTGAAACATGGAATAATATCTCCAGAGCCCTTCCCAAAAATTTTAATGAGACAGGCAAAAATTATTAATTACAATCAGTGCAACTCAAAGATATATGGCAGTGGTGGTGAACTTATGGCACGCATGCCAGAGGCGGCACTTGGAGCTCTCTCTGTGGGCATGTGTGCTGTTGCCCCAGCTCTGCCTCCCCCCATGGCCCCCTCATCATCAGCAGCCCCCCAGAGGACAGTTGCCCCTGGAGCAGCACAGCCAAGGACATGGCAGCTGGACAGTGGGGACAAGACTCCACCCTTGCGCCCCGTCACGTGCAGATGATGCTGCAGGACATGGGCAGAGGGCATGGCCACCATACCACTGCTGGCCCACCTGGGTGATCTGCTGCAATGGGCCATGGAGGCAGTGGGTGGCCCTGTGAGCGAGTGGGGTGGGGCAGCGGGGCAGGGGAACAGGGTGGTTTTGGGGCACTTGGTCTCTAAAAGGTTCGCCATCACTGATATATGGCATCTCTAGGCCACATTGAGTGATGACAGCCACTTCTCACGAATGTGAGGATTCACATTTTTAAAATGATCAGTTTAGCATCCCTTCCACATGAAGTGACCATGGTAACAACATCTTGGTCCACTAACAATGCAGAAACAGTTTTGTGAAATATATCGATCAATTAAAAATTGCTAAGCCTCAGTGCAAAAATACCAAAAATGCTGTATTAGTAATATACTTAACTTGATTGCAATCATCAAACAGCATAAAAGAATTGGTATTTAAATATTAAAAATATCCAAAATTAAACTGACAATGCCAGGATAGTTAAGAAATGTACATACAATAAAAAAATTAGGTAAATAACAATATTAAATCAAATATGCTAAAAGACTTACTCAGGCTACACATATACAACAAGAAAATAAAATTATAAATCTGGGTAATATAAATATACAATAGCAGTATAAAAATACTGTATAAATGTATATACATATATGCACACACATATATTCATAAATAAAACAATAAAATTATTCAGAATGTTAAACTTCTCTTACAAGCCCCTGTCAATTCTGAGAAAAAAATATCATGCAATAGTTAACATAGCTTACATAACTCAAAGCCAATGGTTAATGCAGATCTCTGCCTATCCATACTCTGGGAAGTTCAATTGTTCTTAATTATTTCTTGTCTGATTTTGCATGCTGCAACCCAAAATCTTTTGTGTTATTTTAGAATTGATGTCAGAAATGGAAATTGTTTATACTGTTGATTATTGTATCCCATTTGGCTAGTCAGAAGTGAGAACTAGAGCATTTCAAGGTTCTATATAAAAATGGCAACATAGAAGGTCACGTTCAGTAATTTCTACCTATCCTGAATCAAAAGGACATACTCGTAATTAGTTGAGAGATTTTTGTATGTTCCAGCAAGAAGTGCTGAGAGGAAAGCATTATCTTGGGCTCAGGTAAAAAAAAACCCTCTCTGATTTGGGATGTTAAGTTGTATAAAACACATAGCTGATATCTGCCATGAGAAACTAAGTAGTATTACCAGCATCTGTCTGAGTCTATGTCAAACAGACTTTGCTTAAGTGTGATCCTTGCTTGCTCATAGCCCAAAGATTGTAAGTAAGTGGGGATAAATCCTAGGAGAGACAGCTTGTTATAAAATGCTTGTTTTCACCCTCTTTGAAATCTGTCTTCTAATGTCAGTGGAGCTGAGACTATAGGGAATAGTGCCAGCTTCAACCAGTAGAGTAATACATCTAGCCTTATTCTAGTCTTCATACTCTTTATTCCACCTCCATGGATAGTGAAGCTTTGGAAATACTGTGAGAAACTCGGAAAATTGCTCTTAAAATTTTAAATTAAACAAGTAACAATGGTATAACATGGGGGAGCGTGGGAGGGAAGGTCCCAATTGTGTGCCATATAGCAACTGAGCTAAGGGCTCGGCCTCAAAGACCTTAGTTCAGGCATGTCAAACTCGTGACATCAGATGACGTCACACGACATATCGGAGCTTTTTTGCCATTGCCGGCAATGGGGTGGGCGCGGCTCTATTATGATGAAACCAGCCCATAGGCCAGCAGTTTGACACCCCTGCCTTAGTTGCTGCAGGTATGTATTGACCTACTTTGGAATGGTGAAATCTTAAAATACTGCCACACTCCTACGTGTACTTTGTGAAGCATAAGTAGCTTCAGCTGTTTTATTTTCACTAGCCTTAAAGATTGCACCCAGGTGTGGAAAACATTGCACATGTTCAACAGCATGATTGTTAATATTCCAGGACCGTTTGGGGGGCTGATTTGCAAATGCCATTATTTTAATTTTAGAATAATTTATTTCCAGCTAGTTCTTTTTATTATGATGTACGAATGTGTTCAAAGCTCTCTTGAGTCCAGTGGGTGTCCTTGAGAGGATTTACTGCATTATCTGCAAAGACCAGTAGAGTAATACATCTCTCTGCTAGTTTGGGTGGATGTAAGTTCAGCTTCTTCAGTTACTCTACCACATAACTTATATAAAAAATAAAGAATATGTAGCCTTGTTTTGCACCCTTGATATTTGCAATGGTACTGTCAGGTGTCCTTGAGAGGTACATCTTACACTAAGCTCTGTTTCTTCATACAATGCACAAATTAAAAAAAAACCTGTTGGCAGTCGATTGTATTATAAAGCTTGTTCCATAATTTAGTCTGATATAAAGAGTCAAACACTGCTTAAGATCAACAAAGTGAATAGAGTGAAGCAGTACTCCGAGAGATGTATTTCTTGATAAGATATTGAAATATAAGACATTGGTCAATTGTTGAATGACCCTCACTAAAACCAAGATAAGGTAAGGTAAGATAACCTTTATTGTCATTTTTTTACTGTGGGCACAACGGCACACATCAAAAATGAAATTTAGTTGCCCGCTCTCAAAGTGAAACACATACACAACACACACCTAAACATACTATGTACAACATATGTATAGACCCATACCCCTACATATACATAACGAATAAATATTAAATACTGTCCATCTTGAAGAGCTGAAGCAGCCGCAACCAAGCAAGGCGCAGCCATCTTTAAAAAAAGAAACCAGTTTGTTCCTTTGCCAATAGTCCTACCTGTTCCATTCAGTCTCTAAGTTTCCATTGAAAAACTCATTAATACATTTTACCTAGAATATTAAGGAGACTTACAGGTTAATAATTGGCAAGTCAGACGTTTTTATATATAAGTACAATGATTGCTAGACCCCAGTTTTTAGGTATATGGCTAGATTTGTCAGTTGCTCTGATCAGTGTTGCCAGATCAGGAATCCATCATTCTGCATTATTTTTAATTGGCTCAGGTATAATAGAATCTGCACCTGGTGGCTTCCCTCACATAAATTTGGAAAACAGACTCATAACCTCCTCGGGTTTTATAGGTTGACAAGAATGCAGCTCTTCCATGTCAATATGTGGGGGAGCTGGTAGATACTGAGCTGACTTTGTAGAAATCCCTATAGTGATTTTCCCATATTTTTGGCAATATAAACTTGTCCAGCTGACATAGGACAGGCCAGGGCCAGGGAATCTTGCAATGATGCACCAGAAAAGGGATAATTTGTTTTCCCTGACTGAATAAGACAAGTTCATAATGCTTTCATGTCCCCCATTTTGTTTTGCCTAATTAATTGCTTGTAGTGTCACTTCTGATTAAGGGGATCTTATGCTGTAATGTTGCTATTGACTTATTTAGATTATTATTAGCTATTAGGATTTTCCTAGCTGCTATACAATCGGTGTCAATCCACAGTTTTGGTGGATGTGCAGGCTGTTTGTAGGGTCTTCATGTTGCTCTAAAACCAATGTTTCTGAAACTCCTGCATGAGATTATTGTGCAATTCCAATCATTGATTGAGTCAACTGTAGCAAAGAGAGAGCATATGTGTGAAAAGTAACTAGTTGTTCTGCTATTAAGTCATTGAGCTGAATATTTCATTTTACTCTGCAAGATATTATAATTGGGAAAACCTAATGCTTTTGCATTAAATTGGTGGAAGTTTATCAAAGTAGGGATGATTCACATAAATTGAGAGAAAAATGATCCTTAACAACTTGGGGGGGGGGGGCTGTAAAATGATCAAGAAACTGAAGATTTCCAGATACAATTACATTGAGTGTAAGGCTACTCCTGGACCCATTCCAGTTAACAGGCTTTTCAGGATGGTCTGATTTAAGAGACCTATTCAAGATGTGAAGCCTAATTGTTGGTTGGGTCAGTCATAATTCTGCAAAGCTTTCAAATGCTTTGCTCACCTTGTACACAGAAAGGAGAAATTCTAAATATTAAATAATATAAATAATACAATATAATAATATAATAATAAATAATAAAATTATTAATAATTAATAAATATAAGAAATAAGATTGTAAAATAAAGGAAGTCATAGAAAATGAAGAACTAAAATGCTCTGGGACTTTAGAATTCAAACAGACATGCACCTGCCATATTACACTCCAGACTAAGCAATTGTTGATAAGAAAAACAAAAATGTCTGGATAGTGGATGTGGCAGTGCCTGGAGATACGGTAGCAGAATAGAGGAGAAAAAACTGGAGAAGATAACAAAATTCAAAGATCTGCAAATAGAAATAGAATGACTGTGATAAAAGAAAGAAAGAATAGTACCAATAGTAATAGGTGCCTTGATACAATCCAAAAACAACTGGAGCACCACTTGAATACCATCAGCATTGGCAAATTCACCATCAGTTAATTGCAAAAGGCGCCTTTACTAGGAACAGCTTACATTCTGCAGTGATGGCTGTAATACCATCAAACATTCTGCGTTTCTCAGGTCATTGGGAAGGACTTGATAGGTAGACAAAATTGCCAAATCCAGTCTGAACATCTGCCTGATTATGCGATGAACCTTACTGTTAATAAAATAATATTATGGTATTTGTCTTAGCTCACATATTTATTTGCCATAGCTCAGTTAACTGTAAGTTATACCTGGTTCTTATTTCTTAAAAGTGGCCTCTTTAAGGGTGGCCTTAAAAACCATTTAAAACAGGGGTATCAAACTGCCGGCCCATGCAGAGGCCACACCCACCCCAGCTCCAGCAATGCAAAAAAAGTTGTGATACATCACGTCACATCACTTGATGCAGTGAGTTTGACACCCGTGATTTAAAACCTTGATCTAAGCAGGGTAGTACAGCTAACAGCATTGAGACCTCATTTGGTTTCTAAGTCTTTGGTAGGCTTTCAGATTCCTTTTCAGCTGCCACCTGTTTTGGAAATTTGCAATTAATCTTATAAACTGGAAGACATTGAGTAAGTATGGATGGAGAAAATCAACTTGGGATAAATAAAATACATAGTTTTTATTCTCAGCATGCCTACTTTGAATGTGTCAATTTTAATCTCTGCCTTGCCCACACATGACATTTAAAATATGGGGCCCATGATCAAAATGGATATTCTATGCCATATATAGCTTTATGGCTCTCAGTTAGAAATGTAGACGTTTACTTGATGGTATGTGTTCAGAAAACATGTTGCAGACATTATAAAGACATTGTGGGGGGGGGGAAGTCAAGATGGCAACAAAAGATTCAGAAATGTAGGAGAGGAATTTCTTTCCTAAAATAATTTTAATCCTGAAGGCAGCTTTTAGAATACAGAAGTGGGTCCATTCAAGTTGAACGACACAGCATTATGCTCAAATGTTCTCCTTCAAATGTGGAAACAACGTAGATCTTTTACATCTCTGAAAAATGCACACCATTTCCAAACCTTGAATATACCCCAGTGAATCTTTCAGTTACACCCCTATTCTGATTTGCCTTGATGTACATTCCAAACTAAATACTAAAAAGGGGCAAGAGCTGACAACTACAAAACCAAAAATAATAACATTGAGATTATGTATTTGGCAATAAATACGTTTTCAAAAATAAGTGCTATGAACAGGTGCTGTTCAGGTGTTGCACCCAAATCACTTCATGGGATGATAGATAAATATGTTTTCAGGCATTTTATGGATTGCATGCTACTAACCAAGTGGAAACAAATTCCAGTATCTCCAAAATCTTGTTCAGTACAATAAAATATATCAAACAAAAGAACAAAATTGAAAGAATCTTCTTAGCTAACCAGGATGATAATATATGTATAACATTGGCATGCAGTATATTTGCAATTTCATCATGCTGAACATGAATTCAGTCAATGGCTACTTGACCGAATTAGAAAAATGTCATTAAAAGTATTATCTCTTTAATGTCCAAAGATAAAACAATTTTCAATATCTCCATTTTCCCTTTATTTACAGTTTGAGCTTTTTAGCTTTTTAACATTAGTTTTATGAATGTTTCATGACTGTTTTGTGATTTATGAATGATAAAAATGATAAGACAAAGAAGAAAATAAACTACAGATAACAAGTACAATTACAATTATATAATGCTAACACTGTTCGTATTTTTTGCTCTTCTTCATTATCCTCTTCTTTTAATTAAGGTCAAGAAAAATAAAATCTGATTGATTCTCACTCATTCTGAAGAACAAAAAAAAGCTGCTGAATTACAAAAAAAGAAAAGAATTTAAAAAAAAATTCACAAATGAAATGTTGTATTCTTATACTAATTTCATTACAAGATGCCTAAGCATTAAATATGAATGACCAAACATCTCTGTTGATGTACAGATGCTCTGGTTTCCATACACCCATTAAGTCTCATTAATTTAGTGCTATATCATTTATTTATTTATTTCACGAGGGCATATTCTTTGGTTAGATTTACACCAATTTCAACCAGCCCTGTTGTAAACCTACAGGGATCAGTCATGAGATGACGTCATTACAGGGGATTCATTTGGGTTACTTAAGCCATTTTCTACAGAAGAGTTAGATAAAAAAAAAACTTCTGTGATCTTGGCCTGCCTCCCTCCCTCTATGTAATCTTCTACTACTCCAGTCTCTGGCTATAATCTTAGTCAATGATAGCCACCTCTTGTGAGGGCCATTTCTAAGAAATAATAATAGCAAAAGATCTCCTACTCATTATGTTCTCAAACATTCTTCCATCTTTCTCCAGTCAGCTTTATTCAATGGCTGCTGTATTTTAGTTGCAGTAAGTTTTTAAAGATAAAACACTTGGAATTCCACCTTTAGTTTACATTCTTTGTTATTGGCATACGTGCACTTCCGCACTAATGTAGCTTGTTACAGTCAAACCACACTGATACTGATGTAGTGTGCTTCAATTTTTTAAAAAAAGTTTCTACCCAATATTTATAAAATAAATTTTAGAATTATCATATGGAGCTCATGTACATGCAGCGTCCTGCAACCACACCTCCCTGGAAGTTCATTTATTTATTTAACATAATTATATGGCTGCTCCTCTCATTGAATATGACTCTGGGCAGTGTACAACCAACAAGACAATGTCACAGCTATTAAAAATTAAAATTAAGATAAATTTAAGAGTTAATTTCACTCTGAAGCTGCCCAGATATGCTCAGCACATCAACTCTTTCACTAGAAGCAATAACATATAGGATCACTGTTACACCAGGTTACCACTCTCTTCCAGATGTGGCAGTAGGTCTCTCTGATCATTGTATGATCCAACTCATCCCCACTGGCAGGCAGAGACTTAAAACTGCAAAGCTTATGGTCAAAACAATGAAGTCTTGGAGTGAGGAAGCAAAGTTAGAGCTACATTACAGGTTGCTTTGATTACACAGATTGGAGTGTCTTTGAAGCCGCTTCAGTGAACTTGGATGAATTCACTGATACTCTGATATCATATGTTAGCTTCTGTGAGAACATGTGTGTGCCTAGATATAAAAGCTCAGTCCACCACAATACCGCTGAAAAAGAAAAATAAGAAATTCAAGAAGAAACCAGCATGGTTGCATAAAGAACTCTCTGATAAACTGAAAGACAAAAAGGATAAACATGAAAAGAGAGACACTTAACTAAAGCAGAATACCAACATATAACTCAAATGTGCAAAGATGATGTCAGGAAACCTAAGGCTCAGAATGAACTAAAACTTGCAACCAATCAATAATAATAATAAAATGATTAGGGGGATGGAGGCTAAAACATGTGAAGAATGGTTGCAGGAATTTGTATGTCTAGTGTAATAAAAAGACGGACTGGGGTGTTTCAGTGTTTCAATATTTTAAGGTGACCAACTTTTTTACAATGAAAAGGAGGACACAAATAAATTGAAGAAAAAATTATCTTAAATAAAAGAAACATTTTATTCTTTGCAACAATAATACAGAATACACTATAATATAATAAATGCAGAGTGGGCCCCGTGACTCCCAAAGCACCAACTGCACTGGCTCCGGCCCCGGGAGGCAGCCCGTCATCGACACACCCTGCCTGCAGCTGCCCCACCCGCACCACCGCCCACCCTGCGCAGCCCCATGTAGAGTGGGCCCCGTGGCTCCCACAGCATGGGGGTCAGCCAGCTGCCACCGCCCCTCACACCCCTGCCCGCAGCAGCCCTGCTGCCCCTGCGTCTTGCACCCACAGCCATTATTGCCCTAGCAGGGCTGAAGATCAACAGAAACTTACTGTGGTGTCGCCGCTCCAGTCTCCTCCAGATATCTTCAGGACTAACTAGGAGATGGTGTAGTTGTGTAGCAGGGAGGGGTGCAAAGTTCCTGCCAATTTGCCTTCGCTGCAGAAACTTGCATGTGCAAAGTTTGCCGGCCGCACTCAGCAGCAATTCCTATTGGCTTTCAAAAGCCAATAGGGGGAGTAGCACAGCTCATGCAAAAATTGAAACCATCAAAAAACGCCATTCTGAGTGTTCTATGAGAAAAAAAAAAGCCCTGCAGATTAGTCTTCAAATATCGAAAAGGAGGACATGTAGGAGGACACTTTTCGAGAGAGGACAGAACTTACAAAAGGAGGACTGTCCTCCCTAAAGGAGGACGGTTGGTCACCTTAAATATTTGAAGGGCTGCCACAAAGAAGAAGGGAGCAAGCTATTTTCCAAAGAACCAGAAGGCAGAACAAGAAGCAATGAATGGAAACTAGTCAAGGAGAGAAACAACCTAGAACTATGGAATGATTTCCTGAAAGTGAGAACAAGTAACCAGTGGAACGGCTTACCTTCAAACACTGTCGGTGCTCCATCACTGGAGACTTTTAAGAAGAGACTTGGCCAAATATTCTTTTATTTTTGCATGGTTGTTAAATGAATCATGCAATCATTAAGCAAACACAGCTTCCCCCATTGTCAGAAGCCCTCTCCCCAGTGATCCCAGGATGCTGTAACTGTTGTAAATACATGTCAGTTGCCAAGTGCTTGAGTTTTGATCACATGACCATGGGGACACTATGACAATAAGTGCAAGGATTGGTTATAAGTCACATTTTTCAGCATAGTTACAACTTCAAATGATTATTAAACAAATGGCTGTAAGTCATTACAAGTATGCAGTATATATACTTTATTATATATATAATATATATAATAAAGTGGGGGTTTGAACTGATTGGCTGGGAGCTCGGCTGTGTTCTGATTGGGTGGAGGTGTGTTCTGATTGGTTAGGGGTTTGGCTGTGCTCTGATTGGATGGGGGGTTGGCTGTGCTCTGATTGGCTTTGTTGTGCTATGGGAGCACAACAAAAACCCCACCCAAACAGAACACTCCCCCAGCCAATCAGAGCACAGCCAAACCCCTAACCAATCAGAACACACCTCCACCCAATCAGAACACAGCCGAGCTCCCGGCCAATCAGTTCAAACCCCCACTGGCAGTTAAAAGGGGCGGAGGAATTACAACAATGGCCTTGGGGGTGGGAGAGAGAGAGAGATAAAATTTAGAACTTTAGTATATTTATTGTGTGGTGTATACAAATGCACACTAAAAGCAGCCTGACAGAAATCAATGGATTTTAAAATGTATAGAATGTGGATGGTGTTCATTTTTGTTTTTTTAAAAAAGTATTCATAAAACAGGGAATTGAAAAAAATGAATTAGTTTTCTTGAGTAGAATATCCCAAAAGAAAAGTGGAAGAGGGAACAAAGTAATATCACCTACCTGTGAAATCCTACAGTTAAAAAATATCTTTGTAAGCCATATGGACATCATTAAAAAGCAAAAGGTTTGCTGTAGGTTTCTTCACCAGTATACATATATATAGTGAATTGATTATATTTGGGAACTAGCAGTTAAAGGACTTTGTTCCATGTCTGGCAAGATTTCTATAATGATGATTCCCAGAATGGTAAGACTCATGCTTTGAAACCATCATCTTCAGTTTCAGGTAGCTGCCAAAATTAAATGTAGAAAAGTCCAAACTAATGACAACCAGCGTGAGAGAACTGACAATAAAGATATTGAAATGGTAGATAGCTTCAGCTTTTTAGGATCAACCTTCAATGGTAAAAGAAGAAGCTGTCATGAAATATCCTGCTTGCGGACTAACACTTGGTAGAGCAGCTATAACTGTCTTAGAAAAATATACAGATGCTGTGATGTGTCTATATCTATAAACATCAGAATAGTGCAAGCCCTGGTATTCCCTGAGACACTCTATGGAAGTGAAAGTTGGACTTTGGAAAAGGACAAGAAGTTGTTTTCAGATCTGATGTTAGAGAAGATTCCTGAGAATACATTGGGACATCAAGAAAACTGAGAAATGAAACATTGAACAAATTAGTACAGAATTCTTACTTGAGGCCCAATCGAGTAGGTTTAAATTACCCTTCATGTTTCATTTTATCTTTTTATTTTATTTTTATTTTATCATTTTTGTGAATACCCTGTTCTCTAGAAAGGGCTCTCAAACTGAGTAAAGTGGAAGGAAAGAGAAGAAAATAATGAACATAAGCAAGGTGGATGGAATCAATTTCAATAGTAACTGATGCACAGTTAGAAGATCTGACTGGGTTAGATCTATGTTAGGACAGATGTTCATGAAGAAAATCTAACTATGTTGCTGATAAGAGTCAATAATGATGGCACATAGTCAAAGAATCTAACATTATTTGCAAGATGGAGATGGGAAAAGGGGTCATTTTTATTTCTGTACTTTTGAAACATTCTTCACTATCATTGCTCCACTTCAGTATAACTGCTGTACAATTGGGTTGAGTTTATTACAAAGGTTTATCACATATGTCATTTCATCCAATTTTGCTTCAAAGATTGGTAGAAGATGTCAATGATGGTGGACCATTTCAGATCAGGAATTCCTGCAAAACGGAATGCATTTTGTATAGTCAGTTTTCACAGCCACATTGACACCTCATTCAATACTATAGAAACACAGACAAGCCATTGCTTCTAATCAATGCGTCTTTGGAGCTATTGCTATTCAGTTACAAAATAAAGTCTAAATGGGAAGGCATTGAAACAGTTCTGTAAATTGTCTCTTAAATGCAATTTTTCTTATTTCATACAGAGGCACATCAACACAATATCAAATGAGTCAGCTTTTGTCAAGCTACAGTGGATACCAGTATAGCATACTCAATAGGTCTATGAAGTGTGGCGAATGACTGTCTATTAACACTTAACAGATTCATTTCCAGAGCCACAAATGTGATGAAAACTTCACATGTAAAATAGGATAAAACTTCTTTACTAAGTTACAATTTGTGTCTATTGGTTGATCGTTGATCAATCCTTTATAAAAAATTTTTTTACTGTAACCTTATTAGAAGCTTTTAATAAGTTGGAAGAAATATATTGTTGCATCATGCCAACACATTTTTCCTTTCTGTAGTATTATTGCTTATTATTGCTCAGCAGCTCAAGTAAGTCAGGATATCCATCTACAGATCAAAAGCTTAATCAACTAAAATGTGTTTCTCAATTGGAAAGCATACAAAGTACCAATTGCTTTAGTAAGCTTGAATGTATATACAGCAAACAATGCTGAAGCAGCAACATTTTTGTAATTTCTGCTAATCTTGAGTCATGTTGAAATATTGCCATGAGATTTTTTTACAGGATGGGTCACCATTGCTTTCCTTAACCCTCCCCGTGTAAGGACCCACCCCACTTTGCATCTTAAGAAGACAGAACTCTTGGAATATTTCTTCCAACAGGCATCTTTATTAAGAGAAAATGGTTGCAGGCATTCTAGACAGGACTTCGGGGCCAAGCCCTATGGTTCAAGGTTTCAAGGGGTTCTCAGCAACTCCACCCCACCCCACCATCCTTCCAGTGACAATCCCAGGTGTTACATTTCCACCCCCTTTTTCCTCACTGCCGGCGGAAGGGAGACTTCAGAGAGGAGTAGATGAGAGCTGATGGCCCGATTGTTATGGTTAGTCCTTTTGGTGGTATCCACATTCAGTCCCTTTTGAAGTTGTACCAAAAGAAGTGAGGGCCATAAAACCCCTTTGTTCATCCCCCTTCCCCTTCATCATATGACAGAATCCAGAGAGGGCAGAAATGGGGTTTTCCATAGTCGATAACTAGAGATGAAATATAATTGGATTCTGACACCCCATTTATCTGGGCTTGGGACTGGCATATGGTTGACTTATCAACCATATGGCTGGGTTTTTTATATAATATATCCTATAATAATCAAACATATGAGATGGAACCTCAGAGTTGGTTTGAAACCTTTTATAAACCTTTTTGTACAGCCTGCAAGAAATTGTTTTCTTTCCTGACAGATTTTGTCACTATCCCCCAAACCTGATGTGTCACAATTTAAATATACTCTATGTACAGTAGATACAATTCTGAAAATATTAAAAAGCAAAAGCAAAAACCTTTGATACTTAGTTTGTTCTTTACTCTGACCTTCTAGATAATGAAATAATAGTTCCAGTAAAATTAACGCTAGTTTTTCAATTGACCTTTGTGAATTTAAAAGACTGCCCACTTAATATCCATGTGGGATATCAGAAATATATTTTGTACAGACATTTATGGCAGGCTAGTTTAGCTTGCTATTTTAAATCAAGAAGTACACATGCTCAAAAGACTTCCAAGTAGGTTTTCCTCATGGTAAGTCCCTGCCATCTCCAAAGAAGATGCAAAAAAATAATAAATCTGTATTTCAGCCTCACTGTTTTAAACAACCTGGAATGCTTTAATAACTGATTTATATAATCATATGTATGAATAAACTCACAAGCTAAACTTGTTACTAGGTATGACAGGAAAATTTCTATCTCTACAACATTCTAACTGCAAAGAAATGTAGTTAATTTGGAAATCTTCTATGTGTAATTACCAGCATCTAAATTGTACAGCTGAGATAACTGATCGTTTCAGTAATCTGCTATAATACTTCAAGTCAAGTGAAATGGTTTCTTAATTTTCATTCTGGTTCTCAAATGTTAGTATTTAATCAACAAATTTGAAGCTCACTCACTCTTTTCTTTATTAAGTAATAGACAATCACCCAAGATCTAAAAAAACATTTTATTTTTTTTTAAAACCGCAGCAAATTTCAGAGTTGGTATGGGCATAAATCCAAATCATCTGCAGATAAAGCCATTATCCTTATAATAAAGAAAATATTATAGCTGCATCATATCATATCCTGCTTCCCTGGTGATGGGGCTAATGACTCCTAGAGTTTGGGTGGGGTATGCAGATTTTAGGTGTCTTTGTCTTCTTAAGCTTCTAGCTCCAACTTTCCTGATGGTTTACATCTGCATTTGTACAGGACTGGCTTCTGCTCGGGACAGAGAGACTTGGGAGCAGGGTTGGTTTCTGCTTTTAAAATCCTTTTGAGGAAATATATTTTTCTGCCCTTTTAATATTTCCTTCTCTGGAGAGCTGACTTCCCTCACTTATAAACATAAAAAACTTTTGCAGGTTCCAATCTGGGTCAGTCACTGGGACCAAAGGTTTTGTCTTCTGAGCTTTTGGACTTGTGCTGGAACCCATCCTCCAGGAACTTCTCTCTAGCAGAGTTTGTGCTGCTTGTGTGGTATTTATAGTGCCTGTTGTAAGTGGCTTTTCTAATGTTGCTTGGGGTGTGTTGATGGCTGGGTTATAAATCATTCCGCAAAGAGATTGTGCAATGCTTGCAATCTTAAATGAACAGAAACCACCACACAGCAGGGTACATGACTCCAGGGTGCTCCCGCTGGGAATGCTAGCTAGGTGCACTTTCTTGGAACTCCTAGATTGGGGTTGCACACTTTTGGGCTCTTTTGAAGAACAAAGGCAAGGTTTCTCTACGTAAAAGTTTTTTAGGGAAGGCTCAGTACTGCCGGCTCTGACAACCAATTATGTATTGCTCTCCTGGAATAAACTCTACCTCTGATTCAAGCAACTGCCTTCATTCCTTTTCCTGGCTTAGAAATGGACCTGTTAAGATTTCTTTCCAACAGGATTTTCTCCAGTCTAATCTTGTTATTCCATGTGTTGTACATAATTCTATAGAGGAAGGAAGTAGGAAAGAATTCTAAGCATATGCTATGGCTATCATATCTGAGCAAGAAAATCAGTACAGTGAGACTTCTCTCTGCTGCTCTCCTAAGGGTTTCTGGATATTTGCAGCCCAGTCAGGTGTAGTCCTTGCATATGCAGTCATACAAGCATAAGTCTTGGTGTATTCCAATACTTTTACATTAGTTTTACCTACAATAGAATTTTAATAGATCATGGGAAAGTAGACAAGAAAACAGGAGTATTGCAGAGACATCTCAACTCAGGGAAGAGGAAAAACATGAAAAAGAAACTCAAAGTTGAACAAAATAACTACTTTGGCAGACTTTCAAAATTCTCCTCATTAGCTTACTAGCAATAACAATCTTTCCAGAAATCCAAATGATTCTTATTTCCTAAATTTGACAGCCTTGCAGGACTTGGCATTATTCCTGTTAGATAGAAAAGGGCTGTCATTGTTGTGACTTCTCTTTCCTGACCGTATGCAACCAGTCATATTGCTTATTTTAGGAGATCTAAAAAACACTAAGTCAGGATAGCCCTGATTAGTACTTGAATAGGAACCATCAGGGATCCTCAGGGAACTAGATTAAACTAGAACCAAAAAAAGAAAGAAAAAGTTGGGAAAGAAGCATCCTGGAAGAAAGAGATTGCAAAGTGCAATTTCCAAAAAAAAAACAAACTACATGAGTTGAGCTCTACTCAAGGACAATGTTACTCACTGTCTGCAGGGATAAGGAAGGAAGGAAGGAAGGAAGGAAGGAAGGAAGGAAGGAAGGAAGGAAGGAAGGAAGGAAGGAAGGAAGGAAGGAAGGAAGGAAGGAAGGAAGGAAGGTCAAGAGAATAAAACAATTCTCCAAATTACTTAAATTAAAATTTATGCACTTTTATGCTTGTGAAAAAGTATTTTTTATTGAGACAAAGTAAACATATGAAAATGGCAGCTGCTATTAAATAATAAAAGTCAGGATATGATAATCAATATTAGTTTAGGCAGCCTTTTCTAAATTAGAACAATTTTCATGGTTTTACTCTTTCTGCAAATATTATTCTGATTATAATATGTCAGATTAAGTTAGTAACATATGGAGAATTGTTTTATCCTCTTGATCTTCCTTCCTACCTTCCTTCCTTCCTTCCTTCCTTCCTTCCTTCCTTCCTTCCTTCCTTCCTTCCTTCCTTCCTTCCTTCCTAATACTTTGTAGCTTTGGTTGTAATAGCAGTTGTTGTAGTAGTTGCTGTTGTTACCTTAAAAGTCATGGCAATATGTTTTTAGAACGTTACATTTTTTAAAATGCCTGCACAATCACTATGTAAAGATAGATGGATAGATGGAAATAATATGTCATCAAGTTTCCAGCACTGACATGTAATTATTCATATTTGAAAGATCAGACGAGCTTAACATTTTAATATTAATTTACAATTGATGCAATTATAAATTATGTAAATTATATTATGTTTGCATGTGGTTTTTGTTGATTGGCATGTATTTGAAATGCTTGCTGTTTTCCTTCTTTGTTTATTTTTTTTTGGGGGGGGAGCTCTATACATGAAAAGATATATTTCCCATTTGAAATAGTTTTCCTGAAACATCTGCCACCAGAATGTGTCTCTAGAGCTAAGTTATGATGGATGAATTTTTGACAGGTAATCGGAATTCAGATCAGATGCAGACAGATTTAGTAGTGAGGAGCTGCAGTTTATTAAAATAACTATTGACTTATAGAACATCTCCACCTTTATTTTTTTTAACGTGATCCAGGGATTGACCATTTGAATTGATCACTTGAATGCAGTAGTATCCACAGTCTGAAAATGCCTCAAATGTATATACCACATTTTCTAAAGTAAGCCATTTTAGCACATTTCCCTCATAAATTTGGTTCTTCATGTTGCTTCCTTATTATGTCATTGAAAATACAATTTGCTTTGACAGCAAAACATACAAATATTAGGAGGTGAATAAGAAGAGGGATGACATGAATTTGGGAAGATTATCATGGGAGGCATATCTAATATTTTGGAAATATGAACATCTCAATCAATACTCAAAAGGTCAAGTTTAGGATTAGTATTATATCTAAAATTATTTTTACCTACTACATTGTCTTTCCTTCATTCTTTGTCAGAAAAAAGAAACTAATTAGCATACACTTTCCCAGAATTCATATTTTCTTTCATGCTGCAATAAATTTGTTAGCCTTTAAATACTGCAAAACCTTTCTCTCTTCTTTAATGTACACATGTCTTCCCAATGGAATAAGAAAAAGTATGCTTCTAAGCAAATGAAACAAGTGCCAAAAAACAAGATGAATAGTTGTCAGACCATGATAGATAGGATTAAGGATTTGTTGGTGAAGACAAAAGACTTGGAGCAATATGCATCACATTATACTTCAAGCATCCTCTGGTTTCCATTCTGTTGATGTATAAGGTTTTATTTTGTCAACAGTCTAATCTTATGTATTTCCAAAGGTGGACACATCAGTAATCATAGGTCAGGGACTTTATCATTGCTTCTTATAGAAGGGGGAAAAAAATCAATATTACATCATGAAACCAATATGACAGACTTAAATGCACAGTAGTCTGTTTGTTGGCTGAACAATTTTAGCTCTGTTGTGTCAAATTAAATTAATAAAATGACGCATTAAATTCATTTCAGATACAGGGGCTGCCTTAAAAAACTTTATAGTATTTTAATGAAAATAAATTTAAATTTGTCTTTCCTTTGCAATTAACTTCATTTCTATGTAGACTTTTTCCACTAAACATGTTTAGCCACACAACCATTTTGGGTTCTTTATTTTTCAAGCAATTACTATCAGCTAAATAGAATTGATTGTGGGCACAGCACAGCTGAAAAGCCCACAGAGTATTCTGGTAACGCTTATTTTAGGAACGAAAATTGTTCTGGGTATGGTAATTCTAAATACCGGTAAACACATAATGACATCATAAATGTTCTCTGTTCAAAAGTTTGAGGCTCAATTTTACTATGTTTGTATAACTTACTTGCCAGAAATATATGTAATTAAAATATTTTAAGTAAAGCATAATTGCCTATTATCAAGTATTTTCTATGTTTATATATTTTCTTTTATGCTATCACTATCGCACTGAAATGTTGTTTATTTCTTTTGCATTTATGATACCAGAGTTGTTGCCAAAACAAAGAAAATATTTCTTTTCACATATGTCTATGGAGATTCTCAGTCATCCAGATCATGGTTTTTTAAAGAAGCAACTGGACTTCCTTGTTTTTCTTTGAAGACGTTTCACTTCTCATCCATGAAGCTTCTTCAGTTCTGACCGGATGGTGGGGAATGGAAGGATTTACATTCCTCACAGACAGCTGCTCATTTGCATTCTTTTAGAGTTGTTGAGGCCACTTGGAGATTTATCGGTATCCTCAGAGTCATCTGAGTGGCGCAAATGGGCGTGGAACCTTCTTGGAATTGCTGGGTTGTAGACTTGAGACAGATGAGGTCATATCTCTCCCCCTCTGTTGAGAGAGGGCTATTCAAAATTGAAGAAAAACAAGAAAGTCCAGTTGCGTCTTGAGAAACCTTCTTTTCACATACTTCATTTAATGAATTTGAGTTAATTACATTAATAGCTTCTTCAATAGTTTCTTCCCATCCTATATCCTCAGGCACCATTGGCATTCTTCATAGTCCAATTAATTACTTAATGTCACTAGATGTACAAGGAAGACAGCTTTCCTTATTGCAGCATCTGTCCTGTACAATGATATCCCATGAAAGCTTATCACCTTTATCATATACAGTATAAAGGAGTCATATATAAATGAATCTTTAAAGCAGGGGTTCTCAACCTTGTCCACTTTAAGACTTGTGGACTTCAATTCCCAGAATTCCTCAGCCAGCTTTGCTGGCTGAGGAATTCTGGGAATTGAAGTCCACAAGTCTTAAAGTGGACAAGGTTGAGAACCCCTGCTTTAAAGGCTGACTATTTCTCCAGGCTTGGGGATCTAATGATTGTTGAGCAATTTGTGAGAACTTTATTTTGGTAGAATTGGTGTTCTTTGTTTTGTACAACAAAATAAAAACAGGAAAGAGGGGATGGACATTCCATCTTGGGGAAAGATAGCCTGATTTAAAATTACCCTAGTTCAATTCTGGATTTCTAACTATTCTACGTGTACTCTCTTGCTCCACTATTGATTAGTTAGCATGTTCACACAATATGCTGAATCTTTAACTGATTGATATTGCACGCTGTACAATTCCAATTCCTGGTTCTTTTCCCCATGATTCTCTCTGATTCTTTTCCTCATCTGCATTTATTGTCTTTGTTGTTATATGCATTATCAACTTTATTTTGGGAAACGGTTGGGTTCTATTACACTATCCAAGTAGTACATGGAATAACAATTTTAAAATGAATTGTTTATAGAATACTAACAAAAGCAGGGGACCATTTACTGGACACTGCCAAAAAAAATATCCACACATGGGCTTATATTGATAGTCACCACACTCAGGACCCCAAGGTTAGTGCATATAAATTACTATAGCTATCAGTGGATGAAAATTCTAAAGAGATAAGCTTTGATACTTAATAAACAAAGAAACAATAAACAATAAACCAACAACTAATGCATAATGAGTCTTCATGCGTACTTTTAATAATTAGCATTGCATTAAAAAATCACATTTCTTTTTGGATTATTGTATTCTGCATATTCATCAATTCCTTTGAGAATTTAATTAGACTGTATTCATGGCATCTCCTGAATATAAATAGAGATTTTAATTTTATAGAAGTGATATGTTTAAAACAAACAAATATAAGCCAGTGCATCTAAGGAAGCTGATTACCAGATGTCACAGTAAGGATTATCCCTTTCTTGGAAGAATTGATGCCTGAGGAAAAAGATCTATAGTCCATTTAGAAATCTACCAATGATTCATGAGGAGAAGCCACAATGATTAATTCCAAAAGCAACTCAGCAAAGAAATCCGTACAACACAATGTTTTTTTCCTATGAGATTAATGTGAATTCTGTCTGATCAAAGATAGTATATACATTTAAAATAACAACAGCAACAACAACCATGACAGACTCATCCTTTGGGGTTGAACTTATCTACAAGATAATACTAGAAAGTCATACTCATAACTGTAAAATAATTCAGTCAGAGGGAATATATTAATAGACAGAAAGCTGAAGGTCATGACAGTTATGTTTTCTGGTGTCTTGGTAATTATAATGGCAGCTGTCGTGTAGCATGCTGTATCAAATCAAGAAAAATCTCCTTTGAGTCTAGTTCGACTGTCAGTAACTTCATGGACCTATCCATGTAATTTTCTTTACAACAGTATTGAACAGTGTTTCATAAGTTTCAGAGAATTCTTCAGGTTCAACTGAAATCTCCCTCAGAGCTCCTTTATGAAGTAAGGTGGGTGGTCACTTATTTCTAAGATCTATAGTTCTCCTATAACTCACTTTACCTGTGTCACCTTAATAAAGGAAAAAAATGTACCCATAAAGTTTAGGACAATAAATTTTGTGAATTAATCAAGGACATTCAGATAATGTACCTTTAAATGAATATGGAACAATCATGTCATCTGTATTCTAAAGTTTTCAATGTGGGGAGAAAAAGCAATAGGTCAAGGCACTTGAGAATGCAATATTTTATTTTAGTTACCCCTCAGATTTTTCACCAGGGATAAACCTTCTAACAGAATTTTAGATTTGTTTTGTTATAGTGAATGTCTTTTTTTCTATTTTCTGTTTTTCAGAGGAATCAGTTTTAATCTAGGATCTGGTGTTTTAAGACTGGAAAAGGTAGAACAATGTATAGATGGCATTACTATGAATACAAAATAACTTTTTTGGAATGCAGGAAAATAAACATAAATTTATGCCTAATTTAAACTTTAATTCCTGGGATTTTATAACCAGGCTTTGATTAATATATTTCAGAAGCATTGTGAAGCATTTAGATTGGAGATTTTCAGGAGGTACCAAACAGCTATTGGCAACCAAAGATTTTCTTTTAATAAATTCTGGAAGAAAGCAGTGACAACTCTCAGCTGTCAAAAAGAAAACCAAACCGAACATTTATATCAACTGTCCAGCAACTTACTAGGAATTGAAATCAACTTAAAAAGAATGTACCTATTTTGCATCATATTTCCCAGATCTACCTTTGTTTTCATTCTATGCTATTAAGCACAGTTCCAAAAATAACACTAAGCTGCAATCATCTCCCATTTTTATTTTGTAAAATATTTATAAAAAACAAACTATAAGTCAGGTATAGTAGAGAGTCTAGTAGTACTTGTTTGAAAATAACATTTCAAATGTTCATTTCATACTGATTTTTATAGATTAATCTTAAATAAATATGTGCCCAAGATGGACAAATAGCTAAAGAAGTCATATTATTATTTAGAATTTTATATTAGAAGTTGAGTTTCGAATGAAGTTTCCCTCCCTTTTGAACAACAATATAAAACAGCTGGTCTCTGTTGCATAAGCAATAGCTTGGTACCCAAAACTATAAACTTTAGCAGGATAAAATGGTGTCATTTATTTATTTATTAAATTCTATATCATACACAATTTCCTCAGGTTAAAAACAGAACAAAGCCATATAAACATTGTCACTCACCAAACTGGTGTGTCTTTCTTGGAGTGAAATTTGTCTGCAAGTTTTCTTCTGTAGAAGCCACATTTTTACAGCTCTTCAGAAGCTGTAAATAAGTGAATGGTAATGTCACAGTGATGTCAAGCCATTCCACCATAGGGGATTAATTACCGAGAAAGCTCAAGAATGGGGTATCTGAAGATGTCATTAAATTAGTGGAGTGGATCTTGTCTTTACCAGACAGACAGATACAGTTCGGAGCAGGTTGTTGATATTCAGACCCTGAGACACGTAATCCGTCAAAGTTAAATCAATGGCTTGAATTTTGCCAATCGTTACATCTACTGCACAGAACATAGATCAGCAAGAGAAGAAATAGAAAATAATACATGAACCTCATGGCCAGGGTCCATTATTACTCAACATATGTACATGACCTCGCATGTGTGACCGAGACCTGGCTGGGTCCGGAGGGAGGAGTTCCTCTCTCTGAGATGTGCCCAGCTGGGTTTCAGGTATGGCATCAGCTATGACCCCAGGGAAGGGGGGGAGGAGTGGCTATTATAGCCAAGAAGACCTTTAGCCTACGCAGGCTCGCTGTTTCTGAGATTGCAGGTTGTGAGTCGCTCCTTGTGAAGTTGGACCTAGGGGTACAGGTGGGCTTGTTGCTTGCGTACCTGCCTCCCAGCTGTGTGTCAACAGCCCTGCCTGCGCTACTTGAGGTGGTTGCTGGGCTGGCGGTTGAGTTCCCCAGGCTTGTTGTCTTGGGGGACTTGAATCTTCCGTCACTCGGCGAATCCTCTGGGTTGGCGCAGGAGTTCATGGCCACCATGGCAACCATGAACCTGACTCAAGTAGTTCAGGGTCCGACCCATGAGAGGGGACACACTCCCGACATGGTATTCCTCTCAGAACAGTTGAGCAATGATCTGAATTTAAGGGGCTTAGATATCTTGCCTATGTCATGGTCAGATCAT
Organism: Bothrops alternatus; assembly: GCA_034064705.1. NCBI lineage: Eukaryota > Metazoa > Chordata > Lepidosauria > Squamata > Viperidae > Bothrops > Bothrops alternatus. The sequence goes on from JARGCV010000085.1 coordinate 3,141,933, forward strand.
TTTCTGCTACGGCTTGTTTTTAGGCTCCAATCCTCCCCTGCAGGGAGGCAGAACCGATTAAGTGGTTCCGCCCCAGACGTCTGATGGACCCAGAGAGTTTTCAGAGGACGCTTGGGGAAATACCGGATTCTCTCATTCACAGTTTGGCAGAGTCCCTGGTTACGGCCTGAAATATGGCTGCGAAGGGGGCTCTTGACCAGATTGCACCGCTGCGACCTCTCTGTGGTAGCATACCCAGGAGATCTCCTTGGTTTACTGAGGAACTCAGGGGGATGAAGGGACAGAAGAGACGCCTAGAGAAGCGATGGAGGAAAAGTAAATCTGTATCTGACCGAACACTATTAAGATCTTATATCAAGGCTTATCAGGTGGCGCTCAAGGCCGCAAGATGCGCGTATCATTCTGCCTTGATTGCATCTGCGGAATCCCACCCAGCCGCCCTGTTTAGGGTGACTCGCTCCCTCATTAATCAGGGGGGTTGATGCACCCTTGCAGGGTAGTGCTGAGGATTTTAATAAGTTTTTCGCGGATAAAATCGCCCAGATTCGGATGGACCTTGACTCCAATTGGAATGCAGTGTCGGCTGACAATGAGTCAGTCGAGATGACAGGGACTCGTCCTGATCCTGTTGTGTGGGAGGAGTTTGACCTAGTAGCATCCGATGAAGTGGACAAGGCCATTGGAGCTGTGAGTTTCGCCACCTGTTTATTGGACCCGTGTCCCTCCTGGCTGGTTTTGGCAGCAGGGAGGTGACGCGGGGCTGGGTTCAGGAGATTGTCAATGCTTCTTTGAGGGAGGGGTCCTTTCCGGCTCCTTGCAAGGAGGCAATTGTGCACCCCCTCCTCAAGAAGCCTTCCCTGGACCCAGCTGTATTAAACAACTACCGTCCTGTCTCCAATCTTCCCTTTATAGGGAAGGTTGTTGAGAAGGTGGTGTCACTCCAGCTCCAACGGTCCTTGGATGAGGCTGATTATCTGGGCCCTCAACAGTCAGGATTCAGGCTCGGCTACTCCACGGAAACTGCTTTGGTCGCACTGACAGATGATCTCTGGCGGGCCCGGGATAGGGGATTTTCCACTATCCTGGTGCTACTTGACCTCTCAGCGGCTTTCGATACCATTGACCATGGTATCCTTCTGCACTGACTGGAGGCGTTGGGGGTTGGGGGCACTGTTTTGCAGTGGTTCAGCTCCTACCTCACTGGTCGGTCGCAGTCGGTGTTGGCGGGGGGTCAGAGGTTGATCACTAAGTTCCTCCCTTGTGGGGTCCCTCAGGGATCGGTCCTCTCCCCTTTGCTGTTTAATATCTACATGAAACCGCTGGGTGAGATCATCCGACAACACGGGGTGAGATATCATCTGTATGCTGATGATACCCAGCTTTACATCTCCACCCTGTGTCATTTCAGTGAAGCAGCGGAAGTGATGTGCCAATGTCTGGAGGCTGTTAGGGTTTGGATGGGTGCCAACAGGCTCAAACTCAACCCCGACAAGACGGAGTGGCTATGCGTTCTGCCTCCCAAGGATAATTCAATCTATCCATCCATCAGCCTGGGGGGGAGCTTTTGACCCCCTCGGAGAAGGTCCGCAACTTGGGCGTCCTCCTCGATCCACAGCTAAATTTGGAACATCATTTTTCGGCTGTGGCAAGGAGGACATTTGCCCAGGTTCACCTGGTGCACCAGTTGCGGCCCTATTTGGACCGGGAGTCTCTTCTCACAGTCACTCATGCCCTTATCACCTCGAGGCTCGACTACTGCAATGCTCTCTACATGGCGCTACCTTTGAAAAACGTTCGGAGACTTCAGGTAATGCAGAATGCAGCCACACGAGCAGTGTTGGGCTTGCCCAGAAATGCCCACATTTCGGCATCACTCCGCGAGCTGCATTGGCTGCCAATTGGTCTCTGAACCCAATTCAAAGTGTTGGTTATGACCTATAAAACCCTACATGGCATCGGACCAGGTTACTTACGGGACTGTCTGCTGCCCCATGAATCCCAGCGGCCGGTTAGGGCCCACAGAGTCGGCCTACTCCAGGTCCCATCAGCCAGACAGTGTCGCCTGGCGGGGCCTAGGGGAAGAGCCTTCTCTGTTGCGGCCCCGGCCCTTCCCCCGGAGATCCATGTTGCCCCCACCCTCTCCGCCTTTCATAAATTACTTAAAACACACCTCTGCCGGCAGGCCTGGGGCAGCTAACATCTTGCCCCAAACCAGTGTATGTCTGTGTGTATGTTGAATGATTGGTTTTTTTTAAAATTAAGAGGTTTTATATACATGTATTTTTAAATGTTGATTTCTATTATGTTGTGAGCCGCCCTGAGTTCTCCGGAATAGGGCGGCATAGAAGTCAAATAAATAATAATAAATAATAATAATAATTATAACAGAATGAGGAAAATCAGACATCATACCTAAGTAGATTCACATAGATGTCAAAAATCTTATATTCTTTCACTACAGCTACAGATTTATAAGACTGGGAATTACATAGACAATTACTTGTTCTAGAAAATTGGAAATCTATAGAAACGTAGCTGATATATACATTGTAACAGGAACAGTTGAGATGAAACAGTCCCATTGATCAAGTCTAATAGCCTTTTTTGAAACAAAGTCACCAAGAAAAGTTGCAACAGGAAAATAGGTTTTGTATCTGATGAAGGCAAAATCTCTTGATCAGCGGTTCTCAACCTTTTTCAGGCCAAGGCCCCACCTGAGCCGCCCATGCGTGGCGCGCCCCCATGTGTGGCGCGGCGGCCTGAACCGCGCATGCGCCGCGTGACGGCCTGAACCGCGCATGCGCCGCGCGATGACCCAAACCACGCATGCACGGTGCGGTGCGATGGCCCGAACCGCGCATGCGTGGCATGGTGTGATGGCCCGAATCGCGCATGCGCGGCACGATGGCCTGAACTGCGCATGCGCAGTGCGACAGGCCGAACCGCACATGCGCTGCACGACGGACCGAACCGCACATGCGTGGCGAGCGTGCGACGGGCCGAACCACGCATGCACGGCGCGCGTGCGACAGGCTGAACCGTGCATGCACAGTGCTCGCACGACGGGTCGAACCCCGCATGCAAGGCATGACGGGTCAAATCGCGTATGCGCTTCATGCGCACGACGCCCGAGGGTAAATGGGGAAAAAATGGCGGACTGTGGTGGTTGGCGACCCCCGTGAAATGGTCGTTCGACCCCAAATGGGGTCGCGACCCACAGGTTGAGAACCGCTGCTCTTGATGGTGATATTGAAAGTGTAACTCTCCACTATTATTGTTCCAACAGACACAGACATACTTTTATACAAAAAAAACCCAAATAAATATAATGGTGCTGCATAGTTGACAAAGAGGTATTCAAATGAACTATTTTTTTTCTTCGTTCTGAAAACACATTAAATGTTTTCCTTTTTACTGGTTTGCATGATGCATAAGTACTAAACATGAGTGCTTATGCATTACAGTGAGCAATATAGCTCTGCTTTCTTTCAAACAACAATGTATTGCCTTAAGATCAAGGAAGTCTGGCAAAACTGAATGTCAGCCATTTGTTTTAGACAATATCCTGTTAAATATTCTGTAGTTATTTATTTATTTATTTATTTATTTATTTATTCACTTTAGCAAGTTTTTTGTGCCACCACTCAAAAAATAAGAAAAAACAAAACTTAAAGAGAAAAAACAATAAAAATGAAACAAAAATAGAAAATCTAAACATGTTTACGTGTGTGAATGTGTATTGTCTATTGATTAACTATTAATCAATTTGAAAATTTTACAAATTAAAGAAAAAAATTATAATGCTGTTAAATATTCTGGCAGTTAGTAAAAAAAAATATCTGTTAACTATGACAAAAGATACAGAGCAATCACTAACATTTCAGCATTTAATTTAATGTTAGTAAATTCATCCATAAAATAGATTATGTTTGTTCATGTCTTACATGTATATTCAAGTATAGAATTATAACAGGCTTTAATTCTATCGAGTAACTAAATAATTTCTCTATATGGCTGAATTCAAACAATGATATTTATTCACATTCTGTTGTTTTTATCGTGTTTAATGGAAAGCAACAAAACATGGTACACATTTTGCAAATTACAGGTAAAACTTTTTGACTGAAGATTACAGTTGCATATAAATCTTCCTATTCCCACTATAATAGACAGCATTTGCTCCTTTATGGTATTGGTGGAATATCCTGTTTTGGACAGAATGTACCCCAAATCATTGAAAGAAATGACATATATACTTAGTATAACTAATTTAACATTGATTGATATAAAGTTTCCTTCTCATCTTCATGTATTTTCAAACATCTGTCAACTTTAAGAATCACTAAATAGTTGCACTGAAAATATTTTTTTTTAAAAAAAAAACCCGAAGGATTGTGTAGGTGTTTGTGTGTGTGTGCATGTGTGTTTTATATATAGGTCAACCTTGAAAGTTTTTGTGAGAAATCTCACACCGTGCAACTTTCTAGACTTGAAAAGAAACAATCATAAATATTTCAATAATATTTTCACTAGTGTCTTGTAATGCACTGGACATAAATCTCCTTTATATTATGGAAAGACGGTAGATATTGCAATATCTACTACTATTTTTTCTATTACTTTTCTGACTATTGTCTTGCTAATTCCTATCTAGTCTTTCCTACTCCTTAAATATAATTAAAAATATTGTTTCATTGAAATTGTTTTGCTGCTATAAAAATTTTTTTTCATGGTTTGGCTTGACCCCTCTTTTGCTCTGTACTGTTTAAAGTAATATGAAATTATGATATCTTTTGCCCCTGTACTGTAAATCTTATTAGCAATTAAATTCTAACTCCTTTCAAAACTTGAAAACGTATAAACAGATCTATTACCCTATTAACTGTATAGTGATGTATATAGGGATTAATATACATAAGGACGCAGACATACACAGATACATACACACATATATACACAAATATATATATATATATATTTGGATATATATATGTGTGTGTGTGTGTGTTTTAAAATTGTTAACAAAGATTCGAACCTGGGCAGTCTGCATGCTAGGCAGAAGCTTTAACCTCAAGCCACAGGCTCTGTCCCACTTTGTTAATACCGTAGTCAGGGAGTGATGTGTGTCAAGTGGTTATTTATTTTTTTTAGATTGCACCCTGTAAACCCAAATATGGGAGGAAGAAATCATTCTTTCCTTTGCTTGTTTCAGCTCAACCCAGAGCCATCTGCAAGCACAAATATATATATGTTTTTTAAAATTGTTAACAAAGAAATAAGGGATTTCTGAGATAGCTATTTCGAGTTAAGGATAGAGCAAAAGTGATATTTTTATTCTTCATGCAATCTACACCAAAAAAAACCCTGACACATACAAACCAGATAATCCAGTTTGAAGAAAATGGAATACTGCATATAAGTTGATTATAAAATGTCAGGGCTGTTAAGAGGGGAAATACGTCACTTCACTCAAGTGTGATTTATTACCATTTCTAAAGATGTTAATAAAAAAATCAATTGTTTGTGTACTTTTGCTGTCATTTAGAAAGATAGATGAATATTGTTGTTGTTGTTCCACCTATGCTGCCATTTCGCAACTAATGCTGGAAAACATGACACTCTTGTAAAGAATGCTCAGTTTCTCATTCACTATGGTCACCCAGCAGAAAAGATGATAGCAACGTTTTCCCTGGTACTACAAGGGGAAGCATGTATAATGGCATGTTATATGGATCAGTTATTCTGCTGGATCAGCTACTACTAAAATAAGTGGATGTAGGTAGAGATTTGGAAATGAAATAGTTCAGCATGAGATAGATATGTACACCATCTGTCAGAACAGAACTGGAAGGGGTTTTGGAGGTCTTCTAACCCAATCTAATTTGGAGGTCTTCTAACCCTTTTCTCAAGCAGAGGGGCCTATACCACTTCAGACAAGTGACTGTCCGGTTTCTTCTTGAAAGCCTCCAGTGGTGAAGCACCTACAACTTCTGAAGGCAAGCTGTTCCACTGGTTAATTGTCCTCACTGTTAGGAAGTTTCTCCTGAATTCCAGGTTGCTTCTCTCCTTGATTAGTTTCCATCCATTGTTTCTTGTCTTACCTTCTGGTGCGTTGGAAAATTAGTTGTCCCCTTCTTCTTTGTGGCAGCCCCTCAAATATTGGAATACTGCTATTGTGTCACCCCTAGTCCTTCTTTTCGCTAGATTAGCCATTCCAAATCTTGTAGCTATTCTTCATATGTTTTAGTTATCTTAGATGCTTTTCTCTGCACTTTTTCCCATACTCTTAACAACTTTTTTATAATGTGGTGACCAAAATTGGATGAAGTATTCCAAGCGTGGTCTTAGTAAGGTTTTATAAAGCAGTACTAATCCTTCACATGATTTTGATTCCATGTCTCTGTTTATACAACCAAGGACTGTATTAGCTTTTTTGGCTGCTGCCACACACTGCTGGCTCATGTTTAAGTTATCATCTACTACAGAGGTCCCCAACCTTTTGGGCACCAGGGACTGGTTCCGTGGAGAGAGGTTTTTCCATGGACTGGAGGATGCATGTTTTTGTGTGCTGCCTGCATCCTGCAGATGGGACTTTGCTTGTTTGTGTGGACCAGTTGCTGGCATGCCATGGCCCGGTACTGGTCCATGGCCCAGGGGTTGGGGACCCCTGGTCTACTAAAACTCCAAGGTCACTCTCACAGTTACTGTTTTGAGTTAAGTTTCACCTTATCTGTACTTGTACATTTGGTTTTTCCTGCCTAACCTTGCTTTTCTGACATACACATACACATACACTCACACAAATACATATATACACATATGCACATCTATACACACACACATTTGTTGAGCGTGAATCAAAGAGTCAAATCTTTTATTGGTGCAATTAGAACAGAGCAGGTTGGACTTATTCTCACTCCTTCTGCACCCCAGGTATTTCAACTATCATTTCCTTGAATAGATTCGGAGAGAGAAGCAGCACAGAGAAGAGCTTTCTGTCAGCTGGGAGACACCATAAAATAAAGACCTGAAAGATCACTGATACAACAAAAGGAATTATTATAATAAATACCATTTAAAACACTGGACTGAATATTGTAGAATTATTAAGAAACTTAATAATTTGATCTTGTACCCATAAATCCAACATCAGATTCTGATTTAACAATCTCATTCCCTGCAGTTTTTGCATTCAATCTTTACCTTTGTATAAAGGAACAATAATTATTTTTTAAATTATTATTGTCAGGCATGGATGCAGTTGCCACACCCATATTATATCGCGTATGCTGGCTACATTACATTTTTTCAATATTATAACAATATTGATAATTTTATTTTTATCTGTTTTTCTTGGTACTAATAGTATTTATTTCAAATCCAACCTTCCACATATGATAATCAGTGCCATATAAACCTCTTCCAGTATCCTCTCATTTTAATTTCATCCCTAATCATTTAAACATTTTCATTTTTAATTCTATTCATTTTCCTGGAAGCTGCTTGTTTGGATCTTTTCAGCTTCTTTGCATTTTTTTTTAAATATTTTCATCAAAACCATTCTGCAGTTCCGTGTTTCTTTTAATAATTGCTTGTTGCTCTGTGTACACTGCAACCATTTTCTCCATGTCTTTCTCTCATACTAACTTTTGCATCAGTTATTCTCCTACATGACATTTTTCTTATCCACAGCCTTATTCATTTCAGCTTTGCCCTGAACATCATGTTTCATACTTCCTGTTACTTCCACTTATTTCTAAGGCACTCAGGCATATCTTTCTCTGCTCTCCTCCCTTTAAAAACATTCCCCAGTTTCTATTTAAATTAAATGGACTTTAAACTTCCAGCTGGATCAGCATAGTCCTGAGCACCAAACTGCCATGTGCTGGTTTGAACTGAAATGTTAGATAAGAATATTGGTTCATCCCCTGGTGGCACTATGGTTAAAGTGCAGGATTGCAGCCAAACTCTGCCCATAGCATGGAGTTTGATCCTATCCTTAGGGGGCTTAAGGTTGACTCATCCTTCAATCCTTCTGAGGTCAATAAAATGAGGATCCGGATTGTTGGGGCAATATGCAAACAATGTTTTAGTTGTAAATCATCCAGAAAATACTGTAAAGTACTATGGGGCTGTATATAAGCCTAAATGCTATTTTTATTTGTTCTGCAACTGGCTGAAGCAGTAAATCCTTCCCACATTAAGTCTATATTTTGGGGAAAAAAAGCCACTTAAAAAGAGAAAATAGTGATGTATTTCTGTTTTTTTCCCACTGTTCATAATGTTTACACTTTGTCAAACACAATTGAATTCTACTAGCTGTTTTTCTCAGCACAAAAATGTTGTAATATTCTTATCATAAAAATGTATGTATCATTTCCTTATGCTTACATTTTTGAAACATTTTGTATCCACATCTCATAATATAAACCTTTTTTTTTACATATTTTGGTTGAATCAATACTTCAACTTCTGGAGAAATGCAAATGTTTCTTTTTATGCTCTAGTTTCCATATTAGTTTAGGAAATGTTAATTAGATCAGTTTCTATCAAAATAAAAATCAAACTTTTTTTCATTTGTTCCTGGTATAAATTGATACACCAAGCTTCAGCAGTATTATTATATTCATTTTTTTAGAAAAGAAACATTATTTGAATATTTTTGTCCTATGTTATAAAACAATAAGACAATACCTATGTAATGGAATATTGGAGAATATTCAAATGGAGAATACTGTATAATACCAATATGGCAGTTTAATTTTCTCTCTATGTGTATGCAAATAAAGAGATTATATATACAACCATATTATAGCAAGAATGTAAACGTACGCATATTTTTATACATGTGTGCAAGAATTATTTCCAACAAATGGAAATAAAAAGTGTAAGAATATTGTACAATAACTGTAAATTCCAGAAATAATAAGCTTTTTTATTATTCTGAAAAGACTAAGTAGATATGGGGTTTTTGAGTGATGAATATATTACTGTCTGAGCCCCCTGGTGGAAATATTTATTCATTTTTTTTCTTTAAAGATATGAATCAATCTTCACAGACTTCACCAATTCTTTCCTGTCAGATATTTCATTTATTCTGGAGTGTTTGCAAGACATTCAAGAACTTGTTTGGTTCCCATTTCATCAACATTAAAGTAGGGTGGAGCTAATCAGGTACTTTATTTTTTAAAAGAACTTATTTATATAAGTTTATATTATTCATCATAATAATAAATCTGGTAAATATTAACCCAATTTTTTCAAGCCTTTGAAAGAACTGTTCCTTCAAAGTATATTCTATAAAGTTGAGTGGAGGGGAGAGTAGACTTAAATAATTGATATTTTCCCCACTTTAGTTGATATGACATTTGTGGAAAGGACAAACTAAGAATATAGCCTAAATCCAACTCTTACTGGAAGTTTTACATGTTCTGGCACTTAAAAATATATAAATTGTCCAAAATTCTAATTAGATCATTTGCATTTGAGTTGAGAACTATAACTGCTAAAGGTGTGCCCCCCCCCACCCAGGCTACATTTTCTGAATTGGTTCTTTTAGAATATGCCCTGTATTTTTCCATCTAGAACAGGATTCTCCAATTCAGTTCTATCCAAGTGCTTTGAAAGAATATCATTTTTATTTTTGAAGTCCGTTAGAAATCATGGCTTTAGCTAGTGGGATTATTCTCTAAAATATCATGAGGATTGTTAAAAAAAAGAAAGAAAGAAATAACAGGTATCCTTTTTAAGAATTTCAGCTCTGTATGATGGAGCAGAGATTGAAAAGTTTAAACAGATTTGGTGAACAATGACACAAGGCTTTTGCTGTTGTTAAAGGTAGTCATCGTGGCTTAGAAAGGCCATATTCTTTAGTAGAGTATTATGTTTTCTATAAAAAAGATCATCTGCTCAGTCATCAGCATCTCGAGGAATATCTGGGGACAGTGCCTGTCTAAAACTTTGCAGCTATTACCAAGCAGTGTTGACAATATTGAGTTAGAGGACACAATGGCCTACCTTATTGTAAGGCAGTTTCTAAATGTAATTATATTCTACAAATTATATTTTACTGACAATGAATAGAAAAGCAATTAATCTGAACATCCATCATCATTTACAAATTCTGCTTCGAGAAGTTTGTTTCCTACAAAATATCACGTTCAAGTTTAATGGGATGTCATGAAACCATAATAATAGCAAGGCTATAATCTTTGGTCAGCAAAATCTAAATGAGGATTAAATATTATCTCTTTGCTACCATCCAGTGATCATCTAGATTTTTGCATCCACATATAAAAGCTAAAAATAAGGTACTATACTACATCCCTATCTGTCAGCAGGAATAATTGCATAGAGAAAACTATGTAATCCTGGATACTTTGATATTACTAATATTACTATTAGTGCACATAAATTCATGACTATTAACTTAGGAGATTGTTTTTTTTTATTTTCTTATCCCTATAACAATTCTAAGAATCCAGTAATGAGAGACTGTAGCTAGTCCAAAATCATCCAGGGAGTTCTATGGTCAGGTCAATGCTGCACTTTAAATTTTATAGTTCCATAAGATCCCTTTGACTGGAAAGTAATTTATAAATCCCTCTAATAATTATAGGCATGACTTGTTGTAGCAATACCCGTGTTTCCCCTAAAGCAAGACAGGGTCACACTTTCTTTTTATCCCCAAAAGCCCCACTATGTCTTACTTTCGGGGTACGGCTTATATTGATTGGAAAACAATTGTCAGTTTTATTTTAAGTATTTTAAGTATATTAAGTATTTTAAGTATTTTAAGTATTTAAGTATTTTAAGCAGGAGGCGGAAGTGGGCAGGATTAATATGTCTTACTTTCGTGGTACGGCTTATATTAGCCGACCCCCTGAAAACCCCGATACGTCTTACTATCGGGGAAACACGGTAGCAATGTTACTCTAGTACAGGTACAGTTTTACTGTGACAAGTGCCACAGGCGCACTTTATCCTTATATAATCAGGCCAGGGACTATGTTTAATATTACCAGCTGCAATGTTTTCATGGTATCTCTTGTTGAAATTAAAGAACCATTTTATGGACTGAAGAATTATAATGCAGAGAATCTATTTATTGCTACTAATTGGTTTAAAAAAAGAGAAAATATTCTGTTATCTCAGTAATATTGGTAGAGATACATTAATTATGCACGATACACTACATTCCTTCAGGGAAATTGCCAGAAAAAGGATATTCCAGAAAAATAGTAATAATTAGGTAGAGATCTTCTAAAGAGAAGCAATCTGTCCTGTTTTGTGAAATAAACTTCCTTCTGTCAGGAAAGTGGGAAGAAGAAATAACATTTTCTTTATTTACAGAACTCCACATTGTTAATGACTAGTTCTAAACTTAGTGTTAATCTAATTAATTTGGATTTGTTTCTTGCTATGTAGACAGTTCTATTCATTCCTTTCTAATCAACAGCATAGTTGATTTTTAGTTTAGTTTAGTTAGATTTTTAGATTTTAGTCAAAAGCTCAGAAGAGTGAAAAACACCAAGGGGGGGGGAGACAGACCATTTGTGTATTTTCTACTTAATTTTCACATTTAATCATATATATTATCTTAGCAAATATTGTGGGCCCAATTGGCAAAAGAAAGCTCAGGATTGTATTGGTTGGAAACATGTGGAAGAGGCCTTCATCCTGCAGTGGATAGACAATGGCTAAACAATGATATATACATATTATCATTTGAAACTTACAGCTGGAGTCTTCTTAAGGGGGGCATTATTTTTTTGCAGGAATGAGAAATAATCCTTTTTTTTTTTATCCAGACGCTCCTTTTCCAATTCTAATTCAAGTTTGCTGTCTTTGGTTTCCAGAACTCTTATGCCCTTCTCTAACAGAAAGACTTTCCTTCAGTTTACACATGCCTATGATTGAACTGGGTTGAGGGCATTTTTAAAAGAAATTTAATCATTTATAACACTAGCCCGGCCCAGTTTTTCCAATTGCTACTGCTGAGCAATTGTGCAAATGTGTTCAAATATATTTTTCGTTAAAAAAAAATATCTAGGTCAATATTTAATTAGGGCTAGAAATATTCCTTTCTCAAACACCAGTCTGGATGAACCAACACATTTGGGATAATATTTCAAGGTCCTCATTATTTCAATTGGTTTATTTAAAACTATAATCTTGAAAATACTGCAGTGCATTTAAAAGGTAATGGAATTACATTAAACTCAGTTGCTGCTGCTGCTGCTGCTGCTGCTGCTTTTAATATTGTGCTGTGGATGGAAAAGGTTTAGCAGGTCATCTTTTACTTCTCATGTGTCCCATATGTGCCTTCACCACTATATTAAATCCACCTAGTCAAGCCTTAGTACACCACATATTTTCAGGGATAAGCCAAGAATTTTAGGTGGCAAAATACACCCCAAAATTGAATTTGGTTTGTCTATTAATAGGCTTATGTTTGAGTATATATGTATGTGCTAATACCTTTTCAAAAATGTACATATATATTCCATACATACACACAGATAAGTCCAAATGTAGATACTGTAAGCTGACCTTCAGTTTTTTTAAGCAAAATACCATGAAAAATCACCATCCATGGATAAACTGACCTCTATTGTTCATGGCATTTTCAAACACTGGCTAATCATTCTAAATCTCCTTTCTAAGTTAATAAATGAACATCTTTTGTATTGTATTTTTTTACAATTTACCTTAGATCTATAACTCCCAAATCCCAGTAACCTCCTAAATACTAAATCCAATAATGTATGTTCTTATATACTAGGTTTTCTGCTAGAAATGATAGTAAATGTGATAAAATTCAGTGTTATACATTATTTACATGTTAGGTTTTATATGTTTTTGCTTTCTTACCTGTCCTTAAAACCTGTAGTTAGGAAGATTCAGACCAGACGCTAGAATGCAATAAATGTGGTATGGATTACATATCATGAGCAACTATTAATTCAGCAATAGAATCTTATGAAATATGGGCAGCTTCAATATAGTATAATCTGGTACAATATATAGTTTCCATCATAACCTTTGATGTTTAACAACTATTAAACTAATGATTTAATAAACTTAAGAACAGCTTAAATACACTATTACAAACTTCAGTTGGTAAATTACTCTGCCTTAATAGTTGTAATTTTATATTTCAATAGAAGATGCTACATGGTTGAACTGGGGAGCTCTTTGAGCCTGATTGCTTACTTATAGATGTTTTATTACCCAGCTAGGGTGTGTGCATGTGTTTGTATGTGTTTGTATTTAGTACTTGTCCTGTCAATTTTGGTGAGGGTGTGGCTTCCTCATATAAACAGGCAGCAAACCCCAAACTCACTTGCACTGATGACGCTATTTAAATGGGTAATGAAATATCTGCAAAGAAATGACTAAACTCAGAGGACACTAAGAACTCTTCAAGTATATATTCCTCATTTGAGATTACCATTACACTCCGATTTTTTTATCAGATTTCTAAAGTACATTAAGGCGAATGGAAATTGAAAGTGGATTGTTAATAAAAGCCAAAAATATTGTCTTTTTTTTTTCAAAATGGGGATGAAAATTCAAAATTTTGAAAAATCTTCTTTCTAAATAATATCTTACTTTTCAGATGACCTTTTATCTTACTTTTAAATTATGAAAAACACTGAGGTGAAATCTGACCAGAAAAAAAATATTAGGCCATGTAACTTATGTTAAAATAAAAATTCTAATTTGAATATGTTCAGTGGTAGAGGAGGGATATTTGAAGCAACTATCCAGATAAGGAGGAAAAAGAGGGAAATAGAAATTAGTTGAGATCATTACCATTAACAAGAGATAAAGGGTACTTTATTCCAACAGAAGAAGAGATTTTATATAAAATCCTATCGTGTGCTGATATGGATAGGCTCACAATGGAAATGAAAGACAAGACAGAGTCAGATTACTTTGAAATCTGGGACAAATTCTATTGTTGGTGTGAAACAAGGAGAACTGTTCGGGTTTTAAGTTAGTGTTAAGATAGAGATATATAAAACTGTATGTTAGTATATAGAGAAACAAATAAGAGACTGTATTGTATAGAAAAATATGTATATATAGAGATTAAGAATTATATGTATGATGAGGAACAAATTGTTAGAAATATATACACTGGAATGTTACATTATGTCCATCTTTGTTTTAACTGTTTTATAAATAAAAAACTTTAAAAAAAACAAGAGATAAAGGGTACTGATTAATTTAGTTTGTGTGTCCTTGTTCTCTCTCTCTCTCTCTCTCTCTCTCATAGTAGTTGTAGTGAGAGCATAATTGAAAGAAAGTTCAATCTGCCTTCATGTAACTTCCCAAAAAGCTACAGGAAAGAACAATAGCAACAGCATTAAATGTGGCTCATAAAATAATAAATAAAAAGTCTCTTCCTTTACTACATTATTTCTTATCCTACAAATTCTGAAGGCCAAATTTCAGTTTCACAATAGGCAGTTAAGTTATATCCTCATATTCTTGCAAACCAGTTATTGCGGCTCAGCCTTGTAAACAGAGATACAGCAAATAGCTTCTTATTTGATAGGCAAGGAAAGTTGGGTTTGGTGAGTTCAGGAACAAGAGGCAACTAGAAAAAAGTAGGCCTGCAGATTAAATTGCAAAGAAATTAGAAATGTCAACTCACTTCCATGTTTTTTGTTTGTTCAAGAGAAGCTTCACCTCTTTACTGTTGTCAAGAATAAATTTGTTCAACAATCTTAGGTATGTGGAAGTAAGTATACTAAATAAAACCTGTAGGGTAGCTATCCAACCTTTATGAAATAAACACTTTAATATACAGTAAAGGGGGTGATTAGCCAACAGTCAGCTTCCCATTTTATTATTTCCATTTTGCTAATTTCAGTTGGGTTTATAGCTGTAGCTCATTGCTGAACTTTATCCAATATCCTCTCAGTTAATAAATATGAAATGACATAAAATGTGTAAACCAATTATAAACTGTCAGAATGTGCCCTGATTAAAATACACATTTACTTGAATATGCCACACTCAAAAATTAATCGCATGTTATTTATAGCAACTTGAGGCACATGAAATCTGAAGGCTTGCTATGTTTGCATGTGATTCCCCAGTGGTTTTTCTGCACTTGGATTGAGTGAGGAGAATTGTGTGACTTATTTGAAAACTGAGCCAGCTTCAAAGTTATAAAATCATATATGATACATATTTTTCTAATAATTTACAAATCTCCTGGATAATCCAAACTGGATTTTTATAATTTCATTGCTGATGAACTGTTTCCTACTTTAGCATTACCAAGACATTTTGCTATGTGAAGATGAGCAACAAAATGGCCTAAATTCTCTCAAGTCAGGCTGCAAAATACCTAAAGCTGACCTCTAAATTTGATATCAGAGAACCCTACAGATGTCTAGATAGAAACTCAAAAGGGAAATAATAATACTAGCTCAGTATTCTTGTCTGTTTACTTGTGACAATTAAAGCTAGTTGTAAAAATTGGCTTTCTTATTCTATCTAACAGGAATAGGGAACTTCATGATTAGGGCCAGTGTTTAATATTTTGATGAATATATTTCACCACATACCTAGAAAAACTATTCCATGTCAACACAATTAGTTTGCTTTGTACAAATCAACATCTTGAATTCAGCTAGGGGCAAGATGCAAAGCCTTTCTTGTTCCTCACCCCACTTTAATTACTTCTAAATTTAATTACTTCTAAGGCAACTGCTACCATTTGTTTGTCCAATTTAAAACAAAAACAACTTTTTTTTACTTGTAATGTTTAGTTCCTCTCTTTTTACTTTTTCAAGGAGAACACTTTATTTGTCTCAATCATTGTTCCTGCTGTTCCTTTTTATTCACCTTAATGACACAAACAATTTTATGAACCATGTAAGTATTACACAGAAATATTCCCTGGCAAGTTGATGTGATTGATTTGTCATATGTTTGCCTACAAAATTATGGTGAATAAGAATTCAGCTAAACTGTTCAGCTGAATATGAAACACAAGTAGTGATCAAATAGGTATTGTTATTGCTCTGGGAAAGCACTTTTTTTTTCCTGTTAGGTCCGCCAGACTGATATTAATTACTCACAAATAATAGGTATCTTCAAAACAGGCATTTAGTCATCTTCTCCTAGCAACAGAAACAGCAGGAAATATGATAAATAAGTTATCATTGGAAGCCCAAGAGAATAAGATCATCATTATCTACTCTTGAAAAAACAAAGTACCAAATTATAATGATTACCTGGATGAATACAGATTAGATTATTTATATATATAAGGATAGTTAGGTATATTTTGTAATACAGAAAAGACAATATGTACATTCCCTTCTGAATAGGAAAGAATAGATAAAATGTTGAGTTAAACCAGTATGAGTAGGAATTGTTTGTCTTCTTGTGAACCCATCATTAGATATTAGATAAGATAAGATAAGATAAGATAAGATAAGATAAGATAAGATAAGATAAGATAAGATAAGATAAGATAAGATAAGATAAGATAAGATAAGATAAGATAAGATAAGATAAGATAAGATAAGATAAGATAAGATAAGATAACCTTTATTGTCATTTTTATACTGTGGTCACAATGGCACACATCAAAAATGAAATTTAGTTGCCCGCTCTCAAAGTGAAACACATATATGACACACATCTAAACATACTATGAACAACATATGTATAGACCCACATCCCTACATATACATAGCAAATAAATATTAAATATTATCCATCTTGAATAGATAACGGAAGGAGGAAGCTTGAGAGTTCGCAAGGTTAATGGTGTATGGAATGAAACTCTGGCTGAATCTGGATGTTCTGCTTCGGATACCATGGAGCCCCCTCCTCCCAGAAGGGAACAAGGAAAACAGGTCGTGAAGAGGATGTGTCGTGTCCCAGATAATCTTATGGACCCTGCTCAAGCAGCGCTTCTGTGTTATGTCCTGGATGGGAGGGAGGGAACTGCCAATGATCTTTTTGGCCATTCTCACCACTCTCTACACCACCTTCCTGTCTGAAGCAGTGATGCCTCCAAACCAGACTGTGATGCCGTATTACAGGATGCTCTCAATTGTCCCCCTGTAGAAAGTGGTCAGGACAGGGGAAGGAAGATGTTCTTTTCTCATGCGGTGCAGAAAATGCAGGCGCTGCTGTGCCCGCTTCACCAGTTTCTCACTGTTGAGCAACCAAGTCAGCCTACTCATTAGCTGCACACCCAGGAATTTGATGCTGGTAACCATCTCCACAGGTGAATCAATAGCAAAGGGAGACAACTAGATTGCCAAATCACAAATTGGGCCTGGTTGGTCAATCTTGTATTAGTTATACCCAACTCCAATGGAGGTAGGGGTCAACCTACTCTTGTTAAATAGTTTTATTTTCTCTTTATGGGTAAGTATATTGAAGGTACAGTTTTTTCTCTTCTAATCAGTTTAGACTGATAAGCCAAAATGGATTTCCTTGGAGAAAAAATAATTTTGCTATGATTAGCTCTGCCTAGTAATATACATATATGTTTATTATAAGATAATATAGTAATTATATTTATAGAGAACATTCAACTAATTCAAATCATGCTGGGCAGGTTAATGACTACTATGGCTTGATTAAAATATGTCTTAACAGTATGCTGGGTAAAAGAAAATACAGTACTCTAGATGTTAATTTTAAATTATAATTCAAGGTGCTCAGGAATAATTTGTTTTGAAGGATTACACCTTCCAATAGAAAACATCATTTTCATTAATAGCTGTATGAAGTCCCTGCCTGCTCTGGATATTAAAAAGCTTTTTCCAAGATCCCTGAACTGATGCCAAATATATGCTAAAATGATGTAACATTGTTATCAGTAGACAATATTTTTTTTATTATTTAAGGGCCACATTTGGCTTTTCAGTAATATATCCCTCCAAACCCAGATAATACACAAAGGGGAGGGAGTAAGGGAAGAACACAGGATACAAAAAATTCAGCCTAGAAACTGCATGAACCTGCATGAGGTTTTTTTTAAAAAAAAAAACCTCAGAGACACTCCATGGAATGAGTGGGAAGCCCCATAAATTTGAGTCTCTTTGCTGTTTTTGAATTTGAGAAAGTATTAAATGGCAAAAGGAATTACATAGTCTTTGTTGAAGTTTAAGACACCAATTTCATATCCCAATGGATTTATGACTTACCCATTTTCACTTGTGCTGTTGACATGTCATACAAAGCATACAAGGGTCTTCAGATTAATGGTTGTGCATTCTTAACTACTTTTTTACAGGATAATTACAGGGTAATTGAAAGAGAATCAAATTAAGTACATCTAATGGGTGTTAAGACTGAAGGAAAAGTTTTTCTGGTGAATTTTTTTTTATTGTCCATAAAGTGTAATGCAGGTTGTTTCTTGGCACCCCTCAGTTTTCATTGCTTTAACTTCATCACTATGGCTTTAATTTTCAGCTTATGGAGCATGGCTTCTAAGTGATCACCCAGCTGTCTTTCTCTAGATAAATGATATAATGTGGGCTGGTTTCTCAAGTATTTTTTATGAGAAGCTAAAATATTTCAAGTGCTCTGTTTGAGACATTATTTTCCCACAATGAGCTGTCCGAGATGTTCTTTCTTTCTTTCTTTTTTTTTTTTTTTGGTCCTGTGGATGTGGGAAATCCTTGCTACCAGATCTAAAACTATGGAGAAGGGATTCATTGCTTCTTGACCTAGTAGCTGTCCTTCTCTCTTCTTCAAGATTCCTGACATATTATTCCAGTTTTGGGATTTAAATATATGAACAACTGGTTCTCTGTATGGATGCCGCTTCCGGATGTCCATTCTGGGCCTGGGCAACAAAAAATTAACTACCGGTTCTGCCAAAGTGGTGTGAACTGGCTGAATCCCACCACTGCAATATTCCCATGAACAAGTACTAGCAGAACTAGTGCAGATGTTTTCTAACAGGTTAACTGGGCATGCTAGCACTGCTGAGCTTCCTAGTTCTTCCCCTACTTGGAGTTTATTGCTGCACAGGATCAGGAAGTGAAACTTAGTTTTGTCTTTGTTCACTTGACATGACATTTCTGCTCCTTCAAAAGTCTGTCCTTCTAACTGCTGCCTTAAGAAGCAAATCGTGATTGTGCAGAGCAGCACAGATGTTTTCATTCAACTTCTCTGTCCCACTTCTCATATTTTGAAGAATATCATTTTAAAAATGGTAACCTGATGGAATGTTTGAAAGGATTCTGAGAACACATCCAGCTCTATTAGACACCCACTGATGTTAGTACTATGTAAATGCAGATTTATATTATATTACATTGTATTTAGAGTCAAAAACTGTTCAATTTTTGGAATAGTAATTTAAAATGATCTAGTCATTACTTTTTAAGCATTACATATAAGAATACATGTGTGTGTGTGTGTGTGTGTGTGTGTGTGTGTGTGTGTGTGTGTGTGTGTGTCTTGGCGATGTTTCGACAAAGTCCCATTCGTCATCTTCAGGCTGGTGTTTTCGGCTTTGTGCTTTTAGGAGTAATGTGTGATCATAGCTGTTTCTTCCTTTTAACTGCCAGTGTGGGTATGAACTGATTGGCTGGGAACTGGGCTGTGTTCTGATTGGATGGAGGTGTGTTCTGATTGGTTAGGGGCTTGGCTGTGCTTTGATTGGATGGGGGGTTGGCTGTGCTCTGATTGGCTGCGGGAGTGTTCTGTTTGGGTGGGGGCTTTGTTGTGCTTGGGTTATTCTGAGTTGTAGGGGGATTTGAGATGGTGAGCTGTGTTGCTGTTGTTTGGCTTCGCGTTCGTGGTTGTGCCTTATCTTTATGGTGGGTGTCAGTTTGCTTCATGTATGGATTGGAGGGGTTTAAAGTGGCTAATGATGCAGCTGTGGTTTGGCTTCTGATTTGTGGTCGTGCCTCATCATCGGTGTGGGTTTGGGTTTGCTTTTTGTGTGGATGTGTAGTGGTGACATCCTGTATGGTTTTTGTGAGTGTGGGTCTGGTGTCATTCTTTGTGTTAGGGACTTGTTTGTCAATAAGGGTGGATTTCCAAATGGCTGGTAGGCAGGAGGTATCATCTCATTTATTCATACTGCGTGGGCGTTTTTCTATCTTGATGGCTTCTCTGATTATTCTGTTATTAAAGTGTTCAGTTTTGGCGATAGTTCTGGTCTTTTTAAAGTCAATTTCATGTCCTGTGGCTTTAAGGTGTTGGACCAGGGAAGAAGTCGGTTCCTCTTTTTTGACTGAGTTCTTGTATTCTTCAATGTGTGCACTTATTCTTCTGTTGGTTTGTTGGATGTATGTGGTGGGACAAGCGGTGCATGGGATTTCATATAATCCTTGATTTTCTAACTCAATTTTGTCTTTGGGGTTTCTTAGGATGGTGGATATTTTTGTGTTTGTGCAGAATGCTGTCTTGATGTTGTGTTTGTAGAGGATCTTGCTGATTCTGTCTGTGGTGCCTTTTATGTATGGGAGGAGGGCTTTGCCGTTTTCTTGTTCTCTGTCTTGGATTTTAGTGGGAGTTTCTTTTTCGATTAGGTTGGTAATTTTATTTCTTTGGAATCCGTTGGATGTTAGTACATTAATGAGAGTGTGTAGTTCGGTTTTTAGGTGTTGTTCTTCAGCTAAGCATTTTGTTCTAGAGATGAGTGTCTTGGCTACAGAGTTGATCTGTGCTGGGTGGTGGTGTGAGAATGCGTGCAGATAGTGGTTTATGTGTGTTTTCTTCTGGTAGATGGTGTGTCTTAGGGAGCCATTGGATTTCTTGTAGACTAAGACATCCAGGAAGGGAAATTGGTTATTAGCTTCTGTTTCCATGGTGAACTGTATTTTGGGGTGTAGAATGTTGAGGTGTGTGAGGAAGTTGTCCAGTTTTTCTTTCCCATGTGGCCAGATTATGGGCCAGATCATAATGTCACCACCATACATCCACGCAAAAAGCAAACCCAAACCCACACCGATGATGAGGCATGACCACAAACCAGAAGTCAGACCACAGCTACATCATTAGCCACTTTAAACCCCTCCAATCCATACATGAAGCAGAGTGACACCTACCGTGAAGA
This sequence comes from Bothrops alternatus, assembly GCA_034064705.1. Classification (NCBI taxonomy): domain Eukaryota; kingdom Metazoa; phylum Chordata; class Lepidosauria; order Squamata; family Viperidae; genus Bothrops; species Bothrops alternatus. The sequence continues at coordinate 3,162,997 of JARGCV010000085.1, forward strand.
TGAGGCATGACCATGAACGCGAAGCCAAACAACAGCAATGCAGCTCACCATCTCAAATCCCCCTGCAACTCAGATTAACCCGAGCACAGCAAAGCCCCCACCCAAACAGAACACTCCCGCAGCCAATCAGAGCACAGCCAACCCCCCATCCAATCAGACCACAGCCAAGCCCCTAACCAATCAGAACACACCTCCACCCAATCAGAACACAGCCAAGCTCCCACCAATCAGTTCATACCCCCACTGGCAGTTAAAAGGAAGAAACAGGTATGATCACACATTGCTCCTAGAAGCACAAAGCTGAAAACACCAGCCTGAAGATGACAAATGGGACTTCGTCGAAACGTCGCCAAGACACTTCCAATTTCACGCGGAAGAAAACCCAAATAACCGAAGACATATATATATATATATATATATATATATATATATATATATATATATATATATATATATATATATATATATATATATATATATATATATATATATATATATATATATATATATATATATATATATATATATATATATATATATATATATATATATATATATATATATATATATATATATATATATAAAATTGTTAACAAAGAAATAAGGGATTTCTGAGATAGCTATTTCGAGTTATTTAACTTTCTTCAGTCAGAACTCACCCTTCCGGGATTCGAACCTGGGCAGTCTGCACACTAGGCAGATGCTTAAACCTCTAAGCCACAGGCTCTCTCCCGCTTTGTCAGTAATCAGGGAGGGAAGATGTGTATATAGTGTTTCTTTTTTAGATAGCACCCTGTAAACCCAAATATGGGAGGAAGAAATCATTCTTTCCTTTTGCCTGTTTCAGCTCAACCCAGAGCCATCTGCAAGCACAAATATATATATGTTTTTAAAATTGTTGACAAAGAAATAAGGGATTTCTGAGATAGCTATTTCGAGTTATTTAACTCTCTTCAGTCAGAACTCACCCTTCCGGGATTCGAACCTGGGCAGTCTGCACACTAGGCAGATGCTTAAACCTCTAAGCCACAGGCTCTCTCCCGCTTTGTCAGTAATCAGGGAGGGAAGATGTGTATATAGTGTTTCTTTTTTAGATAGCACCCTGTAAACCCAAATATGGGAGGAAGAAATCATTCTTTCCTTTTGCCTGTTTCAGCTCAACCCAGAGCCATCTGCAAGCACAAATATATATATGTTTTTAAAATTGTTGACAAAGAAATAAGGGAGAGTTAAATAACTCGAAATAGCTATATCAGAAATCCCTTATTTCTTTGTTAACAATTCTAAAAACACACACACACACACACACACACACACACATATATATATATATATTGTTTAAAATTGTTGACAAAGAATATATATATATATATCTTGCATGTATGTATATATACACATACATACATGCAAGTTGTTTTCTGCTAAAAAAGAAAGAAAATGAGGCTATTTATATGTAGCACACCACCTATCTCAAGAAGTATAAGACTTGCCTGAGGTGTTAAACAAAACAACAACAAGAAAAATAAAGCAGTTTAGGAGCACAAGCTGCATTTTTATTATGAATCTTAGCCAGAGGGTAAGCAGATGGACAAGCAAGGCCAGAACATATTTAGCATTCAACAAAACCCTAATGGCTATATTTTTTGTTGCAGCATACTGCACTGACTCAGTAATAATTTTTGCCTATGAATTATCTAATAGTAATGCCATAGTTTCATTTGTGTGTTCAAGGAAAAAAATGTGAAGCTTGCTTGGCTCATAAATCCATTCAAACTGGGTATCAAATAGCTTCCACTTCATTTCACTCTGATCTCCAAAGGCCACAGTCTCGCACAATCTGAAAGGTGCAATTAATTCATTTGCTACTTAAATACTCTGATATTTTCCTCTGTCACAAAGTAGATAGGGATGATAGGAAAAGCTTAATTATTTTGAAGTGAATCTAGTCCATTTAGCCCCGATGATAGTTTGCACAGCATAGATACAATGCAATAGAAATCCATATACTGTACATATACATCATATACATATACATATTGTCAGGGCCCACTTCCTAAGAAAGCAGGACTCGTGGAAGCAGTTTCTTCCAAAAGGAACTTTTATTAGGAGAAGCTGATAGCAGGCATGATAGGCAGGATTTGAGGTTTTCCCCTCAGGTCAATAGGTTAAAAGAGTCCCAAGCAAACCCCGCCCCAATAGTTTATCCAGTCAGTTCGAATGGGCCAATCCTCAGGTGTTAAGTCTGCTGTGGGAAAGGAGTTGATAACACAGGCTGTTCCCAGGCTCCTGATGATGTTGTTGGGTCTTCACACCTTCCCTTCCGTAGCGAGAGATAAGCCAGATGTCCGGAGGCACATTTCTTTCTCATCCCAAGGTAACATCAAGGTAGAGACAGTTCAAAGAGCAAGTATGCAGGAATAGCGGAAAGGATACATTGTAGCAAAACAGAGAAACAAAGAGACAGCCTGAAGCATCTTCCCCCTCCCCTTCAGGAGAATGGCAGAACCCTAAGAAGGAATAGAAATAAATAAAATAGATTCCCTCCTAGTATAAGATGGGTTCTGACACATACAGTATATATATACATATACACACACATAAATACACTCATATACATATACACATATGTATATGAGTCCTTTGGGAGAGGGGCGGTATAGAAATAGCAATATATATATATATATATATATATATATATATATATATATATATATATATATATATATATATATATATATATATATATATATATATATATATATATATATATATATATATATATATATATATATAAATAAATAAAATAAAATAAAATAAAATCTCCCTGTAGAGTTACCTAGGATTGAACTCTTAACCTTCTGAGTGGGAGATGAGCATCTGCACCACTAGGCCACCATGCACTGCTTCACAGTGCTTTACAGCCCTGTTAAGCAGTCTACAGAGTTAGAATATTGCCCCCAATAATCTGGGTCCTCATTTTACCAACCTTGGAAGGATGGAAGGCTGAGTCAACCTTGAGCTGCTCAGGATCAAACTCCTGGCAGTGAGCAGTCAGTTAGCCTGCAGTACTGCATTCTAACCACTGCACCACTACGGCTCCGTGGAATTGTGACTGAGTTGAATTCATTTGTTTACTTATTGATTTACTTATTAATAAAATTTTAATCCTGATAACTTGGAGTTTTATATTATATCATTTTAATTATAAAGCCGCATATGAAATTTAGTGAAATTTACAGTGATTATAATGTAAAACAAACACATAGCACTATATGCAGTAAATAGGCAAATTAAGCCAATATAAGCCAATGTAATATGGGCAAATCAAGCTCGGCAAAGAGTTGAAATATGACAAAGAATTGAGGTTTTATGCATTGGTAGGACATTCTGAAAAGACAATCAGTCAATCTGAGAGAGGGGAATGGAAAATAATAATAATAATAATAATAATAATAATAATAATAATAATAATAGTAGTAGTAGTAGTAGTAGTAGTAGTAATAGTAATAGTAATAGTAATAGTAATAGTAATAGTAATAGTAATAGTAATAGTAATAGTAATAGTAATAGTAATAAAAAAACCTGGATGCAGGTAGTTAAAGAACAACTTCTCTAATGATATAACTTAGATATAAATAAGAATGTTGCCACTTTTTTAGATTTTTCAATATAAGATTTATCTTGTAGCAAATGATTTACAGTATAATCATTGTCTGTAATAGGTGGCAAAGCAGACTAGCAAGAGGTTCAATATAGTTCAAAGTCCCAGGTATGATATAAAAAGTACTCTAGCAAGACATCTGCCACAGACTCATCTATGTTGTCTGAACATATGCAAAGGTGATCCTGGTAAGGAATATTAGGGCATCTCCCTGTGGTAAGCATTGATGGCAGAACACTAAATAACACCAATGTGAATAGCTTATTGTGTGGGGCATGGAGTATAAGATAAAAATATATAAAATATGAGAAGGTGAGCCCACACAAGCTACAATAATGAAAATGTTGGGTATGTCAAGATCCAAACCTCTTAAACTCTGCCAAAGCTTTATATAGAACCAGCAATTCTCAATTTCTCTTAGGAATGATCAGTGAGTTTAACATTATTTTTATAACAAACAACTTTATTTGCCTTTTTCATTCTCATTTTCTCATGAGGGTACAGTGGATTAAAACGCCTTAGCCCAAATCAAGACAGTGGCACCAAACTGTATTAATATTCTTTGCATATACACACTTGCAGTTAAATAATTTTTAAAAAAATACAGTTTTATTTAAGAATGTCCTTGAGGAATCAGTAAAATGTTAATGTTATTAAATCCTGAATGCATGTCTTTTTAATATTCTGTGTGCCAAAATGAGAAGAATGCATAAAGCATTAATGCTATATTTTTTCATGTTCTATAATAAAATGTGTCAACATTTGGAAGATCTCCATTACTCCCTGAATCAATATTTTCCAAATCACCAGTGCATGATGTTGCAAAACCATTCCAAGAAGATGATAGGACAAAGGATTTTAATGTAAAAGAAGACAGAAAGTTTGCTGGTATGGCTTCAAATTCCATAAACTTTTTAAGAAATTACACTTTGTGTAGTATCAAAGAAGATTATCAACAACTATCTGAAAAGGCTGTTAAAATATTCTTCCTTTTTCCAATTACATATCTTTGTGAGGCTACATTTGTTCATATATTCCAACCAAAGGAACTCCACACATCAGACACATTCACAAAATTCAGTAATTTTTAAGAATGTGAAGAGGTTTGAGACCACAGTTTGAGAACTGCTGATCTAGACCCATAGAACCTATAGCTAGTGGGTGGCGATAGGCAGTCCAAGTCCATTTGTTTCTTCAAGGAGAAGCTGAAAATGTCCAATAGTCTAAGCCAGGATATGAAGTCAAACCAGAACATTTGTTTTAGCCAGAAATTAAGTCAGCAAGATCCAGCGGGCCTCAAGAGAGAAGCAACCAAGTTCCAGCTGAGACAGCATGTTTGTGTTTGATAAAAGAGAAATGGAAAATAGCCTTCAAAAGGTTGATTTGAATTACTTGCAGGGTAGGGGTTTTTTCTTTGTACAAACAGAGTTACACATCATGAAGCAGCAAACTAAATACTTTTGCTTTGAATAATTTGTTTCCTGCAGAGATATTTTTATTTCTGTCTTGCAAATCTGATAATCTTGTTAAAGTTTTTTTGTGCTCTTGGTGTGAACTCACTTATTTGATAATTCTAGGAAGCAGGTGTTTGGAAAGGAATATCTAGATACTTAATGTCCTTAACTTGCTTGACAGGTTTATTATCGATTTACCAATTATAAGAAAGGTTCAAATGCTTTTTAGTGAAAATTAGGGACTTCGTTTTAGCATCATTAATTTCCATGTTTCCCTAGGAAAAAAGAATGCTGTAACTCCTAAATATCTACAAAGGGCAGTTTGAGATGTGGATAAAGTGACAACATCATCTGCATAGAGTCAAATAGAAATAGACAAATTGGTGAGGACTGGAGGGGTGAAATTTTAGTTGGGCAAGGGCCAGAAGGGATTCATTAATATAAAAATTTAAAAACAGCAGAGCTGGAATACATCCATACATGGCTTTCTTAGAGACTATTGTTTTTACATTTGATTTCCATAAAGATGTTTTTATGCAGCAGCATTATCAGCCTGAAAAGTCTTGGGTCAAAAGCAACCCTCATATTGATAAAGGCAGCATAAAAAGAATATCTTGAGGAATTTGGCCAAATGGTATAACACTGTACATCCATTAGCAATCAAACAATATGGTTTAAAACATGCTTGGTCAGTGGCCAGGATATTCTCTGGATCTTCGTATTGGCAAATTAATTATAAAATTATTTCATATAGAGCTTGTGAATTATACATAGCAGACTAATTGGGCAATGAGTGCCTAAATTATTCTTGTTCCTTCTTTAAACTTTAGAATTGTGCTGGAATAGTTCCAGTCTTTAGATTTGTTGTTGCCTGTAAATACATCCAATATTTATTTTCAAGAACTCTGGGGGAATTAATTCCTCTTCTACCACTTGACCATTTTTCATCTGGTGAAAATTAATTTAAAAATTTCTAAGTTTGAAACTGGTGGCTTGTCACACAAGAAATCAGAAATTGGGAAACCCAGGCTTTCTTTGCTACATGATATATGAAACAAGTCATGGTAGTGGGTGGCCCAGGTTTAATGCCAAAAATACACTGTACTGGATCCAGGTATGCACTGCATCCAATATCAAAGAATAGGCTATGATTTTTCTCGAGAACAGATTGTTGGAGCTTTCCCCAGTTTGTTTTTAATTCCATTCCTCAAAAATGAAATTATGCATGTACAAACACATATACATCATCATAAATAAGTCAGTCAAAACTTTATTATGGGGTCACAGTCTCAGACTTCATAAAAGAAGATACAGTGCATAATATAAACATAATATAAACTCCAATATAGCATGCAAACATAAAATCTCTACATTGACTCATGCAGACTATGCAGACACAATAGCTGTACTAACTTACCCTTATGTCTCCACTTCTATCAATGTAGGACGATTTTTATTCTTTTCTTTTTTCTTTTTCTTTTGTTGACAAAAAAGACTGAAGTGCATATTAAATTCACTAGAATTGAGTTATATAATAAGATTATTTTATCTCATTTAATAATTGGTTTGTATATTAATAATTAAAATATGTCCTAAGTTAAACACAAAGCTGGATGGGTGACCTTGGGTCAGTATCCTTCCTTCAGCCTTAGGAAGTAAGTGCTGGCAAACCTTGCCAAGGAAACTGTATGCACATGTCCAAGCAGCCTCTGTAAATCAAGCATGATTGAATGGAATAAAAAAATAATGGAAGATATAGGAATAAGTTTTATTTCATAATGAGAACTTCAGCCACATAAGCCCAGAACCAACCAAGAGATCCCCTTCAAAAAGTATTATCTCATTATTAGTGCTGGTGATGAAATTAATGTTAACTTTATTATATGAACATATCCAATCACACACACATTGTGTATACTCTGTTTTGGACTACGTTATTTTCTTAGCTGCAATTCACTCTGAAATCACTGAAATTGGACTTGACATCCCAATTCCCTAAATAAGATCAGTAAACAGAACTGTCACTTTCACTTCAGTTGACCTGATTCAAGAGAAAGATCAAGAAGGAGAAACTCTCTGAACAAAGGCAGCCAGTAGTGTGTAAAATACCCAATGTGACTGTCAGAATCAATTGATCCAATAGATTTCTCTTCCAGACAAGTCCAAATTGGGACTCCCTATCTAAATGCATGATGTTGATAGGCATATGGCCTTTGGGATATTAAAGAAAACTCTGCTTCTGAGATTCTGTTTCATATGAGCTTTTTCAAAAATAAGATTTTTTAAAGAACAACTCTCAGAAAAGAACAATTCCAAAAATTTAAAGTGAAAAAGGTATATGAGAAATGCTTGGGCCTAAGTGGCGAAAATCTTTTTTTTTTTTTCATCCAGGAAATTTCATCCTTGTTTTATTTATCCATCCTGCTTGGTCATATTATACTTATTCTCATTTTCTTTTTTTTCTATCTTGTACTTTCAAATTCATCATATAAAAACATTCTTCCTTTTAAAATATATTTCACTAGATTATCTATCAAGACATAATGAAATCTTTATTCTTATATTTTCTGATCATGTCAATTTCAATGTCAGGAAGTAATATTCATTTTAAAATACATTTTTTTATGAATCTTTGTCGAGTTTTTGCAACCTGATACCATCCATATATGTTGATAGGATACCTGGTAAAATTTCAAATCAGATAGTATCAGACTGAGAAAGGCTATCATATTCCCTACTATTGCACATTATTATTGACAACAGTGTCTGTAAAGACCATGGTTTTTTCATGCAATTTTGACAGCCACTAATTTGACATGGCAAAATATGGAGAGTAATGGTTCTACCAACGGCACAAAATGGGCCCTTTTGTAATAGAAGTATGGTAAGAACAAGAAAAGATATACAATATTTTCAATTTCAGGAGTTAGGAGAACAAGTCTGTGCCATCCTAGAACAGTATACTGAAAAATCCTATCAACATTATTGCACACATATAAAACACAGAGATACTGCCAGTAATAATGCTCTTTATATAAGGAGATGAAATTATTTTCAGAGGAGTAATAGCAGATTTGAAACTTATAAAATTTTATCATTTTCTCATTTGTCCATAAATATGGATGTAGGTGAAAGTGTGAGTGAGTCTTGAGAACTGATGAATATCATTATGTTTTGTGGATGAATCACTGTCTAGCAGTTGTTACAAAAGGTGCTACCCAAAAGCTAGCAATTGTTCCAAAAGGTACAATATTCCATTTCTGGTTCCATCTCTTCATCTTTGTATTAATGTCATTGAAAGTAGCATAACTCCAAGTTTTATTTATTTTCTTTATAAAATAGTATGTTGGATCCATGTAGTATGATGCATAATTATAATTGGACAATAGAACTTAAGTCCTGAAAAACTAAAACTCAAAAAATTATCATAAATATGTCTAAAAAAGTGCACACTCAAGGTGATTTGGGATGTGGTGGGAAAAATAAATTCTACCACTAGAAACTAGAGCACAACGTTACCCTAATAGTAAACCGAAATCAAATGTCAGTGCATGGATACCGCTGCCAAACCTACATGCAACCTTATAATTAAGTCAACCTCACTGTCTCAATCACATGACTTCATTCATTGAATTCTTTTTTTAAAAAGTGCTGTGTTGTGGCCTTAGCAAAGTCAAAGTATTCTATTTCAGGTGTTGATAAAATAAAATAGCATTAAAGGGGAAATGAGGTAAATATTTAAACATAATCAAATAGGGTTTCAAGGGTTTCCTCCCTAAAGTGCATTACAATATGTCAATGAAGCACTTTGGAGAAGGACCCTGAGTTTGATGCAGGAAGAGTCGGTATATTCCAAGGGCTTTCTGCCTACCCAACTTGCTCAGACTGAGGAAACTGCTTGGATGAGCAGTGAAATGTCTCAGCACAATAAATCCAGTTGACTTAATTTTCAAACATGTGGACTGTTTCAATAGTTCCTAGTTTATGACAACGGTGTTCATTTTTATGTAATTTTTATGAAATCTAAAACCACTGTTCACAAAGCCTTACAGTGTGTGCCAGAGCTCTTTAAAATTAAGGAGTGTTGGCCAGCTCAAGTTTAATCACATTTGAAACACTTGACCTTGAATGCAGGAGCCATGCCACTTGGAACATTAAACGTTATAATCAGCCAATTTACTTACATATTTAATTTATATCGTGCCCATCCCACTATCGGAAGCGACTCTGGCTGGTTTACAATACAGTAAAAACATAAATATAAAAACAATTAAGTTTTTTAGTTTAAACTATTCCTTTAAAGTTTTGGGAGCCAATGCAGGATTGGCAATGTCAGTGTTACATGACTTCAGTAGTTTTTTTTTTTAAATCTACTTTATAACTGCTCAATTTGTACTAATTGCACTTCCCTTATGATCCTTAAAGGCAGTCATCAGCGAGTCAGATAATTTCTGAATACCTTTGTCTTGCTGGAGCATTGTACTAATTTATATTTGTGCTTGCTGGTTTTGGGATTTGAACAATAGACTTTTAAGTTATTTGTATATTTTAAAGCTACACCACTCTACATTTTTTGTGCTATATAGCCATTTTGATTATTTGACTAGGGTTCTGGGATTGTACTGTTGGGGTTTAGCTCCAGAAATGAAAAAAATAATGCTTTCTTAGCTACATTCAAGCATTCTCATTCTCATTCTCTCTCTCTCTCTCTTTCTCTCCCCCTCCCTCCCTCCCACCCTCTGTTCCCTCCTGCCTCCCTCCCTCCTATTTTTCTTTTATGGCAATGGACAGCAAACACAATTTATCAAGTAATACAGCTAATAAAATAGTAACAAACAGAACTAATAGAATCTTAATTGCTCACTGATCCAGTAACCATTTTTGGTCACTGCACAATTACCAAGTATTTTCATGGCACATAGAACTGGCAGGCTAAGTAACAACTATTGTCAATTAAGCACCATTCTTATTCTGTGAGAAAGTAACATCTATTTTGTTGAAAGTTTCTTATGTGATATCATTTCTTTCCATATGATTCAATATTCTAAAAGCTCTAGCAAAACAAGAGTTAAAAGAGAAACCATATTAAATGTACCTAAAGCATCTCTTTCCATAAAAGGTTATATGCATAACAGTTTGTATTATTTTAAGTGTTCTTATTCACAACACCTTTCAAATTCACAGTGAAGGAATACAGATGCCCATGTATGGAACTGGCCTACATTGAAATGCTATAGTGATGTTGGCATTGTAGCATACCTCCTGGATCTGGTCATGTAGATGGTGCTGGAACTCTCAAAACTTTTCATTATAGCCCAAAACAATTATATCCCCTGGGAAGTGGCAACACATCTCACCAGACACACTTAACGAAATACATATTAGATCTGATCTTTAGAATATATGAAATAAAATCTGAAGATGGAGAACATTAATATTAACATCTGGTTTTTTTTGTTGTTGTTGTGGTCAGATCACATACTTGTCACACTGAGATCACAGATGCCCCAGACTTACACAAGCCCTCTGGACTTCATTAAAATAGTTCACTTAATAGGATTTCTCCCTCAGTCTGATAGCTGCTCTATCTTATGTCAAGTTAACCTGTGAAATATGGAAGTAGCCAGAATGATGGATGAGATTGATCCAGTGATAAGTCTTCCTAGTCACTGATCCCAAACAACCTTTGGGTTAATTAGAAGAAAGAAATTAAACAATCAAAAAGTGCCTGGACGGACAATAATGGAAATCCAGAATGACATGCAACTGAGTATTGGTAAGAACACAGTATTGGTAAGAATGTCTGAGTTTACATTCTGGCATTAAGAGCAATGAAGTGTCTTCTCCATACTTATCCATTCAGATTTATATCCACTGACTCTTGCCCAGTATTTTTTTAGGAAAAGGTGGGCAAAGCAAAGAACTCATAAGCATAATAGATGATGTTTATGATCAAACAAGGCATGGGTGACTAGAGCTGGGAAATAATCAACACTTCTTTGAGAGAGAATTGTTAAGGAGTCCCTTGAAGACTCTTTCCTGGATCTGACCAAATTAACTTTTGTTTATTCTCTAATGTTCCCTTTTTTTAGGAAAGGCTGTTCAGAAGTTATTGTAGTAGCAGTTACAGATTATTGAAAAAAAATATTATCTGACTCTTTTTCAGCTATGATTCAGACCTTGTTATGGGGCTGGCATTGGTCAGCACCTAGATCAGTGTTTCTCAACCTTGACAATTTTAAGGCATGTGGACTTCAACTCCCAGAATTCCACAGCCAGCAATGCTGGCTGTGGAATTCTGGGAGTTGAAGTCCACATGCCTTAAAATTGTCAAGGTTGAGAAACACTGACCTAGATGCTTTTCTTGATCGTGTCAGACCTCTTGGTGGCATTTGACTATGGTATCCTTCTGGACCACCTGCAATGGCTGAATATTAGAATATTATTTTATGGTATTGTTCTTTTATTTAGTGGGCAGTTAGTAGTAATGAAGAAAAGGTACTTGATTCATTTAGTGCTTCCATTTTGCATTCCATTAGCCTCATTAGTCTCCTAATTGTTAACCCCTATTTGAAATTGTTGGGAGATATTATCTGATAGTTTGGCTTGAGGCAGCACCTATATACTAACGAATAAGTAGCCATCCTAGACTGAGCTTCCTGATGTCTGGGGGCTATGAGAATCTGAATGGAGAAAAACCACATCAGATCTCATTCTAAAAGAACTGCTGTTCACAAATTTTCAACTGAGCAAGCCAATATCATCTGTCCTGGGCAGAGCTGAACTCCCACCAAAGCAAGTAATTAATAACTTGAAAGTCCTTCTGGATTCTTGGCTCCTGCTCAAGCAAATGATGAAGCAAGCTGGACATGGATGCCCTGTCAGCAATAAATCATCCCTTGATCACCATTTGAATGGATTACTCTAACATGGTCTACGTAGGGCTCCCTTTAGAGATAACCAGGAAGCTGCCCTGCCAATGTAGAATTTCACCAGTTTTAAAGTTACTGCATAGAATACAGATAAACTTTGCAGAACAAACTGAAGTGTTGAGTATTGCCTTTAAAGCTGCACACAATGCAACACCAGGACATATCTGGCAAGGACAGACTTTCCTTTCAGTTACATGGTTATGATTTATGGTTGGATTATAAGCCTGACAAGAATCTGCTGATTTTTAACACTGCCCTTGTTGTTGAATCGAACTGGGAAGAGGATCATCTGGATGGGAATATTATACACATCACTGCATTGTATTAAAATTATCTAGTTCCCAAGGAGCTGAGCAACAGCTCTGTTATGGCCACAACAAAAGATGCAATGTTGTGAACAACTTGATTTGTGAAAGCTATTTCTCACACCATTAGGTATAATTATAAGAACAATAAATATAGGCAGATTGTCTCTCCTTCACAAAAGAGCAAACTCTCATCCCTCAATGTAGAGAATGTGTGAAAGTTTGCTAACCTAAACAGCCTTTATTTAATACATATGTAGTAAGATATTGTAGAGAATTAGAGGTATGACCTTCGAGAAGCTATGCAAAGCACTTATTTAAACCTGTTTATGAAATTTGATTACTGATACAATTTCTAAGGCTTCTCAGAGGTTTATTACAATTTGTTGCATTGTAGTGTAAGGTCCCAGTCCCTTACTTAAACTTGAGATACAATATCAATCTACTCAGATAACCCAAGTAGAGACTTCTTGATTAAGCACCACTTTCTTTGATCAAATTAAGCAGCTGGGTGGCCAATAATCTGGAATGTTGGCAGAGTTACGCCCAGAAGTGCTACGCATTAGAAAGTTGGGAGCATTACTTTATAAATTTTGTTAGTCAATGAAAATCAGACAACAGAGCCATTACATCATAAGAAAGACATCAATCATTCCTGTACACTCCCTTATTCCCTCCTTCAGTATATCCCATCCATGTACATGTTTCCCAGCTTGCATGAGATTTCCCTGGTGCAAAAACTGATTACAAAAAGAAAGTAACAGACTAAACAATTACCCTTTATTCCAGAACCCTTCAGTAGAATTGTTCTTTTGGCTTCTAGTTTGTCATTTGCTGAGATTATGATGAACATAAAATTCAGACTCATTTACCTAGGTTGTGATAGCCTGTTGGTATCCATAGTACTGTGCTCTTCTGATAAAAATGGTTATATGAACATATTCAAAAAATCTACTACAGTCAAGGCACTAGGAATTTACAACTTTTATATCTGTGTTGCAATTGCACAGTTGACATAAACTGCCTTGGGTGGTACATGAAGTAGCCTCCAACTTATATATGGTGACTTCTATAGGTCAATTTTATAGGCCTAACTTGTGCCAATTGGAAATTGTTTCTCATTGGGGTAGGAGAGGAAGAGAGAAGAAAAGGAGATTGCTAATAAAATAGCTTTAGAAGTCATTGCAAAGATCAATAAAAAAAGCCAAAATGCCCTCAGGACTGTAGAACTATACCAGTCTAGTTCAAAAGGTGATAGACTAGGAGTGGGGAGATAGGAATTCTAGTATTGCCTTTGATAGAGAAGTCTGCTGGGTGACTTTGAATCAGTCATTCTCTCTCAGTCTGAGACTGGGAAATCAAAATAATCCACCAAACTACCAATCCACACTAGATCAGCATGGCAGATTATGGCTCATAATATTTAAAGAGATTTGCATCTTGCCACTGATTGTGGCTGATGATCATCAGAAAAATAAGCGAATAGAGCTATTACGTATTGTTATCATATTAACAGAGGGATCGAATCAACATCATGTGAAGTGTTAGTATTGCTTTATAATGCATGGTAAGACCACACTTGGAATACTGCATCCAGTTTTGGTCACCACAATATAAAAAAGATGTTGAGATTCTGGAAAGGATGCAGAGAGAGCAGCAAAGATGATTATGAGGCTGGAGGCTAAAACATATGAAAAACAGATGCAGGAATTGGGTATGGGCTAGTCCAGTTTATTTATTTATTTATTTATTTATTTATCAAATTTCTATACCGCCCCTCTCCCGAAGGACTCGGGGCGGTGTACAGCCTAAAATTTAAAAAACATATAAATATACAAAATTTAAAATAATTAAAAATAAATTAAATAATTTGGCCAAAATCCCATTTAAAACCCAAAACATACAAAATTTAAAATCTTAAAAAATACTCAGTCCCCCTAAAACATTTTGACCCTATTGGAACCGAAGCTTCTATGCCACTGAAAAGAAGGACTTGGGGTGACATGATAGCAGTGTTCCAATATTTGAGGGGCTACCAGAACGAAGAGGGGTCAACCGATTTTCCAAAGCACTAGAAGCACTAAAAGGCAAGAAGTAATGGATGGAAACTAATCAAGGAGAGAAGCAATTTGATTGTTGTTAATTGTTGTGGCAGCTATTTTCTGTTCTTGGACCTCTGAACATCTGAAATGTTTAATTTGCTCGAGCTAAGCTCCATCAAAGTGGATGGATGCCCAAGAGCCTTCAGTAGTGAATACATTGGTCTTGTCAATATTGATGCCTAAGCCTTATGGATAAACAGTTTTTATATTGAGTGGGTTCTCAAAGGCTTCTCCTTTGTTATCTGAAAAAATCACAGTCATCAACAAGCATTATATCTGTGATGAATTAACCGTGTCCCAATTTGACAGTACACTGACCAGCTCTTATTGAAGAACAAGGGAGATGCAACAAAGATTAAATTATACAAGTACACACAGTGAAGTCTTTATACATTTGCTACAGCTTGTGATATCTCATATTTTTTTTACTGCAGAAGGCATACTATATTAGCGTGCATCCCTACTACAGTGAGTGCCTTCCATTGTGTTTGCCAATGGACACTGCCAAATGCTGCTGCAAAGTCAATGAACATAATGATAAGCATTTTTCAACACCTAGGACATTCTTCAAGGAACTGTCATGGGACAAATATTTGGCCAAAGCATCTTTTCCCAGGCCAGAAACCAGTCTGTTCTCAAACTTTTTTTCCTGTTCCTTTCTGAAGCCTTTGTTGCTTTTAAAAATATATTGCCCGGAAGTGACAACATGCTAATCCTACAGTAATTTTTGTCCTCCTTTCTTGAAATTTGATGTTACTGTTTCCTATTTCCATCCATTTTGCATTTCTTCAATTGCTGCCAGATTATTTGAATTAGTCAACATATCAACATATCAGCCTTTCAACCCCAGACTTAGGGCTACTGCAATGACTTCATCTGCTTCAACAGATTTACCACTTTTTAATTGATGGATGGCAGCTTTTATTTCAGAGATTCTGGGCTCATATTCTTCAGCAGTTTCATCTGAACTGTCAAGAGATGTTGGTTCCATTGCAGTGGCTTCTAAATAAGACAGTTGTAAAAATGCTGCGAGTAGTTGTGCAATGATTTAGCCATTCAATTCCATTGCACACAAAAAGTGTCATCTGCCATTCTGATGTTATCATTTGTACCCTGAAATTTACTTCTGAGACAACATAATATGGGTAGAAGCTACAAAAAAGGCAGCAAAATGTGGAATTTTTTCAAGTTCTTCTATAACATTATTCTGAATTGGCATTCTCTTTTGCTTTGAGGTAGGCATGGGTTTGCTTATTATGATGTCAGTTCTGTGCCATATCTCTGACATCCCATTGTTTTTATTTGTCTAACAATGCTAGCCATGCCTTTAAATTCCACAATTCTTCTTGCCATCAGGACAAAATCATCTAGCATGCCTGTTAATTATTTTTGAGAACTGTACATCTTCCAGATGTTTATGAGCAAAAAATCAGTTCCAAAGTATTGCCTTTATCCATTTACAACAGATATTACAGAAATAAACAAAGAACAGTGCTGGAACCTAAATCTCTCCCACCCAACTCTTTCCTTGATGGAATAGTAAAATGTGAAAGTTTCATTACTTTCTTTTTTAACTATATGAAAGCAACAAGATTTTTGTGATTTTTACCTCATAGCTCAAGTGATGGGAGCAGTGGTGGAGTTTTGTCTAGTTTACATTCCACTGTAGGAGCACCAGATAACGTCAAGAAAAAGAGGGATTCAGCAGAAAGGAAGTCATACAAAAGGACCATCATTGGAAACTACATGTACTAAATGATTCTTATTTAAGAAGAGTGATTGTTGCTTGTTTTCATGGTATGAAAGTGTGAAGGTAAATATATACAGGAGTCCAGCAATCAGGGGCCATTATGAGCATAATTTAGACAGAACATGGCCTACTGCTGTGGCAAAAGTAGAGAAAGATGTTGAAAAACTAAATTGGAGTTCTTACGCTGGCTTGATTTCCAACTGGTTTACCCAAGGGAGTTACAATGGAGAAAAACTTAATGCTAGGTAATTATCCCTTGAAGAATTGACGTAGAAGCAATCTTTCTCTTCAGACAATTCTCACTTTAAGAAATAACGATGAGACTAACTTATTTCCTAGTGTGGAAATTACTATATCAGAAAGAGGAATAATTATGAGGACACTCAACCACAGGAAAAAAAATGTAATGTCAATCATACCATTCTGGAAACCACATTCTAAATTAAACTCTACATCACGGGTTCTCAACCTTGGCAACTTTAAGACTTGTGGACTTCAACTCCCAGAATTCCTCAGCCAGCTTTGCTGGCTGAGGAATTCTGGGAGTTGAAGTCCACAAGTCTTAAAGTTGCCAAGGTTGAGAACCCCTGCTCTACATCAATCTTGGAAGATATTTGTGTTCATATGACTGATTGATCATATGCAACCAGAAAACTGATGTCTAAAATATATAAGCTCCTCTCCAGTGCCTTGGATGAAGGCACCAAAAGATGCTCCTAGTTTGTCATTGTTTATGTAATTAAGGAAAGAGGCCAGTTTTAAGTTCCTGTTACTTGGCTTTACTATTACTTGATGAATCATCACGAATGCTGTTATAAATAAATATTTATTTATTTTGTAGATGTTCTTATTGTTTATATGTTTTTAAAATGGTTTAAAAACAATTCTTATCATTTAAATGTTTTTAAAATTGTTTATAATTTTAGAATTTTAAAATACCCAGTCACTTGATTGACTTGAACAGCTATAGAAAGTGAATGAATGAATGAATGAATGAATGAATGAATGAATGTATAAATAGAAAGCAATCTTCATTTTCCTATGAGAAAGTATCTCCTAAATAATTCAAATCTATAATTGCAAATTCCTCTGGCTTCTTAATCCACTATTAACTTTCCAAAATCCATATGGCAAACATCCTTTTGCTACATTGTCCAAAAAAAACCATGTATTTTAATGCTTTAAAAAATTAAATATACAGTATCATTTGTGGAGGTGGAAACTCATCTGATGAATACAGTAAAACCTTTCCAATCCGAAAGTTTTTAATCTCTCCAAAATGCAATTTTAATTTTTTTTAAAAAAAATATTATTATTATTTTCAGTCTCAGTCAAGCTTACAGTCCATAAAGGCTGCTTTTATTAGTGTGAACTTGGTATAGTCCCAACTGCCAGTCATTCCATTCATAATTCATATGTAAAAATGAATTATGAGATCTATTTGTGAGGAGCAGCTGTCTGGAGTCATATGAAAGATATCTCCTTTTTTACAGAGAGATTATGCCAACTAGGATCCAGCATTAAGCAGCGAGTTCCCTTGCATCATCTCACGGTGGCGCTTACAGGAAACTGGACCACCAGCATTATTGCTAATTAATTGAGGTCTATCATTTTACAGGGAGTCATGTAAAGAAAAAAAAGGGCTCACATGAATATACAACATCATAAGTTTATTTCTGTAGTCTTAAAATCAGCATTGCTTTCTGGTATAGCTGACTGCATAAAATTGTCGTCACAGAATCATTCTGAAATGTTCCAGAGGTTCTCCGTATTACACTCTTATTACACGAGAGTCAAAGATTTTATGCTACTCCTCTGTCTGAATGCTACAATTTTAAGCCTCCAGAATGCACATAAAATGATTAAAATCTTTCACTGTTAATTTTTTAATCCAGAATTTCCAATCTTTAAAAGTTGGAAAAATACATTTGATAAAGTAAGCTCTCATTCCTTATGTAAAGGAATCACTCAAAAAACATTGCCTTTATTGGAACAACATTTTTTTTTTAAAAAAAGCAAAAATGTTTGTGAGCTTTGCATAACAACAAGTTAATCAGAAATGTAGCAAAAATGCACTTGACTTTTGAGGCTTTATTCATTGAATGTAAGAGAATACATGGTAAATACTGTGAAAACTTTACCAAAAGAAGCTAAATATATTTCCCCATAGAAGCCTCTGTCATCTCACTGTCACATGAAGAAACCAATTTTTCTAGCCTAATTTTGAAATGTGACAATAAGACTAGTTTAAGACCTTCTAGACCAGCGGTTCTCAACCTGTGAGTCGCGACCCCATTTGGGGTCGAACGACCATTTCACGGGGGTTGCCAAACAACGCAGTCCACCATTTTTCCCCTTTTCTTTAGCTGTGCTACACCATTTTTTCCCTTTTCCTTAGCTGTGCTACTCCCTCTTATTCTATTGGCTTTTGAAAGCCAATAGAATAGACTCTCTTGAATAGAGTCTAATTCTATTGGCTTTCAAAAGCCAATAGGAATTGTCCAGGCTGTCTCCACCCTGCTGAGCCCGCCAAAAGTCCCAGTCTGCAAACGGTGCTGCAGGTTGTCTGCAGCAAAGGCGAGCTATTCGGAACTTTCCACCCCTCCCTGCTGAGAACTACTAAAACTGTAAGTAAAAGAAAGCCAGGGGTGGGAGGTGGGTGGCCGGCAGGCACAGGGAGGGGTTTTGGCATGCGTGGGGCCCGGCGGGTGGCTTATCTCCCTTGGGCTGAGCCAGCTGGTGGCCCAGCCCGTGGTCGCCCTGCACCGTCGCTGCTGTGTCTGCCCAGGAGCGCCTGGGCCTGCCTGCCGCCGCCCCAAACGGGTGGCAGTGAAGGCAAGGCTAGCGGGGCAGCGGCGGGCACAGGGAGAGTTTTTGGCATGCGTGGGGCTTGGCGGGTGGCTTACCTCCCTTACCACCAGCTGGCCCAGCCCATGGTCGCCCTGCACCATCACTGCCATGGCCGCCCAGGACCACCTGGGCCTACCAAATGGGCGGCAGTGAAGGCAAGGCTAGCGGGGCAGCGGCAGGTGCAGGTGCAGGGAGAGTTTTTAGCATGTGTGGGGCCTGGCTGGTGTCTTACTTCCCTTGGGCTGGGCCAGCTGGTGGCCCAGCCGGTGGTCGCCCTTCACCGTCGCCGCCGCAGCCACCCAGGAGCACCTGAGCACCTGGGCCTGCCTGCCGCCGCCCCAAACGGGCGTCAGCCTGCGCCTCGGCTGGCGCAGGGGGCAGCACTGTGCATGCGCAGGGTAGCACCGTGCATGCGTGGGGTAGCACCACGCATGCAGGATGCAGGCCGTCACGCCATGCATGCACGATGCAGGCCTTCGCGCCACACATGCGTAGTGCAGGCCGTCGCGCTGCGCATGCGCAGCGCAGGTCGGGGTCACAGCCTGAAAAAGGTTGAGAACCACTGTTCTAGACTATCTCCGACAACACTCCCTGATGTGGTCACTCTAGCTCTCCTGCTAGGTGGGGTAAGAGTTTATCTATAATCTATCTATATCTATTTTCTTATTTGATTTTTTTGAACAATTTAGCATGCATTGAAATCATTACAGAGTGGGATGCTTATCCATGCACTGAAGTACTTGCTAGTGAACAAGAAGACCTTTGCATTAGCTAGCCCTTGAAGAGAATAGCAAGTTTTTAAACTATCAACCATAAATAATAGCACACAAAGACACCAATAAATAAGGGGGGTGGGGAAAGGGTACCTTAAGATTCTGGAAGAGAACACACACATATTGTAGATACGTTACACTTGACCAACATTTAGCAAGAGATGAGTTCAATACACTAACATTTATCATTTAAAGCTAATATAATTGCCAACTCAATATAAGGAAGTGATATAAATGCCAACACTACTTGCCATTTACCCACAAGTAGAAAATTAGGATAGTGGTAGACTGCATGACAGCCTTAAAACTATCCGAAAGGATATACACAGAAAAGAGTCAAGAAAATTGTTTTCCATCGTTCCAGAGTCCAGTGTACAAAACTAATGAAGTTATTAGAAGACGAGTTCTGATTAAATGTCAGAGGGAAAAGACTAATAGCAACACAGAGTGTTATGGTGGACTTTCTTTTTCAATGTTTCAAACAGACATAACATGGCCACCTTTTGGCATATTTTAATATGAGTTCCTATACTGACAAAAGGATCGGATTGGCTCTTTCCAACTCTGCAATTCTATAATATATTTTCTTTTGAAGATAACTCTCATGCTCATACAGAAACAGAAGAAACAAACCAAGACTGAGTGAAAAAACAGAAATAGAGAAAGGCATTCATCCTATAGCTGGTTACCCCTGATGCTTAAATCAGGGGTAACAAGCATTGTTTGTACTATAGCATATTCAGAAAAATGAGGGCATTTTCTACATGCTTTCACTCAATGGCTACAGTTCTGAAGATTGTTCGCCAGTGGCTGTCAATTTGTACCTCATTTGTATTGCCCACATCAGTATGTATTTTCCATCTTCTTTTATTCTGTTTGTTTGTTTATGTGTGCAGGAGAGTGTGTTTTTGCAAGGATTGTTATTTTATAAAAATGATCAGCTGCTGTCTTCTAAAAAAATAGCCAATATAAAGTGACAAACAACTGAGATCTGCAAAGTATGCTTGATATGACATGATAGATGATAGAGAGAGATAGAGAGATAGATTGATGGCTGCTATTATTTTATTTATTTAAATGGTTTAAACTTGTAAGCAGTGACTCTCATCAACAGATATAGATTACTTTATTTTAAAAAATTGCATTTAGGTATGGATACACAATACCACATGCTTTTTAAAAAAATTAATCAAAATTTATATCATTTCTTTTGTCATGAAATGGCAACCAATTTCAGCATAATTCATGGAAGCTTACCACAATGAAAACATCCATAATAACTCATTATTATCATTTTAGCCATTATCTATTCACTGGAGGGTCAAGGCTTCTTCTGAATGTTTCCAATCAATACAGTCTTGAGCTTTCTAGGACCAGAATATTTGCTGATGTTGTAGACCAGTGGTTCTCAACCTTTTTCAGGTTGAGACCCCACTTGCGCCGCCCATGCGCAGTGTGACCCCGACCCGCGCCGCGTGCGCGATGGGCCAATCCGCGCATGCGCGCGGGACGGGCCGATCCATGCATGCGCAGAGCACGCGATGGGCTGAACCGTGCATGCGCACGCGACGAGCCGATCCACGCATGCGCGGCGCGCGTGCGACGGGCCGAACTGCGCATGCACGGCGCACGCGTGACGGGCAAAAAAAATGGCAGACCGCAGTGTCCGGCAACCCCCGTGAAACGGTCGTTCGACCCCAAATGGGGTCGCGACCCATAGGTTAAGAACCACTGTTGTAGACCCATCTTGTTTTAGGTCTCTTTTGTGGATGCTTTTTATCAAGTGGAATCCATCTAAGACTGCCTTGGTCCACCTGACATCAATTCTTCTTGCTTTGTGACCAGCCCATTTCCATTTCCATTTTTTTTTACTCTCTTGATGATATCGTATACTTTCGTTTGTTCTCTAATCCATGTGCAGGTCTTTCTATCTTGTCTTGTAATGCCGAGCATGTATCTTTCCATAGCTTTTTGTGCCACTTGTAACTTTTGTTTCGGTTGTGAGGTTAGTGTCCATGTTTCACCAGCATATTGTTAGAGCAGGTAGCACACACTAATCTTTTCTCTTCAAGCATAGAGAGAGGTTGTTCTTGAAAATTATGCTTAGCTTGCCAAATATCTGCCAGCCACATATAACATGCCATTCAGTTTCCTTTATTGTATCACTTTCCACTGAGATCCATTGGCCAAGGTATATGTAGTGGTCTACTACGTCTAGTTCTTCTCCAGATACATTTTTTTCTCTTTCTTCAGTGAATTTATTAAATATAACTTGTCTCTTTTTCAGATTTATTTTTAAGCCAAATGGTTCTCCTGCTTTCATGCAGCTCTTATATATGTCTTTGTAGCTCTTCTCTTGTGAGAAGAGAACAACATCATCTTCAAATCTTAAGTGATTTAAATAGGCGCCATTGATTTTTATTCTATCTTTTGCCCAGTCTAGTTTGCAAAATACTTCTTCAAGGCAGGCTGAGAAAAGGATAGATGATATTTTATTGCCTTGTCATACACCTCGTTCTATTTTGATTTAATCTGATGTGTTTCTTCTTGGATACATTTTCTTATGGTCTTGCAAAGTTCAACGTACTCTAGTTTATTAGTGAA
Source organism: Bothrops alternatus (assembly GCA_034064705.1). Lineage (NCBI taxonomy): Eukaryota > Metazoa > Chordata > Lepidosauria > Squamata > Viperidae > Bothrops > Bothrops alternatus. Next base: position 3,185,428 of record JARGCV010000085.1, read on the forward strand.
ACTTCTGGTATTCTTCATGGTCCATCATTTTTTCATTAAATTAATAGTTTCATCAGATTTTTGACTGTACCAAGTGTTTTTCTGGTGGTGCTGTAGATATAGCAGATTCAAGGATGTTTTTTACTATTTCTTCATTTTGATCTGTAATGTTCATTTCTTCCAAATCTTGCAATAGAACAAAGCGATTGGATAGATTAAACTCAAAATCCCTGTTTTCCTCTAACAGCTTATTACTCTTAATTTTTGTTTTTTATAACGTCTTTATCATTTTCATACACTCTTTTTGACAGTCTATCACTTTAGTTTGTACCATTCTATGGTCACTTCCAACATTAAAATGGTTGATGACAGTACAATTGCACAATATGGTTTTAACATTTGACATAATAACTATAAAGATTAAAATGTAGTGAAACATAAGATCTGTCCAAATAGCAATAACAGCATCTTAACTGTATCCTAAATAATAGTAATATAGTATATTGCAGTATAATAGTGCTGCAACAATACATTCTAATCTCAAAGCGCTTCAGAATTAATTCAAACTTTATTGCTTTCCTGAAGGCCATCTAGTATCTGCAGGAGGCCATTCCACTGAGTTGGTGCTACAGATGGAAACTTTAGATGCAGATAATGCTGAAAACATTTCTTCATCATTCCAATTACTGAGTTACATTCAAAGTATGGAATCATGTCACTTTAAATCACAACATGCTGAAGTTGGAATAAATTATTCCCTTTTAATGAAATTTCAAAGGCAGCCAATGATGGGTATGCCAAAGTCATGGCCACTGCCAGCAATGTTGTTTTCTATAAAAGCCAACTGGGGAAAACAAAATTAATAGCTCAAAGTCTTCTGCCTAAGAGCTATGTTGAGTTGTTGGGACAGAAACAGCCATGCCAGATTTCACACTTTGCCTTTCTGCCAGTTTCTGAACAACGGCATAAAGAAACATGATTATATACTGGCTTCTGCTGTTGTCCTTGACTCCTAGCCAAGCTTCCAGACACAAACTTGTTGACTCTGTAAATAAAAAAAGCCTCTAAAAAGTGCAGCACTATTGCCCTGTTTGGCTGAGTATGCCCAGTATGCTAAAACATAACAGCTAGTTAATGAAAAATAATAATTGCTATGTTCAAATAACAAACTATGCCTCCCCAAATGTATTGTGATTTAATATTATGGCTTACTTCATACAATATGTTAAAATAAATAACTACCCTAGTATAACATGTTGCACAAGCATCAGCAGTGAGCATTTCACATTTCTGCATGGAAATGTTATGCACTGCATGTTATCAGTGCATGTAGCATAGATGTTTGTGCAGGTAAGAATATTAATCTTGCTGTCAAGCAAAATCAAGCTTTTAATAGTGAGTGCCATACCCAGTGCACTAATCAAACAGGTGGTAAGGAAGTAGGGGAACTCAGGCAACACACAGGTTATGTAGAAAGTAAACACAGGGTCAGCCAAAAAGGACTCAAATGTCTATATGCCAATGCACAGAATATGAGCAATAAACAGGGTGAATTAGAAATTCAAATAAATGAGGGCAGATATGATATTGTTGCCATTATGGAAACTTGGTGGGATAAAACCCACAAATGGAACATATAGCTAGGATGTAAATTATTTAAAAAAAACAGATCAAATAAAAGAGGAGTGGAGTTGCACTATTATAAGAAATAACTACACCTCTACAGAAATAGAGCACAACAATGACAAAAACTGTCTTGAATGCATTTGGGTCAATATAGAATGATATTGCTATAGGTGTATACTATAGTCCACCCAACCAGAGGAAATAGATGAACCTTTTGCTAGTCAGTTAACTAAGGTATGTAGGAAGTACATCACAATTGCAATGGGGAACTTTAACTACCCTGACATCAACTGGGAGACAAACTCTGCACCAAGTAGAAGATCAAACAGGTTCCTGACAAACCTAGCAGACAACTTTGTCTCCCAAAAAGTAGAGAAAGAAACTAGGGCAGTGGTTCTCAACCTTTTTCAGGTTGAGACCCCACTTGTGCTGTCCATGTGCGCCGTGACCCTGACCTGACCAAAAAAAATAAATAAAAAACAAAAAAATAAAAAACAAAACAAAATGGCGCACAGTGACGGCCCGATCTGCGCATGCACATGCGACGGCCCGATCTGCGCGTGCACGTGTGACGGCCCGATCTGCGCATGCGCAGAACCGGCTAGCCTGCTGGCTCCAGACCAGGCCGGCCTCGCCTCCCACTGCTGCCTCAGAGACTCCGGCAGGCACACCGAGGAGCGGTCCAGAGCAGGCGGGCACAAAGCTGCCTCCTTCCCGCTCCGCTCCGCCACGTCCCAGGCCCGGCCTCCAACTTGCCCTCCGGCAGCCGGCCAAGCGGTCGGGGCAGGCGGACCTCGAGGCGGGCCCGCAATTCACTGAGACTGGCTCGACTGTGGCGAGAGGCGCCCGATGGCCGCCTCCGCCCCCCAAGTCCACGCTCCTCTCCTCGCCCTCCTCCCCGGCCGGCGTCCAGGTCGCAGCGCTCCGCCTGCCAGGCTCGTCCGGGACTCCTGCGCCTTCCGCAGGGCCGGCAGCAGCCGCAGGTAGGTAGGCGGGCAGCAGGACTGGGGAGCCCGCCCGGGCCAGCTCGCTCTCGGCGCCAGCTCGCTCTCGGCATCTGGCCAGGCTCCCCGGCTCCCTCCCCGGCTCAGCCTCCCCCCACGCCCGGCTCCCTCCCCGGCTCGGCCTCCCCCCACGCCCAGTTCCCTCCCCGGCTCGGCCTCCCCCCACGCCCGGCAGGGACTCACCAGGGTAGTTCATCTTCTTGCCGATCCGCTGGCTGGGCGCCTTACCGCCTGCTTTGGCCGCCGCCGCCGAGTGAGGGAGGGAGGGAGCAAGCAGGACCGAGCCAGAGCCAGGCAGGCAGGCAGGCAGGCAGGCAGCCCCCGGGAGCCCCGTCGCCCCCATTGGCCATCGCGGAGAAAAGGAGGCAGTGCTGGCGAGGGCCGGCTGGGGAGGAGGGCGAGGAGAGGAGCACGGATTTGGGGGCCGGAGGCGGACGTCGGGCGCCTCTCACCACATCCGAGCCGGTCTCGGTGAAGTGCGGGCCCGCCTCGAGGTCCGCCTGCCCCGACCGCTTGGCCGGCTGCCGGAGGGCAAGTTGGAGGCCGGACCTGGGACATGGCAGAGCGGATCGGGAGGGAGGCAGCTTTGCACCCGCCTGCTCCGGACCACTCCTCGGTGTGCCTGCCGGAGTCTCTGAGGCAGCGGTGGGAAGCGAGCAGCCCGGTTGCGCTGTGCATGCGCAGTTTGGCCCATTTTGCTTCACATGCGTGGATCGGGTCATCGTGCATGCCGCACATGCATGGTTCGGCTGAAAAAATGAAAAAAATGAAAAAAATTGAAAAAAATGAAAAAAAATGGTGGACGGCAGCGTTTGGTGACCCCTGTGAAATGGTCGTTCGACCCCAAATGGGGTCACAACCCACAGGTTGAGAACCGCTGAACTAGGGGATCAGCCATATTGGACTTAATTCTCACTGAGATGAAATGATAGATGTTGAAACTACAGGAACCTTGGGGGCGAGACAATATTGGAATTCAACATTATGCAAGCACAACCAATAGATAAGGTGACCAACCATCCTCCTTTAGGGAGGACAGTCCTCCTTTTTTAAGTTCTGTCCTCCCTCAAAATGTGTCCTTCTACATGTCCTCCTTTTCGATATTTGAAGACTAATCTGCAGGGCTTTTTTTCTCATAGAATGCTCAGAACGGTGTTCCAGCACCTTTTTTGATGTTTTTTTTTTTTCAACTTTTGCATGAGCTGTGCTACTCCCCCTATTGGCTTTTGAAAGCCAATAGGAATTGCTGCTGAGTGCGCCAAAAACCCGGCCGACACAAACTTTGCACATGTAAGTTGTCTGCAGCAAAGGTGAATTGGCAGGAACTTTGCACCCCTCCCTGCTACCCAACTACACCATCTCCTAGTTAGTCCCAAAGATACCTGGAGGAGACTGGAGCAAGGATGCTATGGTAACTTTCTCTTGATCTTCGGTCCTGCTAGGGCAATAATGGCTGTGGGTGCAAGAAGCAGGGGCAGTGGGACTGATGTGGGTGGGGGTGTGTGAGGGCGGTGGTGGCCGGTTGCCCCCCATGCTGTGGGAGTCGCAGGGCCTGCTCTACACGGGACTGTGCAGGGTGGGCGGTGATGCTGGCGGGGCGGCTGCAGGTGGGGTGTGTTGATGGCGGGCTGCCCCCCGGGGCTGGAGCTGGCACAGCTGGTGCTTTGGGAGCTGCAGGGCCCACTCTACACAGTGGGGCAGCAGTGCTGGCGGGGCGGCTGCGGGCGGGGGCGCAGCATGTAAGCATAATTACAATATAAAATGTTATTGTTACAAATGTTTTTTATTATGCATTTATCATATTATAGTGCATTCTGTATTATTGTTGCAATGAATAAAATGTTTCTTTTATTTACGATATTTTTTCTTCAATTTATTTGTGTCCTCCTTTTCATTGTAAAAAAGTTGGTCACCTTACAATAGTACAAAGTCAAACTAGAGTTTTGGACTTTAAGAGAGCTAATTTCAATAAACTTAGAAAGAGCTTGGAGGGATTCCATAGATGAGAATACTCAAGGAGAAAACAACTCAAGAATCTTGGGAAATTTTGAAAAGTGAGATTATAAAAATGAGATTATAATGCCTTGGCAAGGACAAACTTGGAATACTGCATCCAGTTTTGGTCTCCACATTGTAAAAAGGATGTTGAGACTCTAGAAAGAGTGCAGAGAAAAGCAACAAAGATTATTAGGGGACTGGAAGCTAAAACATATATAGAACAGTTACTGGAATTGGGTATGTCTAGTTTAATGAAAAGAAGGACAAGGGGGACATGATAGCAGTGTTCCAATATCTCAGGGGTTGCCACAAAGAAGAGGGAGTCAAGCTATTTTCCAAGGCACCTGAAGACAGGACAAGAAGCAACAGATGGAAACTAATCAAGGAGAGAAGCAACCTAGAACTAAGGAGAAATTTCTGACAGTTAGAACAATTAATCAGTGGAACAACCTCCCTCCAGAAGTTGTGAGTGCTCCAACACTGGAAATTTTTAAGAAGAGATTGGACAGCCATTTGTCTGAAATGGTATAGGGTTTCCTGCCTGAGCAGGGGGGTTGGATTTGATGACCTCCAAGGTCCCTTCCAACTTTGTTATTCTATTCTATTCTAAATAATATTCACTCTGCCCAATTTCAGATGCATCTTGAAGGTGGTCCATGTTACCTCTTTTCCCCCAAGTCTTGCTATGCTGCCTCATTCTGATGGTGGTGGTTTTCTTGGGAGGGATAATTGAAGAATGTCAGGAGATATGAGTAGATACTTTCAGCAGGGTCACCCAAGGCATAAATGTCATTCCAGCCATCCAGATAAAGAAGGCAAGCACCTTGGGCAGCAGCTTTGCATTGTATGCCAGTTGCAGGCTTTCCTGGATCAGCAGTGCCTGCGTTCAGTCATTCAAATCCTGGTCATCTCATGCCTGGATTACTGAAATGCTATTAAATGCTACTACTTGCCCTTACTACATGAGGCTACTCTTGAAGAGCATTTGGAAGCTTCAACTGGTCCAGAATGTAGTGATGTGGGCAGTTTTGGGGTCTGTAGATTTGCCCACATTAGATCTCTGCTCTCCAAGATGTACAGCCAAGAAAACAAGCCAATTATTGAACAAATCAAACCACAGTTCTCACCTGAGGCAAAAATGATCAGGCTTAAATGGTCATACTTCAGACACATTAAACAAAAACTCAGTTCTCTGGCAAGGACTTTCATGCTGGGAAAGATAGAAGAGAAGAATGGGATGACCAGCAGTAGTGTTGAGTGACTCAATTACAAAGGCAACGATTGCACTTTTGGGAGCTAGGAAAGAACAGGTGAGAGATAAAACATCTTAAAGAAAATCTGTATGACTGCTAGGAGTGAAAAACAACTCAGTGGAACCTAATCAATCAATCAATCAAAGTCATATTGTATTCACATTTATCAACCTGAATTGTTAAAAATAAGGATAAAAGGGAAATAACTAGAAATTCTTCCCATGTTTGGGTAAAAGGCTAGCTTTTATGAAAGAATGAAAAAAATGCTTTGTACTAGCCAACTCAGAGATAAATGGAGTATTAAAAATGAAAATATATATAATTGATGAAATGTATGTGATAGTCTGCTTTCTTTTCAGGAAAGTTAAATAAGTATTCCAAAAATATTCTGATGATATGTGATGATATTTCTGATTTATGTTGAAAACTACCATTTTAAGTTTTACAAGTACTATTAGCAAGTCAGGTAACTGCTATTCTTTCTTTAGTGAATAACTCTGTAGGATACTAGCTAGTCTAACTGAAGCTCTGTAATCTTAAGATTTTATAAGCTTTCTTTCCATATCAGAAGAAGAGGACGGAAGGAGGAAGGGAGAGAGGAAGGAAAGAAGGAAGGGAAGAAAAGAGAAAAGGAAAAAGGAAGGAAGGATGGAAACTGATCTTAATTGTAGCTTGCTTGATGCTTCTCTTTAAATTAATGGAGAAACATTGCTAAGCACTACGTGAGTAGTGTTCAGATTAGCTATCTAAGCTATTGTTTATCATGTTAGCCAACTCATATTTACTTAACTTGTTACTCAGTATATCAAGGAATACTTTAGGAAAATGGCTTGTTAAAAAGGATATAAGGTTATTCTGAAAAGATTTATTATTTACAAATCAGTGCTGCTTGTCACTTATCCTTATTATTTGTCACTTATCCTTTTTATTATTTTCTTTATTCCCCACCCCCAATAATAATTGGGATGATAATGATGATGATCATTCTGTTGCTTTGCATGTACACTGAGAGCTTCTGCACGAGAGACAAATTCCTTGTTTGTCTAATCACACTTGGCCAAACAAAGTATTCTATTCTATTCTATTCTATTCTATTCTATTCTATTCTATTCTATTCTATTCTATTCTATTCTATTCTATTCTATTCTTGACCTATTTATATTTTCTATACATGCCCTTTGTTTTCTACCTTCATTTTTTTCCCCTCACAAGAATTGTCTGAAATTGTGTTTCTATGTTCTACTTTCATGGAAATTCACACCCATCTTTCTCATTAGTATCTCGTATTATGCAATCATATTTATTATTGAATTATTAATATTTTATCCATATTTTGCTGCTTATTTCAATCTGCATTACATTAATATCAGGAACTCCAGCATTACAACTTCTCTTTCTCCCAATGGCCCTACAAATTCTTTACCCTCTGCTAAATCTTACCTACTAGACAGTATCAAGGTAGGGTTAACTCATCTCTTATGATTTCCTTATCTTCTCAAGAAGAATGTTATCAGGAAGATAAATCAGGAATTTCCTTGCAGGAACAGCCTACATACACTTTCAAGAAATGTCAGTACAGCTAAAATCTCTTTTCACTACAACTTTTTAAAAGATCTACATTTGCTCTGTGGTAGGTGAGTGATTCTAGACACTGTCAACAAGATTACTTTTATTTCTCTCCCACTTAATTTAACCCAGATACTATCCGCAAAAATCTAGGTTCATTCATTTGCGTTTTTGGCAAGGAGTGGGGATTTTTAATATACAGCAAAATTCCTCCTCACTCTTTCTTATTTTTATTCCCGTTCAATAAATTGCATCATTTAAGTATTGAATCCCAATCATCAGAGTTATCCAAGCATATCTCTGTTTAGGCTATTTATATCCATTTAGCTATATTTGACTTCATGCACTAATAGCTAAAACTCCCTTTGTTTCATATACTGAGGAAATTAATGAATAAACTATAAAGCCCATGAATCACAGATTATATTCCTTTTTTTTTCTTAAGTATTTCTGTAGTGCTCAAATCTTTAATTGTAAATTTTACATCAGGAATTTCATTTCATCCATACACATCTCAAAAATCAGTTTACGGTTCTTTGCTCTTGCTCCTTTCACTAATATTGAGGAGAAAATCACTACAAAGCCATTAAAGTACCCTTTAGTTAAACATCCTGAAACTCAAACTAGCAAACATTTAAGTCATGGCACTTCAAAACACACACACACACACAGACACACACACGCACACAGCATTAGCTTGGCAGTAATTTTTTTAACTACACCTCATTGGCCAGAATTATTTGTATTCACTAGTATTTTAGTAGACTAGAGCTCCAGATCAATTTTCCAATTAATGCAGAATCCCTGCTAAAAAGTATCCTGGAGTTTCCAAAATCTCCTCACTGAAATTAGCGGGGCTTCCTTCTAAGAAATATTCATAGGAATAAATCCCTGATGTCTTTAAAGCAGCTTTTTCAAAGCTTAGATATTCTTACAAATGGCCGTGCTGGTTGCAGAATTCTGAATTCCACTCATATAGTCTCTTGGGATGGACTGTTCCATTTGTCTTTGTTCTCCTGGATGATGCAGTGGTTTTCAATACTATCAGTCATGCTATCCTCCAGGATTGGATTAGGAAGTTGGGAGTGGGAGACACTGTCTTGCAGTTGTTATAAAGTAATTGTTAAAAAATTAAACTAATGCCATTTTCGAGGGGAAGCTTTGCTATTACATAAAAGCAAGAGGAGCACAAATCTAGATTGGAAAGGAATGAAATGACAAATGTTACACTCATAATAACAGAGATATTTACCAACTGGTAAATGAGAAATTAAGCTATTCCTTATTAGGAAAGCAAAACTTGATAATTCTAGAACTAAACAATATATCAACCTGGAAATAGTGATAGACAAATCTAGATAGATTAATTCATTTTTAAAAAAATACATAACTTAATGTAAACATAATGAATGATGATTGGGTTTTTTCCTTAAAATACATTCATTTTATGTCATAAGTATTAAATTACTGTATGATGTATTATTATTTCTGTCCTATATTGTATTGGGATTCTTTTTAGTTGCAATATAAAGAATTTTACAAATTATTGTGGAAATAATATTCACACGAAGTTGATTTTAAGGACCCCAATATGCTTTCTTCAAGAAAGATTTGTGTAAATAACAGATTTATTTGGAAATAAAGAACAGCACAGAATCCTATGCTCAAATTATCATGTAATTCTGTGCATAGTAGCAAGCAAACATTAAACATTCGCATCTGCGATCATTTCCTCCAGTGAATTATTTTTTGGGGCAGGGGAAGGAAATAATATTTAAAACAAAAAAAGCAAAATGTACATGTCAAATATTTGAAACAGCATTCAGGGCAATTGCAAAAGGAAGAATTTCCTTCCTTCCTTCCTTCCTTCCTTCCTTCCTTCCTTCCTTCCTTCCTTCCTTCCTTCCTTCCTTCCTTCTTTCTTTCTTTCTTTCTTTCTTTCTTTCTTTCTTTCTTTCTTTCTTTCTTTCTTTCTCTCTCTCAGATAACCACAATATTGTTTTGTTTTGTTTTATTTTTCAAGTAGACCAAGCTAGTACAACATATGTATTTATAGATTATATAATTACTATTTTTTTAAAAAAGGCAAAAGGTTGAATGACAGTAGCAGGGTTTTTTTTTCATGCCAGGAAAAATAGTTTGTAAAGTATTATTATTCTGAAATAATAATAAGTCTTCACTACTTACGTAGAAAAGTAAGCTGGATTCTTTTGTGACTCTCTTGGGAAATCTAAAGATGGCTATTAAAACCGTAGATCTGTTTACTTATAGGCTGGAAAATGTTTGCCATTGAGAAAGGTCAGGAGGCTGATTGCTCATTAGTCTTCAGTAGGCTTTCAAAACACCTAACAGCTAAATCTTTGGCATCAGAAATTGGTCTTAGGTGCCATCAGCATGTAATGATAAAAGCATACTCTTTGACACTTGATTACTCAATGTCCTGCCATTTCCTGCTGGAATAAGAAAGACATTTGTTCATACATCCACCAACTGCTATTTCTTTCTTGGCTAGTAAAAAAAAAAATCTATAATTTACAACCAGCAGATATAGCCTGAAAGCTAGTGTAACCAACAATGGAGGGAGAAAGAAGAGAACATTATAAAATTCACGAATTTCTTTTGGGGAACTCTGAACAGTATTAATTAATTCTCTTTTTCTATAGCTTGAACAAAATTGTTCAGTTCAGACTCCCTTTGGTTTCTATTATTGACTCTTAAATATATAGTTTTCACTAGCTGCTAAATTTTAATAAGTGACAATACCAGTGTAACATTTTCCAGTAGGGGGAAAAAAGAAATAACAAGAACTCTTGTATCAAGAGACAGAAGGCAAATAGCCCTATATAAAATATATAAAGCAAAAATAATTTATTTAATGTCTCAAAAATATAAAAATACAAAAAATATACAATAGGTTACATGTAACGGAGCAGGGAACAGAAAACCCAATTGGCTTTTGACCAGGATGATTGAACCCCCTTTTTGATTTTGTGAGTCTGATTCTTTTTTATTTCTGTGTAGTGTTTATCGTATCTGTCATATTTACCTTCTTTTACTTGTCTATTTTTGCATTTTTTATTGTTTTGATTTTTTTATTGTAAATCATCAGTGGTGGTTGGGTGATATATAAATTTAATAAATAAAAAAGGATATATGAGACATTTGTTTTTCTAGAGTAGAAAATAATTCCATATATAGCAAGAACATAAGTTTATTTACTAGGGTAAAATAAGAGAGCTTAGATTTATTGAATTAAATGTTGTAGAAGAACAGCCTAGAGAAATGAAAATAGTAAGAAGTATTGTTTTTGTTCAAATTCAGTGCCTGCCCTTCAGAAGTACCGCAAAATTTTGAATTGTTCAGAAAGATATGAATGATACCTCTGCTTGCTTTAAGTAGTTAAGGAATCAGTCTAGAAACTGGGAGATTGTAAACTCTAGTGTCACCTTAGGTGTAAAACCAGCTAAGTGACCTTGGTCCAGTCACTCTCTCTTAGCCCTAGGAAGGAAACAATGGCAAAACACTTCCAAAAAATCCTTGCTGAAAAAGCTGCATTATTTTACAGTGAAATGTTGATCGTGCTACTGGTATGGAGTTTTGAAATAAAAAAAATCCTATTAATATTTTTAAAATGAATTTATGAACATTTACCATTACTGGAATAAAAGAAGATAAGGGGGGTACCCCAATATTTATGTCTTTTTGAAAACTAAATAACTTGCACATATTGTACAGCAAAGGGAAATTGTTCTGCTTGAGTATACTGTATTACTAAACAAGCAAATTAATTCTCTTTTGGAAACTGAAGAAAATATATATGAAAAATATCATGAACATTGGGGTTTTGAAAATTTCATTCCTCAGCTTTGTCAAGCCCAATTCAAATATATTTGAGTCTTCGAAAAACAGGATAAGGGCCAGATAAATGCTATTCTTTTGCATCTGAGAAGTGTTTGGAAACATCTCTGAATAAAGATAGGAGAAGAGAAAAATAAAGCTATTGAACTTGCAAGAACTGATATGAAACTCTGTACAGTCCAAATTAATGTTGTTGTTTTTGTTTCCTTACATTTTTTAAAAAAGAAATAATAGATTCACAGAGTAGAAAGGTGCCACAGTCTTACAGTCCAATATTTGCACCTACTGTTTTCTCAATAACCTATTTACAATCTAATCATATACACTTTGGGACAATTGTATTATTTAGTAAAAAATTCCTTCCTTGTAAGTAGTATTTTAAAAAGTAGTCATTTTTCCTAGTGTAATAGAAAATAACTTTATTGTCAAAGTCTTAAAATAAGAGAAAGTGAGCATCATATTGCTCTTTATATATTAAAAGTTTGTTTACTGTAGGGCAAGAAACATATATGATTAACGAGATCATAATGATGCATCCTAACTATCTATATATATATATATATATATATATATATATATATATATATATATATATATATATATATATATATATATATATATATATATATGCAGACATATATGTATTTATTGAAGCAAAGAAGTTATAGTCATGTGAAAAAGTAAGTACATCCTACTGAATTTTTTGACTTTTTCAACATATAAATCTTTGATCTTTATTTCAATAAAATTGATAAAGGGAATATAATATAACAAATATCTGCACCACTTACATTTTGTACTGTAATCTATTGTGTAATTTAAAAATCAAAATTTCAATAGAGTGTACAGGTAGTCCTTGAATTTGCTTGTCAGAAGATCAGAAAATGTGATCACATGATCTCAGGACCCTGCCATCTTCATAAATAGGAGAGTCAGTTGCGTCTGAATGTTGATCATGTAACCACGGGGCTGCTGCAATGGTTTTAAGTGTAAAAAACAGTCCTAAGTCACTTTTTTCAATGCTGTTGTAACTTCAAACAGTCACTAAATAAATTGTTGTAAGTCGAGGACTACCTGTAATGTACTTACTTTTTTCATTACTATTAAATCAACGCCTTCCAAATGGCTACTGGTACTGACTAACATACCATCCCCGCATCTTAGAAAACAATCAGCCTTAAAAAGAGAGTGGCAGAAATGTGATGCAAATCAGTTATTACCTAAACACAAGTACTGTCATGATCAAATACTCAGACTCAGATCTCGGAACTCACCATGGAAATTTGGACAATTAGTCAGAGAAGACTTTGATACTGAGACAGCATTGCACCAGGAATGGGCAACCTCTAAACCAGATCTGTTTAATTTAGTGTCTAATCCAGTATAAGCTGTCTGGTTTTGATCTTCAAAGGAAAAACTGGACAGAGTTCATCTGAATCAACTATGGCAGGTACCAATATTGGAAATACAGACCGGGATTGGTTGATAATACTATGACTGTGGGAATGACCAGCAAACTTTACTTCATATTGCTGTGGAATGTCCTCTCAGAAGGTTCCTTGGATCCCTGCAAGAACTACATCATCTTGAGGGCACTGCTGTCCAATGGCTAAACAATCTAGATATCCAGCCATAGGCTTGACCACTCTAAGAACTGTTCATACATAATTTAATTTTATTCATACTTTTATTCTTCATTTTGTATTGTGCATTTTTAAAATAATTCATTATTCTGGTGTTTACATTTTGATACAAGTTTTCTATGCTGTCTTTGGGAATTTATGCATTATTGCTGTATTCGGTTGCACCAGACATATCAAACACAAGGCCTGGGGGCCAGATGCGGCCTGTGAAGTGGTTTCATGTGGCCCACGAAGCCATCCTGGAAACAGTGAGGGAACAGCCCCTGCTGCCTTGGCCCTGGCCCAGGCCAGCCAGCAGCCAATGTACAAATTTTGTGGTGGCCATCTTGGCACTTGCCCCGGTGGACCATGCCTTGACACTTGTCCCGGTCCCACCCCCTTCTGCCAGAGACCCTCAGATCTGTCCCACTCCTGCCTAGGTCCCCACAGGTACCCTTGATGCGAATGATGTTGAACTGGCCACGCCCACCCAGTAGGCCACACCTACTCCATCCACGCCCACCCAGTAGGCTGCACCCATTCTAGCCACACCTATCCAGCCCCCCAAGGGCAACCGCAATGCTGGTGGGGCCCTCAATGAAATTGAGTTTGACACCCTGGATTACACCATACAAAATAAACAAACAAACAAACAAACAAATAAATAAACAAATAAATAAACAAACAAACAAATAAATAAACAAATAAATAAATAAATATTTTTCCACATGATTGCAGCTAATGAGGAAAATTGTTACAATCTTCTCCTTACTCGATGATTAATAGGTATCACTTTGGTGGGAAGGTAACAGCATTCTGTGCGCCCTTGGTATATAGCCATGCGGGCCACATGATCATGGAAATGGTCTTCAGACAATGTTGGCTCCCTTGTCCAAGAACCAGAGATGAGCACCGTGCCTTACAGTCAGCTTTTACCTTTACTCAAAAATGATATTCCCAATATTTATCCCATTTTTTTCTCTTTTGATATTTTTTACATGAGAATTGAGCAGAGCATTCTGTAATTAACAATAATCCTTCTGAATAAACAACCAGATGCATATCCATATAAATATTTGCTTTTCTAAAATTGCCATTTTTTTGTCATTGACCATTTTTATCAAGCACATAATTTGACCAACTTTCCAACTTGAGAGATTCAAAAATAACATCTTCTGCCTTTTTACTTGGAATAACTTCAGGAGTTTTGAAATGAAAAGGCTTTAGGTATTATATAACAATATCACTGTTATAGGTGATATCTTTAAACTGAGAGGCATTTCTCCATGTCTTAAACTGTATTTTACTTATTAAATTCCCTAGAAAAACAGAGGTTTGTTCGTTTGTTTTTTTAATAAGAGAGGTTATTTTTTATTTTAACATTCTATCATTACAGAGAAGTCTGAAAGAATCAAAGCTCTGCAACATACACATGCATAAATGTTTAGGGAACTGGCTGAATTTACATCAGCTTTCCATTTCCAAAGAAATATAGTCTGACAACAAATCTATGTTTAAATGCTATTAGTGAATTTGACAGTCTTCATCCTGATTAATACTGGCAAACAAATTTATTAACAAACATTACAGCAGATGCCATTGTTATCTTTGCTTTATCTAGATTGCAACTAAAAATAAGATCCTGCATTCAATTGAAGACGACCCATTTGCAGAAGCTGTTAAAAATCTATACTGTGAGTGTCAGAGGTTTAAGATGATAGACTTTTCTTTTAAAAAGAGCACGCTTGTAACATCCACTAGATTGCAATCCCAAATAAAAACCCAGTGAAAATAGGTATAACAATTTGTTTTTGCAAGATGAGTTTTGCTGATAAAACATTAAAACAAAGCATTCTGTATCATTTTCGTGCTACGCTTTCAAGAATGTACAGTTTTTTCCTATCAATTTATTGTATATTATTCTTCTCATTAATCAAGCAACTGGTCGAATGCTGTATGCAAGAGATCATTAACATCAACCACTAACCGAATCTTCCCACTAGAAGGTTGCAAAGTTTGAACGTTAGATTCCTCCAGAACACACATTCATAAATTTATGACTTGTCACTCCTGAATGCAGTTAAAATTATCCATCTAGGGATGTGAGAAACTGTTGAGTTTAATTTTAATAATTTACTCTAAACTACTTCAGTTTTGCTTACTTGGGTACCATTTGAAGAATCTCAAAGATTATTTTTTCTGTTTGTGTACAAATCGATGGTTAGACCACACTTGAAGTACTGTGTACAGTTCTGGTCACCGCACCTCAAGAAGGATATAATGGAACTGGAAAAGGTGCAAAAAAGGGCAACAAGAATGATCAAGGAAATGGAGCGCCTCCCTTATGAAACCAGATTGCAACGCCTTGGTCTCTTCAGCCTTGAAAGACGGCGTTTAAGGGGTGACTTGATCGAAGTGTATAAAATCATGCATGGGATAGAAAAGGTGGATAGAGAAAAATTCTTTTCTCTATCACACAATACCAGGACAAGGGGGCACTCCCTAAAGCTCATAGCTAAGAAAGTGAGGACAAATAAAGGGAAATATTTCTTCACCCAGAGGGTCGTTGATTTATGGAATTCACTTCCAGAAGGGGTCGTGACAGCTGTCAGCCTTGACAGCTTCAAGGCAGGGCTAGATAGATTCATGGATGCAAAGTGTATCGGTGGTTATTAAAACGGATGTCCATGTGCCGCCTCTATGTTGGTTGAGGCAGGCAGGATTCCCTTGAGTACTATTTGTTGGGGGTCAAGGGAAAGGGAGGGTTTTGCCTTCTCTTTCTGCTCAAGATCCCCATGTACAATTGGTGGGCCACTGTGTGACACAGAATGCTGGAATCAATGGGCTTTGGCCTGATTCAGCATGGCTCTTCTTATGTTCTTATGTTCTTAAAAACTTCCAGTGTTGGTGCATTCACAGCTTCTGGAGGCAGGTTGTTCCACCGATTAATTGTTCTAACTGTAAGAAAATTTCTCCTTAGTTCTAGATTGCTTCTCTCCTTGATTAGTTTCCATCCGTTGCTTCTTGTCCTGCCTTTAGGTGCTTTGGAGAATAGCTTTTCTTTGTGGCAGCCCCTGAGATATTGGAACACTGCTATCATGTCAACCCTAGTCCTTCTCTTCATTAGACTAGAGTCTAGACATACCCAATTCCAGCAACCATTCCTTATATGTTTTAGCCTCCAGTCCCCTAATCATCTTGGTTGCTCTTCTCTGTACTCTTTCTAGAGTCTCAACATCTTTTCTACATCGTGGTAACCAAAACTGGATACAATATTCCAAGTGTGGCCTTACCAAGGCATTGTAAAGTGGTATTAACACTTTATGTGATCTTGATTCTATCCTTCTGTTGATGCAGTCTAGCACTGTGTTGGTCTTTTTGGCAGCTGCAGCACACTGCTGGCTGATATTTAAGTGATTGTCCACTAGGACACTGAGATCCCTCTCATAGTTGCTACTATGAGCAAGGTACCACCTATAAAACAGTTCATTTAGTGCCCGTTCACTGAAAAAAGTGATTTATGTGCTTTCACACTTACAACTCTTCCAGCAGCCACACGGTCATGTGATCAAAATTTGGACGCTTAGCAACTGGCATGTATTTACGATGTTTGCAATGTCCTGGGGTCATGTGATCTCCTTTTGTGACCTTCTGACAAGCAAAGTCAATGGGGAACCCAGATTCACTTAATAATCCTGTTAGTAATTAAACAACTGCAGTGATTCACTTAACAACTGAGGCAAAAAAGGTTGTTAAATGGAACAAAATTCACTTAATAAATATCTCACTTAGCAACAAAACTGTTGGGTTCAATTGAGTTCTTAATTCGAGAACCACCTGTACTCTGTGTATAGTCTCCTTGAAAAAGGAGATAATCAATTATAACAAGCCAAATAGACAGATTTTGGAAAACTGTTCATGTTTAACCATAGAGTGAAACTTGTGTAAGATAATAGCACTTGCTGCAAGGCGTGTGGTGCAGAGGGGGGGGATCCGTTGATTTTTAGTTTTTAAAAGGGAAAGGCAAAGATGATAAGGAAAATATACTTTGATTTTGCTTACCTGCTATTAAGAAGATGTTGCTATGGGGAACAGTTTCTCTAAATAACAAAGTACCAGGAATATGTGACTGAGAATGGAAACTACTCTGATTCATTATTGATTTGTTCTTTAATGGATTTGCTTTTCCTTTGCATTTATTATTTTATTTTAATTTTAAAAAGCTAATATGCAGGGGAAAATGCTCTCTTCTCTGAATGGGATTTCTGTTGTTATTTTGGACAATATAAAATCAACCTTACTTTAAATTTGGGAAGTGGTATAAATACATTCTACTAAAAGTTTGCTGAACCAATCATATATTATATTATATATATTTATTAAATTTCTATACCGCCCCTCTCCCGTAGGACTCGGGGGGGTTTACAACCCAATAAAAACATATAAAACAATAAATATTTAAAATTAAATTAAATTAAATAAATACAAGGCTGTTACTAAAAACCTGTTAAAAAACCCAATTCTAAAACCCGAACAGCCTTCTTTAAAAAATTTAAAACCCGAGGAGATCTAGGCCAGGCCGGCTTGATTTAAGAGATGAGTCTTCAACTCTCTTCTGAAGGTGCGGAGATCATGACACGTCCGGAGTTCTGGGGGGAGCTCGTTCCACATCGTCGGTGCCCCCACAGAAAAGGCTCTCCTCCTGGGTGCCACCAGCCGACACTGCTTAGCCGATGGCACCCTGAGGAGGCCCTCTCTGTGGGAGCAAACTGGTCGATGGGAGGTATTTACTGGCAGAAGGCGGTCTTGTAAATAACTGGGTCCTATGCCATGGAGCGCTTTAAAAGTGGTAACCAGTACCTTGAAGCGCACCCGGAAAGCCACCGGCAACCAGTGCAGCTCGCGCAGGATGGGGGCCATTCGTGCCCGCCAGGGTGCCCCCACTACCACCCGCGCGGCCGCATTCTGTGCCAGTTGAAGCCTCTGCGTGCACTTCAAGGGGAGCCCCATGTAGAGAGCATTACAATAGTCCAGTCTGGAAGTGACGAAGGCATGGGTGACACAATCTAATTGTGTCTTCCTTATTTCCTTCTACCTGAATATGAATAATATGTCTTCTTGAACATAAAATCAATCCAAACAAAGGATATAACATTTTGCTAAAGAGCAAATTAGATTAGTTTTATTAGATTTATTACCATCTTAATATTTATTATATATGGGTTTAACTGGTTTCGGGGCCAGTACCTTAACAGTATCCATATGTAATTCATTAAGTATGTAACTTGTTAAACCGATGATTGCAACCAGAGAAACATGAAAAACTAATGCAGGGATTAAAGTATTTCTCAGTACAATAATATTTGGCAACATTCTATAACTGTTTTATATCAACATTATTTCTTATTTGGTGCTGCACACCCAGCACTGATTCCAACAAAGTTTTTTAAGGCAGCATTTTGATTTATTCCACTTGTGTTAAAGACTTTTTCACATTTGATTTCACATTTTCATATATCAAATATTAAAAGGGTTGCTAGAAAGAACAGGGGGGGGTTAACTTTCCAAAGCACCAGAGGACAGGACAAGAAATAATGGATGGAAACTAATTAAGGAAAGAAACAACCTAGAATTAAGGAGAAACAGTGAGAACAATTAACCAGTGGAACAGCTTGCCTTCATTACTGGACTGCCAGTTGTTTGGAATGGTATAGGGCAGGGGTTCTCAACCTTGGCAACTTTAAGACTTGTTGACTTCAACTCCCATAATTCCTCAGCCAGCTTTGAGTTGAAGTCTACAAGTCTTAAAGTTGCCATGGTTGAGAACCCCTGGTATAGGGCTTCTTGCTTGAGCAGAGAGTTTCAGTGGAAGACCTTTAAGGTCCCTTCCAGCTCTATTCTAACACCAAACATGCACCCAGTTGTTTTCATAAAAAAGGGGGATTGGAGGCTAAAACATATAAGGAATGGTTGCTGGAATTGGGTATGTCTAGTTTAATGAATAGAAGGACGAGGAGGGACATGATAGCAGTGTTCCAATATCTCAGGGGCTGCCACAAAGAAGAGGGAGTCAAGCTATTCTCCAAAGGGCCTGAAGGCAGGACAAGAAGCAACGGATGGAAACTAATCAAGGAGAGAAGCAACCTAGAACTAAGGAGAAACTTCCTGACAGTTAGAACAATTAACCAGTGGAAAAACCTGCCTCCAGAAGCTGTGAATGCTCCAACACTGGAAGTTTTTAAGAAGAGACTGGACAGCCATTTGTCCAAAATAGAATAGGGTTTCCTGCCTGAGCAGGGGGTTGGACTAGATGACCTCCAAGGTCCCTTCCAATTTATTATTATTATTATTATTATTATTATTATTGATGTGGCATTTCTAATAAATAATAAGGCTATTATTTTGTTTGTAAAAGCTGTAGCTTCTACATGTATATGAAGCTTCGTTCTTTGTAAAAAAAATTGTATACACAGGACAAGGGAAATTTTGGATAGATTACAATGTTTTAGCTAAGAATATTTTGGAGGAAACACTACTCCTAGGACAATATTTATTTATTAACTATTGGTTATGAATTCATAACTATTAGTTATGAGTGGCATGGTGCTTCAGAATGAAGATAATTCAAAAGCCTCAACTTTAGTGCTCCACATTTTTAGATTGGGAAATAGGAGGAGGTAGGAGTAATAGATATCTTTGCTATTTTGAGTTATTTTTAAAAAAAATAAGAATGGCAGAGTTTTAAAAAATCTAAAAATTTAAATCTAAATGGAAAAGCATATCAAGCAAATACAGACATAAGCCCAAGTATAGTCGCAGATTGGAAAATAGGATTTTTATGTTTTTGCTTGTTGGTTAAACCTTTAAAAAGTTAGTTAGATTTGTTGTTGTTAGTTGCAAAGTCGTGTCTGACCCATCACAACCCCATGGACAATGTTCCTCCAGACCTTCCTGTCCTCCACCATCCCCTGGAGTCCATTTAAGCTCGTGCCTACTGCTTCAGTGACTCCATCCAGCCACCTCATTCTCTGTCGTTCCCTTCTTTTATTGCCCTCAATCTTTCCCAGCATTAGGCTCTTCTCCAGTGAGTCCTTCCTTCTCATTAGGTGGCCAAAGTATTTGAGTTTCAACTTCAGGATCTGGCCTTCTAAAGAGCAGTCGGGGTTGATCTCCTCTAGGACTGACCGGTTTGATCGCCTTGCATTCCAGGAGACTCGCAGGAGTTTTCTCCAGCACCAGAGTTCAAAGGCATCAATTCTTTGGCACTCAGCCTTTCTTATGGTCCATACATTTCACAGCCATACATTGCAACTGGGAAAATCATGGCCTTGACTATACATACTTTTGTTGGCAGGGTGATGTCTCTTCTTTTTAGTATGCTGTCTAGATTTGCCATAGCTTTCTTCCCCAAGAGCAAGCATCTTTTAATTTCTTGACTGCAAGATCTTGGAGCCCAGGAAGACAAAATCTGTCACTACCTCCATTTCTTCCCCATCTGTTTGCCAGGAATTGAGAGGGCCAGATGCCATGATCCTGGTTTTCTTAATGTGGAGTTTCAAGCCAACTTTTGCACTCTCCTTCTTCACCCACATCAAGAGGTTCTTTAGTTCCTCTTCACTTTCTGCCATTAGAGTGGTATCATCTGCATATCTTAGGATATTTCTCCTGGCAATCTTAATTCCAACTTTTAATTCATCTAGCCCTGCCTTTCTCATGATGTGCTCTGCATATAAGTTAAATAGGCAGGGCAACAGAATACAGCTTTGCTGGACTCTTTTCCCAATTTTGAACCAATCAGTGGTTCCATGTCCAGTTTTCACTGTTGCTTCTTGACCCGCATATAGGTTTCTCAAGAGACAAATAAGATTTTCTGGTACTCCCATCTCTTGAAGAACATGTCACAGTTTGTTTGTGATCCACACAATTACAGGCTTTAGCATAGTCAATGAAGCAGAAGTTAGTGACATACAGTAGTCATTATTAAATGATCAAAATTGGGGCCAGAAACTTCATTGCTAAGTAGTATGGTTTTTAAGCAAAACATCACGTGACTATGATGCACTTGCAACCTCACTTCTAACCTAGTTATTAAGTGAATCAATCATGATTGTTAAGCAAGACATTACACAACTGAAACTTGCCATTGTACTGCAACCTCCCCCATTGACTCTTCTTGTTGAAAGTTAGCTGTGAAGCGGTCAAATGGCAATCATGCTGCAACAGTCTTAAGTACAAATACCACTCATTAAGCTACTTTTTCAGTTCCACTGTAATTTTGGACAGTTGCTAAAACAGGACAGTCTTTGTAATGGAATGTGTGGAGGACCTTGGGGGATGAGGTAAAGAGATGCTGCTTGGGAATAAAGTTAGACCAGTGACAGAGGACAACTTAACACTCAAAGAAAGAAACTTAACCCACCCTAAAGTATCAGATGGTTAAAGATGGAAGCAGAAAGTTTGTACCTTCAGACTTGCAAAATTCTCTTAATTTATCCTTACAAATGAAGTAGATTTAGTTTGTCAGTTCCAGTTTCCTGTCTGGATTGCTGACATCAATATTGTATAAATTTCCAGCCACCACTTTTAACTGTTTGATCTCTTAGAGCAGGTCCTTCCTAAATTTCTTTCTCTGACCCTTGGTTCTTGGAGGCTCCTCCTTCTCTTGCCTGATTATTTCTTAGGTAGCATCTCTTTTTGTCATGCTCCAAGGTCATTAAGCAAGGACTATCTGCATTATTTATCTTTGTCTTGCAAAAACAATTTCCTTAGGGGGCAGTTTCCAGTAGAAAACTTCAAGAAATGAAAGGTTTATGATGTCATCTTGTGATGGGATTTTAATTTAATTTTGAACATTGAGGAGAATATTTTAAGAATGTGTGGGTTTCTAAGTTTTTATATTATATATAATGAGTCTGATATATTTCATAATTTCTGATATATTTCTTCTGGCAGCTGGCTGATAGCACACTCTTTTTTTTTTAATTTATTATTAAAACAATCAACATTAAACATAAGATCATATTAAGAAGCAGTCATCATAGAACCTAAAATACAACACTAAGTATTAGTCTTTGTAAATGTCTGATTTGGTAAACATTCCTCACTCCTCACGTCAAGCCTCAACTATACGCCTGTTACTTCTCAATAGGTGCTCTTTGAAGCTCCTATCCACCTTTTTATCATACACCAAATATGCATGCCAACCATATAATAAACCGTACCCTTCAATATTCAATATTCTATCATTGGTTAAATTAATCCAGTCGCTTATCGCTACTAAAGCAGCAGCATAATAATACAACTTAAAATTGGGCATTCTTAAACCACCCCTTTCCCTAGTATCCTGAATAATTTTTAATTTAATCCTCGGTTTCTTGCCGTTCCAAACAAATCTATTAATACGCTTCTGCCATTCCTCCAAATTCGCATCTTTTTTAAGTATAGGCAACATTTGAAAAAGAAATAAAAAATTTGGCAATATATTCATTTTGACTGCTGCTATCCTACCCAACATAGATAATTGTAGTTTAACCCATTTATCCAACTCTATTTGTGTATTGTTCCACAAGACTTCATAATTATTTTTATATAACTTACCGTTAGAGGCTTCAATTTCCATTCCTAAATATTTAACTTTCTTAACTATTTCACAACCCGTTATTCTTTCCAAATCTTGTTTTACATTACCATCTAAATTCTTAGTTAACATCTTTGTCTTAGATATGTTTAATTTAAAACCAGATACCCTACCATAATTTTTAATTAGCTCCATCAAAATCTGTACTGACTGTATTGGTTGAGACAATGTCACGAGTAAGTCATCTGCAAAAGCACATAATTTATAATCATGTTGTCTAATCTGTATACCTTTTAAATCATCTACTGCTCTTATCTTATTCAATAAAACCTCTAATGTTAAAATAAATAACAATGGAGATAAAGGACATCCCTGTCTTGTATCTTTCTCTATCTTGAATGAATGAATCTGTTAAATGCCCATTCACAATAATCTGACCTGTTTGTTTCTGATAAACAGCCAAAATAGAATTAATAAACTGATCCCCCATTCCCATCCTAACTATTAATTTTTTCAAAAGCAACCAGGTCAATCTATCAAAAGCTTTTTCCGCATCCAAAAACATAAGAACTGCAGGTACCTGTTCTGTCTGGCCCCTCTCAGCTCATTAAAATCCACATAAATATGTCTTTAAGAGGTTTATTTAACACATTTCAAAAGAATTCACTTCAAAGCACGCTGCTGGCATTTTGCTGGCAGAAACAGCCAAGTCTCATGTATTTACATTTAGATTAACACATGCTCCTTCCACACCTTCCAATTAACTCACTCTTTCTTTATCACATTGTCCAAGGCCTCATTATTCTCCCGTAGATTTCCAAAACATCAGAAGACTGAAGTCAAACGCACGGCTCCAGATATCAGGCTACTCCGTGATTAACGTTGCTCGTGACAAAGGCGTAGTCTCTCTGTCCCCTTCTAATATAGTGTCCGATACGTCACTTCCCCTCATTACTTCCTTTTTCCACTTAACTGACACCGTCGCTTATCAAACCTTCGGAATCTCGGATCAAGCCATCTATCTTCTTGATCCAAATCTGACCCCTCACTTTGTGAATCTGATCCAGACTGCCTGTAAATCTCCTCCCTGTCTGGCTCAGCTGCCGGGAGGGGAAAATACCCAGAGAGGCCTGGCTGCTCTTCCTCGGCTGCCGGGAGGGGAAAACACCCAGAGGAGCCTGGCTGCTCATCCTCATACTCTGACACTTCCCAAGCTGGTCTAGGGACACTCACAACAGTACCTGGATATGCTTGTCTAAATATTCTAATATATTAATAAGTTGTCTAACATTAGTTTTCATCTGTCTCCCTTGCAAAAAGCCAGTTTGGTCTGAATGAATTATTTGTTGTAAAACTTTCATTAATCTATTGGCCAAGATCTTTGCAAAAATCTTATAATCCGTATTCAGCAATGAGATAGGTCTAAAATTTTCTGGTTGAACATTATCTTTTCCCTCTTTGGGGATTAAAGAAACGTAAGCTGTTTTCCATGAAGGTGGAACCTGGCCACCTTCTTCTATATTAACAAACAACTCTCTAAGAGGTTCCACCATTTCCGTTTGAAGATGCTTATAATAAGCTGCTGTTAAGCCATCCGTCCCGGGAGATTTTCCCATTTTCGTGTCTGGAAAAAGTATCAGTATAAATTAAATGCTAAGATTCCTCTTTGGACGGTTCCCAGACACGCAGTAGAGAATATAAATAGATCACAAGTTTTAGACGTGGTGCCTTATAAAAAAACTCCTAATTACAGAAGGGAATTTGTTAGTACTGAAGTCTTTGAATATGTTACAGGATGAAGGATTTGTCCATACTTGGTTTCTATATGCACAATTGGAGTCTAGATGGAAAAAAGATTCTAAGATGGGCCTATCTTCAATAGATGAAAATTTAATTAAACAAGTTATAGATCAAAGGCCCATGCATATTAAAATATTGTATAATGCATTGATAGAAATTGATTCTGAAACTGAGTTAGTTAAAGATTGTATGATAAAATGGGGAAAAATTTAGGACAACCAATTTTGATGGAAACTTGGGAAAAGATCTGGGTGAAAAATGTAAAATTTACACAAGTGATTCATTTAAGAGAAAATTTTTATAAAATGTTTTACAGGTGGCATCTGGATCAAAAAAAATTATCATGTATGTACCCTAACTTACAAGCTAAATGTTGGAGATGTGATAGTATGGATGCTACTTATTTTCATGTATGGTGGACTTGTAAAAAAATTAAGGCTTTTTGGATAAAAATATGGTGGATTCTTCAAAATATCCTAAAAAAACGTATTGAATTTCTACCACAGATGTTTCTGCTTGGCATTATAAAGGACTGTACCACCATAGAGACAAATTTAATTTTGAATTTGATCACAGCAGCAAGATTGTTGGTGGGACAATATTGGAAGAAGCCAGAACTACCATCTATTGAAGAATGGATTTTGAAAGTAACAAATATGGCAGAAATGGCTAAAATCTCTGCATATTTGAAGGATCACTCAAATGAGAAATATTTGTTGGACTGGAAAAGATGGATAGAGTATATACAAGGGAGATACCAGTTTAAGAAATTGTATTTAGCATATAATTAAATATTTACGTGTTAGGTTGCAAAATATAGTATTTTAATAGGTTTTATATAATATTTTGTAGTAATTTAGTGGGTTTTCTTGTGTTTTTACCCTGTATTCACTTTGGGAAGTCGGGGGGGGTGGTTGGGGGGGATTTATAATTTTATTATTTGTAATATGTAATTGTGTTATGTAAGATTAGAGATGGATTGCCTTAGCGGCACCTCAGAACCACATTCGAGGAGAGAGAAGAGTTTGGGAGTGAGGAGTTAGGGAAGTAGGGAGTTGTAAGAGGAGTGAGGAGAGTGAGGGAGGTAGAGATGGTGGGGGGATAGAAGATGAAAGGGAGGAAGTTAGAGGGGGATGTGGCTGGTGGGGTGATGCTGAGCGATGCCTTACGATATAATTATGTTTATTATTTACAATTACATTGTATTTATAATTATAAAATTAATAATAATAAAAAAAATTACAAAAAAAAACCTATACGCCTGTTACATTTTATTTGATTGGTGTTTCTCTTATCTATAGTCTATCCACTGTTTCCAGTCTATCACATATTGTTCATTCGAGCGATCCTTCACACTCTTTTTATCAGAAGAAATTTATTTATATTTATTTTTATTTTACAATTATATTTAGCAGTGGAAAGAATCCAGTGAATTATAATAATTCACTGGACTGAATATTTGCATGCTGCCCTTCAGAACCAATTGTTGTTTTAGAAAATTAGTTAAAATACAACATATAAGCAATAATAACTGAATGTTGGGATTTTGATACATTTTTAATTTTCCTGTGTATACTTTTAACTTACTGAAATTCCAATCTAATGTGACTATATGGGCAGATCTGCATATTCTGCTCAACCCATCACCATAAACCATCATTTTCTATTGCAAGAACAGATAGCTTACTATTACTACTGTCTCCCATCTATCATAAATGTACTGGCACCACTGATTTACAGCTTTGATTGAAAAACTCTACAAATGAGCATGGCTGCAGCCATTTTTCTTCTCATTCTAGGTTGCCACATTGAACGGAGGGAGGGGGGTTGCCCAGATGCTTTGTTAGTCAAAATAATATTCTGTCCTGTGGGAACCAAGGTCATCTGTTGCTCTCACGACTAGGGACTGGGTGTTGCATAAAAAGCCCGCCAAATGCATATATTGGGGAGTATAGTTACTTGCATAGTTTTGTCGATGGGACATTTAACTTTGTATTGGGCAATTGTTACTTGTGTATTCAGACTTGATTTCATTTTTGACCATGCTTATACTTTGTAACTAATAAACATGTTATTTGAGGAATTTTCAAGTCTCGGAGTTCTGCTTTATTCATCTCTTTCTGTCAGAACCATGACAACAGTATTTTCTTATGTAAGGCAAAGTTGTTGTTCTCAAGTGCTTCATTCTGAACTAGTGGCAGGCCCTGTGCCAATAGGCTGCAGTGCCTGGTACACCTTCTCCATCAAGGAACTATTTTCATTGCTTTCCTACTCCCAGCCCATAGTACTGTAAAATGCCCTTTTTCATTTCAATAACAATAATAATAAGAAGAAGGTTACATATCAGTACAAAGAAAAGAAAGGTTGAGAAGGAAGGATAATTGGTATTCTTATGTGCACACATGTGGGTAAACAAATGAAAGTCATGGAAACTGGGGAGGAGAGGCAATCCCTAAAAATAAAAGGTGGGCTTAAGTCAGGGGTCCCCAACCCCAAAGCCGTGGACCGGCACCGGGCTATGGCATGCCAGCAACTGGTCCACACAAACAAGCAAAGCCCCATCCGGAGGATGCAGGCAACACACAAAACTACACATTCTCCGGTCCATGGAAAAACCTTTCTCCATAGAACCGGTTCCTGGTGCCCAAAACATTGGGGACCTCTGGCTTAAGTGTGACTTACCCACTGAAGAATCAGCATGGATGGAAGGACAAGAAGTAGAACACAACAAAGCAGGTCCTGAGGTGTCTGGAGTACAGACTGAGCACCTATTTTGTCTCATAGCCAGCCTTTCTGAAATCTGAATTTCTTAGCCTAAATACCACAGTTGGTATTCAAATTACGAAAAGTATCCTAATTATACTTTTCTATGAATAAGCCTCAGAGTTTAAAGAGAACTTCCAGGCCCTTGAAACAATGGAGCTCGGGCTTCCGGTGGCTCCGCCGGCGTCGCTAGAGTCTCCACTGTGAGGCTCCGTTCCCTGGGTTAGTAAAGCCGCTAAAAACAGCGCTCATCAGCTGTTTGTCGCGGCGGAAAAACCCCTCTTCGGGCGAAGAAGAGGTGTAGAGCTGCAAGAGTAAGGTTGAGCCCCTCTAAGATCTCTGGAATTAATTTTCAGAGACGGAGAGGGTGTGCTCCCTAGGCACTTGGAATGCTCCTGCCCAGAGACGCTTCTGTCGGCTGACAGAAACAGACGTCGCGACCGCCTCTGCTTTTAAGAAACACATAACAAGGATTTTATACAGACGGAGTGAATACAGGAGTTCTTTGAGTAACGCAAGTATTTTGCTACTTTGTTTCTGCCTATGTAACTATTACTCTTTTAAATCAACATAATCCTTTCAAGATGGCGATAGTTCTTTGTCCTAAGTGAAAGTGCTTGAAAGTGAAACTGAACTTTCTCTTCTTTTGCGGAAGTGAAGCTTGAGAAACCATTTTGACTCGAATTTTTTATTAAATTACAACGTAACTGGATTTTAAAATAACTTAAAATAAATTAAGAAGGGAGGAAAATCTGGTAACTTAAGAAAAAAATTTCATTTTTAAAAAAATGACGACGAGACAGAAGGCAGCTGTAGCGAAGGCGGCTATACCATCCCCTGGGCAGCTAGCAAAATCACAATCTGCCCCTTTAGCCCCCGTATCGCAGATTCCGACAGAACCTCAAGCTTCTACACAACCCCCTCCAGAAATGCTTACAATGAAAGATCTGCAGACTGCACTGGCCTCTGCATTATCTACAGCATTATCTACAGTAAATGATAAGTTGGATAAGCTGGAGGAAAAGATAGAAGAACAGAAAAAAGATTTTAAAGTCATGATAGAAGCTCATAATTCAGAGATAAGAGAAGATATTGTTGAAGCTATTAAAGGAGTATGGGATTATGCTGTGGGAGTTGAAGGAAAGTTGGAAGGTGTGGAGCAACAGATGGAGGAAAAATTAGAGGAAATTAGAAGTGATTTACAGGATCAAACTGTCTTGACACAATATCACCAGATGCAGATGGCTGTTAGAATCAGAGGCTTCAGAGAAATATCAAAGGAGACTCAAGAAGATTTAAGAAAATTTTTTGTTGAAGCTTTAGCAACTTTTTTGGAGGACACGGTTGAAAATGTGGCTTGGCAGATGGACCGTATATTTAGGATGAATTCACGTATTGCAGCACAAAGAAATTTGCCCAGAGACATTGTGATATATTTCAGTACAAGAAAATTTAGAAACTGGGTTCTTACTAAAGCTTACAATAAACAATTAAGTATTGCTGGTCAAGAAGTACAGGTTTTGAAAGAGATACCTCCCAAAATGTTGAGATCAAGGAAAGATTATGCTTTTTTGACAGAGGAGCTCAAAAAAAGAGAGATACAATACAGGTGGGAGGTGCCAACTGGACTGTCTTTATTTTTCCAGAATAACAGATATCGTTTAACCTCAGTTGCTAAAGCGAAGGACTTTTTTGAGAATATATTGATAGGTGGTAAATTTGCATCTCCAAGACTTAAGAGGGCAGCTCTTGAAAAAGATATGGAATCATCTCAATTTATGGATCTTCAACTAATTTCAACACCAGACAAGGATAAAGAGGTAGCAGCGGATCAACCAGTGCAGAGCATTGATATTTTTCAACCTTTGGTTGCTGAGAGGCCCAAGGAACAAAGGCATACACGTGAGGCTATCAAGACTACGGATCAAAGAGAAATAGCACAGCCAATTTACATAAAACAAGCTGCATCGACATCTTCGGAAGCCATGGGAGCAAGGCCTAAGAGGAAGAAGGAGGTGGTTTCGGCTTTGCAGAAGCTTTCACAAAAAGGTCATGTCAAATAAATATTTGACATGGAATGTGAATGGTTTAAATTCTCCACAGAAGAGGAAGAAGATATTTCACTATTTGAAGCAATGTAAAAATGATGTAATTTGTTTACAAGAAACTCATATTAGAATTTCTGATCAGAAATATTTGATAAATAATAGGTTGGGTACACATTTTGTGGCAGCATCTCTAGAGAAGAAAAATGGAATTGTTATTTATGTTAAAAATCATATAAAAGCTAAATTAATAGAAGCAGATAATAAAGGTAGATTTTTAGCTATTGAAATTTTACAAGATGGGAAGAAAGTTCTCCTGATGGGTATATATGCTCCAAACCAGCAACAAGGTACATTTTATAAGTTATTACATAAAAAACTAATACAATTGGATTATAGATCTTGTATTTTGATGGGAGATTGGAATGGTATTCTTGATGTTGGTTTGGATAAGAAAAAGATCTCATCTGTTCCTCAATCGCGCTCTATCTTACCTAAATCTTTTTTTGATATTAAGGATGATTTTAATCTGTCAGACATATGGAGAGAAAGACATGGCAGGGATCAAGAGTTTACTTTCTTTTCTGATAGACACCAATCATTCTCTAGAATTGATTTTATTTTAACTACTAGTGATTTTATATTAAGTTTAAAGAAAGTAAAAATTTTACCTAATGTATTGTCAGACCATAACCCGGTTATGATGGAATTAATGACTGGTCAGTTTACTAGAAGATCTTGGAGAATTAATGAAAATTTGTTTAAATATGAGGCAAATGTGGAAGAATGTAAAAAGGCCATGAAGGAATTTTTTATGTTAAATATGAACAGGGAAACGGCAATAGAAACTGTGTGGGACTCTAGTAAAGCTCATATGCGTGGAATTTTAATTGAATTGAATATAAGGCATAGACGTAAACAAGAGGAAAAAAGGAGAGTGTTAGAAGCGGAAATAAAGAAAAAGGAGTTATTATTAATAAAGAAACCAGATGATAGTAATATTAAAGAAGGGTTAAAGATTTTACGGAAACAATTTGATATGCTGATTGGCTGACCAAGTTGCCAGGAATCTGCAATATGTTAAACACAATACATTTTTTAATGCTAATAAACCTGGCAGATGGTTGGCTTATACATTAAGGAAAAAACAAAAATCCCGTATAATTGAGAAGGTAGAATATAAGGGGCAAGAAGTATTTCAACAAGAAATTATCAAAAAAGCTTTCCTAGAGTTCTACACCAAATTATACTCTGAAGAGAAGGTTCAAGAGAAAGAGATAGATGCCTTTTTAGAAAATCAAAATGTTTTGAAAGTTACACTGGAACAAAGAGACAGATTAAATGCACTGATTACATCAGAAGAAATTATTGCTGCAATTAAGCAATTGAAAATGGGAAAATCTCCTGGAACTGATGGTTTTACAGCGATTTATTATAAGTCTCTACAGGAAGAAATGGTTAAACCTATGAGAGAGTTATTTGTAAATATCCAAGAGGGGGGTCGGGTACCACCTTCATGGAAAACGGCTTACGTCTCCTTGATTCCTAAAGAGGGTAAAGACAATGTTCAAGTGGAAAACTTTAGACCTATTTCGCTGTTGAATACTGACTATAAGATTTTTGCAAAAATTTTGGCTAATAGATTAATGACAGTTTTAACTCAAATAATTCATCCCGACCAAACTGTTTTTTTACAAGGGCGACAGATGAAAACTAATGTTAGACAACTTGTCAATATACTAGAACATCTGGATAAACATATTCAGGTGCCGGCAGTTCTTATGTTTCTGGATGCGGAAAAAGCCTTTGATAGATTGAACTGGTTATTTCTGAAAAGACTTGTAGTCAAGATGGGAATGGGGGACCAGTTTATCAACTCCATATCAGCAGTATATCAGAAACAAACAGGGCAGATTATTGTGAATGGTCAACTAACAGATTCATTTAATATAGAGAAAGGTACCAGGCAGGGTTGTCCTCTATCCCCTTTACTGTTTGTGTTAACTTTAGAGGTTCTACTGAACAAGATCAGAGTTTCAGATGATTTAAAAGGAGTTCAGATTAGGCAACATGATTATAGATTATGCGCTTTTGCAGATGATTTACTTGTGACATTAACGCAACCAATACAATCAGCTCAGAGGTTGATGGAGATTATTCAAAACTATGGAAGAGTATCAGGTTTTAAATTAAATATATCCAAGACAAAAATGTTGGTTAAAAATCTAGGTGATAAATTAAAACAGGATTTGGAAAGAATAACAGGGTGTGAGATAGTTAAGAAAGTTAAATATTTAGGAATTTATATTGAAGCGTCAAATGGGAAATTGTATAAGAATAATTATGAACTTTTATGGAACAAAGTACAATTAGAGTTGGAGAATTGGAAAAAATTACAATTATCAATGTTGGGAAGGATAGCTGCAGTCAAAATGAATGTATTGCCGAAATTTTTATTTCTATTTCAAATGTTACCAATACTTTAAAAGGATGGGAATTTGGAGGAGTGGCAGAAAGGTATTAATAGATTTATTTGGAATGGCAAGAAACCAAGGGTTAAATTAAAAATTATTCAAGATATAAGAGAGAGAGGTGGTTTGAAAGTGCCTAACTTTAAGCTATATTACTATGCAGCAGTCCTAGTAGCAATAAGTGATTGGATTAATTTAACTAATGAAAGAATATTGAACATAGAAGGGTACGGACTATTGTATGGGTTTCATGCGTATTTAGTTTATGATAAAAAGTTGGATAGGGGTTTTAAAGAACATTTATTGAGAAATTCACTGTTGCGTGTCTGGAAAAAGTATTCTTATAAGTTAAATGGTAAAATTCCTCTATGGACAGTTCCCAGGCATGCAATAGAGAGTATGAATAGACAACAAATCCAGGATGTGGTGCCCTATGAGAAGCTTTTAATTAAAGAGGGGAATAGTTTAGAACTGAAATCACTAGATAGGTTAAGGGAAGAAGGAATAGCCCATAATTGGTACTCACATATGCAATTTCAGGCTAGATGGCAAAAAGATGTTAAAATGGGTTTTTCTTTAAAGGATGGAAAATTAATCCAACAAGTTAGAGATCAAAGAATTATGCATATTAAAAGATTATACGATGTTTTAATTGAAATTGATTCTGGAAATGAACTAGTTAAAGATTGTATGATTAAATGGGAAGGTAACTTTGGACATCCAATTATGATGGAAACTTGGAAAAGGATATGGGTGAAAAATGTAAAATTTACACAAGCTCAGCATTTAAGAGAAAATTTTTATAAAATGTTTTATAGATGGCATTTAGACCCAAAAAAATTATCACTTATGTATCCAAATATGCAACCCAAATGTTGGAGATGTGACTCTATGGACGCTACTTATTTTCACATTTGGTGGACTTGTAAAAAAATTAAGGCTTTTTGGATAAAAATATGGTGGATTCTTCAAAATATATTGAAAAAGCGTATTGAATTTTCACCACAGCTATTTTTGTTAGGTATTATAAAAGACTGTACCACCATAGAGACTAAGTTGATTTTGAATCTGATTACGGCGGCAAGACTGTTGGTGGGACAATATTGGAAGACATCCGAAACACCATCTATTGAAGAATGGATGGATATCTGCATATTTGAAAAACCACTCAAATGAACAATTTTTGATGGAGTGGAAAAAATGGATAGATTATACACAGAAGAAATATCAATTGAAGGAATTATATTTGTTTTATAGTTAAATAATTATGTATAAGTAGTTTAGCGGGGTTTCTTGCGTTTTTACCCTGTATTCACTCTGGGAAGCCTGGGGGGGAGGGGGGAGGGTTTTAATAATAGTTATCTTGTGTTTTTTCAACTGTTTTGGGGATTTTCTTTTTTCTTTTTAGGTGGCAAGGGGTTGCTCGGGTGGCCTCTGGGCACCACATTGGTTGGAAGAAGAAGGAGGAGTGAAGGTTAGGCAAGTAGGAAGAAGGTATGAGGGAGAAGGATGGAGGTGAGAGGAGAGGATGGAAGTAGAGAAAGGTATAAGTAGGTTGTTAGAGGGGAAGAAGAGGGGGTTAGTTTTGTTTTAGGAGGATGTGGTGGGGAGGGGGTACCGAGCAGTTTTGTTTGATTGTTTGGTAATTGTATATGTACATATTTGTTCACAGTTGAATTGTTATTTCATCTTTTGTTAAAAATTTTATAAAAATTAATAAAAATACTTTAAAAAAAAGAAAAAAAGAAACAATGGAGCTCAACAAATTATAGTTCTTCTATCTCTTATCGTTCTATCATACTAAAGAAATGGGACAATATTTTTATATAGAAACAGAATATTGGAATCTGCAAACTATAAGCTATACAGCTTAAATGATAACGCTGCATAAAATTCGCAAAAGGCAAGATGGCCTTGTATCGCTGGAACATATAGTAAAATTATAAAGTTAGTGTGGGGGCCCTAGCGAAGGAACACAGACAGAGCATTGACTGTGTTGTGAGACTTCTTCCTACTTAAAGAAATCCAGTGAGATTTACTTCTGAGTAGACAAAGACAGAATTTTATTGTGAAGGGAATCATTTTAAGATGAAATAACCAGGCTCTAGGAAAAAGAACGACAGTGGATCACAGCTGCAAGAGAAAGTCATTTCAGTACACAATAAAGGAGCAACCTTTATTGTATAGTGTATAGGGGGAGATATACA
The DNA here is from genome assembly GCA_034064705.1 of Bothrops alternatus. Lineage (NCBI taxonomy): Eukaryota > Metazoa > Chordata > Lepidosauria > Squamata > Viperidae > Bothrops > Bothrops alternatus. The sequence continues at coordinate 3,219,197 of JARGCV010000085.1, forward strand.
TGAGCAAAAATGTGTGTTTGGTACAAAGCATGATATATGGTTATAAAATGTTCTTCTCAACATTAAATCATAAGTTTTGATTTATACCATCAGTAATAAAAGAATTATTATTACTTCACTATCCAAAAAGGGGGCTCCACCATATTGTGTTTTTCTTAGTATTGTCTGTTGTGCCTTTTAAATCATAACTTTTTCTTAATATATGTAATAATAATGCAACATTGGAATTGATTAAATCAAATCCTTTTATTTTATTTTATTCTTATTCTTTATTTTATTCTTTTATTTGGGCTGTTGGTTTGATCTCTGAGCTTGGCGATTTAGCTGCAAACGTTTCCTCTCCATTCAGGGTGACATCTTCAGTGCATTTTGAATTCTTTTATTGGTTGGGCTTTTATACTTTGCTATATTTCCAGAGAATAAACTTGATTTTATTTTCTTCTTTCTTAAATCAATTTTCATGTATGTGTCATTTGAAACCCAAATATTGTTTACTTATCTGTTTTTCTTTTTTATTCTGTTTATATTTTAATTTTTACTCTTTATACTTTTATCTTTAATTCTGTCACATTTTAATCTGTTCACATTTTGTTCCACAGATTTTATGGCTAAATGAGTGGAAAGCCATGCAGCATCTAATTCTATTATTTTAAACAATTCGCCATATTCATTCTCCATATAGATCATGGCGCTCTGCTTTCATTATTATGATGATCAAATCCATGTTGTTACAGTGGCAGTAGCTTTTGTTTTTAGTACTGAATAGAGATGTTGCCTAAATTACCCTCAAAAACCAATTCAAGATTTCATTTAACAATTTAACAACCAACAATGTATCTATTGAAGGCTAATTTGTCTGAATGTCAAGGAATGTCTTCAGGAATTCTCAAGAGTTTGTGGGTTTGATTTGGTCTAAGTCAGATAATCACAGCAGTTTCCCAGGTAAAACTGTAGTTGACTATGTTCATGTATAGAGAGATTAAGGTGTCTTCTGATTGCATAAATACCAACTAGGAATCAGAAATTATGATGAAAACTTAGACCAAGCCAAATTCAAAAACTGTCAAGGACTCCATATCAATTATTGTTTTAAACAATAGCAATATTATACTATCAGCAATTTTATAGAGCTTGGACTAAGCTATAAATTTTAATGCAAATAAACATATGTATTTACATTTTTAGAAACTAATTCCAAGTTTGAGGAAAGTAATTCTACTATAATTTTTTTTTCTTCCATTCAAGCTTGTCTGATTCCCAGTGACTGCCTAGACAATCCCTGCAGTTTACCTGACAAGGTTTTCAGAGGTTGTTTGTCATTGCCTGCTTCCTAGGTCTCAGACAAAGTGACTGCCACCTAGCTGGCTGATGCCTTAACCACTACCCCAACTTGTAAGATGTAGAGCAGGGGTGTCAAAGGGGCACCTCGCGGGCTGGATGCCCATGCCCTCCCTGGCCACACGGGTCATGCCCACTCCAGCTCTGCAAAGGCAAAAAAGTCATGATACGTCACATGATGTGATTGAGTTTGACACCCGGGATTCAGAGTATTACCATTACTGCATTATAAACACTATTATTCAATGCTGTGACTATTTTACATAAAGCTATGATACAACAAAGGTATAGAGAAGGAGTTTGTGATTAACAGCTTAGTAATTTTAGCTACAATGATCCTAACAACATTACAGGCAACCCTTATTTAGTCACTGCCTCACTTAGTGATTGTTAGTAATTATCACAGTGATGAATATATATATATATATATATATTGTCTGGTTTACCTGGGAAATCTGACATCCAACTGAATCATTAACAAAATGATAATTTTGCAATACAGTGAATTATTCTTTGTCTTTCTTAATTTAATTTCTTAATTTAAAAGAAAATCTGTGTTAACATAGAAAATGCTTAGCTAATTACTTGATCACATAAGGCAAAAAAAAGACAGCTAATGCTTTCTGAATGGTTGTCGCAGCAAGTTCATAGCACATTAAAGCATTTCTGTGAACTCCTCTATAAGATATGGTGCTCTCTAAAATGAAATTACAGTATACAAAATTAAAGAAGTAAACATGTCTAAGAGCAAGTCATATAATTATATAAGTGCCAAGAAAACAAAAATGTGGACTCTTTTCTATCTTGCCTATAGTTGTAAACACTGGGATGTAAAAAAGCATCACTTTTTTCTATTTTGACCATCAGTGTCTTATATTATGAAAATCCTTTAAAATGCATTACTTATATGAAACAAAAACATTAAACATCCTCTATGGAAATTATCCCAATGGTTTATGAATGTTTATTTCTTTATTTAATATCATTGTACTTGACAAATGTCTCATATCATAGGCAATAATTACTACCTGTGCAGATGAAAACAATAACACACAACCCTTTTTGTACTTATTTCTTGACACCCGACACAAGTATTGAAACCAGGGTTTTTACTGTAATGTCATTGTGCATATTTCTCACATATTCCACTGACATCCCTAGATCATATTCAACTGCTATAAAATGTGTGTTTTTGTGCTGTGTGTAGGTGCATACCAGTATACCTATATGACAGTTTGAAAGTCAGTTCGCTCTATCTGTCTCTCTTCTGTGTCACTCTCTCACACACAAACATGAACATATGAATAAGACTTAATATTAATTTAAGACAGTTTTAAACGGTATTTCTAGTCCATACTATACTTTCTACCACTGAAAGGCTGTCTACCACTGATAATTATAATTAACCTAATTTTGGTATAAATACAGGGTATTACTGTAGAAATCAAGGATGGAGAAATATTGGTATAGGCTGAGTTTCACAAAAAATATCTTTGGGAGCTTTCTTTTTATGCGTTTAAATTACATGATGTGATGCCTATAGGAAAGAAATCATGATATACCTATCTGAGCCCTTATACTAGCAGTAGAAAATAAGCAATGGCAAGTGCCATACATTTTCAGCAATAAAAGTAAAAGGGTTAAAGAAGTACGACTGGGGGTCAAAGGGCTATTATAAGTCTACAATATGAAGCAAGATTTTACCCAATTGCCACTTTCAAAGAGCATTTAAGGACACCAAAGTACTTTTCTGAGAGAAAATACAACTACGGTAAGTTAAAGAAGTTGCTAGAAATAATGTTGTGCGGAAATAGCCACAATGTAGCACACAGCAAGTTCTTCTGATCATCATTAAAAAATGAACTTGCTAGACATTAATTTTTGATGTGTGAAGAACTTGCTTTGCAATTTCACTGTCAATTAAATTCATGTACTGTAAATTGAAAGCATACTTAAAATAGCTGTGAGTTGCTTGTTAGTATGCATTCTTATACTCTTCAGAATTTAAATAGAAAACACTAACTTAAAAGGGCATTCAGTTTTCCATTTTGAGCACCAACTGTCTGAATTACATAAAGCACAAATGATGTGAGTAATATATGACCATGAATAGAAACACTACTTATTCAATGTAAATTTAAATGAAAAATGTACCTGTTTGTGCAGATATATCATTTGTACCAACATCTAAATTAACACTTAAGTGGTAATATTTGAGGGGCTGCCACAAAGACGAGGGGGGTCAACCTATTTTCCAAAGCACTAGAAGGCAAGACAAGAAACAATGAATAAAAACTAATCAAGGTCAGAAGCTACCTAGAACTAAGTGAGAACAAATAACCAGTGGAAAGGGTTGTCTTCAGAAGTTGTGGGTGCTCCATCACTCCAAAGCGCCTGAGGGCAGGACAAGAAGCAACGGATGGAAACTAATCAAGGAGAGAAGCAATATAGAACTAAGGAGAAACTTCCTGACAGTTAGAACAATTAACCAGTGGAACAACCTGCCTCCAGAGGCAGTGAATGCTCCAACACTGGAAGTTTTTAAGAAGAGACTGGACAGCCATTTGTCCAAATGGCTATAGGGTTTCCTGCCTGCCTGAGCAGGGGGTTGGACTAGATGACCTCCAAGGTCCCTTCCATCATCATCATCATCATCATCATCATCATCATCATCATCATCATCATCATCATTATTATTATTATTATTATTATTATTATTATTATTATTATTATTATTATTATTATTACTGCAAACTTTTAAAAAGAGTCTTAAAGGGCCAGTTGTCTGGAATAGTATAGGGCAGGGGTAGGCAACCTCGGCTCTTTTATGACTCATGGACTTCAACTCCCAGAATTTCTGAGTCAGGATAAAAGAGCCGAGGTTGCCTATCCCTGGTATAGGGTCTCCTGCTTGAGCAGGGTGTTGGACTAGATGACCTCCAAGGTGACTTCCAACTCTGTTATTCTGTTATTTAATTCTAAATAAATATGCATGTTTCTCTAATGATGTATGCATTAATTATTTAATATGCTTGTGTATTGTTTGTCATACTATACACATTTCAAAGTGGTTTAAAACAAATACAAGCAATCAAACTATAAAAAATAAACAATTTTTTTAATGGAAGTTAAAGAAGAATATAACAAGACAGACCTAAGAGTAGAGGTATGTTTTCAACAATACCTGAAATTATCTTAGAATGTCTAGCATGTATTTGCAAAGAGAAAAAAGGAATTCCAAAGAGCAAATGCTATTGCAAAGAAAACCTGCCCATTGATCACAACAAGATGGCACCCTTCCAATCTTAGTATATGCATAACTTTTCCTGAATTCTTAAACATGATTTTAATATGTAGGACCTACTTTAAAAGACTTCTCCATTTTCCATACAGGTAGTCCTTGACCTACATTTGTTTAGTGACCATTCAAAATTACAAGGATACTGAAAAAAGTAACTTATAAATTACAACTGTTGCAGTATTCCCGTGGTCACATGATCAAAATGTGGTTTTGCAATTTGAAATTATGAGACATTTGCAGCATGCCAGGGTCATATGATCACCATCTGCAACCTTCCCAGTTGGCTTCCGATGGGGGAAGTCAGATTTGCTTAACACCCATGTGATTCTTTTAACAACTACAGTGATTTGTTTATTCGTGGCATAAACAGGACGGTGTGACTCACTTAATTGATTGATTGAGCATGCGCAAGATGGACACTTATGCCTGAGCGTCTGATGCTTGGGTCCTGGAGATGAGGTTTGAGGGGGCCCAACCAGGGGGTAGAATTCCATCAAACACCCCTGGGTGGGTACCGGAGGACGCTGCCGACCATCTGGTGGCGTGATAGGGCTTCCAGGAGTCCGGACTGAGCTGGGGCAGCGGAGGCGTCGATACGTCTCTGAAAATGCCGCGGCCTCGAGAATTATAGGGATTGGAGCCTGGGGTTGGCGTGGCTGAGAAGACCTGGAGTGGTGGAGTTGCAGTGGATTGAGAGCTCCGCTGGTCTCCCTCCCCCCCTTGAGAGGAGGAGAGCTCAGAGCAATGGAGCGACGAGGGTGAGAGCCTCGTGGGGGAGAGCTGGCTGGCCCCCCTTCAATGACAGCTGAGGAGCCCTGTAGGAGGAGAGCTGGCAGGCCCCCCTCCCCCTGAGAGGAGGAGAGCTTGGAGCAGTGGAGCGATGGGGCGACGAGGGTGAGAGCCTCGCGGGGGAGCGATGGTTGCCCCCCCTCAATGACAGCTGAGGAGCCCTGTAGGGGGAGAGCCAGCTGCCCCCCCTTGAGAGGAGGAGAGCTTGGACCAGCGGAGCGACGGGGTGACGAGGGTGAGAGCCTCGTGGGGGAGAGCCGGCTGGCCTCCCCCTCCCCTCCCCCTTTTCCCTCCCTTGCCTTCTCCCCCCCTCAATGACTGCTGAGGAAATGGTGAGGCTCCACCCCATGACCACATGGAAAGGAGGCAGCTCTCTGAGCAGGACACCGGCAGGTGAGAGCTGTCTGCATGGAACATCTGGGGGGAGATTTTTACCCTTCACCAACTAGATGACTGTGGTTGTGATCCGAGGCCCAGGAAAAACTGAATCGTCCGGCCAAATGGATATTATATCTGCCCAAAGATGGACAGACTCTCATCATTGTTTGCACCCAAGCTGTGACTATGCTGCATAAATGCTGGATAAGATGTGCATTCTTGCACTGCGAGATGCCCCCCTCTCATGGAGATGGCCTGCATGTCTCTCAAAGGCCTGCCTTGATGACGGATTTTGGAATCCCAAGAGGTGGCATGCTCAAAACAAGAGGTTATGGTTTTTAAGTAGGGGTTTTAAATGTTTTAAGGGGTTCCAGGGAGAGGGGTGGTAAGATTAGTAATGGAGTAGGCCTGGGGGGAGGTCTTCGGGATAGGGGAGGGTTAGGGGGAGGGAATAGGGAGGAGGAGAAACATGGGCCAGGCAACGGGTGGGACCGGAACCACGAGGGTGTGGATTATGGAGGGGGCAGAGGTGATTCTGTTCCCATCGGCTCTGTAAGTGGGAGGGGCAGATACGGCGGGAGCAGGGGGCCATATTCATTAATGGGAGCACGTCCCCGCTATCTTCAAGCAGTGCCGCGCTCCGACCCCCATGGCTCTACTTGTGATCTGGGCTGTTTAGAGCCAAAGGGCCCGGGCTGTATGCTAGTATTGTGCAATGCCAGGTCTGTGGTAAATAAGGCCCCCTTGATACAAGATCTAATTATGGAGGGGGCCGCAGACCTGGCGGGTATTACGGAGACCTGGTTGGGTCCAGAGGGAGGTGTCCCCCTGGTGGAAATGTGCCCTCCTGGCTTCCTTGCATTTCACCAGCCGAGAGCTCAGGGCAGGGGTGGGGGAGTGGCGTTTGTGATTAGAGAAGGTCTCAGGCCAAGAGAGGTCACTGTTCCTCAGACGGCAGGCTGTGAATCCCTCCTTGTGAGGTGGGACCTCGGGGGTCCGAGGGCTGTGTTGCTCACGTACCTGGCTCCCTGCCACGTGTCAACCGCCCTGCCTGAGCTCCTGGGCGTCATCGCGGCGGTGGCAGTTGAGGTCCCCAGGCTGGTAGTCATGGGTGACTTCAATCTGCCATCAGCTGGCGAGGTGTCTGGAGAGGTTCGGGAGTTCATGGCTTCCATGACGGCCATGGACCTGACCCAGGTAATTCAAGGTCCCACTCACACGGGGGGAAACACGCTTGACCTGGTTTTTGTCTCTGGTCAGTGTTTGAGTGATCTGGATATGGGAAATATAGCTATTACTCCTTTGTCATGGTCCGATCACTCTCTCCAACGCTTGGACTTTCTGACCGCCACCCCCCACCGCAGGGAGGCAGAACCAATTATTTGGTACCGCCCCAGGTGACTGATGGAACCCGACAGGTTCCAGATGGAGCTTGGGCCAATACCAGAGGCTCTAACACACAACTCGGTCGGGGCGCTGGTAGCAGCCTGGGATAGGGCTGCTGCTGGTGCCTTGGATCGGGTTGTGCCTTTGCAACCTCTGAGCCGGCGTGGTTCTCGATCGGCTCCTGGTTCAACGGGGAGCTGAGGGAGATGAAGCACCGGAAAAGATGCCTAGAGAGCAGTTGGAGGGCGAGCCGCTCTGGGTCTGACCGAACACGGGTAATAGACCATATTAGGACTTACCTAGTGGCAATAAGGGCAGAGAAGTGTTCTTATGTCACTGCCCTTATTGCGTCATCAGATAATCGCCAAGCCTCCCTGTTTAGGGTAACCCGCTCCCTCCTTCAACGGGAGATGAGGGGGGATCCCTTGGAGGGAAGAGCTGAGGATTTTGTGCAATATCTGTATGACAAAATCGCTCAGATTCGGGAAGGCTTTAACTTCGATGAAGGGGGTCCAGCGGGAGTGGCTGAGGCCAGTCTTGAGACTGTTACTTGGGCTGAGTTTGACTTCGTGACACCGAATGACTTGGACAGGTTTCTGGGAGGTCTTAGAGCAACCACATGTTTATTGGACCCGTGTCCCTCCTGGTTGGTACTGGCCTCCAGTGAGGTGATGCGAGGCTGGCTTTAGCCGATTACCAACGCTTCGTTGAGTGAGGGTGTCTTTCCCGCCACCCTGAAAGAGGCGGTGGTGCGACCTCTCCTCAAGAAGCCCGTCCTGGACCCCGCTGTTTTATCCAACTACTGTCCTGTCTCCAACCTTCGCTTCGTTGCGAAGGTTGTTGAGAGTGTGGTTGCTCGACAGTTCTCTCAGAACCTGGAGGAATCATCTTATCTGGATCCACTCCAGTCGGGCTTCAGGCCGGGTTACAGTACGGAAACAGCTTTGGTCGCATTGGTGGATGATCTCTGGCGGGCCCGGGACAGGGGCTGTTCCTCTGTCCTGGTGCTATTGGACCTCTCAGCGGCTTTTGATACCATCGACCATGGTATTATGCTGCGCCGGTTGGAGGGGCTGGGCATAGGGGGCACCGTTTTTCAGTGGTTCTCCTCCTTCCTCTCTGGCCGGACGCAGTTTGTGTTGACAGGGGGTCAGAGGTCGACCCCGAGGCCCCTTGACTGTGGGGTGCCTCAGGGGTTGGTCCTCTCACCCCTGTTGTTCAACATTTATGTGAAGCAGCTGGGTGAGATCATCCAAGGTTTTGGGGTGAAATTCCATCAATACGCTGATGATACTCAGCTGTACATTTCCACCCCGAACCACCCAATTGAAGCCCTTGATGTACTGACCCAGTGCCTGGAGGCCGTGCGGATCTGGATGGGGAAGAACGGTCTCAAGCTCAACCCATCCAAGACCGAGTGGCTGTGGTTACCGTTGTCCTGGTATAGTCAGCTGACTCCATTGCTGTCTATTGGGGGTGAGTCAGTGGCCCCCTTGGGAAGGGCTCACAACTTGGGAGTCCTCCTGGATTCACGGCTGTCCCTTGAGGACCATCTGACGGCCGTAGCCGGGAGGATGTTTTACCAGATTCATTTGGTACGCCAGTTGCGTCCCTTCCTGGATCGGGACGCGCTACGCACAGTTACTCATGCCTTCGTCACTTCCAGACTGGACTATTGCAATGCTCTCTACATGGGGCTCCCCTTGAAGTGCACGTGGAGGCTCCAACTGGTGCAGAATGCGGCCGCGCGGGTGGTAGTGGGGGCACCCTGGCGGGCATGAACAGCCCCCATCCTGCGCAAGCTGCACTGGTTGCCGGTGGTCTTCCGGGTGTGCTTCAAGGTGTTGGTTATCACCTTTAAAGCGCTCCATGGCATAGGACCAGTTATTTACAGGACCACCTACTGCCAGTAAATACCTCCCACTGACCAGTTCGCTCCCACAGGGAGGGCCTCCTCAGAGTGCCATCGGCTAAGCAATGTCGGCTGGTGGCGCCCAGGGGGAGAGCCTTTTCTGTGGGGGCTCCGACGATGTGGAACGAGCTCCCTCCCGAACTCCGGACATGTCATGATCTCCGCACCTTCAGAAGAGAATTGAAGACTCATCTCTTCAATCAAGCCGGCCTGACCTAGAGCTCCTTGGGTTTTTTATGTAATTTTTTATGTAATTTTAAATTAAGTAGTTAGGGTTTTAGCGTGGGATTTTAATTTGGTTTTAGTACAGCCTAGTTATTTAATTCTGTTTTAAATATTTATTATTGTTATGTTTTTAAATTTGGCTGTAAACCTCCCCGAGTCCTACGGGAGAGGGGCGGTATAAAAGTCTTAAATAAAATAATAATAATAAAATGGACATTAAATTAGGCGTGACTCAATTAATAACTATCTTGTTTAGTAATGGAAATTCCTGTGATCATAAGTCAAGGGCTGCCTATCTAGGAAAGTCAAGTTCTACTATAATATATTGTCTGCAACGAGTATAGATGAAACAGTAAACCTACAGAATCTGCAAAGAATTTTGCAGTGCTTAGAGGTGCTTCAGAGCCATCTGATTAGACTCACTGCTTTGAGGTCCCAGCTTAATTTACAAATCAGATAAGTTCTTGATGAATCACATCAGCCCTTCAAAATAAAATAAAAGATTTAAGATGATAGTAGATTTGTTCTCCCAAATATTGCAACTGAAACTTTTAACAGAAATGTACAATTTGGGAGGCAACTGGCTAATGGGGTCGGAGTGGAAAACATACCCAATTTGTTTTTCCTGTACCATCATTTACTTCACTGACATTGAAAATGATATTTTTTTAGCATTTGCCATAAGAGTTTGGTGCCATATTACAAAACCTGATGAGAAGCGATATCAGAAGAAAAGCAAAAAATAAAAAATTGAACTGACCCTGGTTTATAATAGCCCATAAATAATGTTTAAGTACAGAAGGAACATCTGTTTTGTCTACCAAAAAAAAAAGCAATTAAAAGTTTTCATCAGGTATCTTTCTAGATGAGAATTCAGCTACTGCCATCTATTGATATATTATGAAGTTTTTATTGCAAAAGAGAGTGAATGCTGGTATTCGGCAATATGAAGACATTGTTAGGCTTCAAAGTTATAGGCAGATTTTGCTCACAAAATCACTAATTCAAAATGAGAAAAGAAAGCTGTGACAATGATAGTGAAGTTGGTCTTATAACTAGGAAATAAATTTGCAGGTAGAATATGATTCCAGGCCTTCCAGACAACCAATATCACACAGATCATGTTATGGATTAGAGAAAATAGAATAGTAATACAAGGATCATTTGAAGGACATTGTACTGTTATTGTTTTCTGTCCATGTATCTCTTCTGTTTTGAGGAATTTAATTGGACTTTATTTATTAATTTTTGTCCCAGTCTTTTTTTTTAATTCCTCCCTTTCATTTTTAAAGCATATCTCATCTCTATTTTTTGAAATATGCAGTGTAGCATAGATTTTCTGTTTCTCTTTTAATAATTTTCATACTGCTATCAATTAATTATTATTATTATCATGTCATTGTTCCTATATGCTAGAAATATATACATCAGAAGGATTCTTATTTGTTTGCACATGATTACAGTCCAAAGTGAGTCAGATAATTTAGAATATAATTTGTTCAGTAAATGGGTTGCAGACCAAATTAAACTTCATTACTTCATGCTTATATAGTTCATGTTTCTTTTCATAACAAAGTTCTTAATTTGAAAAAGCAATGGAATATTATATTGTTATTCTTTGGATAATTTAGCTTGTTGGTCTTTATATATTTATTATTACAAGGCAATTTTTGTATTAGAATTGCCTATCATGATGCAATTACCTAGACCATAGTATTTTAAATTTAGAGATATGGAGGGAAAGCCTCAGCTTTATTGATGGCTCATTTTGGATTTTTTAATCCAAACCTACCTGTAGAAATGTTGTTAATGATTGCGCCTAAGCAAACACCTTACAAGATTTGGATTCATGAAACTGCAATTGAAATCTATACAAATGTTTTTTTTATGTTTTAAAAAATAACTTAAAGGAATGTTGGTTTGTATACATCTAAAAGAAAAAAACATGCTTTTTTATTTTCAGCACTAAATGTCACTATAATATACTGCTTAGAAAAGTGATAAAGGCTTCAGCTGACATTATTTTGATGTCCATTTCTGACACTTACTGAGCCTCAGCTTATTCTAGGCATGGTACCTTATAATTTAAAATATAACAAGAAGTTTGGACACTAATGTAAAAGCTTACACTGATGACTTTATAATCACCAACTGAAGTTATAATGTGCTTATTTGAGTTGCTGAAGGAGTCAATACATATTGCTGATTCTTCTTATTTCTTTTCTTTTTCTAAAGGTAAACTATGTTCTAAAATCAAATGTAACAAGCACATGCACACACAATTCAGTTCATTTCAACTGAATGTGTGAATTATATTCTCAAAGTTTTGTTCATTACTTAAATTAAATACATTGGTGACAAATATATTGAAAAATGCCTTTATCTTCATTTATTTATATCATTTATGTAAATTGCATTGGTAAATTGTATTTCCTAATCCAATATATTATAAAAGTGGCTAAATTCTGAAGCCTGTTTTACTATGTACTCCTCAATATAAATCAATTAAGATCATGACATGAATTACTAACAATTTAAAAGCAATACTTTATGACTAGATGTATTATCACCACTGAAAAGAATTGCACATATTATTGTAGTGATAAAATTATCTATTTCTAATCTGCTTTTTCTTTTATCAATTCCTGCAGGTTTTGCAATGGCTCAGCTAACATTCATATACATGTATCATCCTCACAGTCAGTGGTCAGTTGTGTGTTTGTGCATGTGTGTGACATTCTCAAAACAAAATCTTAGAATAAGGACAAGTATAGAAAGGGGAAAGAGGGTCACATACCTAAGGCAGAATATCAGCAAATAGTCCGAACCTGCAAAGATGAAGTGAGGAAAGCTAAGGCTCAAAATGAACTAAGGCTTGCAACCAAAGTCAAAAATAACAAAAAAAACTTCTTTCAACATGTAAAAAAACAAGAAAAAAGTTAAGGAAGGAAATGATTGGTCCATTAGTGGGGGAAAGTGGCAAGAAGGTGACAAGCAACAGGGAGAAAGAACTATTTAACTTGGTTTTTGCATCTGTCTTTGCACAAAGAAAAAAAACCAGACCAACCTATCAAATATAGTGCCATAAAAACAGAATAGAAACACAACTTAAGATAGGCAAGAAAATGGTAAGTGAGCACCTGTCCATCCTAGATAAGTTCAAATCACCAGGACCAGATGGATTACACCCCAAGGTTCTCAAGGAACTGGCAGATGTGATCTCAGAACCACTGAACACTGGGGAATTGCCAGAGGACTGGAAAAGAGCTGATGTAGTTCCCATCTTCAAAAAAGGGGAAAAATGGATCCAGGAAACTACAGACCTATCAGCCTGACCTCAATACCTGGGAAGATTCTGGAAAAGTTAATCAAGCAACAAATCAGGAACACCTAGAGGCAAACAAAGTCATTACCAAAAGCCAACATGGATTTGTCAAAAACAGATCATGCCAGACAAATCTTATTGCATTCTTTGACCAAGTGGCAAAATTAGTGGATCAGAGGAATGCTGTGGACATACGTTACTTGGACTTCAGTAAGACATTTGATAAAGTAGATCACAACCTACTATTTAATAAGATAGAAAAATTTGGGTTGTACAGCATCACCACCAGATGGATTCGTAGCTGGCTGACTGGCCATACTCAGCATTTGGTACTCAATGGAACCGCATCTACATGGAGGAAAGTGTGTAGTGGGGTGCCCCAGGGCTCTGTTCTGGGCCCAGTGCTCTTCAACATCTTCATCAACAATTTGGACAAGGGGATAGATGGGGAATTCATCAAATTTGCAGACAACACCAAGCTGGCAGGAATAGCCAACACTCCAGAAGACAGGTTTAAGATACAGGAGGATCTGGACAGACTTAAACACTGAGCGCTATTTTAAAAAATGAAATTCAATGGTGAAAAAGGTAAGGTTCTAAATTTAGGCAAGAAAAACCAAATGTACAGGTATATTATAGGGGGTAGAGGCTCAATAGTAGTAACTTTGAGAGGGATCTCAGAGTCCTAGTGGACAATCACTTAAATATGAGCCAGCAATGTGCTGCAGCTGCCAAAAAAGTCAACACAGTGCTAGGCTGCATTAGCAGAGGGATAGAATCAAGACCACGTGAAGTATTAATACCATGTTACAATGCCTTGGTAAGGCCACACTTGGAATACTGCATCCAGTTTTGGTCGCCATGATGTAAAAAAGATGTTGAGACTCTAGAAAGAGTACAGAGAAGAGCAACAAACATGATTAGGGGACTGGAGGCTAAAACATATAAGGAATGGTTGCTGGAATCAGGTATGTCTAGTTTAATGAAGAGAAGGACAAGTGGGGACATGATAGCAATGTTCCAATATCTCAGGGACTGCCACAAAGAAGAGGGAGTCAGGCTATTCTCCAAAGTACGTGAAGACAGGACAAGAAGCAATGGATGGAAACTAATCAAGGAGAGAAGCAACCTAGAACTAAGAAGAAACTTCCTGACAATGAGGACAATTCATCAGTGGAACAACCAGCCTCCAGAAGCTGTGAATGTTCCAACACTGGAAGTTTTTAAGAAGAGACTGGACAGCCATTTGTCTGAAATGCTATAGGGTTTCCTGTCTGAGCAGGAGGTTGGACTAGAAGACCTCCAAGGTCGCTTCCAACATTTATTATTATTATTATTATTATTATTATTATTATTATTATTATTATTATTATTATTGTTGTTGTTGTTGTTGTTGTTGTTGTTGTTGTTCTTGTTCTTGTTCTTGTTCTTGTTGTTCTTGTTCTTGTTCTTGTTCTTGTTGTAAAAGGCAGTTCTGTCAAAAACCAACAGTTACTAATAGATATTTTGACATTTTGCTCTTGATGTTTTTGCTCTTGATGTTTTACAATATATTTTTATTCCATTAAAATATTCTATTTTAATATCTGTAAATTGTCAGTAGTCTGTGGGGATTAAGCAGGAGATAAATTGCATAAACAAAGAACAATCATATATTCAGCCCTATTTGTGTCCACAACAACTGCTGAATCTGAATCAGCCAGTCGAACATTACTTCCACATACTGGTAGGATTCAAATATGTGAACAACCAGTTCTCTGTATGGATGCCACTTCCGGAAGTTCATTCTGGGCCTGGGAAACACAAAATTAGGTAGGTACCGGTTCTGCTGAACTGGTGCAAACTGTCTGAATCTCACCACTGCTTCCACATAATTCTAGGATTAAATCTGTTTCAGGTTGTATTTGAAAAAAAAAATAAAGCCTTGAGCATATTTGTGGTGCCTTTTTTATGGTTAGTCATATTTAACTATTTTATATCATGAGAACAATTCAAATGTCTTCAGCAAATATATCAAAGGGACTCTCAACTCCTTGACAATATATTAGGTCAAATTGTTGGTTTACCAATATCAAGGAAAAAAATGAATTTTTGGTAGGTTAATATATGATTTTGCATACAACAATTCAAACATAATTTTACTAAAGAAAGAAATAATCCATGTAATGAGTCTGAGATACTACAGCAAATTCTTAATTCAGAAAATAATTACATGGCTATTTGTATCTGTAAATGCAAGATATTACTAATTCTGCTCAAGCAAATTGCTGTTCGCCCAGGTTTTGAACTTTGGTAAACATTAGTCCCATGGGGGAGTAAATATAAATTCTGACACAAGATGAACACAGTTACCTGAGTAGACAAAGCAAATATTTATATATAAACAAGGAATAGATAAGAATAATAAAATATGTGAAAATATAACTTTAGAGGTTAGTATAGGAAGCAAATCAATAAAAAAGTACTCTGTCTAGGAATGCTTGCAAAAATGTTTGATTTTTAAATCCATTACTGTTTTACAATGGAGGAGTGGCGTTCTCTTAAATAAGAAATGCTGAAAAAATAAATAAATCAGCCTTTGTGTTTTGGAAAATACTTCTGAAAATATTGTGCACAATATCCCGATTTTAAGCATTTATGTTGTGATGTAAATGTATGGCTTTTTTATAAAGTCGATCCATGTTTACATAAATAAATAGGGATGTTTACCATATAGAGTTGCATTGGAATGGAGGGACTAATCCAGAGAAATTGTCAGACTGTTTTCCAGACTGTCACAGTACCTTAGGTTAAGGTATAGATTGCACGTCCAATTACAGTGACACAACAAAATCCTATAGCAATTTATGAGACACTTTGAGCATACATTACATTTTTGACAATAAGTAAAAAAGAAAATATTAAATTGTTGGTATAATCAAAAGTGTCCAAAAACTTTTAAGGGAAAAGTTCAGAATCTGTTGATTGTCAATCTCATTTTCTCTCAGACTAGTGTTATTTTAAATCTCAGGAGGTTTTTTTTTATCCCATTTATAAATACAATTATGAATGTTTTGGTTCAAAAATGAACAAAATAAAATCTCATTTTTGCCAGTGAACTCTATTCTGTTGGGTGGCCATAAACTGCATGTGTCTGACATATTATTTCAGATCCAGCATTACCTGTCTTTGTTACTAAAGGAGGTAAGAGGCAGAAATTGTTTCATGATTTTTTATTTTTCTCCATTGCTCCCGTTTCCAAGGTAACCTTAATCTCTGTTGTGCTGCTTTCTGCTCTCATGAAAGATGGTTGGCTCCCCATATGCTCATCTAAAGTCTAAATATGTTCTTATGAACCGAGTGAGAAGTATTTTCCCTCACATTTTCTTCATTGTTTTATAGAAAATAAGTCTGAAACATCAAAACCTTTTAATACACCCCTCTTTCAATTTAGATTGCTGAAAGTTGCCTCAGTTTTTTGTATGAAAGTTCAGAGAACTTTGTGCTAATCTCACAATATTTATTTCCTATGTTATTTATGAAGGACATTACATGTTACTTATTAACATTCAATATTACTTGAATAGTCACATTTGGAATTGGGTTTTATTATTCTTTCTGAACTCTATCCTCTGTCCATTCTATCAAATCAATGCTAGAGTAATGACAGTATCCTTGGAGCTAGAGGCAGCTGGTAGGTTAAGCGAATTGTGAAGTGGAAACAGGCATTACATCCTCTCCTGGTGTCAGAAATGCTTGCTATCAACTTCAGAACCCTTGGAAAACATAGATACATATAAAGGTCTTATGAAAGAAACCTGGCCTGCATTTCTTGGCATCCTCATATGATTAGGATTGTATATCTGTTTCTTCTTCTTCTTCTTCTGCCATATCCATTATCGGACATTGGAGATCATGTTGGCAATCCTGTTTTTATCAGCAGCCGCACGAAAAAGTACTGCTGAGTTTTGTCCAAACCAGACCCTTAGATTTTGAAGCCATGATGTTCTTCTTCTGCCTGGACCTCATTTGCCTTCGATCTTTCCCTGGAGGATTAAATGGAGTATGCCGTATTTTTCCGGGTGTCGCATCACATGTCCGAAATATTCTAATTTTCATTTTTTAATTGTTTTGATGATTTCCCTTGGCTTTCCCAGGTGGCTTATCATCTCCTCATTTCTGATCTTGTCAACCCAGCTTATACGTAACAGCCGTCTATAAATCCACATTTCAAATGCTTCTAGTCTCTTCAGGTGGCCTTCTGTCAGAGACCAACTCTCTACTCCATAGAGCAGGATGGAAAAAATATAGCATCTGACAAGCCTATATCTGCTAGGAGAAAAATAATGACAGCTTTTAAAATTGACAGATGAAACAATTGCCCACAATTAAGAACCTAGTTTATTGTTTAGAAAAGCCTTACCAAATAAATAAATAAATTGAGTGAGCGGGGAGAATCCAGGCCTTTGCTAATGTAAATTGGCAGTGACCTTACCAGATATAATGAAATGTAGGAATGACCTTGGGGAAAGGAGGAGAGGCCAAGAAATAATCACACAAGAGAGGCTTTAATGATCTGAGAAAAAAAACTAGAAAAGGGTCCAACCTAATGGACCAAACGGTTAAATTGGCTGTAAGACAAGAGAGAGCAGGAAGGTACTGTAGCTTGTGAAAACTTTATTGACATTCTCTGGTAGTCCTTCATCAGCCAACTAAAACTAAGAAAACAGTATATAGAAATTGGGAGAAAGATACTCATAGATGCCAGTTGACAAGCTTCTTCTTGGCATTATGAGAAATGGAATGGAGCCATGTTCCTTGTAGTCAGTATAACAAAGATCATATTGCATACTTGTAAATTACCTATACTTTCCATATTCTTATATATATAAATATATATATAAATATATATATATTTATATATATAATATATATATATATATATTTATATAAATTTATATATTTATATATTTATATAAATTTATATATATATTTATATAAATATAATATATATATAATATATATATATATATATATATATATATATATATATATATATATATATATATATATATATATTTCACAAGAATTTCAACAAGGATTTATGGTAGAACTTCTGAATCACAGTAATAATGAAAGTCTCTTCCCTCCCATCTCCTGGAATTATAAACCAAAAAAATTATAAACCAAACACCTGCAGCGTCAATCTACCATCCTTTGGCATATCACTGTCTTACAGAACAACACATATAGTTAAAATATTCATAGGGAGAAAGTAGACATATTAAAAATAAAATGACCATAGCACCAGAAGTCCTGGGAAATACATTGTTATATTCTCCTATGTCTTCCAAAGCATTATTGTTAAGAAAATGATCATTCTGGGTGTGATATTAGGTTATGTTGGCTAGTTTAACATGGAATTCTATTTATTTATGCAATTTTCCATATTTTATTAGTAATCTTTAGACAGTAATCATGCACAAACTGTTAACTGCTAAATCTTATCTATTTAATAAATTCTATAAAATAGTAAAATTAAAAAAGAAAAGTACAAAGGACAAAAAAGGAATGTTTTAGATCTGGATGGAGAATGACCTCACAATTTACTTAGTTCTAGTCTGTAGGCTTGGTTTGTGATTTCTTTGGATAACTATAGCATTTTCACATGCCCTTCTCAATAGAGGGGTTATTCAAAGAAATACAAGCTCATTGTCAAGTAACTTGTCAAATAATTTCTCCCTTCAAAATTGCAATTACTGCCAGATTTCATTTATCAGAGAATGTCTTCTCGTGCTACTGTCATTCATACTTGTTGTATCTTTTTTACTGATTAGACAAGAGTCAAACATAGATTTTTCTACTGCTTGCTTCACTGAAACTTTTAGATGAACTAATTTATGAGTATTAAAGAATTATAGGCAGCCCAAGATAATCAAGTATGACTTTTAAATCACAATTATTATTAATCAAGTAACAGCAATGATTTAATATAATATATATTTCATGATATTAGTTTTTTGTCCTCCTTTCTGAGTTTCACCCTGATTCATTTTACAACTGAGAATACCATCTTATAACCTTCAAAGGTGTTACTCTTTTTTATGGACTACAATTACAGAATTGCTTTGCTGTGGCTACACACAACTAGAGAGCATCATTTTTGAGTAGGTTGATTGTTATAGTATCAGCCTGATTCATTTTATGTTTGAACAAAATATCAATCAACCAGATATTCTTTCTAATCTAGATTTAATAATATGGACAATTGAATCAGGTAGATGTTTCTATCTTAGCAGTTCTGTTAACTATGTAATGCTTTAAGACCGATCTATAATAATTTTGAATATTTCAGCATGTGTTTTTGAAAATGGATACTCTTGATTAATGGCTGTGTTTTGCTGAATCTTTAATTCACAACTGTCAATTCCAGGACATAATTTTGTGACATTGTATCATATTGAAAGGCAAGTAATTGATGTTAATTTAACAGTTATCTGAGCAGCTCTTTCTGATGCTGTATAGGGATCAGAAATGTGCAGATTACTTTTAAAATCAATTGTAATTTGGCACCAGAATTAACTTGACTGGAGGATAAATTAAGTAAAAGACATACAAGGTATATCTTTTGACATAAGAGAAATGGAAACAGGCAGATATATTTGGTTATATTTCCAGATCTCACAATCACCCTTATCTCTATTAATTATGGAAAATAAAATCAAAA
This sequence comes from Bothrops alternatus, assembly GCA_034064705.1. Classification (NCBI taxonomy): domain Eukaryota; kingdom Metazoa; phylum Chordata; class Lepidosauria; order Squamata; family Viperidae; genus Bothrops; species Bothrops alternatus. The sequence continues at coordinate 3,238,557 of JARGCV010000085.1, forward strand.
TATTATTTCTTCTACTTGCAAAAATGCTTTTAAACTGTCAATACAGAGAAAGATTTCTACCACTAAGAAGGAAAAGTCTATCTTTGGACAAATGTAAGTCATGTGGGAAGTTTTCTTTCATTCCTGCCCAGTTTTGTTATCCTAGCCTCATTTCTCTTAATTTTTCTCTTACTTTTCTTGTGTTTAATGTTTTATTTATAGACTGACCAAAGTTCCTGAGAGTTGGGCAGCACCCAAATTTAATAAATTATTAGTAGCATCTGAATAACTTGGTCAGGTGAAATTTAAACTAGAATACAAGGGTGGAAATGATAAGACTATTTGTTGATTAACCCAAATTGGCAAGTAAGAACTTGAACACAGCAATAACATATCAATCTTGAAAACTAGTTTAGCAAAAAATAAAAGTTAAATAAAAGCAAAAATGAAAAGTGAGATTGAACACAGTGACGGCAACCATTGTCTTCAGCATCTTTCTACTAATGAATAAAGTATGAATAAGAAACAAGGTGAGCTGGATGTCACAGGAAGGAAAGTACGATATAATTTAGAGTTTATTGAAACACAATAGGATTCATCCCATCAATGGAATATTAAGCTTCTTTGAGAGGTTCAGGCAACATAACAGAGAGGGTAATATAGCTTTGCTATAAGAAACAAATTTACTGGCTGAAAGTGTTGAAAGCATCTAAATTAAATGGATTTCTTAGTAGTACACCAGTCAGAAGAGGTTGGTAAAGGTTTATTGAAACAGATTTTAAAAAGTCTCAAAAATAGTAGAGATGAGAGATTGTAGCTACTCAGACATTTATTTGAAGAGTAATTCTGCCAAATACAAGATGTCAGATAAATTCTTAATTTGAGCTGAGGTAATTTTCTCTTTCAAAAGATTGTAGTAGAAGCTAAAGGATTTGCAACCTTGAGTTTTACAGAGACTGAATGTATTAAAATATTGGAAATTTTAAATACAAGTAACCATGTATTGTCACGGTTCTTGATTTTAATGAAATTTAGGGTTCTTGGTTTTAATGAAATCTTTGATAAAAACAAACAGGCTTTTTTTAAAAAATCATTTTTATTAGGTATTGTAGCTGGCTGGGCTTCTTTAAAAAGGAAATTAGAGATAATATTGTCTCAAGCCATTTCACTGAGGAATAAAATATATAATTCCATTTCACACTGATAAACTAAGCTTCAAAGTTTTCAATGAATTCTTACATAGGTAGACTGTGAATTAGATACTTTAATTCAGCATTTAGAATACAAGCTCTCTAGAATAGGAAGCATACATTAATCCCCCTAGTTTTTTTACTAGAAAAGATCCAAGAGCTTTCCGTGGAATAAAAATATATATAATAAATCAGGATATAAAACTGTATATTACATATATTCAATGCTTTTTTTCTATTAAAAAAAAAGGTGCCGGAACTCACACACGTCATACAACCCGCCTTGCCTACCCTACAAGGTTCCATCCAAAAAAGGTGCCGGAACTCCGTTCTGGGCGTTCTATGACAAAATAAGCCCTGCATACACTGATATCTCTCATATCATTAAACACAATACAAATAAACAATATAGGTGAACTATTTTTCACCCTTCGGCCTTAAGATACTTTTCAATGCCAGGCTATGTGCAATTGCAAATCTTCTTAATTAAAACTATTTGGTGTGGAGTTTATTAAAATAATATTTTATTCATATTATAGACATCCATTAAGAAGCATATAAAAGAAGAATTTAATGGGCACTTAATGCTATGAAGCTTTAAAATGTGCAAATCATAAATTAAAACTGTCCTTAGTCTTTTATGCTTCAAATTTCTCATTTGAAACCTGAAATACAATCTGCATTAATTATATAAGGCTGAGCTACAATGCTTTGCATCCCAGTGTCATTTAGCAGGATCATAAGCAATCTCTTCCCAAAGTATGCCACATCTTTTGAAAAGCTTACATTTTTGGATCATGATCTTCCTCTAAGTGTGGCAATCTGAATGATTCAGAAATTATTTGGACAGTCCAGAGCTGGGGAGCCTGCTCAGTCTAGCAACCACTTCCTTCCCCCCCCCCCACAAACACACTTTCACTTATAATTTTCATACTATACCCAAGGATTTGAAATAATTTAATGAATGCCTTGGGCAAAAGCAAAACCGCACACCTGTTAATAAAATAATGGGGTATATAAACATAACTTAGATGTGAGTAGCCAATTTTTCATTTAGGCTGACTGAAAAAAAAGACCTGCAAATGATATTGAAATGTAGGAAAATAGATTTCCCTTGTTTTCCAGGCTTTGAAACATTTTTGTTTCATTGTTGGATAAAGAAGTATGATAACTCAATTTCAGAATTCATGCTATGCATATAAAGTGTGCACCATGCAGCTCATACAATTTCTACATAAGGGGAAAAAGTCTTCCTGAAGATAAATAGAATAGAATAGAATAGAATAGAATAGAATAGAATAGAATAGAATAGAATAGAATAGAATAGAATAGAATAGAATAGAATAGAGCTGGAAAGGACCTTGGACCTTGAACTAGTACTTGTTAAAATAGATCAGGCATATGCAGCCTTTTCTGGTTGCATATGCCTGATCTATTCCTTGTTCTGGTTTTCCTGAAGGTTATGCTCAAAAATTGTGAATGAAGATAGGGCCTTCTCTGTTGCTGCCCCAGCCCTCTGAAACCAACTTCCCTCAGAGGTTTGTACTGCTCCCTCCCTCCTAGCTTTCTGAAAACTCTTAAAAACACATTTATGCAGACAGGTTTGGGGCGTGTAAGCTGCGCTCTGCCCCTGGGCCTCTGATTGTGACTGTATGTTGTATGAGTGGTAATAGTTATATAGTTTTTACACTGTATATTAGTATTTTAATTGTTTTATATTATATTTTTGTACTTGTATTTTTGCTGTGAGCCACCCTGAGTCTTGGGAGAAGGGTGGCATATAAGTCAAATAAATAAATAAACAAACAAACAAACAAACAAACAAACAAACAAACAAATAAATAAATAAATAAATAAATAAATAAATAAATAAATACTCTATAAAATATCTGACAATTTCACTCTTTTTTCTATATAAGGACTGTAGACTTGACTTATGCAGATAGGGAACTATCTAGAATATCCTTTGTTGCTTATGGACTTGATCTGTACCACACTGGATTCCTTCTGGGGCAGGAGGGAACCTAATTGGTGGAATCCAGAGGATGGTCGATGCTTCAGTGCTATCCTGCAGGAAGACATAGTGCTTGCAGTTTTGAAGGAGGCTGTCCTGCAATCTCTCCTTAAGGATCCAGTTCTAACAACGGCTACCCAGTCTTCCTTTGTGAAGTCAGCTTCAAAAGCATCCTAATTAACTGAAACATTTTCAGCAGGACTCAGATTCATGAGTTAAAAAAAAAATAGGAGAGTGATAGTTCTTTCCTCTTATTAATTGTTGAATCATGATATTGTCAATGATAAGATACCTTCTGAATCATTGTGAGTGTTAATCATTGAAACACTGTTTTACAATGGTTCCAATCCTTCCTTAGCAGGCGGTCTCATTTGATAACTATAGAAGAAAAAATGTGGTCCACTGATTACCCAATTGTGGTGATTTCACACTCCCCCCCTTCCATTGGGTTATTATATATATATATGCAGGTCCTTGATTCTTCGGGTTTTCTCCCACGTAGAATTTGAAGTGTCTTGGCGACGTTTCGACGAAGTCCCATTCGTCATCTTCAGGCTGGTGCTTTCGGCTTCGTGCTTCTAGGAGCAATGTGTGATTGTAGCTGTTTCTTCCTTTTAACTGCCAGTGGGGGTTTGAACTGATTGGCTGGGAGCTCGGCTGTGTTCTGATTGGGTGGAGGTGTGTTCTGATTGGTTAGGGGCTTGGCTGTGCTCTGATTGGATGGGGGTGTGTTCTGTTTGAGCACAACAAAGCCCCCACCCAAACAGAACACTCCCCCATCCAATCAGAGCACAGCCAACCCCCCATCCAATCAGAGCACAGCCAAGCCCCTAACCATTCAGAACACACCTCCACCCAATCAGAACACAGCCGAGCTCCCAGCCAATCAGTTCAAACCCCCACTGGCAGTTAAAAGGAAGAAACAGCTACAATCACACATTGCTCCTAGACTATATATAGGGACAGAAGAGGCAAATATGAACATTGGAATTCTCAACTTTAAATCAGTTCTAGTCTTATCCCTCAGGCAGAAGGCACTATGCTAATAGTACTGTTCTATGACTAGACTGTCCCAAAGATGCTTTTGCAGGAAGCAACTGGACTTTCTTGTTTTTCTTTGAAGACATTTTGCTTCTCATCCAACAAACTTCTTCAACTTTGACTGGATGGTGGTTAATGGAAGGATTTATATTCCTTGCAGACAGCTAGTCATTTGCATTCTTTTAGAGTTGTTGAGGCCACTTGGAGGTTTACCTGTGTCCTCAGGATCACCCGAGTAGTGCAAATGTGTGTGGAGCTTTCCCGGCTGCTGGATGCCCTCTGCCCTGTGGTCCCTCACTGCCAAAGACAGGTGCAGGCTGCCAGGGATGAGTCCATGTTGTTTGCATCTCACTCTGAAGAGCAAATGGTTCCTGTAGTCCGCAATGTTCTCTGGAAATCTGTTCATACTCCCACACCATTTGAAGGGCTGAAGAAGCTTCTTGGATGAGAAGCGAAACGTCTTCAGAGAAAAACAAGGAAGTCCAGCTGCCTCTTGAAAAAGCACCTTTGGGACAACCATGACCTGGATGACTGAGAATCCCCATAGACATCTATGACTAGACTCAGCTTGAGTAACAGCTACTTGGAGTGTGAGGACCTTGCAACTTGATTCATGCCCTTAATTCCATGTGCAGAATGTTGTATACAATGCTGTGACAATGGATGTTGTCGCTCTGACAACTGAGAATCAGCAGCCATTTTTACTTTTGCTTCTAACATGCCTTTTCTATTCTTTTAGATTTCAGATGTAGAAGGGGGGATGGGGTAAATGCTTGAGGGTTTAGCTAGCCATAACAATGTAGAAGTGTGGGAACTCAAGGACATGGTCTGATAAAGTTTTGGCGGACTAAGAAACTGTATCTAGCTTATAGTTAAATTTTTATATGCTGATTGAAAAATGTTGACAAGTAGAAAATGATTGTATTAAGTCGAGTTGCACTCAACCTGAGTTTTTCTTTGTTTCCTCTGTTAACATTTATAAATATATAATAAACGGTAAAAAAAGAGAAAAGCCTGTGTTTTCTGCTAATTGGACAATGTGATTTATGACAGCGTTTGTGGGGTAGGAATTGCAACTTGTTACTTTGTATCTGGGGGGAGGGAATCTCAGTTTTGGGTTCAACTATGTAAGCACCAATACTTTGTTTCCTAAATAAAATGTTCTTTAAGGAAGAATTCTTGCTTTGAAGTTCTTTTACTGATTTCATCTATCGGAACCATGACAACTATAGCTGATTTGCTAGAAGGACTGTATTACAAAATCTTCTGGAGCAGAGCTGTCCAGTATGTTCAGTGGAGAAATGCTTCTGAACATGTTTGTAACTTTAGGACTATTAAAGCAAGAAAATAATGCTTCTTCATGGTTGCCCCATTTGAACACTGGGTTAATGCCCACAGTGATGGCCTTCTGGAAATCTGTGAAGGCTACTTAATTCTAAGGAGCTATTGTTAGTTGATTAAATTGTATCTCTGAATATGGAATTGGTTGATGTCATTTATGTCTCATTTGAACAGTGATTACTAATTTATTTCTTACAAAGTTCTTGTGGCTATTTTATGTTATTTTCTCTATTCTGTATGTTTATCATACAGTTTACTATGGACATTTTAATGTCATAATATGCCATTGGGATGGAAATTCCTATAAAAACCAGTAACTGAAGAATACCCAACCTTTAAAGCTAGCAAGTTACACTCCATCACTGGACTTTTGTATTCAAACAATGAAGGATTAATATCCCCACGGTTACATAACTCTTGTTATAGAGTTTTCAACAACATTTGCCAAAAAAGCTAACACAGTGCTAGGCTTAACAGAGGGATAGAATCAAGATCACGTAAAGTGTTAATACCACTTTATAATGCCTTGGTAAGGCCACACTTGGAATACCACATCCAGTTTTGGTCAGACTTGCTGGAATTGGGTATGTCTAGTTTAATGGAGAGAAGGATGAGATAGCAGTGTTCCAATATCTCAGGGGCTGCCACAAAGAAGAGAGAGTCAAGCTATTCTCCAAAGCACCTGAGGGCAGAACAAGAAGCAATGGATGGAGACTTCTGGTTCCGGTTCGCGGCGTCTCTAGTCACATAAGGAGACTTGTCTCCTCGTCAGCTAGCTTTCCCTCCACCGGGAGACCCTTATGCGGGTCCAAAGTCACCCTCCTCGGCTGCCGAGGAGCGGTGGCTCCTTTAGCAGTCCGAGCTATCTCTGAGGGCCGATGGAGAAGAAGATCAGCCAGTAAAATGGCTGATCACCCTGCTGCTTCAAACCGCAAGTCAAAGAACATCTAAGCTGTAAGAACCCCCATAGTGAATCCGGGTGAGACCTATCTTTGCTATTCTCTCTATTCTATTTTGCATTTGGTACCTGAAAGAGCCTTGTTGGAATTACTTCCCCGGCTTGAAAAGGCAGCTTCTACATTTTTGGGGAAGAAAGGTGTTCTATAAAAATAGAACAAAATTTTAAAGACTATATTTACTTTTATATTTTTTGGCGTACAGAAAAAAAATGTTTTTTTCTTTTCCTTTCCTCTTTTTCTAAGAACTGTATTATCATCCTATGCTGGAAGATTATTATTTTTCACATTATACTTTAAAAGATAGAAAAGGGGAAATGGTATTTGGAAAAGACCTTTTTTAACCTACTGAAGACATCTAGTGGCAAAAATTTAATACTGCAACTTCTGGTTACTTGGTTTGAAGATAGCTAAACTTCAAAACACTTTTGAAGAGGAAAGATAAGCTGGGTAACTGTGGGAACTGTGGGAGTGGATATTGCCTAAATTATATCAAATATAGCCTCCACAAAAAAGAAAAGAGAGACTCTTTTTAATCACTATCAAAATGGAGAAACCTCAGTCACAATTAAACTGTACACTTATATTGGAAAAGATCTATGAGGCTATTGCAGAAATATGTGCTACAATGAAAAAGTTTACTACAGAACTAAGATCCAGAAATTTCACTTCAAATATTCAAATGGATGTCCAGGCTACATCTGATTATGGTATAAATCAAAATATATTAGAAGAGGAATCAACAGAGATAAAAGAGGAATTTATTCTATCTTACAAACCTTCCATCTGCAACTTTGAGGAACAGAAGAAGCAAAGACTGAGATTTCAAACTACAAAGCAATGACGCTTCAAGGAGGAGAGAAATAGATGCCTAATGCAGAGGATGGGATTTCTATTATTTCAAAGGCTACTGCGAGCAACAAAGATAGATCCACTGGTTGAAAGGGAAGCATCTATTGAAACCTGTCTGACACAGGAAAAAAGCCAGAATTAGACTGAAAAGAGAAATTTAAAATTGTGTAATGGATTAAAAGGCAATGTTGGATTTATGGTTTGTTTTAAGGATTATGATTTTAGAGTTAGAAGCAAGAAAAAAATATAAACATATACACATGAGGGTGATTTTAGAATGGATATTTTAAATAGATTAAGAATACTTTTTGGAATAAATAGTTATATTTTGACAAAAATTATGTATTGGAATTGAAAAAAATGTTGATTTTTTAGATTGAGATGGTTTTAATAATTAATGGAGTGTTTTAACTTAGTTAGATGATATTTTTGTACAATAACAAAGATGTGATAAGGTATGATAATCAGTTGGATGAAATTTGAAGTTTGTGTAATGAATTGAAGTCAATTAAGGTTTAACATTATTTTTTAACTAAGATAGCTATCGTGTAATGGAAGAAGAAATAAATGAGATTGGTGATAAAAGGAGGGATGAGAGAAATTAAGAACTACAATACATCTGGAAGGGATACCTGAATTGATAACTTGTTGATTTAAAGTTAAATTTGATTTTGGTAATTGTAAACTGATAAAGTTTTAAAACAGGTTTAGTAGTAATAGAAATTTAATTTAGAAATGGAATATTTTAAACGTATTATGTTATTTGAGGGAAATAGAGAGGAGACAGTGAATGCATTAAGTTGAGTTGTTCATTTATGTTTTTACTTTTGAATGTCTGATTACCCAAACACCATGGTGTGTCCTGAGTACTTTTCCTTAAAATTAAAAAAAAAACCAATAAAATATTTTTTTAAAAAAAGAAGCAATGGATGGAAACTAATCAAGGTGAGAAGCAACCTAGATAAATTTCCTGACAGTTAGAACAATTAATCAGTGGAACAACCTGCCTCCAGAAGTTGTGAATGCTCCAACACTGGAAGTTTTTAAGAAGAGACTGGACAACCATTTGTCTGAAATGGTGTAGGGTTTCCTGTCTGAGCAGGGGGTTGGACTAGAAGACCTCCAAGGTCCCTTCCAACTCTATTGTTATTGTTATTGTCATCATTATCACTATTATCATTATTAATGTAGTCACTATACTAAGAGTCCGACAAATACAGAGACAACTACTTTATATTATTAAGAATGCAAGATAACAAAAAAGGGAAACAGATATCAAAGTGTGAAGATCCTAGCTTAGCAGCTTTGATATATTGCAAGAAATGTGCCAAGTCTCTAACTGTTATTCTAACAAGTTGACTCTGTACTTTATAGTGAAAACAAAGTAAAACAGCAAAACACTGTCCTTGAATACTTTCATTTGCTAAACGCATAAATTCCATAATTATTTGAATCATTGACAATACATTGGGAAAACTAGAAAAAATTTGCACTTCAATAAGCAACTGTAAGAATTTTTTTTAAAAAAATAAATTAATATACTGTATATAAACAGCTGCAGAACAAAAAAGCTTAAACAATTTTTATTTCAGTTCTGTATACCACGGATATTTAATTACATTACTTAGCACTAATGTGTTATTATTAATCTTATTGTAAGCCATATTCTTTATAAATTCAGCAGCATACATATCTAAACAATAATACATAAATCCAGTCAAACATTTGAAGATAATAGAACCTACACCTAAAGCATTTTGGAAGCTATATATGCCTCTGAAATCTTAAATTATACATTCTGATGGAGTCACAATTGGAGTAGATAAATCAAGTTCTCATTCTGAGTAAGTCTACTGGCAATATATAAATGAATGTAAAATATAATGAAACACTCAATTTAGAAATTAAAATCATAGAGTGAATTAGCAGTATGGAATAATTCATAATTTATAGTATATATAGTATATATAATCTAAATGTAAATACTGTTATAAATGTAAATACTGGTTAAAAATCACCCTCTTCAGAAAGTGATAAATATTTGGACTTACATACATGATCCAAAGAACTGGAAATGTGTATACTAAGTTCTCCTACATTCCTCTCATTACTTTCCACAAATAAAAATATCTTGCGAGTAATAAAAACCCTTCAGTTTCCATGCATCCACTATAGATATACAGTAATGTTAAACAATATTGTTTACTGAAGTATTAGCATGAAGTGGACCAGGTCAAAAAACTACTTGGTGAAGCCATATGAATATGTAGAGGAGGATCACCCCTTTTGCACTTCCACACACTTCTTGCACTTACTCCACCCTGCTCACCTTCTTTCCAAGCAGTTGAGCAAAAGACTCAACTTTACTCAAAAGACTACCCTTTACTCGAAGGTAGTAAACTCCCTTTACTACCCTTGCTCCAAATGGGCGGGGTCCAGGAAACCCATCCATAGACACAAGGCGTCTGCTGCCAGCAAGGTGGAGGCTTACCTGGGCCAGGTCCATTGGTCAAGTTAGCTTGGAGTCCCATCTGGGGTTCCAAATTGCGGGAAGAAAAATCAGGTCCAGTTCCAAGCCGGGAGTAAGGCACTTGAAATAAAATGGAGGCTGGCTGCTTAGGAAAGAAAATGAGCAGAACCATCAACACCATGTAGTTCTGACAGCTTGGTTTGGTGAATACATGGATTTTTATATAGTTTTACAGCATTTCCTAATTGGAGGCTTGCTTTGTGTGTTTTTGTTATTAGATTTATTTAGTTTGTTTTGCAAAAGCTAGCAATGAGTCTAAAATACTGGCTTCCTTGAGTTTTAATCCTGTCAAAGGCTAGCAATGGGTCTAAAATACCCTTGTCTTCAGTCTGACTATTATCTTTATCAAGCTTTCTTTAGAAATCTACAGGCTTATTTCAATGTTTCTGCTTTTCACCATGGCATCACATTATTCAGATTCCTGATTGCAACAGTTTCTTTTCTTTAAGCTGAGACATGCAGCCAGTTTGCCTGTGACTATTATCTGACAGCTTAGAGGGGAAAAAACGGAGTTGGTGTTCTTTTACTCTGAGCAGCTTATGTGTGCTTTTTCATGGTTTTGAGCTTTGTCCTTATGTTTTGAGGGTACAAAAAAGTGGCTAGGGGATGCGTTTTTACTACAATTATTTATTTAATTTATTTATTATTTATTTATTTAATTTGATTTCTATGCCGCCCTATTCCAAAAACTCAGGGAGGCTTACAACATAGATAATAACATATAGAAATCTGACCTTAAATACATTTATAAAACCCCTAGATTAAAAACCAATCATCCGAAAACAAACTTACAACAAACATACACTGGCTGGGGCAAGATGTTAACTTCCCCAGGCCTTTTGGCAAAGATGGGTCTTTAACAATTTGCGAAAGGCGGAGAGGGTGGGGGAAATACGGACCTCTGGGGGGAGTTGATTCCAGAGGGCCGGGGCCGCAACAGAGAAGGCTCTTCCCCTAGGCCCCACCAGGCGACACTGTCTGGCTGACGGGACCTGGAGAAGGCCGACCCTGTGGGCCCTAACCAGTCGCTGGGTTTCATGCGGTCCCGTAAGTAATTATATAAAATATAATTATATTATAATATAATTATATTATATAAAATTGGGGGGAGTGTGGGATTCAAATAATTTATCAACCAGTTCTCTGCAGTGGGGAAGGCAGAGGAGGAGGTAGGGGCACTGTCAAGAGGCAGGTGGGGGAGGGGGATCTGCCCCATGCACCCTGCAACCACATACCATGCTGAAGGGCCCCCGCAGCCAGGCCTACCATGCCCCAACACCCATCACACCTTGCCTGTTTGGTAGTGATTTCTCCCACTTTCTCTTTCTTCCTCCTCCTTTGAACAGCCTTTCGCTCCTGTTGCTGCTTTTTTTCAGTTCCAGAGTTTGTCCAGAGCCTGTGCAGAGGGTCTTTGGAAATGAAGCTCCACAGCGATTGGGTGGGGGGTAGGAACAATTCCCTTTGATTTTGGGCTGGTTCTGAAATGGGCTGGAACAAGCAGCCCGAGGACTCCAAAACTGGCTTTGCAGCAAGCAAGGGGATTGGAGGGATGTGAATGCTTTTGTTTTGTTTTTTCTCCATACTGAATTTTTGCTGCCATGGACAATGTTCCTCCAGGCCTTCCTGTCCTCTACCATCTTCTGGAGTCCATTGAAGCTCACGCCTACTGCTTCAGTGACTCCATCCAGCCACCTCATTCTCTGTCGTCCCCTTCTTCTATTGCCCTCCATCTTTCCCAGCATCAGGCTCTTCTCCAGTGAGTCCTTCTTTCTCATTAGATGGCCAAAGTATCTGAGTTTCAACTTCAGGATCTGGCCTTCTAAAGAGCAGTCAGGGTTGATCTCCTCTAGGAAAGTTGATCTCCTCTAGGACTGACCGGTTTGATCGCCTTGCAGTCCAGGGGACTCACAGAAGTCTTCTCCAGCACCATAGTTCAAAGGCCTCATTTTTTTTGCGCTCAGCCTTTCTTATGGTAAAAAGCATTGGATTTGCTAAAACATGAATTATCTAGATAAATTTTACACATTCAAAATTAGCAATTTTGCTTATTTATTATCTCTGCTTTTTTGTATTGTGAAAAGTGAAAACACTGCTGTTTCTGCAGGTCTAGGAACATCTTTCTGAGAAACCTCATTGTAATCTTCTAACTTCTAGTTAACTTTTAGTTCTAGTCACTCTGTAATTAATCCAGTTACCTAAATCTGGCCAGCTATTGATGAGCTCCATTGTTTAGGTTAGTATGGGTTTCCAGTGTTTATATGCTCAAACATTCAGTTACTGACAGACATCTACATGGGATCGGAAACCTCAACTAAAAAGCCAGTTGAGATCTTCTTATTTATTTATTTATTTATTTATTTATTTATTTATTTATTTGTTTGTTTGTTTGTTTGTTTGTTTGTTTCGATTTCTATGCCGCCCTATTCTGAAAACTCAGGGCGGCTTACAACATAATCAGTAGCATATAGAAATCAAATACATTATAAAACCCCTAGATTAAAACCAATCATCCGAAACAAACTTACAACAAACATACCCTGGCTGGGGCAAGGTGTCAACTGCCCCAGGCCTGCCGGCAAAGATGTGTCTTTAACAGTTTGCGAAAGGCGGAGAGGGTGGGGGCAATACGGACCTCTGGGTGGAGTTGATTCCAGAGGGCCGGGGCCACAACAGAGAAGGCTCTTCCCCTAGGCCCCGCCAAGTGACACTGTCTGGCTGACGGGACCTGGAGAAGGCCGACCCTGTGGGCCCTAACCGGTCGCTGGGTTTCATGCGGCAGCAGTCGGTCCTGCAAGTAACCTGGTCCGATGCCATGTAGGGCTTTATAGGTCATAACCAACACTTTGAGTTGCGTTCGGAGACCAATTGGCAGCCAATGCAGCTCGCGGAGTGATGTTGAAATATGGGTTTCATATTCATAGACCAGGTATTGATCCCAAAGAGTCCAGTTCATAAGTCATCTCAACCTCTCTTTTTTTTGTTTGTTTAATTAAGATAATTGATAAAGAATAATTTAAATCAACATTTGGTCACTGATTAAAAAAAATATTTGCAAGCTTAGATATTCTTAAAAATGCTAACAAAACTACATACACCAACATATACCAAAAAGTCTTCTAACTATAACTTCCCCATTTCGTGGCAGAGAAGTGAGCAAAAATAAGACATGAATTGAGATGAATTGAATCTGTTTTACCAGCAGGCAAGCAAGTTGCATTAGTATAACAAACTAAGTTTACTGACAGCGAATAAATAAAACGGTCTACAGAAAAGGAATTTCATATATCAAAGTTCAGGCAATCCCAGTGAATTGGGTTACAGAAACATTTGCAGGATACAAGAAAACTGGGTTGCAATGAGTAGGTGGACATTTGTTTGGAATTTAGTAGTAATGAAATGTCCTCAGGATCTCTTCCAAAAATGCTGTTCTTTTTACCCTGCTGGGTCCTGGCTGCTGACTGAATCATTTAGGATAGCTTCTTGTTTGCCAGCATTTTGCCTTCTTATCTCTTGGAATGATACTATCCCAGGCCTCATCTTAGTATTGGTCAGCTTGCCTATCCATTCCATTTCTGGAAACTTAGTAAAATTAAGGCATCGGTCTAGAAATCCAGAGGCCATCAGTTCAAGCGCCACCTTAGCCATGAAAGCCAGCCCAACCCACCTTACATGGTCGTTGTTGTGGGGAAAATAAGAGGAATTTGTGTTGGATCTGTTCACCTCCTTAAGTTATTTATAAAAATAATAAAGGCAGGACACACACAAACAAATAAATGGAGTTGTAGTCTTCACCAGCTGTTTCTTTGGCTTATCTTCTTTGGTAAATACAGTACTGCATCCAGTTTTGATCACCATGATGTAAAAAAGATGTTGAGACTCTAGAACAGCAGTTCTCAACCTGTGGGTTGCGACTCTTTTGGGGGTCGCACAAGCCTTTCACAGGGGTCGCCTAAGACCATCGGAAAACACATATTTCCGATGGTCTTAGGCAGGGCTTGTCAATAGCCTTCTCTCCCTCCCTCCCTCTGCTCCACCTCACTTGTTTGTGGAAAATATGCTGCTTGGTGGCCGTCTGCACGAATTCTACCAAATGTGCCCTTCAGGGGGGCGCATGAAGAGCACAGGCGCAGAGCAAGGCCCCACCCTCCCCAGAGACTCATTGTGCAGCAACCGAATTGACTTCTTCTCGTGCATGCAGGTCACTGAAGGGAAGGCCACCGTAGCACCCAACTCCTGCGCCTGTCAGCTGGCGACCCCTGAACTCGTGCTTGTCAGCCTCCTCTCCTAAGTTTCAAAGCATGAGCGGCTTCCCAAGGGCGCCACAATCCTCATGAAAGCGGGGGGAGAAGCAACGGGGGCAAGAAAGCTTGTGGCGGGCTCAAAGGAGCACCTGTCAGCATTGGAGATGAGAAATTCCCCACAAACCCAGGGAAGGGGTGGAGAAAAGGAGCCCCCTTTGGGAGGAAACCGCCACCTTCTTCTCCTTGGCCTTGCACTCTTCTGTTCCTCGGCAGCCGGGCTGCCAAGCCTCTGCTGGCTGGAAGTTCCTTTCCTTCCCTCCCTCTTGGTCTCTTCCTCCTTCCCTCCCTCTCCCATTGTCCCTTCCTTCCTTCCTTTCTTTCTTTCTTCCTTCCTTCCTTTCCTTCACCTCCCTCTTTGTCCCTCCTTCCCTCCCTCTCTCCTCTTGTCCCTTCCTTCCTTCCTTCCTTCCTTTCCTTCACCTCCCTCTTTGTCCCCCCTTCCCTCCCTCTCCCCCTTGTCTCTTCTGTCCTTCCTTCCTTTCCTCTTGTCCAGGATCGGGGTGAGCCCCTACAGCTGATCCACACTTCTGCAGCTGTAACTGCTCTCCTTGGCTCCTGCCCAGCAAACTTGCTCGAGCTTTGCTAGAAAACATGCCGTTTACTAATTTAACAGAAGCATGAATCAGCTCTAGCCCGGCACTGATCCTGGAGCTTCTGCTAACTTAGCAAGTGGCATGTCTTTCAGCGAAGCTGAGCAAGTGAGCTGGATGGAGATCTCCTCTGTCTCTGCCTGTGCACAGGCAGGTTTGCCAGAAGCAAAGCCTCCAGCCACACTGGCAGCCTATCCCCCTCCCCTTGTCCCTTTCTGGACACAGAGGGAGGAGGAAGGAAGGAACAATGGAAGGGAGGGAAGGAAGGGACAAAGAGGAAAGGAAGGGAGGAAGGGAGGGAGGAAGGAACAAGGGGAGAGAGGGAGGAAAGGAGGAAGAGATTAAGAGGGAGGGGAAGGAAAGGAAGGAAAGAAGGAAGGGACAGTGGGAGAGAGGGAGGGAGGGAGGAAGAAACTAAGAAGGTGAAGGAAAGGAAGGAAAGGAGGAAGGGACAATGGGAAAGAGGAAGGGAAGGAGGAAGAGACTAAGGGAGGGGAAGGAAAGGAAGGAAAGAAGGAAGGAAGGGACAATGGGAGATAGGGAGGGAAAGAGGAAGAGACTAAGAAGGAGGTGAAGGAAAGGAAGGAAGGGACAATGGGAGAGAGGGAGGGAAGAAGGAAGAGACTAAGCAGGAGGTGAAGGGAAGGAAGGAATGAAGGAAGGGAGGGAGGGACAATGGGAGAGAGGGAGGGAAGGAGGAAGAGACTAAGGGAGGGGAAGGAAAGGAAGGAAAGAAGGAAGGAAGGGACAATGGGAGAGAATGGGAAGGAGGAGGATACTAAGAAGGAGGTGAAGGAAAAGAAGGAAGGAAGGGACAATGGGAGAGAGGGAGGGAAGGAGGAAGAGACTAAGGGAGGTGAAGGAAAGGAAGAAAAGAAGGAAGGAAGGGACAATGGGAGGGAAGGAAGGCAGGCACCCACCCCAGTCCCATCCCAGAGACCCACAGATTCCCCTCCACAGGCACTCTGCAACCTGAGTGATCAGCTGGCCACACCCCCTGGCCATTGATCACATGACCTTGGGACACTGTGAATGTCATAAGTATGAATCAGTTGTCAAGCATCCGAATGTAAATCACCTGACCCTGGGGATGCTGCAACAATCATAAGTGTGAAAAATGATCATAATTCGCTTTTTCGGTGCTGTTGTAACCTCTAACAGTCACTAAGCAAATTGTTGTAAGTCGAGGACTACCTATACTTTCCCATTTTTTCTTTTTTCTTTTTTTGGTCAAGTTTTTGATACCCCCCGGCCAGCTGGATGGGGGGTTGGAGGTCACCACAACATGAGGAACTGTATTAAAGGGTCGTGGAATTAGGAAGGTTGAGAACCACTCCTCTAGAAAGAGTATACAGAAGAGTAACAAAGATGATCAGGGACTGGAGGCTAAAACATATAAGGAACGGTTGCTGGAATTGGGTATTTCTAGTTTAATGAAGAGAAGGACGAGAGGGGACATGATAGCAGAGTTCCAATATCTCAGGGGCTGCCACAAAGAAGAGGAAGTCAAGCTATTCTCCAAAGCACCTGAAGGCAGGACAAGAAGCAACGGATGGAAACTAATCAAGGAGAGAAGCAACCTAGAACTAAGGAGAAATTTCCTGACAGTTAGTACAATTAATCAGTGGGAAAACCTGCTTCCAGAAGTTTTTTTTAAGAAGAGACTGAACAACCATTTGTCTGAAATGGTATAGGGCAGCGGTTCTCAACCTGTGGGTCACGACCCCATTTGGGGTCGAATGACCATTTCACGGAGATCGCCAAACAACTCAGTCTGCCATTTTTCCCCTTTTCCTTAGCTGTGCTACTCCCTCTTATTCTATTGGCCTTTGAAAGCCAATAGAATAGACTCTCTTGAATAGAGTCTAATTCTATTGGCTTTCAAAAGCCAATAGGAATTGTCCAGGCTGTCTCTGCCCTGCTGAGCCCGCCAAAAGTCCCAGTCTGCAAACAGTGCTGCAAGTTGTCTGCTGCGAAGGCGAGCTGTCTAGAAGTTTCCACCCCTCCCTGCTGAGCAACTACTAAAAATGTAAGTAAAAGAGGGCCAGGGGTGGGAGGCCGGCGGGTGCAGGGAGGGTTGCTGGCGCACGTGGGGCCCGGCAGGTGCCTTACCTCCCTTGGGCTGGGCCAGCTGGTGGCCCAGCCAGTGGTAGCCCTGCGCCGTCACTGCCCCTTGCCAGCTACGCCTCGGCCAGCGCAGGGGGCAGCACCACGCATGTGCGGCGCTCCCGGGCAGGGAAAGTCCTCGACTTACTACCGGTTGGTAAGTCCTCAACTTACGACTGGTTGGGAAGTCCTCGACTTACGACCGGTTGACGGTCGCGGCATTAAAAAGGTTGAGAACCACTGGTATAGGGTTTCCTGCCTGAGCAGGGGGTTGGACTAGAAGACCTCCAAGGTCCCTTCCAATTATATTATTGTTATTGTTATTGTACTGTAGATCTTGAACCTTTTATGATTTTCCAATTTCCTAACCATTAGCAAAGTCAAACTCATATAATTGCAGTCTTTAAAATATATTTATTGGTTAATGCGACAACTGGTGAGGGCTGAGACAATGATGAGGTATTAACTTAAAGGATGTCTAATATCACAGCCTTAGTGATTTACATGTATAGTATTGATACAAAGAATGAAGATCTAGACTAAGAGGAGTGAAATTGTGGCCCTCAAGCTGCCTGTATCTCTGGAATCCAGTTTTGAGGTCTCTTAGCAATCCCAGTTCCCATTTTGAAAATTTGACCACAGAACTGCTAATTTTTATTCTTCTTAGCTAAGTAAATCTGAGAGTATTAATTTTGCTCATTAAAGTTGCTATAAATTTTAGTACTCAGTCATCAAACAGGCTGAATATTTCCAGATGCATAGATTTCAGCTTACAGAATTCTCTCTCTCTCTTTCTCTATTTTTTAATTTAAATTTAATATAAATTTTAAATTGAAATTTAATGTAAAATTTATATTAACAAATAAAATATCATCCTGCCTGAACCTTCCAAATCATGCAACTGCTTTGTGTTCTTCCACAAAAGTAACTTCAAGTCATTTGCACCATCCCAGCAATTATTACAGCTACTAATTAAATTAATGGAGTATGAGACATTTTTATATATATTTACCAAATGTCTTGATTATTTTTGATCTGTCATTTAAGGAACAGTGAGTTATATTCTTTAAACACTTCCTCAATATTTTGTAATGTCTTCTGAGAAAATGATATCTCTATTTGTACACTTATAATGCTGGACTACAGTACATAAATCTGGTTCACAAGCATATAAAGCATATATATGAAACTATTCCCGAACAACTAGCACCCTAAATTGTAAAGCACATTAGGAAGGAAAGTAGTATATGCTTGCAAAAGAAAGTACTTCTGCTTTGTGCAGAACAACTTAATTGCTCCTGTATTTTATTGGCAAGAATAAGAATTGGAGATTATGATTGCCTGCAGACATATGATACGGAGTGCCTCCGTGTGCAGCAATAGAAAAAAATGGTATATTGTATTTTCCATGCCAGCTTCATAGATATAAGTAATTATATATTCTTGGCCACTATACACCTGTGATAATGCTGTTTCCAGAGCTATTAAACTGGCATCTGTGTATAGAGGAAGGCATCCCGCTTCTTTTGGGATATGGTCTCTACAAGAGATATAATCTTGCATCCAAGACTTGTATCTGAAAGGAAGAGGGGAAAAAATGATGTTTTCAAAAACAAAGTAATTCTTGCTGCTATCCAGCATTAGCTCAATATCATAAGTTTTTATATGCTTTCCAACAGGAATAGAGTTTAGACAAAACTGAATAATTATAACTATGTAAAATGATTTAAATATAGTGTCTGTCAACACTGTTGTGCTGGATTTTTTTAAAAAAACAAATACACCAGCTAAATTTTATGAAAAATAAAATTGGTTTTTTAATTTATTTATTTAGTTGAATAAAAATGGTCAGATTATAGAAACATTGTAGTTATCATAATTGTGAATTAACTGAAGATTCTATGCAACTGTCCTACCTTTTAATGTGCTAGTATTTCCTTGCCAACATATTATTAAACATTTATCACTTCTAATCTATAAGCAACATGCAGAGTGAATCAAGACAGAAACCTCAGTCTTGTGAGGTATACAAGAAATATATATGTTATAATTTTTCATATTGTAGATTAGTTTAGACCTATAAAGCCCTTTATGGCAATGGACCAGGATACTTGCAGGACAGTCTCCTGCCTCATGAATCCCAGCGACCGGTCAGGGCGCATAGGGTTGGCCTCCTACGAGTCCCGTCTGTTAAACAATGTCATCTGGCGGGGCCTAGGGCTAGGGCCTTCTCCGTTGCTGCCCTAGCCCTCTGGAACCAGCTTCCCACAGAGGTTCGTACTGCTTCCTCCCTCCTAGCTTTCCAGAAAGTGCTGAAGACGCATCTATGCCGACAGGCTTGGGGCATATGAGCTGTGCTCTGCCCCTCGGCCCTAAGAGTGTCCCTCCATCAGCGACTGCGAACTGATTGTGTTTGTATGTGGTATGAATGTGGTTAATTTTAAAATTGTTGTATTCTTGTTGTGAACCGCCCTGGGTCTTTGGAGAAGGGCGGCATATAAGTTTGAATAAACTAAACTAAACTAAACTTATGAAAACTATTTAGAATCAGTATTTTAAAGTATAATCATATAGCCAAAACGTAGCCATGTTTAACTCTGCTAAAGTGATGACATACACAACTTTTGATTTGAAGAAGGTAATAGTTACATTGTACAGATAGGCAAGGGAACAGAGTTGAAACATTTGTATCATCCAGTTTAGACAACAGGCTCCTATTGGGAATGAAGTTATTTGAATGTCATGAACATGAAATGAAAAGAGAAAGATAAGGTAAAAACAAAGGAACTATTAATTGTACAGCTTCAGTGTTTAATAACTTTTTACTAGGCAGTTAGAAAACATGTGACCAGATTGGAACTCTCTACGGGGTCTGGAAAGGATGGATGTGGTGTATTCTATGGGGCAGTATATAAACGTTTATGCTGAACTAATTTGGGTGTGATCTATGGATTTTATTTACCAAAATCCACCAGCCTTTGCAAATGCTTCAGTAAAACTTGTTTTGTTTTCCAACACCTGTGGAACTGAATTTTTATTCCTAACAGTCTTTACCTGTCTAGGATGAACAAAGAATATTTATTTACTTATTTTTTTCTCATACCCAACCACTATCAAATTATATCTCAGCACTTTTTTTTTTTTTTTTGCTTTCTGGATTCCTATGTAACTAGACATAGTGCCTTTTAAAAAAAGTAGAAGAGAAATAAAGGAAGAATATGTGCTAGCTCAATTGCCGATCCAGAAAGCAATAGTTGCAACTTAATGTGAGTGAATGAAAAGCAGCGTTTGTCCAAAGTGGTTCATTCTTTCACAAATAGCAATTTTTGCATCAGAGTTTCTATGGAGCACCCATTTTCTAATATAAGTTCTAAAGTTACATCATTAGACACTGTTGAATAGCATGAGTAAAACCTGCTTTCAGCATTCTCATAACTACATAATGAAAGCTAAAGAGTTATTTTATACTTTCTTTTTGTACATTTCATTCCATATTGTCTGTCCTCCCAAAATATTTTCCAAGGCATATGCGACATCTATTGGAATGAGGAAAACAGCTTGGCGGGAGCTGCAAATAACATCCCACACCAATGCTGTGTTCCAAATCTTTTAATAAAAAACAATGGAGGAGCGAGATGTCTGGCTGTAATCCATTTCAAATAGATACAAAAAATGGTAAAATGGGGGAAAAGATTCAGGAACTAAGTTCAAGGCAAAATACCAACTAGAACATACTTCATTTCCAGTTAAGAATCAAAAGCCCAAACCTTTTGAATATACTCAAGGAAAGCTACTCCTATTATGTTGGGTTTATATATATTCATGCTGAGCAAAGATTGTTTTTTTTTTACATAAATCTCTCCCTTTCTTTCCTTTTCTCCCCAACTCTCCACCTACCAAGTCATACAAAGGTTTGTTGGAAGATTGTAACTCTGAATTAATTTTTGATGTTAGAAAGACATTTGAGTATAACAAATACTTGGACTTACACATGACCTATTGACTTAAATGTATAAAATATAGATAATCACATCTTAAACTTTTTTAGTTATATTAATTTATTCTTTTATGTATACTTTTAAAGATGATAACATACAGGCGTCATTACATTTCTAATGTATACAATTTGCCTATGTCAAAAATTAAAATTGTATGAATCCTGTATTGTCCAGAAAGCTAGAGAAATAAATTGTTGCAATAATAAAACATTAAATATTGTAAGCTGTGAACCACAACTTAGCAGCATGCTTGAACTTAGTCATTAAAATAAATCAGTAATTTACCTAGATAATAGATATGCACAGTGAAGGAGGGAGAGAGGAAGGGAAGGAAGGAAGGAAATTCTACTTTTGGATTTAGACAGAATTGGATGAAAGCAATTTTTTCTTCATTTGTTTGTGTATTCAATTTATATAAAAACTTTGAGTTAGTTTCAGTAAATAGAGAAACATTGATCATTAATGCCAATTTTAAGGTAGGCCTTCAAGTTGAGTTCTCTCTCCTCATTCTGCATTGTGTGGATAAATGGATGATTCTTTAATATTTATCCCAAAGCATTGGGACTAGAGATGCAGCCTAACATCATTCTCCAATGAAAAGCTAAACTTCTTTTTCCCAAGTTTACTTACTTCCTATTTTTCCAGTCTGGGAGAATTAGGGCATTAAACAGGACAAAAATATTTCTTCTGAGGTAAATTCAATGCTTTAAGATTCAGTAAATTGTTTACTTTGCCTCAATTTTGGCATTGAGATATTGTGCATTTAGAAACAGTTCTCATAAGTCCAAAATTGAGACATTTATTTTCTTAGATCCTTATCACACATGCACAATACTGTAAATTCTAATATCTTACATCTTCTGAATACCAACATCTTTTGCATCTTCCACATAAAAGTAGATTTCTTTGATTAAAGTAAGAACAGAAAATGACTTTCATGGGATGAAAATATTCTCAGTGAACATGTTTCTACATATTATGCCATTGATCACAGGTTTATAGGACATTTAAAGCTCTCTGAGATAAAAGTCAGTATCCAGATTTCTTGCAGCTTACAATGACACAGATTTTTAAAAACCCACCACATAATGTTTGAAAACCTGTTGATAGACAAGCAAGGAACATTGTATTGCACTACCTCTTTAGTAAATAAACAGGCTGGCAGATATGAAAACAAGGTAGAGTCAACACTGATAAAAATCTAGGACAACAAAAACTTTAATGAAATGTTTGCAAAAATGTGCAATTTAGGAATTCTGTGCATGATAGATGGTGTAAAAATCAAGAGTCATTTCAGAGGATATGATGAATGAAAGATTTAAGCTTGATAATCTGATTGGTTGAAAAGATGATGCAATAAATAGTGGTGATAAAAGCTTAGTTAGAATACAAAATCTGAAAATGTCAATATTATGCAGCAGAAAAAAAAATGAAGTGGCCAGTGTTTCAAATATAGGCTTTCAGAGAATTAATAGCTGGTTATTATAAATGTTAAATCTAAACCAGATTAAATTTGGACACATTGATATGTGGGGTCCTTGTACTCTCTGGTCTTGCTTCTAGACATTTCATTACCTGATTAGGTAACATTATCAGCAACAACTGATCAGCAAGCAATAACCAAGCTTAGAAAGCACCAAGGATTCTACAGTTCAACCCTAAGCTACACTGATGTGCCTTTTTCCCAGTAAAGGTTACTAAATGTCACATGAAATGATCAACTCATTTACTACAGTTTTTCTGAGGGAGCTATGGGAAGAAAGTCAGTCTCTGATGCCATATAGAAAATTACCATTCACGTCCGCTGGGGCTGAGGGTCATTAAGATAGCTACTTGCAAAATATCATAATCAAAGGGCTATAATACAGTAGTTTAATATCACTTTGTCATGAGACAAAAGTAAGCAGTTTTCACATCCACTGATTAATGGCCTAGTTAATTATATGCATTCAGACAATAGACATATAAAAGCTGTTATCTGGTAACAAAAAAAAGTGTTTTCATGCAAGAGGAAAAGTGTATGTTAACTGCAGGAGATATGGATAGCATTCCTGTTTCTCTGTCTTTTTTTTTTACATTTTTAGATATAGTAATACCAAAGAAAACCTAATCAGTTCAGTGTATCAATTGTGAAATAATAGAAAGTTCTTCTCTGAGTTATATTCCTGATTTACCACTTTCTCCAAAGCTGTGATTTTTCCTGTTAAATAAAATAAAGCATGCTATTCTAATATATACTCCAATTTCTTCTTGGAGCAAATAGCCAGGCTGTTCAGTGAGGAGTGATTTTTGTTGGGAAATTGCATAAAGGAAAAAAAAATTAAACTCAGTCCTGCTTTACATTCATGCCACTTTTCACCCCTATTATGTTCACCAAGGTACCAAAAATATGATGAAGAACAAGATGCATGAAAACTTTTCCCAGAATATTTAGATGGTTACACTTCTGTTTTCCTAAAAATCAAAGATATATGGGCCAAACATAGCGCTGTTCCATATTTAATCCATGGGATTAAGTATTTAAGTCTTTAAGTATTCTAAAGGCTGGTCCTACCAGAATTCAGCATACAACAATCAAACATTATAAGTGTTTCAGACCTGTTTTCTGCAGAAGGAAGGTAAGAAGGTAGGAAAATAGGAAGGTAGGTAGGTAGGTAGGTAGATAGGAAGGGAGGAAGGGAGGGAGGGACGGAGGGAGGGAGGGACGGAGGGAGGGAGGGAGGGAGGGAGAAAGGAAGGAAGGAAGGAAGAAAAGGAAAGTTTACATAATTGTTTAAAACAGAAATATCATTATACAAAAAACCTGGTATTAAATTCACCTTTGTCCATTTGCATGTTTTCATGACATTACTTTGGCTATTATGGCTCTCTACCAAAGAAAACTCATTTTGCCTGGTAAAAGTGTTAATCCATGATCAGAACCTATTTTCCCTACTGATTGCAAATCTATATTCACTACAATGTCTATTTTTCTATGTAACTATGCATATATTTAATTTCTATTTCTTTTATTCCTATGTGTTTAATTTTAGACTGCAAACATCTTGGAAGGTGCTTTCTTCTACAGAATTCCTTGCACAATCATACCATACAATTAAATAGTAAAAAAAATATGCTATAACAAAGAAGGCAAGTTTGGCCTTCTTTTCTTTAAAAATGTGACCTTGCTATGATAATACTATAATTTCAGAATACTAAAAATATGTTTCATGATGGACTAACATTTGTTATTCTGGCAAGAGCCACAGAAATAGGTACAAGGTTTATGGGGAAACATAGTTTGCCCTATTTTCCACACCTCTTTGTACTCTAGATGTTGCTATAATGAGGGGCAAGACATGAAGGGGCTATAAATACAATTTCAAAAGCAGATAAATAAGATTTAAAGCATTGCAGGGCATTCTGTTCACATTCAGGAAACTGAAGGGAAAAAGAATAAAAAAAGTGAAGCAGCAACTCTGTAAGAGATGGGAAATATTATTTGGGCTGTCAAGCTAACCATAAGATTTATATGGAATCATGTTGACTATAATCAGAATAAGAGTAGAGCCGGAATCCTCACCATTATTGATGGATTGTTCCAGTGTTTATTATTTTAATTTAAAGAATCCAAATTTCTGTATAAGGAAGAATTTTTTTTCTTCACTGAGACAAAATACCTGTCTATCTGACTTTCTGTCTGTGATATCATTAATAACCAGAACTGTGAAGAGTATTCAAGAACATCAATCTGCCATATAAGAACATATCAGACACTTCCCCCTACTCAGGGGTGTCAAACTGCCGGCCCATGGGCTGGTTTCATCATACCGGAGCCGTGCCCACCCCATTGCCAGCAATGGCAAAAAAGCTCCGATACATCATGCGATGTCACATGATATGTCTGCCCTACCCCTTCACAGTTTTGTAAATAATGCATGAATCCCACCTTTTTTCTCAGTCCTATCTTATTTCTCTTTGGATGTTATCAGTTTAGGCCAGTGATGACGAACCTTTTAGAGACTGAGTGCCCAAATTGCAACTCAAAACCACTTATGCATCGTCGAGTGCCGGGTGGGTGTGGCCCGTTGGGTGGGTGTGACCCATTGGGTGGGTGTGGCCCATTGGCTGGATGTGGCACATTGGGTAGGCATGGCACATTGGGTAGGTGTGGCTGCAGTGATAACGGCACACTGGGTGGGACTAAAAAGTTCAATCAATCAATTCCAACTTTGCAAGATCTTTTTTTTCCTGCGAGAAGTTGAAATTGACTGATTGAACCTATTTTTTTTTTTTTTTGCACACAGTGGCAGAGGCCTAAAGCAAAAAGGTTTTATAAAACCCAGCTGAAGGCCTAGGACTGGGGCACCGGCATGCATGCCCACAGAGGGGGCTCTGAGTGCCGCCTCTGGCACCCGTGACATAGGTTCACCACCACTGGTTTAGGCTGTATGGCTGGAGCGAATCTCTTTAAAACTTAAATAAATAATTTCTAAGTGGATATATTATTTAATTTCTAACGCAGTTTCTAATGCACAATTTGTCTTCTTCTGTGTCTTAGATCAAACCTTTAAACTACCAGAATGAAGCAACCTTCTTGGTTTTCTTGTCCAAAAATAAGTCATGTTTCTGGTAGTAGCTGACGTACCAGCAGATGGGCCCATCTCTGTGTCTCTCCACATTCACACAGCGTGTTGTTATCTGCTAGCAGCCTCCACTCGAGCATTGATTTTACATTTAGGGTATCCAATTATCAACCTGTTCAGATGGTTACTTTATTCAGAATGCACAATTCAGATGGCATTGCTACTAAAACACATTATTTCTGGCCCAATGCCATCACCACTATTTTCTCCTACTTGATGAAGAATATTCAGGCTATTTCTAACTATGAAGAAAGACTGTGGCTTTTCCCAGATGAAAAATTAATCTGCTCCTAGATTGACATAGACATGTGCATTTAAAACTGCATTTCCCACACACTGGATTGACAATTATTGTCAATTCATTTTATTCGTACGTTCTACCTGTGCCTTATACTAATTCTAATCCCTCTGGTTTGCCTGTGTTCTAATTATGTTTGTTTATTTAGCCATCATGGTGTATTTTGACTTTGAAATTGCTGTTGGATTTTTCTTCTCTTTCTTACCATGGAGAATGAGAAAGATAAATGACTCCAGTGCTTTGCTTCACCTCATGAAAAGGATTGTGCTACAATGCATACAAATTTGGATTCCCAACTTGAATTGGAGGTAGGCTAAGAAATACATCATTTGCTGCTTGATTAAAACTCTGACAAAAGTCCTGAACTGTGAAGAATTATAAATGATCTCTCACTGCATAATTTGTAATGTAATTATTTGAAAAGAATCTTAGAAATCCAGAGTAAGTATTTCTAGTTTCTCCCCTCCCCCCCCCCTGCACAAAAATGTTATTATTATAAGAAAGGGAATGAATAATTGGGTTTACTAATGTTGTGATTAAATCAGCTTTTTTCCCAGGAGCATCTACTATGAAGACCATTAACAAACACACAAAAACACCTAATGACATCTCAGATATTTTCATGACTTATTCATGACAACAATCACATTACTATAAGCCTATAATATATATGGATGCTACTTCCTTAATATTCAATACAATATGGGTATAAGCTATGTAGATAAGTGATTTTGGGAAGAAGACTTTATTTTAATTTTTCAATACCCATCATGCAATTGTGTGGCAATGACTGAACCTAATAGAGTACTTGATTTTCGTACAGAAGTCTTTAGCTACTAGCATTATCACTTATTGTGCATCTACATAACATTGTTAATCTGCTTGTCTCCATGCTAAACCTGACTAGAAATAAAGTTCTATTTTGGGCAGAGTTTTATCAGTCTTACTAAATGCTGTAGACTGCAGGACAAGGCAGTTTTAGCATTCTATCATTTCACTGGTGCACAGATGGGTTTGTTAAAACAAAAATAAATTAAAAAATTAAAACATCCATCATTCTATTATTCACCTACCTGTGGGTAGGTGCAAAGTCCACTAATCCCAATATATTTTGATCAGCTATCACTTCCCATGTGAACAGTTGTATGTGGGACTTACTCTTTAGAAAGGCATAGTCAGCCCAGCAGCTCTGGATGAAATGGCTATGGAAGGCAGGGGACAGTCCTTAGAGAGGAGAGGTGTGCATGTTATAGCAAACACAAGCAACTGAAGCAGAACTAATGAAATGAAATAAAGTAGGCAGACCACTGACTTGCTGGTACCCTTATAGGCTGGAAAACATTATTTTAAATACAGGACAAAAAGATAGGAGGAAATTGCCTTTCTGGGTGATTGAAACAGGTTGAAAAGCAAGTTGCATCCCATTCATGCACAGTAACTACAGTATATGCACCTTATTTTGTACAGAGTTTCAAAAGAACACATATAGCACATGCTGGATATATATCTCCCAACACACTATATCTTTGGAATGCATCAGGACAAGGCAGTCTGCCTATATTCTGTGTCTCAGAAATAGTCTAACCAAATCTACTAGGCTTACTACCACTTCAACCATTGTTGTTGTTAGTTGCGAAGCCATGTCCGACCCATCGCGAGCCCATGGACAACGTTCCTCCAGGCCTTCCTGTCCTCTACCATCTCCTGGAGTCCATTTAAGCTCACGCCTACTGCTTCAGTGACTCCATCCAGCCACCTCATTCTCTGTCGTCCCCTTCTTCTATTGCCCTCAATCTTTCCCACTGGCTCTTCTCCAGTGAGTCCTTCTTTCTCATTAGGACTTCAGCCATAACCAACTCCAAGTACAGTAGTAAGATTCAAGCAGACTATAGAAACATATATCAAATGTACTGCTGAGCAACCAAAACAGTGCAAACACTCCTACTGCAGGAAGGAACAAAATACACACATTAAACCCTGAAGGCTGGTAGCTTTTTGAAATTGAAGAAAGTTGTCCCAATCTGATCTCTGAGAGAGTGCTAAGGCAGTGATTGATAGTGTCTCCCCCTGTGGTTGGTGAAATCCTATCCTTAAGAAATTGTTATAGAATTTCTTCTTCTGCTGGAGAAACCTAGAGAAATTTTCCATCCAATTTTTCCACAGCAAATTTGAAAGAAAGTTTCAGAAGGCCATTTCTATCCATTTTCAATGTTATGTTTTATTGATTTAATTTCAAATTGGTCTGAATTTTTATTGTGTTATATTTAGTTTTTCTCTCAATACTTCGCTCAGTGCTGCCCTTGGCATTCCACTCAAAGGCCAAGTGAGTGACCCTCTGACATAAAAAAAGAGCACCATTTGCAACTTATTCTCCAAAAGGTCATCCAAAGCAGGCATTCTGTGCACAAGTGGTAGGAATGAAAGGGTTTCTAGTTATCTTCAACTTAAGAATAAGAAAAACCTCAGGAAAAAAAGAGCACAAAAAGAAAAAGGTCAATGAAGATTGTGTGCAAGAAAAAAAGACTTATGAGCAGAGATGAATAGAATATCCTGGAACAGAAGATAACTAGTAACTTTTTTCAGTCTTAAAACAAAGCATATTCGACTGAAACAAAGATTTCATTTGTCTATAATTCTATGATAGATTGAGAGCTTGATGTTCTAGTTAGCAGGTAGAAAAAGGAACCAAAAATAGAAATGGTTTTATGAGCAAAAAGCATAGTTATTTTCTGATTGTTGCAATAAGATTTTTTTCTTTAAAAAATGAAATAAATTTCTTGATCCATACCAAAGAAAAAAGAGGTATGTTAGTTTGTTAATTCTAATATGGAAAACAACATTAACTAAATAATATTTTGATTAATTGTTTCAAAATGATATGACGTTGGAATAAGACCAGAGGATATTACAGAAAAGTCTGCAATATTCATTTTTATCAAACAAACAAAAACATTTTTGAATAATCACTAGACAAGCTCTATCCTTTTCATATATGCATGAAAAAGGACAGGATAGGTTATGATAGTGTGACACTGCTTTCTTAATTTTCCCTCTTTGAGCATCCCTTGAATACTTCCATGTTGGTATTAAAAAGAATGCAAAATATTATTTGGCTAACTTTGTGAATAAAAGCTATATGATAAGTTTACGAGCTCTATAATACATCAGTCAGTCAAGAACAGCTCCAGGTGTTGACATCCTACTAATGTGCCTTCCCACCCAACCAATTTCATGAAAACTTACTTTTAAGATAACAAAAAGTGTGCAAATGGAAATGGAAATGGAAAGTTGCAAAGATTGCAACATGTCATGAAGGAGAAATACTGGGAAATTCTGTCTCAATCTCACATTTAGTGTTTAAAATGTATATCTACAGATTAATGGATGATTTAATAAGCTTCACTGTAAACTCAGCACTTAGAATCCATAGCTAAGCCTGAAGTCACAATGCCCTAATGAGATAAGTGAAAATGTTAACTAAAAGAATATCATATGGCCACAAGGAACGAATTAGACAGCTAAAAAATGCTAATGGATACCTTTGGGGACCGAAGTTTTTTAGACTGTGTTTAAGGAAAAAAATAAATGGCCAATTTTAAGATTAGTTGTTCAAGTAATGTGTAGGGAGGAATAACATTTAACCTACCCCTTATTGAATATTTTATATGCATAAAATTTAACTTAATTAATAATGTTAATTTTATCAATTTTATTAACAAAATGACCTATATTTGCTGATTAATTGTAATTGTAATGCAATTAATCAAATGGACGGTATTATTTGCATATATTGATAAACAGGACTCAACTTCTTCAGATATTACCCATTGGCCTCTGGTGGCTATCTGTCAATGAATCAGTGTTTGGTTCATACAATGGTGTCCTTGTTTTTTTCCTCCAACAATTTGGAAAATAGTGTGCAAATGAACCTGATATTTACAAACATGATAATATATCTTATCTTAGATCTCCCCAAAGAGAAATGAGCAAAACTCCAAATTATTTTCTGGTTTTGCTGATGTAAAGATTGCAAAGTTTACTTCTCTTTTTTGGCATTTGAAATAAGACAAATGGAACTAATGGTATTAATTTTTCAATGATGAATAAAACCATCCTTTCCTTTGTCTCTGAATGTTTGGGAATGCTAATTACAGCACTATTTGCAAATGTATTTAATCTAAAGTCTGCATTTCAAGGTTGAATTTGAACTGCAGATCACATAGCTGTAACACCTGACCTAAATTTTAGACTTTCTTGCAGGTTCCCCATTTCAAGGGTTTTGTAACATATTGTCGGACAAAAAAAAAATCAGGAAAATGTAAATATTTATGCATTCTTTTTTGTTACTGATAAAATTAAAGCTCAGGTGCGGATTTTTTTTTTCTGGTGAACCAATATGTCTATGTTCTTTATGTTATTTTTGCTTTAGTAATTATATGTATAATAATTATTCTAACCTAAATTCAAATATATTACAGTAATTTGGAATTCTACTACATTACTTATCACAATTTATATTTCTTCCTATTGTTTTAATGTTTTAATGCATATTTATCAGACTGATTTTTATGGCTCATGTCTGAATCAATATATCTACAATATGACCTACATATTATACATATATAATGTAACCTATGTGTATAACACATTTAGCTCTTTGCTAGATTTAATTCAGTTACTGGCTATTCATCTTGAACCTATCAAACAATTAAACAATCTTTAATAATATAATGTGACAAAAGCAACACTTTAATGTAGATATTTTAATATGCTATCTGCAGTGTCTACGTGGGCTGCTTAGGAAGCAAATCAACAAAATTGTTATTTTGGTTCTTCAGAATGAATGTTTTGGAAAAACATATCACAGAGACATGAAATATATGCTGCTTTTATCAGCTGATTTGCTCCCTCCTCTAACATATATCCCCAATTTTATTTGGTGTTTGTGCAAATGCAATGCTATACTCAAGTAGACAGATTAAAAACCACTGATTGCAGGAAAATTCTTTTAAGGTAAAATTGACGACCAGTTAGAAAAGGGCCCCAATTTGAAGTGGGATACCTAATAACCCCTTCATGTCCCTCCAGGGTTCAGCAATTTTAGTAGCAAAATGGACTCAATATGACTTTTTGAAACTAAGACTATGCAGGCATCCCCCCCAATTACTCATCACATTTGAATTACTACACTTAGCCCTTGAGTTATGACAGTTCATTTAACAGTGGTTCTAAGTTATGATGACCTCAGGAAAAGTGACTTACAACCCATCCTCAAAGTTGCGACCATCGCAATACCCCCTGCAGTCATGTGATTGCAATTCAGACACTTGGCAAACAGCTCGCAATCACAACCATTGCAGTGTCTTGCGGCCACATGATTGTGATTTGCAACCTTCTCAGTCAGCTTCCAACAAGCAAAATCAATTGGGAAAGACAGATTTGTTTAATGATCATGTGACTCACTTAACAATCATACAGTTGAGTTCTTGAAATAGGGCGGCATAGAAATCTAAGTAATAAATACAATTCATTGAACAACCACATAAATATAGTAGTTGAATCAGGTCTGGTAATATGTTGACTTGATTAATGGCTGCGTAGCTTACTGGTTGAAATGATAGTCCCAGTTATGATTGTAAATTGAGAACAACCTGTAATAGCTGAGTCTGGCAGATCTAGCAGAAGGATAACTGTATAAGACAATATTATGAGTCATGGATTTTTTTCTGGGCAATTTCTATTGTTAGCCTGAGTAATAGATATATGCTTTTCAATGAGTCAACCATTAAAGGATAAGAAAGCTATTCATTACCACTCTTCTTTGTACCTTTCTTCTATCCAAAAACAACTTCTCTATTTTATTTTGTAGTCTTAATTCAATATTGTCTAAGCAGAAAGGTGCAAAAAAGTGCTTATTATATGTTCTCTCTTCTTCTCCTCGTATGTGTGTTTCTGTATGTATGCATGTATAGGTGTAATTCTGGATTTCTTTGCTGTGACAAGAGTCTTTATGTTTTGTTTTATCTTTTCCTTCTTCAGCTGAATCATGTCTTTCTTTTTCTAAATTCCTGCTTCATTGTTCTGTCACTGAACTGAGTATGATGCTTGTGAGCTCTTTGTCCTTCTTCACTGAACTGAATGATGAGTTGGATTCTCACTGATTATATTTGGTTTATGACTTTATTTTTAATGCTAATTTCATTTTTCCTTGTCACATATGCCCTATTACTTTTCTTCTGCTTATTTTATTGTTCTGTAGATTATTATTTTAAAATATGTAATAATCCTATGGATGTATTCATAATTATAAATTTCTTTTTAGGGATATCTGCAACACATATGCTTGACAATTACCTATGTTAGTAAAGTTTCTACAGAACTTGTGGCGCTATTGTAAGCCCAATTTGTGATACATTTATCCAAAAGTAAACTCAATTAAAAAGGTTATCACAAAATATTTTGGAAGTTTATTTATAGAAATTATGTTTCAAATATGTAGCTAGAAAACAGGATTTAAATGAATCCTTTAAAGAAAAAAAGAAAATATTCCCAAACAATTTATTATTTGTATGTACAGAAGAACAAAAGGAGACCAGATGTTCTGCAAACAAGGACATACATTTAAGAATTGGGGAGGAAAAAGAATATAGCCACAAGTAAACCATTATGCACTGCGTGGAACATCTGTTGAGATATAAATCTCTGGACTTTGTATTGTTCTGTCTTCAAGTCAAATTAAGGGCAAAAAGGGGGAAGCCAATTTAAGTGGATCTTCATCATAGAATGATTGTGTAATCATGTGATAATGATTTTATTAACAAATGATGACTCAAATTATATTTCTCCCCTGACATGATGCCCCCTTTGATTTCAAAAATCAAAAAAAATCTCTTATGTTTCCCAGACATGCCTGTCAGAAATTATAGGAAATAATAGGAAATTATAGGAAATAATAAATAATCCTGAATATGGGGAGGAGGGAGGAACCTTTGCAGGGCAATGCCGAAGAATTTAACACCTTTTTTGCAGACAAGGTCGCTCAGATCCGGACTGACTTGGACTCCAATTGGAATGCAGTGTCGGCTGACAATGAGTCAGTCGAGATGACAGAGGCCCGTCTTAGTCCTGTTGTATGGGATGAGTTCGACCTGGTAACTCCTGATGATGTGGACAAGGCCATTGGAGCTGTGAGTTCTGCCACCTGTTTACTGGACCCGTGCCCCTCCTGGCTGGTTTTGGCTAGCAGGGAGGTGACACGGAGCTGGGTCCAGGTGGTTGTTATCGCTTCATTGAGGGAGGGGTCCTTTCCAGCTCCCTTAAAGGAGGCACTTTTGCGCCCCCTCCTCAAGAAGCCTTCCCTGGACCCGGCAGTTTTAAATAATTATCGTCCAGTCTCCAACCTTCCCTTTTTGGGGAAGGTTGTTGAGAAGGTGGTGGCATTCCAATTCCAACGGTCCTTGAATGAAACGGATTATCTGGGCCCTCAGCAGTCTGGGTTCAGGTCTGGTTACAGCACGGAAACTGCTTTGGTCGCGCTGATCGATGATCTCTGGCGGGCCTGGGATAGAGGTTATTCCACTATCCTGGTGCTTCTTGACCTCTCAGCGGCATTCGATACCATCGACCATGGTATCCTTCTGCGCCGATTGGAGGGCCTTGGAGTGCGGGGCGCAGTTCTACAGTGGTTCACCTCCTACCTCTCTGGCCGGTCGCAGTCAGTGTTTGTAGGAGGTTGGAGATCGGCCCCGAGGTCTCTTCCATGTGGAGTCCCTCAGGGGTCTGTTCTCTCACCTCTGCTTTTTAACATCTACATGAAGCCGTTGGGTGAGATCATCCGTCAGCATGGGGTAAGTTATCATCAATATGCTGATGATACCCAGCTTTATATCTCTACCCCGTGTCACTACAGTGAAACAGAGGAAGTGATGAACCGGTGCCTGGAGGCTGTTGAGGTCTGGATGGGTGCCAACAGGCTCAGACTCAATCCTGACAAGACGGAGTGGCTATGGGCTCTGCCTCCCAAGGACAATTCCAACTTTTTGTCCATTACCCTGGGGGGAGAAGTTTTGTCCCCCTCAGAGAGGGTTCGCAACTTGGGTGTTCTCCTCGATCCACAGCTAAGTTTGGAACATCATTTTTCGGCTGTGGCGAGGGGAGCATTCACCCAGGTTCGCCTGGTGCGCCAGTTGCGGCCCTATTTGGACCGGGAGTCACTCCTCACAGTCACCCATGCCCTTGTCACCTCGAGATTCGACTACTGTAATGCTCTCTACATGGGGCTACCTTTGAAGAATGTCCGGAGACTGCAGGTAGTCCAAAATGTGGCTGTGCAAGCTGTCTTGGGTCTCCCAAGACATGCTCATATCACTCCAGCTCTTCGCGAGCTGCACTGGCTACCAATTGGTCTCCAAACACAATTCAAAGTGTTGGTTATGACCTATAAAGCCCTTTATGGCAATGGACCAAGATACTTGCAGGACCGTCTCCTGCCTCATGAATCCCAGCGACCGGTTAGGTGCACAGAGTTGGCCTCCTACGAGTCCCGTCCGTCAAACAATGCCGCCTGGCGGGACCTAGGGCAAGGGTCTTCTCCGTTGCTGCCCCAGCCCTCTGGAACCAGCTTCCCTCAGAGGTTTGTATTGCTTCCTCCCTCCTAGCCTTCCGGAAAAGATTGAAGACACATCTATGCCGACAGGCTTGGGGCATGTGAGCTGCGCTCTGCCGCTCGGCCCTAAGAGTGTCCCGCCATCAGTGCATGTGAATTGATTGTGTTTGTGTGTGGTATGAATGTGTTAATTTTTAAAATTATTGTAGTATTTTTTGTTGTGAGCTGCCCCGGGTCTTCGGAGAGGGGTGGCATATAAATGTGATTTAAATAAATAAATAAACAAACAAATATTGTCTTTTCAGAGAACTATTATTCAGGCACTAAATTTATTACAGAATCTTACATAATTTTCAAACTGTAAAAAAAATGGTGTTGATTTAATTGTTCAGATTTCCTCTACTTTTACTGCAGTCATATGGCAGTATTCATGTGCACTTCTCTCATCTTTTAATTGACAGAAAAATATACTAGCATAAATTGCACACTCCTCGTTATTATCTCATTAATGAGTGCTTTGATGGGTCTATCCCTTGAATTTTAATGGGACACAACTTAAGGAAAACCATTTATGTATTTATTTAATACATTTATATGGCCACCCATCTCCTATACATGTCTCTGGGTGGTTAACAATTAAAAACACAATTAAAGACAACACCTTTTCTAAAAAAAAATCAGCAGCAGAAAAAAGAACAACACGTACATTCAAATTAATTATGAAACTGGCTCACAGATATTACCAAGCCAGCAGGCTAAATGGCAAAAAAAAGTTTCTTATCTCCTTTGAAAACTAGCAGGGTTGAGGCAAATCTAATATCAGAGGGAATGATATTCCAGAGAGTGCAAAAAAAATTTTTTTATGAGTCTCACCAGATTAAACCTTTTTTTTTTTTAATCCCATTTTCATTTAATGGTTCAGTGTGAAAATAGACAAGATCCAGGATCTCCTGCTGGATTTAACAGGATGGATAAATACCACTGGGGAGAGAGCATTCCATAAGGAACTTGTCCCCAAGTAATAAAGTGTTTTAAAGGTTATCACCAGAACCTAGAATTGTAATTGGAAGCTTACTGGCAGCCAAGGTGTAACATGATCCAAGTGACTGCCACTCATAACTTCCTACAATGCTGCATTGTACATCATTTGAAGCTTCCAAATACTGCTTAAGGACAACCTCATGTCTAACCAACTCTTTCTCTTTTTCTTTCTTTGCTTTTGCTATTGTATTTACGTAAAATCTTTTAAAAAATCATGCTTGTTACTTGATTTTGTACTCAGGCCACACTTATTTAACACTTATTCATTTGTGATCTCTTCTTGTTTTACCACACTGATTTCCAAATTTTACTCATTTTCATATGCCAACTCCTTCAATTCAGAAATCTGACAAAGATTACTACCAGCTAACAAGAAACTTATTTTTCTATAGGTTTTGCATTTCTCTCTTGCTACCTTACACATGAGCAAAACACATTTATATTTTAGCATGTCTCAATTTATTCATCTACACTTACAACTTTATCAATTTTTAATTTTCACACAGAATTTATTATTTCCTTTTCATCCACTTTTGGAGATACAAACATTTCTAACATTCCTTACTCTTTTAGTTTTATTCCAAATTATTTCATCACTTTATTTTTAATTCAATTTTCATTTAATTCAATTTTATTTTGCTGGTAGCTCTGTATTTATATATTTTTCAACCACTTCCATAACACTTTAAAAAATGCCAATAATGTTCATTGTCTACTTTAGTCTTAACTTTCTCTTGCTCCCTTTGACTATATTTTGCAACTATTTCATTTCCACTTATAGATTATACAATATATTACCCTAAGCCTCATTTTTGCAACAATCTGTCCTTATACATACTTGTATAATCATGTTTTAATTTATAATTACCCTTCAAAAAATCATACTATCAATTTATGTAATTCTATGAACTTCTGTGCAATCTGCAGCATAATTCTTTTCACTTTGTTCCAAATAACTTTCAGGTTCTCTTTTGTTATCTCACCTTTCCATTCATCTAGTCAGGATATTATTTTATCTTCTAATATTTTTTTAAATATAGACCTATTATTTCCTCCTCATTTCATTCCAGTTTCTTTCATTTGTTCCTTTTCCTACATGTGCACTATCCCCCAAGATGACATGAGTCCAACAATGGACTGTCCCATATTCAGAATTTATCATCATTGTATTCTTCCTTATTTTATTTTCAAAATTTTCACCAAAAACAATAACATCAATCATGCTTTAGATCCATTATGTTATGTTGTGGCTTACTTGAGTGGATTTATGTTTTGGGAGGGGAAAAAATTAAGGAAAAAAAACAACCTAGATATTTATTCAAGCAGATACTGCTGGTTTCCCTTTTGGGGGTTTTAAGTAGCTCAATTATTTGTCTGTACTTTCTAATATTGTTCCTTCTGATCCATGTCATCTTGTAGAATATATTTTTTCATGAAACACATTCTTTTTCTCTAACCTTCATACCTGAGTATTTTGTTTTGTTATCACAGTTAACAAAATCATAACAACCACCTATGAATTGCCATTACTATACAGATGACGTCAACATCACAGAATGTCCAGGGAATTTGGTGTAAAATGAAGTCTTCCACTGAAATATATATTTTAGGTGGGCAAATAAGTGTGGTTTGGTTTTTTTTTTATGAAAATGAAATGTGTGACTAGAATGTGTTTGAAAAGATATCCACTGTGCATTGGAGAGGCAACTGTGATTTAATAATGATCCCAGTTGACAAGTTTGGATTCAGTGTTTAAACTTGCATTTGCCATTATAAAATGTGTGAAGACATCTTGAGGAAAGAAACTCCCTAAGGGAGTCTTGCAAAGTAATAGCTTGCCAGAAAACAAAACTGAGGATAAGCCACCTGATGGCATATGAAAACGGGACCAAAATTATTATTAACATTATTATTCCAGGTTACAAGTTTCCAGATGATAAGGAAATTTGAATTATTTCAAAATTTATGAGAAAAATGAATGTTGTTTAAATGTATCACAGCAGAGTTCAGAATCGCAATGCTTAAAATATAGCATTATGAAAAACAGATGAAATTTAAGGTGAAAGTAAAAACATATTTTCCTCATTTTCAGCCAAGTTATCCTGCCAAGCAATATACTGGGAGCCCTCCTTGGATACAACACAGATTGTACCTGTCAAAATAATCTTCGGCAGTACTGTGGGTTTTCTGCTATATTCATGCTGATCTACAAGTTGTTAGCTGTTAAGCTATCCTGCTGAGATGGTAGGAGTAGACAGTGAAGAAATGTAGTCTGATTAATATTTTATATAAAATCATTCCCAGTGTGTCCTATATCTGCATTTAACACAGCTGTCATTGATGCCTGCATATGTTTTGTTTAGTACTGCCTCTACTGACCACCAGCAATCTAATTTTTCATCAACTGATAACTGTTAAAGTGGTAAGGCAATTTATGCTTAAGAAAAATGTCATTCGCAGTGTGGTGTTCATAGATTATTACATGCTTTCTCCCAGAAGAGTTATGCTTATGTCATATGAAATAATTCACCTACATAATATAGAGGGAATGTGCCTGGACACATTGTACTCTAGTTAGTGGCCCTTTCTGTTTTGTGCCCATGTGGCTAGATAGTTAATAATTTCATAAGAATAAGAAAAGAATGATCCTTGAGAGGAATAAGATTAAAACAGAACTGCAAAATAAACGTGAAAACCCTAATTATATTACATGGATAAGAAAATTTGTGGGTTTGCACATTATTGCATACACATCTAACTTGTTTTGAACCAATCTGTGAAGCAGAACACAATTATACACCAATATCCGTATTTTGTTTTCTAACATGGTATTGCAATCAATACAAATATCAAACCTACTGATTGGGAAGCTTAGAAACGTGAATAAAAACGCTTGACTTTTTTTTTTAAAAAAAAGCAAGTGGATGGGGAAATAAAGTGGTTCAACTGTAATTTAGACAGAAAAAAAATAGTATGACTCAATATCAGGAAGGCTCTCCTGAGATGAACAAAGGTAGATCAATAAACTCGTTCAGTAAATTATTGTTTATACATTATTTCAGGCACGCTAACTCTGTATTTGATACTGAATCATTGCATTTTGCAGGAATTTAGACTAATAATCAAACACAGCATGCAGTGGCATCAATGATGGGGCAAAGGGGGCCAGACTGAGGAAAACCAGTATAAGCCTGACCCCTCCCCTGTGCATGCATTGCATACATGCTCCAAAGAAGTAAAGTTTGAGTTACAAAAGTGCAGCGCTTTTGCATGAAAGGAAGATTTCAGTCAAACTCACTAAGGTTCAGAATTTTCTAAGGATCATCATGTATTTCAGGGCCAGAGTGGGCTTGTAGGAGAATAGAATAGAATAGAATAGAATAGAATAGAATAGAATAGAATAGAATAGAATAGAATAGAATAGAATAGAATAGAATAGAATAGAATAGAATAGAATAGGCAGGAAACCCTATACTTTCCCTGTCAAATGTGATGGTTTATATCAATAGTCATTTGCAATGAGATAATGGAAATTAGTTCTCAGGGATGTCACAAAATTACTGTAGTTATCCAAGTCTAGACTGTACTAGATTTAGAATTTCCTATTGTTCTGTACTAGATGAAGGGAGTCTATATTTTTTAGCTATATTTGTAATTAGAACAATTATAAATGCTGTAGCCATTCATTCAGTTAGAAAATCCTCTGTACTTTGAGCTGTATAGTTTGAATTCAGATATTTTTCATTTAGGGAGGTGATTACTTGTTTCGGAGGGCTGCTGACTGCTCTAAAAAAAAGCTGCCAGATCATGGGACAATACTGCTTCAGGCACTGTTAATGTGGTAGATTTTTCCTACTTGACTGATAGTTGGTTGATCATTTGGGATACTGTGAAAACCAGGAATAATCTTAACAACAGGAGGAATAGTCAGATAAAAGGAATTTGATTTTGGGGTAGAACTGTAATATGAGCTAGTGTCTCAAGCAAGACCCACTTAGTTCTTTTGAAGATAATGGAGGAAGGGAGCTGCATTCAGAGTTCAAACTTCTGTTATTGTGACCTCGTAATAAAAGTAATATTAACCTTCATTACTTTGGATTCTTGTCTGATCTATCATTTATGGATGACTGGTTCATTGGGCAGATACAAGAGCGTGGCATTTGGCAACTGATAGTTATTGGAATTGCAAAGTATCTATAGTTGTTACGGCCAGCTGAAACTTGGAAGATGAATAGGAGTTATAGGAAGGTCAACTTGAAATATATGGTTCAATGGTTCCAAGATCACGTCTGACAGTTCTGGTGATTTGAACGTGGGTAGGGTGAACTCATGTTCTCTTAACGTTTTATTGCCTATTATATGGTTCTGTTTTTGGTATGTTGGACTATTTTTTTCCTTTTGTGTGAAGACAAATGCAAAGATGAATTAAGCAGCTCTGCTTTTTCCTGCTGCCTGTCACTTGCTTGCCATCTTCTCCCTTTAGTGGACCAGCAGTTGCTTCCTTGAACTTTTTTCTTGTTTTCTTGTTTTTTACATGTTAACTTATCACCTCGAGGTTCGACTACTGCAATGCTCTCTACAGGGGGTTACCTTTGAAAAATGTTCAGAGACTTCGGGTAATGCAGAATGCAGCCGCGCGAGCAGTGTTGGGTCTGCCCAGAAATGCCCACATTTCGGCATCACTCTGCGAGCTGCATTGGCTGCCAATTGGTCTCCGAACACAATTCAAAGTGTTGGTTATGACCTATAAAGCCCTACATGGCATCGGACCAGGTTACTTATGGGACCGTCTGCTGCCCCATGAAACCCAGCGACCGGTTAGGGCCCACAGAGTCGGCCTTCTCCAGGTCCCGTCAGCCAGACAGTGTCACCTGGCGGGGCCTAGGGGAAGAGCCTTCTCTGTTGCGGCCCCGGCCCTCTGGAATCAACTCCCCCCGGAGATCCGTATCGCCCCCACCCTCTCCACCTTTCGTAAACTGCTTAAGACACATCTTTGCCGACAGGCCTGGGGCAGTTAACATCTTGCCCCTAGCCAGTGTATGTTTGTGTGTATGTTTGTTGGATGACTGGTTTTTTAATTTAGGGGTTTTTTTTATGTATGTATTTTTATGTAGATTTCTATTTATGCTGTGAGCCGCCCTGAGTTCCCGGAATAGGGCGGCATAGAAATCCAATAAATTGAATTGAATTGAATTAAAAGAAACTTTTATTATTTTTGACATTTGTTGGAAATCTTAGTTCATTC
This sequence comes from Bothrops alternatus, assembly GCA_034064705.1. Taxonomy (NCBI): domain Eukaryota; kingdom Metazoa; phylum Chordata; class Lepidosauria; order Squamata; family Viperidae; genus Bothrops; species Bothrops alternatus. The sequence continues at coordinate 3,279,269 of JARGCV010000085.1, forward strand.
TGATCCTTAGCTTTGCTGACTTCTTCCTTGCAGATGTGGGCTATATGATGGTATTCTGCTTTAGTTATATGACCCTCTTTCCATTTTTTATACTTAACCTTTTTGTCTTTTAGTTTAGAAGTTGCATTCTCTAGGAACTAGTAGAGGCAGAAGATGAAGAGGTATAGCTAACACCTTTACAAAATGGAATGTATATAAATCTAGATTCTTCATATGGTGGACTCCTTATTCAGAACTGCTGCCTGCAAGAACAATTAATGGAATAGTTTGCCATTTGGGGTTGTGGGTGTTCCATCACTAGAGATTTTCAAAAATAGACTGGACAACCTTTTCATTGCAATGGTATAAGACTCCTGCCTTTAGGGGATTGAATTAGAAAACCTCCCAGATCCCTTCCAGCCCTATGATTCTCACAGGTACAACTAGAATGAAGCTATATATCACAGAAATGTTGATTACTGGTGATTCCCTGGACTAGTGTATTTGCAGAGAGGTGAGTTGTTGTTGTGGTGGTAGTTGTTGTTTTTGGCAATACTTTGGAAGTGGTTTCCTTTTGCCTCCTTAGAACTGAGAGAGAGTGACTGGCCCAAGGTCACACAGATGGATTCATGTCTCAAATGGAATTAGGACTTATGTCTTTCCATTTCTAGCCTGTTGCTTTAACCACTATGCCAAGTAGGTCTTCATACTATATGTTTATAGGTATACATCTAAGCTCAGCTTTAAAATTTGGGGGTTCTGTTTTCATCTTTTCAAGTCAATAGATACTTTGCTCTCTGTTTAGTGCCATAGAAAGCAGCTTAAACATGCTAACAAACCAATTATTGCAATCCTGGAAATTATTGGTTATCTATGTATTTTTTCAGTCTACTTTTCAATATTAATACAGATAGACAGTATCTTTTCTTCTCATTCTCATTTCTGAGTAGCTTTTATTTTTCAGTTTCTCAGACTTTTAACTATTTTACTCAAATCCTATTTTTCCTTCAATTAAATTTTTATAATGCAAGATACTATTTCACTTAAGTTCTCTAAAACAATAATAAAATTCCAATTACAGATATATTTTGTGTGAGGCATTAATATAAAAGCATACTATATACGGTGTGATTTTGCATCTTTGTATTAAAAACATTTCATTAAATTGATACTGTAATTAGCATTGTATTAATTGCATTATTTAACATTAATACAATTCAAATACACTAAAGGCTTTTTAATTGGGCATATAAAGTATAGTAGTATTGATATTGTAAAGATTTATCAATTTCTGACAACATCAAATAAGTTGACATGAAAAATAAAAAGGTATAAAAATATTGCCAATGACTCACGTATTTAATAGTCAAAACATCTCAAACATCTAATTTCTCAGCATTAGAAGAAGGGAATACCACATTTCAAGGCAATTATGTCCAGTCAAATTATAGAAAGTATGGTAGCTTAAGGCCTAGACAAGAAGAGGGAAAGATGGAAAGAAGCAAAACAATTTTCAAGCAAGCTTTTTAAAGTGATAGGTATTGGTGGAAAAGGTGAACTGAAATACACTTGATATAAATTCTTAGCTAAGATTGCTTTGCCTTTTTAAGCAAATCACTCTTCTTTCACTCATATATAACATTTAAAAGGTCATGTAACCTTTTAAATGTTATATATTAAAAAAAAGTAAGAAAACCACAGGAAAAAGTGAACAGATAAAGACATGATTTTGCTTTTATTTAACTTAAATAGGATCTGCCCATTTCCTTCAGCAACACTCATATGATAACCCTTGACCTTCTATATATAGAGATAAAAAATAGAATATCTGCCTATTTATCGAAAATCAGCATCCAGCCACCAAAAAATTCTCCAGCCATAAACCTGTTAGTTTGATGGTTATACTAATCAAATCATTTTCTCTTTGTAATGACTGCATGCTTGTATACATATGTGTGTTTCAAAACTAAAATCCTAACACTTTAAATTAGCCATTACCTTTCTTATAGCTGAAGTTGGCAGCACTTACAGATCTGAAACGTATATGTTCGTTTCTGTAATTATGGGAACTCATGTGTATATATGTACCTACCCTTGAAGGTAAGGCATGCAGAACTGAAGCAACATCAATGTCTCATCTCTCAGTGCCATATCTAAAAATGGTTCCAAATAAAGGTAATAATGGGAAAGTAGCATTTGGAGAAGATTATACCTTATGCTTTCCATCTCTATTTCATGCTGCCCAGAAATAGAGATGATGAACAGCATTTTAAAAAGTTATTTAAAATAAAGAGTTGCCATCTCATGCAAAACTTCATAACTGAAGAGTCTTTAAAATTTTTATACACTGAGTGATAGACATCTAATCAAGCACTAATCTTCAATCACAGAGTTTTTATAGAATTAAGGAAATTATAAAAATACTAGCTGTAATTTCCCAAGTGCATAATACAGTGTTATTCAATAGAAACTATAATTTTAAAAGCAATATAAAATAGTTCAGTCAACCTTTACCTCTTGTATTGCAGCAATTATTCTTTTTTCAATAACAAAAAGTACTTTTGAGGAAGTTAATGTAAACCATAGCAATACTTTTTTTTAAGATATAGAGAAATCTGCTTGTCAGCTTTATGGTCCTAAACATACCTTAACATTCTTAAATTAAGATGGTCTACTATTATCTCTTCAGTTGGGTTAACCCAGGGGTAAGCAACCTTGGCTCTTTTATGACTCGTGGACTTCAACTTCCAGAATTCCTGAACCAGCTATGCTGGCTCAGGAATTCTGGGAGTTGAAGTCCACGAGTCATAAAAGAGCCAAGGTTGCCTACCCCTGGGTTAACCTAATACAGGTACTCCTAGAGTTAATACTGCAATGGAGCCTGCCCATTACAGTTGTATGTCATGGCTGCCATTTGGTAAAACATGTCACCTAACAAACTTCCTCCATCCTTGCTCTACCCAATGGATGAGGGAGGCCATTGGAGGTCTAGTACAAGTCCAGGTCTACCTGAGCAGGCCTCCCCATCCCTAAGATGCCCCATGCTCCATTTCACGCACCTTGGGTCCCAACAAACCCTTTTCCCACTCCCATTGGGTCTGTGAAGGCTTCTCTGGACACTTTCCCAGATGCCTCTTTGGATGCAAGGCATGTTACTGACATGTTGGAGGGGATATAGAGGAACGTCTGGAGGTTTCCAAAGGCTCCAAATCAGGACCAGTGAGGCCAAGCAATGTGGAGCAATTGCAGGAGGAATGACCAAGGAATGGCTGAACTAGGGATAGGAGAGGTACAGTTGCAGCTGGGAAATCCAGAGGTTTCAGGAGTAGAAGGAACAAAACTGCAGCTGGTCAGCTGAGAGGAGGAAGAACTGCCTCCTCCCCCTAATCCAGGAGCATGTAGGGCTGAGAGGAGGCTAGTACAATGAAGGTCACCCAAGCTACTTGTGAGGCGGCAGCTTCACGCCTCTTGATTGGCTGCACCAGGAAGCAGCTATTTAGCTCATCAAGCGGAATAAAACGATGCTGGGAACAATGGATTTCTGAGGAAGACTATTTGGTGCGGAAAGCCTCAGATAAAACTTTTACCCCACCTGTGACTTGTTTGTATGTGAATGGGATCAGGAAAGGGTCTTCCCAGTCTTTAGGCCTGATTCCACCCCACCAGGCCAAATATCCTTTTCCTCAATTACCTTTTGAAGAGCTCCAAAGCCTTCCACAGCACTGGAATGATTTCCTTCTTTACATGGCATAGTTCTGAAAGCACAAAATGGTAGCTGCATTTGGATTGCTACCGTGTGGCCTGGGAATAAACTACTTTATTTTGCTGCCTTAACAATGCCTGCTCAGTGCAGCATAAGCTTCTGCAGACCTCTTTAAGGCAGAAAAATGTTTGTTTGGCCACGGCCATTGCATCTCCACCCACAAATGGGTAAGATAAAATGGCAGCTGTTATAACGTGAAATGGGGTCACATGTAGCTTTTGGAGGGTTTGTTGTAATTTCAAATGTTTGTTAAATGGCCTGTTGTACCACGAGGATTACCTGTACAGGTTTCCTCCTCTTCATTGTTACTATATAATACTGATGTCAACACAGTTTTACTATGATCTAATTACACATATATTGTTTATCTGTCACTTATATTAATTATTATGATTGTTGTTATGTCAAAGGACCTACAAAGGAGACTAATAATAGTAAAATGAAGCAGAAATTATATACAAATCTCCCGAGGTGGCAGATTATAAATCCAAAATGCCACTACTAATCATTCATACCAATGTCAGAAAGACGCATAGATCAGGACATTTTCTATGAGCTTCACTGAGTTTATGTTCAGTGATTTGAATTTGATTTACCTTGTCTCAAAGTCCCCAAGATTTTAGAGATCAGGATTAAAATTAAAATCTGAGTCAGAAGCAAACTACAGTTATGCTATGCAACATAAATTCTAAATTTGATTTTCTGGCTATGCAATCCTGGAACTGCTGTAGGCAACATCCATGAATTGCCAGCTGATTCTTAATCATAAGCCAAATACAGTGTGCCTGGTGTTAATATATCTAGTTCTATTATTAATCTACAATTTATTGGAACATCTACATTATTTACATTCATATTGTAATTAAAACATCAGTAATTAAAAAAGTAGTTAGGTATATTGTCACCAGATAATATGATTGTGCAATCATATTATTAGTTTTGAATAATAATAATAATAATAATAATAATAATAACAACAACAACAATGACGACAACAATAAAACATGACATGTACCAGAAAAGATAATAAACTTGGGTATGATACAATGATTTTAAGAATAACAGCAATTTCTAAAATGTGTAGAATATTATACACATTATACATTAATAATATAATAATTATATCTTAAAACAAATATATTTTGAATGTAGAATTTACATTTGTATGCAATTCTTTTGTTTCTGGTTTTCATGATCTAAGCATGTGTCTCAAGGTCTGATTCAACAACATCAGTAAAAACTTGAATTTGATTTTCTACCTTACAAAAGTGTTCTAAGAATAAACATGCAATATGTTTATAATGCAAATATATGAAAAAAAATTGTCATTGACATCATGTCTTTCCATGATTATGTAAACAATAAAATTAACAGGAAATGCTCTGCACAATATAAATATTTTAATATACACAGTACTTTTGACAAAATAGTGTACTGAACCATTTAAGTAAAATTCAAGTAGCCACATTTCAGATCTCAAGAATATTTTTTTGAAATTTATTGAACTGTAAGATTATCTTAAATTTTTATTTACTCAAGTCTTGTTTTCTATGTGCATATCTCAAACTAACATAACTTTTTGAGGCTGTCCTATTCTGATCTGTGAACGGAAAGCATCCTGTACTGTCAACAGCCCTTGTAGTCTTATTGAACAAAACAAAATATTTGACAAAAAAAGCATTTACAAACTTCCTATACTTATTGACTTCCAAAATGGATGTGATAGGTGCTCTGAATCCATTCTGCTAAAACAATTAAGGCAGCGGCCCTCAACTTTTGGGGCACTATCGACCAGTTTTGTGAAGAGCAGTTTTTCCACAGACTGGATGGGTGTGTGGTTTCAAGGTTTCACATGTGCACGGATGGCTTTGCTTGCTTGTGTGGACCAGTTTCTGACTAGTGCCGGTCCATAGACTGGAGATTGGGGACCCCTGAATTAATCTTTTATATATGTGTAAGTGTTGACTTCTATAGGTTCTTTCTGAACTGGAAACAAAAGGATCTCAGTGAAATGAAAGATAGTCTTAAGATTAGATTATTAAACAAGCAGAAACATTTATCTGAATATAAATGAGATCATATTCTGAGAGACACTGCAGACCTAGGATCAGAATCTAATTTTAAAACAGTTTTATTCCCACTGATGGATTTTCACAACTCCTACTGTATAGAAACATCATTACAGAATTAATGTAGTATTAATTTGTCCTTCAGTTTATCTCCACTTTCTTATATTGCCTGAATCTTTTAGTTTATTAATTGTGATAGCTAAAATGTCCATTATCTGAAATGTCTAATATAATTCATATTCCTCAATAGCCTACGTATCATCCAGCCAAAATATAATAAAAAGTGGCAATCTTTTATTATCTTTCCTTTGCCGTGATTCCTTATTATAAAACAAATACTAATAGCATAATAAAATATACAGATTGTTAGACACTATCTGTAGGACAATTACCTTGCATTAAAAAAACCCACCTGTAATAAACCAGATATTAAAACATGTTAATTGTCATTTGATTCCTTCTTATATTAAATTGGATGGCAGCATCCAGACTTCTCAAAAAATTCATCTTTGATTATCCACATATCTATTACAGTCTTTCACATCAACTTATATAGCATTCATTTATGATTTCTATTCTCACTAATTTTACCAGCTAAAGGAATCTTCCAAGAAGTAAAACCGTGCAAATTCCTCCATTCATTGCAAAAATAAGAAATACCATTAACAATTGTCTGCAATTATACAAAGGAAATTTAACACATGAGGGAAAAAATGAAAACAAGAATGATAAAAAAGAAATGTACTGATTTACATCTTAGAACAGGGGTGTCGAACTCAATTTCATTGAGGACCGCATCAGCATTGTGTTTACCCTCGGGGGGCGGGTGGGTGTGGCCAGGGTGGGTGCAGCCTACTATGTGGGTGTGGATGGAGTGGGTGTGGCCTACTAGGTGGGCGTAGCCAGCTCTACATCGTTCACATCAAGAGTGCCTGTAGGGGCCTGGTCAGGAATCGGACAGATCTGAGGGTCTCTGGCAGAAGTGGGTGGGACCAGGGCAAGCACCAAGGCATGGTCCTTTTCTACATTCCTCACAAAGGATGACACCTCCCCAGCATATACCCAGGGGGCAGGGCCGACATGGCAGGGGCTGGTTCCTCGCTGTTTCTAGACGGCCTTGTGGAGCTAAGACTGAATGCGTTTCAGCATAGATGGCCACCACAAAATTGTACATTGGCTCCCAGGCGGCCTGGACCAGGGCCATGGCAGCAGGGGCCATTCCCTCATTGTTTCCAGGATGGCTTCACGGGCCACATGAAACCACTTCGCGGGCCGCATCCGGTCCCCGGGCCTTGTGTTTGACATGTCTGTCTTAGAAGGTCAGTCATAGATAAGCAAGAGTTCTACTAAATGTGATATTGCTAGAGTTGTGTCTAAAAAAAATATTAGAGCTAATGGTAAGCAATGATTCAGGTGAACAGGTATCCCTTCCACAACAAAGTAGTACATGAATTGTGCACCATCTCAATAGGGCAAGGACACTCCCTATTGAGTGTCCTTACCCTAAAACAAATCAAACAAAAACAAATCAAAACTCTACTTTCAAACTTCAACATGAATCCATGTAGGAAGATCAATATTGCAATGGCAGGGTTGCATAAAGATTGACATTGTCATTTGTTCTAAAAAAAACAGTTGCACTCTGGTGATGGGGTAGCCAGTGCAGAGAAACCTAAAGGCACCAAACAAAATACATTATAAAGTAAAGATGCCATAGAAATTAGCCGATGCGTGCTGACTGAGATGGATATGTCCATGTAATTTTCACAATCAAAGTGTTTCCAGGAGAGAAAGAGAGGGAGGAAGAGAGAGAGAGAGAGAGAAAGAGAGAGATAAATTTTTAAATCTCCTAGTCCAGTCTACATTGATGGATGTTGCAGATGCTTCCCATACAAGTTCTAACTGGGGCCTGCTTATTTTTGTAAATCAGCCAACGTGAACTAATCGGGCAACCTATATTACATATTAGTTTAATGTGTGAACCTAGGCAGCATTCATACCTGTTTTCCATAGCCAAGTAATCACAATATGATCTTACCACAAAATTTCAAAGTTACATTCAAATGCATTTAAACAATGCAGTTCTAAGCCCCACTGCTTTCAATTATGGATATAATTGCAGCCTAAAACTTTAGTGATCAATGTAAACACAAAGTTCTCTTTTTACTGGAACTCCTTTACAATATTCATTCTACATGAATGACACAGTATAAAAAAACATCCATACTATTGATTCCTCATCTTCTATTTTACTCATTTACCCTGATAAAGAAATATTCATAGAACTATTGTAATTATTAGTTTCCAGCCATAATCGGTCTAATCCAGAAAACTGTTTTCCTTCAAATGGTGTAGTAAATTATTCATCCTACAGGCAGAAATACTCTGCTAAAGAAATGTTGCTGTATAAAAGCTAAACTATATATGACCTGAGTGATAATCACATTATAAAAATGGGATGCCTTGAGGGTCAGAGAAAGGCTATTTCTCTGTCTTTTGAAGCAGAATATATATTTATTGGTTTGTACGTATGCCTCATAGTAATAGTTGCCTATGCCTTCAGGCAGTTGATCTTGTAATTTAATCTTAACATTAAGGAGTACTATATCCCTGTAGTTGCCATTCTTGATCCTCAGAGATAGTTTCAAAAATTTGAGTTAATGGTGTGTCTTCAAAATACCCTCAAGCAGTATTTTAAAAGCTTTTGAACATAAAAAGGGGGCAAGTCAGTTCTTTAGATATCAAGCAGGATTTCTGATACCATTAGCATAGTTCTAACTTTTCCAGTTCAATAATAAATGCCCCACCCTTAACCTGACCAAAGGCTCATCTTCATGCAAAAACAAACACATTTCCCTTAGTGATTGCACTAACTGGATCAAAATGAGGCAGTAAGCTAGAGAGACAGAGCGAGTTACAGAAACAGAGCAAAAGAATGGTTGAAAAATTGATAGAAAGTCTGGAAGAACTTCCCTCCCCTCACTTCCCTCTTTTTACACCTGACACATCACAGATGCAGAGGAGGGGTGTCAGATGAAACAGGGAGGAAGTTACATGCTCTGAGTAGAAAATCTACATGTCACGTGAAAGAAAGAAACTGGTTTTCTTGTTATAACAACAAATCAACATCAGAAAAACACCATATAGGAATAGATACAGATAAAATTATTGATAAGAATTAAAAGTAGGCATAACATTCCTATTTGTAGAGAAATAGAATACAGAATCACAGAGTTGAAAAGTACTTTGGAGGTCTTCTAATCCAACTCTCTGCTGAAGCAGGAGACCCTATACCACTCTGAATAAATGACAGTCCAATCTCTTCTTAAAAGTCTCCAATGATGGAGCACCCACAACTTCTGAAGACAAGCCATTCCACTGGTTAATTGTTCTCACTGTCAGGATATTTCTCCTTGATTCTAAGTTGGATCTGTCTTTGTTAAGCTTCCATCCATACTTCTTCCCTTCAGGTGCTTTGGAGAATAGGTTGACCCCTAAGAATGAATTGAGCAGTTCCTCTTTCTCACTGCTGCCTGTTAACTCCTTGGCATCTTCTCCCATTAGTGGACAGATCTTTTCCTTGACTTTTTTCTTGAGGGTTGTTTTTTTTCATGTTGAAAGAAACTCATTTTTTTTTACTTTGACACTTGTTGCAAATCTTAGTTCATTCTGAGCCCTAGCTTTTCTGACATTATCTCTGCAGATTTGGGTTACCTACTGGTATTCTGCTTTAGTTATGTGTCCTTGTTTCCATTTTTTATATTTGAACTCTGTCTTTCAGCTTACCAAAGAGTTCCATGTTGGATTTATCTAAGATCTCTTATTTTTCTTTCTCAGTGGTATTGTGCTAGAGTGGGCTTTTATTTTTATATAATACCCTGGTAGGACTGCAAAGGATATAGCAATCAAGTTAGTCTAATTCTAATTAGTTTAACTAATTTTAGAGTTAGAATGGAAGGCAGATAGGATGATAGTACATGCCAACTGAGAAAAACCCATACATTTTAAGGTTTGGGTACTATTTATTTATCAAATTTATCTGCCCCCCCATCTTGCAGTTCAGTAATCCTGCTAATCTTAGACTGACTTGGAAATCAATATTCTAGATGTGTTCCTTAAGGTGAGAAAGCTGGTTTTGTTTTTATCTCTTTTTATTGATTGTTGTGAGTTTTCCTAGGATAATGACATGAGATAAGCTACAATATAAGTTTTGTAAATAAATATATAAATGGCTCCTTGTGTTTTCAAACTTAATAGTCAGAGGCTGTCCAAAAAGTGACTTAAAGACTACAGATGACTATTACTTCTTGGTTAGCCAAGTTGATTTAAAATAATCTCTGGTATTTTTTTTTAAATGTTCTACTTCTCCCCATTCCCTTTCTTCTGCTCATCTCCAAAAGTGGGTGGTTGTCTCTTGATTATCCAAAACCCAGTGGCTAAGACTTGCAAGGAGTATGTTTATACTTGTCTTCTTCCCCAGAAATGTAGTAAACATGCTGTCCCACTGCTATCTCCACAGATTGTTTGTTACCTCAGTACTTCTTTTAAATGCTATTTCTGTAGAAATAGCTACTTTTCCCTTCACTGCTGCTACCCACTGCCATGTTTTCACTGAGTTTCCTTAGTAAAGGAATCTTACCTCTTTCGTGAGATTCACGTTCATTCTGTATAGTTTTTAAATATTCTCAGGTGCTCCTCAACATACAACCACAATGGAGGCCCAAATTTCTGTTGTTAAGTGAGACATTTGTTAAGTGAGTTTTGCCCAATTTTACGACCTTTCTTGCCACAGTTGTTAAGTGAATCACTGCACTGGATAAGTTAGTAACCCGGTTGTTAAGTGAATCTGGCTTCCCTGTTGACTTCGCTTGTCAGAAGGTTGCAAAAGGGGATCACATGACTTGGGACACAGCCACAGTCATAAATATGAATCAATTGCCAAGCATCTGAATTTTGATCACATGATTAAGATGCTGCAAAAGTCTTAAGTGTGAAAAACAGTCATAAGTCCCTTTTTTCACTGTCGTTGAAATTTTGAATAGTCACTAAACAAACTGTTCTAAGTCAGACTAGCTGTATAGGTAGTCCTCGGCTTATGACCAAAATCGGGACCAGAATTTCTGTTGGTAAAAAAGGTGATTGTTAAATGAGTCAGGCCTGACTTTACAATCTTTTTTTGCCATAGTGAATCACTGCAGTTGTTAAATGAATCATGCAGTTGTAAGGCAAATCTAGTTTCCCCCCCCCCCGATTGACTTTGCTTGTTGGAAGCTGACTGCGAAGGTTGCAAATGAGTTTCACGTGACCCCAGGAGGATAAAACGGTTGTAAATATGTGCCAGTTGCCAAAGTTTGATCATGTGACTGTGGGGATGCTATGATGGTTGTAAATGCAAGGACAGGTTGTATTTCAGTTTTTTCAACAAACACCACTGTAATTTTGAACCATTGTTAAATGAATGTAAGTTGAAGACTACCTGTACATTGAACAAATTCATCTTGTATGTCAATTGTGCCTGTTCCAGAACTGGGAAATCTTACTCAGAGACACTCATGCCTTGGTTATTTCCTAATTGGATTACTGCAATGCACTCTACTTTTGAAGTCCATCCAGCAGCGCATGCACTTCTGAGATCCCCGTGGCCTACTCATGCCTTATCTCTGCATTGACTCTCAGTTGCTTTCCAAGAACAATTCAGTGCTGGCTTTAAATCACTAAATGGCACAGGGCTAGATTATTTTCCGGAGTGTATCTGCCCATCCTACTATGTCAGATGGGGTGAGTGCGCTCAAGTCCTTTATCTTAAGTTCTGTATCCATGAAGGCTCACCTTCTTTGTAGTTGTTGCAATGCTTGAGACAGTCTCTCACTGAAATTTGAGGGGACCATATGCTTTTAGTTTCTAGACAAACTGGCTCTTACCCTAAACATTGGGCTAAGATGGGATTGAATCAGGTTGACTCAAAAGGTTAATATCAAGGAATCTGGTACTTAATGGGGGACTTCTTTTGTTTTTCTCATTTTACTGGTTGCTATAAGTCACTTAGGAACACTATGTGACATAGGCATCCTTATGAATTTTATACATAATATTTCATTTGTATTCAAATCCTGGTGTAATACATAACAACAATACCCTATCTATCCAGAAATATACTATGTTCGCACAGATATCACTAGATAAACAAGTGTTCTGTCCTGACTAGCCTTTCAGAGATACATATCAGATTTCAACACTGATACTAATAAGATCTCAAGTATTGTTTTGAAGATTAGAAATCAATTCAGTCTTTAGAAGCAGCAAAGTCAAGACCTGTTGTTGCTTGATGTACCAATCTTAGTAAGAACACAGAGTTCCAACTCCCTGTAAGTTCCTATTGCTTTGAAATAATCAATGGTTTACAGTGAGTTTACTTAGAGTTAGTTCTTATAAGAAAGGAGGAAACCATTTCCCAGCAATATGTTAAAAAACACAGGCACACTTGACTTATTCCCAGTACCTGGAATAATATAAGCTATGGTAAAAAGCTTCAGTTAATATGAAGCTTACATGTGAAGTCTCTTCATCTCAACAAACAATATTATGTTTTTACTTCATCATATTTGAGAGTAGGTGTAAAATCTGTCACAAATAATGCATTTTACTTTTCTTTCACTTAGCTGATAATATTTAGATTCTCTCGGTGCAATTAAAGAAGGCTGAAATTTTCTTGGAGTGCTCTGGGCTAAAATTGCTATTTCCATAGAAATACCTAATCATATTTGCATTAAAGCTACAGCTTTTGCCTGTGGAAATTGCCTTTTGCTTTCAAATGAAAACATGTCACTTGAGTAGAGAAGGTATGTTTATTTTCACAAATGAGAAATTATCTTTCATGTAGAATACTTTTAACCCAGCAGTCATATGCTTTCACAAAATCCCATTGAAGAATTCATTGTTTTAAAAAATTCATTAAAGAGTCCTTGGCCATGTTTTCTTTTAAATGAAAGCAGAGATAGCATGCACAGGAAATTAAATAGGGACATTGTATATTGAGGAAACAGAACCTTTGGAAATTAAGAGAAAAATGAAATACAAAAAGATAACCATACCAATTTTTGATTATTGAAACAATTTCTCACCTTTTGTTTACAACTACAATGTTATTTGTATCATTCAAAAAATACATGAATGCAATCGAAAGACCCAGATGTTTTTCTGAATGTTATGATTGTGATAAATAGACAGAATTAATCTTATCTCATTAGGTGTTATCCCCAACTTCCAGCACTAATAGTTAAATTATACTGAAACTCTGATGACACCTTTGATTTAATATAAAACAGAGCAAATACCATCATTAGGGAGGGTATTATTCTATTCAATAGAGAGAGTTTGGCACTATTTCATTTTGGATAGTCCTTGAAGCAAATTGCTATTCAGAGGAAAATCAGTATAAAGGTTCAGGTACCATGTGTGCAAATGATTAAGTTAACATCATCAGGTAGGTGCTTGATAGGAGAATGTATGAAAGGAAAAATGAAGAAGCAGAAGCAGGAGGAGGAGGAGGAGGAGGAAGAGGAGGAGGAGGAGGTGGTGGTGGAAGAGGAGGAGGAGGAAAGACCCTCTGGAAAGAGAGATGAGCTTTTGCTATAGATATTATGGTTAAACAGTTTGGAATCAATGAAGGAAAATAGAATTAGGGACCTTTTGCAGATAGGAAACCTTTATGCCAGTGATGGCAAACCTTTTAGAGACTGAGTGCCCAAAACCGCCCCACCCCTGCTCCACCCGCCCGCTCCACCCCTTCTGCCACTGCTCTGCCCACCCGCAGGGCCACCCACCACCTCCACGGCCTGCCACAGCAGATCGCTCAGGCAGCCCTGTAGCATCATGGCGGCCACACCCTCCACCCATGCCCAACCGCATCATCTGCACGCAACGCGGCACATGGGCAGAATCTTGTCCCTGCTCCCCGGCTGCCATGTGCTTGGCTGCACTGCTCCACGCGGGCTGCACCGGGGTTGAATCTTTTCCAGGGAGGCTGCTGGTGAGGGGGTTTCAGGGGGAGGCAGGGCTGGGGTGATGGCGCATGTGCCCACAAAGAGGGCTCTGAGTGCTGCCTCTGGCACGTGTGCCATAGGTTCACCACCACTGCTTTATGCCAAAGAGCACTGAAGTAGAACACACATCCCCAAAAGATCCCACATCTTAATTGTGGCAGGGCCACCTTGTTATCTTTATGTTTTTGAACTGATATAAACGTTGTCTCAATAGCGTGCCTCATATTCTTTGCTGCTTTGGTATTGCTTTCCAATTTCAGATCAGTCAAGTATGCCAGGGAGAAAGGTAAAAGCAAGGCCAGATTGCTTGTTCTTCATCATGCTATTACCATGGAGGATCAAAACTGCAAGTGTCTAATAAACTTCTTATGATGCAATATATTTTGACTATGTCAGCATTACGCAAGTGATTTAAAGATCAAATCCTTAATTAGGGAAATGCATAAGTAAAATTAGACCTTATAAATATCATTTCCCACACACTATTTATGAAAGGCTGTGGCTGCCAATTCCAAAGTGTGTAAAAACCATATTTTCTGCTTTCATAACATGCATTTTAGCCGAACACTACGAATAATATTTTATACAAGTTAGTAAGCTCTTAAATCTCATCCCCTTTCAGCAAGCATATAAACACTCTACTCAAATTGAACACCATCTGTTCTTCCAACACCATCACGCACAAAAAAGTTTAATAGTTTTCCAGACATGTGAGGTAGAACTTTCTAAACTTGTTTTCTTGGCAGTTCAGTGAAGAATAGATTAAAAAAGAATTGTTAACTCTTTTATTAGGTACCTTCATTTCACTTTTATCCTTCTTTTACTATTTTCTTCAAGTTTCTTGGAAGCCAGTGGTATTTCCCAATTATAAGTGTTCTGTCTTATCCATCTTCTTTCTTTATTCATTCAAAGCAACATGTATTATAAAATTCCACATTTCCAGATAATAAGCTTTGGAGCTTTGCCATTTTATCAAATGAAGCATTCCTGTAACAGTTGTTTTCTTTTCTGCATCATATGTTTACTATCATGTCTGAAATCTCCTTCCTTTCAGGATCATATATGACCCTACTGGTTAGTAACTCGGCATGCAAGAGTGGTTCTAATTTATCGATAATTTGTAAAGCCATTTATCTATCCCAAAAAGTCAAATTTAAGAAGTTACCATTTTGAGGGAAAAAAGATGGCACAAAAGTATTTGAAATAAATGAACAGAAATACTATCTACATATAACATGAATACTGAAGCAGCATTGTGGTTCCCAGATAACATTCGTATATCAATCCATATACTTTGTTTACAAGAGATTCACTGGGGAGTAACTGAAGGGTAGGCAACTAAGCAGTTACTTGAGATATATGGAAAAACAGAGGACACTGATGAACGGTTGCTTGACAAAATTACTGAAGAAGTGGAGTCCCTGAAATTGGAAGGGGCCATTACAGATGCCTGATCCTACGGCAAGCAACTACTGAGCAAAGAGCTAGTTAGAAAACTCAAAACAACCTTTCTGCAATTAATATAATTTCACTCAAAATTGCTGATAATTGGTGAACTCAGAAATGTTGATTTTAGAGAAAATCCTGCTAGCTGATTGCATTACTGCCTCAAAGGATCAATATTATATTAGTCCCTGCACATGGTTGCCCAAGGCAAAACAGTAAGCTATTATCATTTCATTACCATTATTCCACAGCTCATGACTTTCACTCTAGTGATTGATGATCCAGTCAATACACATACTAAAATGTTTATAAAAGCACTGAAAGCACTGAACACCTTGGGTTACTAGAAAAAAAAAGAAATTACAAGAAATAACTAGGGCTCTCTTTCCATATTGCCTGCAGTAGCTAACATTTCTACTGGTGCCTTTTAATTTAGAAAAGGCCCCTTCTTCTATTGCTTTGTCAAAGAAGCAAGTTTCTTACCAAATATTTAAATTGTGGTTCTTTTCTGTTTGCGATGATGATCTTTTGAGTCTATATACTTACAGGGATCAGCTACCACATGGAGGAGGAGAAGGAAGCAGGTCAGGGGGAATTAAAAGAGTGTGTTACATACATCAGAGCCATAATTAATGTATTTTTAAAATTCTAATTACTGAAAAAAGGCATAAAAACCGCATCCCCAAAAGAGGCAGTATTTTCACCAATGGTCTGTGAATTTCCCATTCTTCTTCTATATTCTCAAAATATGTTTGCATTTTATTCCTCGCGAAGTAATGATAGCTGCATGTAAAAGTTCCGGAAACTTTTGAAGACCTATTTATGCCGACAGGCTTGGGGGGTATGAACTCTGTTCTGCCCCCGGGCCGAGGAATGTGCTTCCATCGTTGATTGTGTATTTGATTGTGTTTGCATGTTGTATGTATGGATCTTTGGATTGGGTGTTATCATTATTATTAATTTTTATATGTAACTGTACTGTTGTTGTGAGCCGCCCCGAGTCTTGGGAGAGGGGCGGCATAGAAATTTGATAAAATAAATAAATAAATAAATAAATAAATTCTATTTTATCCAAAGCCTAATGATCGATGTTAATCTGTACATTTTCATCATGTCATCATCTAGATGACAGCGAAGAATTGGTTTTCTGTATCTTTTGTTGTGATCTGATGATCATCTGGACTTTTGAAATCCAAAGCTGATAGACAGAAGAATAAGTTACTGTGAGGTAACTTACATGAAAGATGTCAACCATCCCACTCAGTCATCTAGCAAAGAAAGATTCCTGGCCATTTGTTTTGCCAAGAGTATACTTTACTGAAGCTGAAATGGTTACAGAAGTAGTGTAAGCTGAATGTGAGGTTTTCCGTGAAAACAACACAAAGGAAAGTTCCTTCTCACCCCTCCCCAGCCATCCGCTGGTTATCTGCAAATGTCAAATTGGCTGCTTGTATATTGTTCAGGAAACAGATCCTCAGTTCCCAGCTCTGCATGTTGTTAATGACCTTGGTTGGCTGGAGCTTCTCAAGAAACTCAGCTGGGCTTCCATCTCACCTTCCTCTTCCTTACATTCCAATATTTCCCTCTCCCCCCCATACACACATCCCATGCCAATGTCTGTCTGCCAGCTCATGAAGCTTGGATAGGTGAGATGCAGCCATGGTGGATAGTGATGCCTGAAGAATCTTTTTAGAATGCATTGCAAGCATTGATTATGAAATATTACTTTGACAATATACCCATAAATATTTTTTGCATACCACTGAGGGTATTCTTATGTTTCATCAGTGTTTTCACATTTATTATATCTTAAAACACTCTGTTTCACATTGACTATTCACAGAAGGCTTTTAATACACAGGATATGTGGATTATATTTGTAGATTAAAGTAATATTTTTCCCATGGACATAGATGTCCAGGAAGTTAAATGTAAAAAGTTTTGCAGTGATTAGAATTCAACTTTTTAAATGTTAGTACTGAATGCAACTTTATAATGCATGTCCTATTTCCACTGCATGCAAATATTTGAACCAGTCTTGTTTTTATTTGTTTTTCCTAGCTGCAGAACAAATTGTATTATTTTCCATTCTGCATAAATTCTGAAGTGACCATGTCAGTGCTTGTGTGGACTTGTAAAAAATAAACCAAGAGCCAATAGTTCTCAGGACAGAGTTGGCATGTATGCAAATATTCAACAACTGCTCAGCTTCAAGACTAGCAAATGCCACACAGCGTGTTAATTTGTGTAAATTGTGGAAGAAAAAACATGCAGATTTAACCACTGTGATTATAAAAGTTGCTTACAAAATCACATTGGCAACTGTCCATCAGCTATTTCATTTGGCTTCATTCTTCCTTGCAGTAAATTTTCTTATCTTGTTGAGGTGATCTATGAAATTTCAACCTAGTCATAGCTTAGAAACCTGTGCAAAGTTTAGATCAGCGGTTCTCAACCTATGGGTCGCGACTCTATTTGGGGTCGAACGACCGTTTCGCGGGGGTTGCCGGACACCGCGGTCCGCCATTTTGTTTTTTGTTTTTTTATTTTTATTTTCCGTTGTGCGTGCCATGCGCATGCACGGATCGGCCCATCGTGCGCGCGCCATGCATGCGCGGATCAGCCCGTCGCAGTCCACCATTTTGTTTTCTTTTTTTTATTATTTTTTTTCGTTGGGCGTGCCCCGCGCATGCACGGATTGGGCCATTGCATGCACATTGCGCATGCGCGGATCAGCCCGTCGCGGTCCGCCTTTTTTATTATTTTATTTTTATTTTATTTTTATTTTTTTTCGTCGTGCGCGCCCCGCGCATGCACGGATCGGGCCGTCACGTGCGCGTCACGCATGTGCAGATCGGGCCGTCGCGGTCCGCCATTTTGTTGTGGTTTTTTTTATTTTTTTTTATTTTTTCCCGTTGCGCGCACCCCGCGCATGCGCGGATCGCCCCGTTGTGCATGCGCACCTGGGTCGGGGTCGTGGCGTGCATGGGTGGCGCAAGTGGGGTCTCAACCTGAAAAAGGTTGAGAACCACTGGTTTAGATCTCTAATTTTCTGCTGAGTCTTAATTGAATGTGAGGAAATTATAAAATGAGACTTAACATACTTTTCTGGAGTGGGGGGGGAGAAGGGGGTGAAATACATTACCCATCCTTCCCCAACCAGTGCCTTCCAGGCTGAGAAACCCTCCCAAACAAAGCTAACACAAGAAGAATATAATTATCTCATAGAGTTGTGATGAAAGTAAAATTGGAGAGCATGGTTCATTCACTACATTTTGTGACTGGAGAAAAGGTGGAATATGAATGCAATATACATGTTCTGTCCCAGCCTACGTACATCCTTGTTACTTCACAAAGACAACCCCTCTTTTAACAGTAGACTGGAAAATAAACCCTTTTTATTTGAGTTACAGACCTGATAATTATCCCAGAAAACCAAAGCAACAGAACACTTTTCCAATGGAGACTTTGTCCAAAAGCAAAAACAGAGCAAGAGTCAAACAGGAAATAACTCACAGACAAAATAAACAGACCATGATCTCTTGACCAGTCTTTGCAAAGGGTTGCCTTCAGCAGCCAGCCTTGCCCACACATTCCCTTTTTGTTATGCAGCCCCCAAGGCTTGGCTTCTCACTGCTTCCTCCTGTGCCCCTGGCATTGTCCCATTGCCTCCCTCTGTCTTACTCATGTGACCTGCCATCATTTATGAGTGTCTCTGAGGTCTTCCAGCTGTGATTCCTCCAAGTCCAACTCATCTTCCCAGCAAAGCTGGCTCTCAGCTCGATCATGAGTGGAAAGACCAGCCTCCTCATCAGTCTGTAAGTTCTGCATTTCATCAGAGCCTCCCTCCGACTCTGATGGCTCTCCAGACCCCTGCTCCTCCTCCTCTTCTGATTCCCCAGACTCAACTACTGGGATCACAGGCTGGCATGGAATCACAACAATACATACTTATATATAAATAAATAAAATGTTGAATATTTGTGTACCAAATTCCAGTTATTATTCCATTCCCCACTCCCCAAATGTTAGAAGGAAAGTAGGCAGAAAGTGAAAACTTGTTACTCCATGGCTGTTCTAGATAGATAGATCCAATATCTGTTTACTGGAAGACACTGTTGAGGTCTTTCCCATTACCTCTCTCTACCTCTCTCTCTCCCACCCACCCCCTTCAATTGAATATTTACATGAATTCCTCCAATGTGAGGGATGGAGTGCCTATTTGTTTTGGTTTGATTCTTTACTTTGAATAAAAGTACCCTCCCATGTATTATAAATAAAATTGGATGGTGCTGGTAAAAAGCACAATACCAACAAAGAAGAAAAATAACAGCTCTCAAAAGAAACCAGCATGGCTGCATAAAGAACTCTCTGATAAATTGAAAGATAAAAAGGACAAGTATAGAAAGTGGAAAGAGGGGCACATAACTAAAGCAGAATGTCAGCAAATAGTCTGATCCTGCAAAGATGAAGTGAGGAAAGCTAAGGCTCAAAATGAACTAAGATTTGCAACCAAAGTCAAAAATAACAAAAAAGCTTCTTTCAACATGTAAAAAACAAGAAAAAAGTGAAGGAAATGATTGGTCCATTAGTGGGGGAAAGTGGCAAGAAGGTAACAAGCAACAGGGAGAAAGCAGAACTATTTAATTCATTTTTTGCATCTATCTTTACACAAAGGGAAAAAACAGTCCAACCTATCAAAAACAGTACCATAAAAAACAGATTAGAAACACAAGTTAAGATAGGGAAGAAAATGGTAAGTGAGCACCTGTCCAGCCTAGACGAGTTCAAATCACCAGGACCAGATGGTGTAACACACCAAGGTTCTCAAGGAACTGGCAGATGTGATCTCAGAACCAATGAACTATATTTTTCAAAGATACTGGAGCACTGGGGAACTACCAGAGGACTGGGAATTTCAACTGCTGCCAGAGCTGCCAGGACGTGCTATACTGCATTCAGCTGATGCAAGAGCTGTAAGTCTTGGAAGATTCCACCAGGATAGTAGTTAGCCCCTGATTGGATCTCCATTGTATTTATACTGTATTTAAACTCCATTTCAAAGTAGCGGCCCACGCGCTGTTAGGCGCGTGAATTATATAATTTTATAACTAAAAATCAAAAACAGCAGCAGTACATTCAGGGCAAGTGCATCTGAGATTCCCTGTATCTAAGAATATCTGGCTTAGTTCAGTGCAACACTTGCTTTGCAGCTGTCTTCCGCAGTACCCTTTTCAAACTTGGAAAGTGTCCTATCTGTAAACAAATCACTAGCCTACAAGTACAGATTATTTACCTAGGGTCTGTAATCTCTGCTCTTCAGGCAGAAATTTGGTGTCCAGTTCAGCCCCTCTACTCTAGTAAGCCTCCATGCTATCAGTCCCCTCTACCACAAAGATCCTGCAGGAAAAGAGCAGTGTGGACAACCGTGGGATCTGGCAGGGTGAGAGCTGTGAACCATAACTGCAAAGCTTTCACTGTGTCCCTGCACAACAGTTACAGTGCCTTTGCTGACCTTAATAGGGACATTGAGGAGACAGGTAAAGGTATTTGTGAAGATAACTCAAATAAACAGGGGATTGTGGTCCGAGATTAAGATCTAGATTTTGACAGGGAGAAGTGTGAATCAGGTATTATACATCAGTCATGCAAGAACAGAAAGACATACAAAAAGAGAAGCTACCTTCTGGTAGGTGATTCAATTATAAGAGGCTTTGAAAGAGGTCAGGTGTCTTTCAGGTGCTACTGCCAGTAGGGACAAGAAGCATATTTCTAAAATAATCAAGAATGGCAGCAAGGACTCTGATGTGGAGGCTATTGTACATCTTGGCACTAATGATCTGTCCCAAAAAGATGTACTCTCTGTGCAGAATGATTTCCAGAGCTTGGGGAAGGAACTTAGCAGAATAGGCTGTAGGTTTACTTCCTCAGAGGTTTTATCAGTGTATAAGGAGCAAAATGGAAAAGGCCAGCGCATATCACAATTCAATATGTGGCTAAAGGAGTGGTGTAAAAGTGAAGGCTTTGGATATATTAGTCACGATGTCTGTAGCTGGTCCAATGAAAAGATGTACAAAGGAGATAGTTTGTATCCATCAAAGAAAGGGACTGAGTTACTTGGCTATAAATTCACAGCTTTTCTTGAGGAAAATTTAAACTAAACAGCAGGGACAGTGAGTTAATTGATACAGAACAACCCTGTCCCCAGCAATCTAAAAATTATAGGGCTATCATCCGGAAATACCGCCTATTGAAGAATGGACTGTGAAAGCAACAAATCTGGCGGAAATGGCAAAAATATCAGCATATTTGAAAAATCGCTCCAATGAACAATTTGTGACGGACTGGAAACAGTGGATAGATTATATCCAAGAGAGACACCAATCAAACAGAATGCAGCTGGCGTTTAGCTAGGGCTCGATGGGAGGAGGGAAGAAGGGTTAACAAATCAAAGGTTTACAAATACTAACACCCAAGGTTGAATGTATATGTTCTATAACTAATGCCTCTTAACATAACCTCATGATTAATGATGTTTGCTTTAATATTGTTAAAGTAGACTGAATCTCTACCTCAAGATATGAAACTTTCACCTCAGGATCTCTGGTGAGGGACTATAAAAGATTGCACTAGTAATGGGATGAAGTCAATTCAGAAGCGCAAACGTACAATATGCGATAGACTAGAAACAGTAGATAGACCATATATAAGAGAAACACCAATCAAACAAAACGCATTCGGATTATACTTGAAGATGTAAGGGAGGAGGGAAGAACGTTTACTAAAACAGATGTTTACAAAGATTAACACCTAATGTTGTATGCTATGTTCTAGGAGGATTGTTTAGCAATAAGATCTTATGTTTAATGTTGATCACATTAATATTGAAACAGATAGGAGAAACACCAATCAAAATATAAAATGTAACAGGAGTATAGTTGAGGCTAGACGCGAGGAGGGGGGAAAAAGGCTTACTAATTCAGACACCTTCAAAGACTAACACTTAGTATTGTATACCAGGTGTCATGATGATTGCTGCATAATATGTTTTTATGTCCAATGTTGATTGTTTTAATAAAAGAATTTTTATATTAAAAAAAAAAAAAGAATGCCAACCTTGCTGTCAAGCAAAAATCAAGCCTCTAATAGCGAGTGCCACACAAAGTGCACTAACCAAATAGGTGGTAAGATAATAGGGGAACTCAGGTTATATAGAAAGTAAACACAGGGTCAGTCATAAAGGACTCAAATGTCTATACACCAATGCACAGAGTATGAACAGTAAACAGGATGAACTAGAAATTCAGGTTAATGAGGGCAGATATGATATTGTTGCCATTACGGAAACATGGTGGGATGAAACCCACACATGGGATTTAAATTATTTAAAAGAAACAGACCAGATAAAAGAGGAGGTGGAGTTGCCCTCTCTATAAGAAATAACTACATCTCTACAGAAATACACAACAATTATAAAAACTGTCTTGAATGCAATCACTTAGATATGAGCCAGTAGTGTGCTGCAGCTGCCAAAAAAGCCAACACAGTGTTAGGCTGCATTAAAAGAGGGATAGAATCAAGATCAAGTGAAGTATTGATACCACTTTATAATGCCTTGGTAAGCCCACACTTGGAATTGCATCCAATTTTGGTCACCATGATGTAAAAAGATGTTGAGATTCTAGAAAGAGTACAGAGAAGAGCACTAGAGGCTAAACCATATAAGGAATGGTTTCTGGAATTGGGTATGTCTAGTTTAATGAAGGGAAGGATGAGGAGGGACATGATAGCAGTGTTCCAATATCTCAGGGGCTGCCACAAAGAAGAGGGAGTCAAGCTATTCTCCAAAGCGCCTGAAGGCAGGACAAGAAGTGATGGATGGAAACTAATCAAGAAGAGAAGCAACCTTGAACTAAACAGAAACTTTCTGACAGCTAGAACAATTAACCAGTGGAACAGCCTGCCTCTAGAAGTGGTGAATGCTCCAACACTGGAACTTTTTAAGAAGAGACTGGACAGCCATTTGTCCGAAATGGTGTAGGGTTTCCTGCCTGAGCAGGGAGTTGGACTAGATGACCTCCAAAGTCCCTTCCAACTTTATTACTATTATTATTATTATTATTATTATTATTTATGATGCATTTGTGAAAACCATATTGGTAACAGGATTGAAAGATTATTGTTACCTAAATTAAATGGAATAAGCTCCCCAGTATGGCAGAAATGAATAGCATTATATTTGCCATATATTACTTGAATGTAGAGGTTTATTGAGATTGGAAGATCACTAAATGCATAGCTCAAATTGTATTTATTCTTATATAAGCGTAATTACAAAGAGTATGTTGGGTATTAAATAAACCAGTTGTGAAATATCTAAGTAATCATAATAAACATAATAAATTATTGTTATTATAATAAGGAAAGATTTCTTTAAGAGGGAGTTGTAGGAGAAGTTAATTTCTATGAGAAATAAGATTAGATAAAATTATATTGGCTTTTTATCTCTTATCCCCTGTCTCAACAACAACTTGCTTAAATGGCATCCCTTCGCATTTGCTTGTTCTACAAATAAGTACCAGATTGTTGATAGTTTGTAAAAGGCTGAGTCCTAATTCTTAAATAACATGCCAGCATACCTTGTATTATTGAATTCCATTTTTAAGAACAGATTAGATTTTTAACAGATTATCACAAACAATAGTAAGCATATGTTTGTTCCTTTTTCTTCTGAGGAACTGAAAGATATTGGGCTATTGGTTTAGGAAAAGCAGCAAAAAAAACTTGTCAAGTTCATCAAAGGACTACTTCATTTCATTTGGCTTAGAATCAAAGCACTTCTCTGAAACAAGATCACAAAGCTTCAACTCGCTTGAGTTGCCTGTTTCAAACAACTGGACCTCTTTACTTCCATCAGTGAAAAGAGTTCCTTCAATCAGTAACAAAGACCTTATTGATTCTGTTCTGTGATGGCAATAGCAGAGAGGAATTTTTATACAACTGTTTCTATAAAAATTCTAACCATTGGAGCTATTTCAAGGCTTGAAGGACAAACTTGCTGCATCCAATTTGTGTTGTTTGGGGAAGAAAAAGTATTTGTAAAATTCTAATGTGGGTGTAATAGCTGTGAAAACATCTACAACTCAAGACTGTGCATATTTTGAAGGTTATCCATCCTTAGCTCATGTACAGCTTCTTAGGGGATTATGGACCATCATCTACATCTCATATATATTGGGATAGTTAATACATATTTATTATTTAATGGTAAACAACCTGCGATATTTCTTGTAATGCTGACCTGTGATTCTAACACCCCTCGTCACTGCTTATGCCTAGAGATGTTGAGAATTGTAGTTTGGGAAACATTGGAGTACCCCAGGTTGCCCACCCCATGATGTTACAAAAATAAATTGATACTGAGTAGCCCATCTTATTTTGTGGCTAAAATAAAATAAAAAAATAAACTAAAATAATTTTATATAAATTTCTATATTTCAACTAACTGCAAGTCAATCATGTTGATATTTCTCCTAAGGAGTGACCATTCTAACAAACATTTTATAATACTGTAAGATGAAATCACAAAAATTATTAAAGATGAATTTCATGCAAATAGCCATTTTTGAAAATCTGCATATGCTTGAACACTTCTATTAGAAATACTATGCAGGAAAGCATTAACTATGACAAAATATTTCATGCCCAATCATGGTTTTACATCTTGTAAAACTGGAATAATTTTATGATAAAATTCCTTACAAAAAGCAAACAAAATGCATTATGAACTATAAACTATAAACTGTATTAATTTTGAAAGACATGGTACAACACTAATAGGATGTGAGTATATATTTTGCCTGTGGCTGATTTGTATTGAAAAGGGGTTCTCCTACAACTAGCAGCTGTTTCACTTTATGGTCTTGATTTTTTCTTTCTTTCTTTCTTTCTTTCTTTCTTTCTTTCTTTCTTTCTTTCTTTCTTTCTTTCTTTCTTTCTTTCTTTCTTCCTTCCTTCCTTTCTTTCCTTCCTTTCTTCCTTCTTCATTACAATCTGAAGTATACGGTTTTCTTACTTTTTGCAAAAACATATTTAGAAGTATGATATACAGTTATATACTTGTAAAGTCTGAATAGAACGTTAACAGACATAACAGAAGTAGAAATTCCACAGTATTGGAATTAACTAGTATTGCTAGTTAATCAATGACATACCATAAAACCTAAAATTTCATTTTTCCCTTTTCTAAGGAAATCTAGGTATGATAGGACTGCAGTAGTCACTTTTATTTATGTAACTTCATCCAATGGTGTTGCTATAATATTTAAAAGTTTGGCATCACATAAACATGGCCAGTGCCAATATATTTTTTTTAGAGCTGGAAAGAATAAAAATCCACAGGGAATCCAAAGAGGAAAAGAACATAAACTCTTCACCTGATTGTCAATCCCAGACCAGATGGCTGAGCTTGTAGTAAGTGTTCCCTACATAATTGATACCAACCATATGCTGGTAGATCTTTAAGTGTTATGAGCACAACGCCATGTTCTGAAATCACAGAAAAGCTATTATAATGGATAGCTAAAGGGTTTCTGTGTCTGTGTCAGTCTCTGCATACAACATTATCTTTCAAAATAATTATTTGGAGGATAAAACTATTCAGGCCAGGAATGTTTCAGAGTACAGAAGTAGCAGAAACATATAATCCTTCCCCTGACTTTTATAATTTTTCTTTAAAAAGTAGTTTTTAATCTTCTAGAATAAATTTTGAGTAGAAGAGATCCTTCTCTCACCTCCTTATAAATATGTTTGCATGGCTGAAACATATATTTTCACTTTAAGCCTTGTTAAAATGTGCCATGGGAATAACTAACACACATGAAGATGTCATGTGTCGGGGTAGAGGACAAGCCTCTTCAGAGTGACATTGATTATATACATCAGAGGTGTCAAACTGCCAGCCCACCGGCCGGATCCATCATGGCAAAACCGCGCCCACCCCATTGCCGGCAATGGAAAAAAAGTCACAATACGTCGCGACATGTCACATGACATTGCGAGTTTGACACCACTGATATACATCATGGGCACTTGAGTAACTGTCATGATATGGGCAGTGTTTATCTCCTTCCTCTTTACAGAATAAGGAAAACCTGATTAAGAATTCTTAATTACATGGCTGGTAGATTTTGAATGACAGTAGGCACAAGGCCAAATTGGGATGATGTCAAAAATAGAGCTTAAGCAGGAAAAAGCTGGAAAAGATAAGATGTTCCAGTAATGTCCCCATCCCAGAACTCTGTAATAGTTGTCATGTAGATATTTTTAATTAAATATATTACTTCCCCACGTCTCTATTTCAGTGGATCACGAACAGTAAGACAATTCCCAATTTTGAATGCACAGGTTTCAGAGTGCATTATTTTTATCCTCTAATTTCACTAAACTTCAGTTCCAAATTTTCAAAATCTTCAGTTCCAAATTTAAAATGTAAAGTTATTTTTCAAACTGAGAGAGAGAGAGAGAGAGAGAGAGAGAGAGAGAGAGAGAGAGAGAGAGAGAGAGAGAGAGAGAGAGAGAGAGAGAGAGAGAGAGAGAGAGAGAGAGAGAGAGAGAGAGAGAGAGAGAGAGAGAGAGAGAGGGAATTAACGTTTCTAAAGGAACCTTGATAATATACATATTTAGTCAGAATGCGTAGTTGGTCAATTAAAGTGTCTTTTATTGCTATATTATAAAGCTGGATAAATTGCATCTGCCAGAAGAAAACGTTTCTAAACATATGAGGTTACTGAAGTTCAACTATGCAAATTGTGCATATCTTTATTTTTCTCTCATGTTTTTATTTTTTTCACCAGGATGTCATCCTGTTTCTTCTCAATAAGAAAGTTATATAGAACTGTCAAGTTTTAAAATATAAATCATCAAAGAAGTTAAAATTGATAATGTTTTAAGTCTCTGACCTTTTGCTTTCTTTTCCTGACAAGGGAAGTCTCTAATGTATATCATTGGGATATTTGGCATGTAGTGAAAATGGCCACAGATTTAATTAAAATGTAACTTATTGTTAGCAAGAAAGGTCATGGTTTTTTTTTAAAAAAAGATGTAATTTTAGGAGTATATTAGCAACTCTCTCCAGAGTTATTTGCATGTAAAATATATATTTTGTACTTGACATTTAGAAAGGAAATTGGAACTGTTTATAATGGATGCTTGAACACTTCTGTATTCTTGTGCTCCTTTTGTTCTCATTTGGTATAATTGGTTAGATGGTACATACAGCAGTTGTTACATTTCATTCTTTATGCCTGAGTGCCTAACTGAGCTGGGAATTAGTCCACAAAGATTTCTGCAGCACAGAATGAAAGGCACAGAGCCCAATATTTCTTTTAGAGCTGGAGAGAATAAAAATCCACAGGGAATCCAAAAAGGAAAAAAGGTCTTGATTGCATATGATAAATGTGTTTCTTGGTGGTTCACCATATCCAGAATATGACTGGGCTTTCTAAAACTTCCTGAATATTCTTAGAAGGAGACCGTGATGGACCCAACAAAGGCCGTTACACATCTGTAAGCACTTAGCACTGTGTCACAACATGTCACTAGAAACATAGCGGGTCTCTGAGGAATAGGTTTTGTGCAGTATAGCTGTCGATAAGCAGTCCCTTTTCAATCTGGCAAATTGTTTTTGCTTGTGGATGTGCACTTGATTCAGCCTTGCTCATTTCCTTTAGAAGGAGAAAAAGTATTCATTACTGTAATCAGTTGCATCTTAGATATTTGACAGAAGGAGAGGAGGGAGAAAAAAACTCCACCAAACTCTTAGTATTTTCAGTAGTATTGTAATGGTGTGTGGAAATGACCTTGGGAAACCGAACCCAGAGACGCTGTCTAGGAAACTGTCAGATAAGAGGCACAGCATAGTCTGCAGCTGAATGGTGGATGGGGTTCGAGGCTCAGAAAAGACCCTCCTAATTTCTCAGGACATACAGGAGTCAAGGGAGAATTGTACTTTCAGACTTGCAAAATCTGTTAATAAAACCTTACAATAAAGTAGAATTAGCTCATTTTGTCCATCTGGTAAAGCTGATAAGGCTATTTTTTTAATCTATGCAATAGATTAAATAGAACAAACTATTGTAACATTATGCTTGATGGGCAAGCAGGAGGAAGAGATTGAATATCTCTTACAGGAAAAAAAAACAGTACTTCTATTGTGTGTGCAGCCTGAAAGAGCAAAAAACAAATAATTAAAAAAAAAGAAGACAAAGTGTATAAACTAAAGGTGGATACTTATTTGTTTACTTATTTGATTTATTCAACTCAGTGTCCCCAGTTCTAAAATGACTTTGGGCAGCTCACTGTATAAAGTCAGAAAAAAAAAGATAAATAATATAATACAAAGTAAAGCACATATCTGAAAAAAGAGAGAGAGAAGAACCAGTTATCAAAGTGGGCTAGGAACACCAAAACATACACAGCCAAGATCCAGCAAGGGGCTCCAGCCACCCCTGGTCCAAGGCCTGGAAGAATAGAAGGCCCTCCACAAAGCCAACAGGCAGAACCTTATTCCAGAAGACAGATGCTACAACAGGGAAGGCATGCTTTCTAGTGGAAAGATATAATTGGTATCATCAGCATACTGATCATAACAGTAGATGATTTCACCCAGGGGTTTCAGGTAGATACTGAATAAGAGTGGGGAGGGAATTGAGCCTTGTGGCACACTACAAAGCAAGGTCCTACAGAGAGTTCCATCAACTCTCTGGAATCAACCCCGAAGAAAAGAAAATAACCACCGTAAAGCAGTGCCTCTCAGTCTGAATCACTGGAACTTTTCCAGAGGGATAGCATGGTTGACAATATCAGAAACTAAAGACCAGGCCAGCCTAACAGAACCAATGGACAGCTATCCACAAATGAAATAGGGATAAAAAATATTGACTTTTTGCCATCTTTATCTCTACAAGATAAACCCTAATATAGGCTGTTACCCTTGTTCAATCAGACTTGCTCAAGAATTTGGTCAACTAATAGCACTAAATTGGCACTAGATAAGAGTTAATGGAATGGGGGGGAGGGGGTGAACTTGGAGTGTTTGTAGACATGTAATGATTCTAGGTTGTGTTCTCTCTTGATTCCACCCCCAGGCTCTGCCTACTCTTCTCCTGCATCTAATGTGTCAACTTTTCAAACTAGCTCATTTTGTGTAAATCAGCAAGAAAAAGCAACAAATGACCCCCTAAAACAGTATGTCCCATTCAAGCTGATCTTTGGGGTCCAGGTTTAGAGTGTCACAATCTCAGGAGCCGAAATAATCAATGGTGTCAGGTGACAGACACAGCAGTATATTGGCTTAGCCTCAGTAATAACAATGTGAATGATAGATATAGATATAGTTCAAGATGCTCACTTTAATATT
This sequence comes from Bothrops alternatus, assembly GCA_034064705.1. NCBI lineage: Eukaryota > Metazoa > Chordata > Lepidosauria > Squamata > Viperidae > Bothrops > Bothrops alternatus. The sequence continues at coordinate 3,308,987 of JARGCV010000085.1, forward strand.
TTTATTTAACTATTCTATTATAAAATGATACTTATTCCCAAATATTATGCATCTAGAGAACTCTTATATATACATTCATTAAATGCAAACTTTAAGCATTTTCTAGTAGTTCTGTGCATACTGTGCCAAGAAGACAGACCAAGCAATTTCAACTGCATGAAACACACCATTTTGGTCAATAAATTATAAATACAATGAATGGATTTTTTTTTCTCCATTAATGCTATACTGAGAACTCCAAGGACACTCATTGCTGATTGTTCAGACACCTAATGGATGTGTTCCCATTTAGAGTTTAAGTATATCACTCTCAGTAATTGTTAGGAGTATCGGAACTAATTTTTTTTAAAGGATACATCTTGTTTGTTATATAAAATGTTTTAGTTTTATAAGGCTCTAATTTTGCAACAATTAAAATATATAATATTTCAAAAAGAAGGATCCAAAACACTTTATTTTTATTTTAATAAAATAGATAAATGTGTACATACAATATTGATAGGAAATTATTCCAATTGCATAGCATGTTTACAAATTCAGTATTTAATAACTATAAATTATAATTAGTTTGCAATGTGTGGGTTCTTTGTTTTCTAAGATCTGGACACACCACAGCATAACAATGATTTTTTGTGGCATAGAGTTTTCCCAACAATACACTGTTCATCTGAGTTAACTCCACCCTCCTAAGTCTTGTAAACTGATATAGCTGCATAAATAAGTCTTTGATGGTTCCTCATAACAAGTAAAAGTCTTAAAGTTTGTAAAGTGCCAGGCAACTTTTGCCACCCTCCAAAAGTCATTGAGCTTGTTAGGGTTAGGAGTTACCTCATTATGGTTCTCCTTTTCTGATTGGTACTGAGCTCCATGCAAAGTTCTAGGTAGGCATCATAGCACAATGAGCTGCTTATCATAGCTTGTGGTCCTGGGAATTGACTGATAGCTCTTGCTTACCTATAATAATCATACAGTAAATTCCAGATGTCACTTTCTGCTTCCTCCTCTTGTTTTTCTCTCCTACACACCAACACTTTTGTAGACAAAGAACCTGGCCAGCATGTGGTTCAGTTAGCCAATGACCTGGACTGCCAGCATGGATGATTGTGAGTAAACTATATGTGGGGGAGAGAAGGAAGGAAGGAAGGAAGGAAGGAAGGAAGGAAGGAAGGAAGGAAGGAAGGAAGGAAGGAAGGAAGGAAGGAAGGAAGGAAGGATCTCCTTTCAACTTTCTGTGATTGTAAAATTTTATTGCCCTTTGGCAGAAAGGATAAACTGTGCTGAACCCTGAGGAAGTGGGGGTTAGGAAATTTGGGGTTATCTAAAGTGGGATTTCTGCCTGGCTGTACCTGCTTTTCCTAAATGTAGACTGAATTTCCTGGACTTTTTTCAGCTTGGAAAAGTTTGTTCTAACTGGATGATCAGTCAGTGGGCAGATTGAAAGGGGAATCACCATATTTACAACACTCTCCGGTGTTGTAAATATGGTGATTCCCCTTTCAATCTGCCCACTGACTGATCATCCAGTTAGAACAATTAACCAGTGGAACGACCTGCCTCCAGAAGCGGTGAATGCTCCAACACTGGAAGCTTTTAAGAAGAAACTGGACAGCCATTTGTCCAAAATGGTATAGGGTTTCCTGCCTGAGCAGGGGGTTGGACTAGATGACCCCCAAGGTCCCTTCCAACTTTATCATTATTATTATTATCTACTGAGAAACTTTACTATAAGGAGAAGAAAATACTTTAATCTATTGTTATGGGGAAAAAACCAATTACCTGATTAATATCCAAGGCCACAAGGTTAGAAAGTGTATTTTCATTATAAAACAATTGTTATTGGGAAGAGATCCTATTTATTAATAGTGCTCTTATTTTCTCTAGAGGTTTGTTTGGCATAAGATAATAGAATTTTTCCCACTTTCTTTTTTAAAAAGTATAATCATATCAAAGAAAGTAAGCATTTATTGTATCATTACATGAAGGTAAGGAAGGATGACTTGAGCAGTTCTGCACATCTTATAAACTTTTTTATCATTTCAATTAGGATTGGCAAATGTCTTGTTTTACATTACCACCATAAAATTGGTTTTACCATCCTTCTAGGTATGTTTATATCCCAATTAATTTGAGTAATTGAGACTAGTAACAGAACAAGGTTGTGCAAAAAGAACAATTACTTTCATATAGTAAAAAAAAAAATACATGTTATGCCCACATATTTATAATTGCAAAATATTGACTTGGGAATTGATTTACTTTTCTTTTGTCCTTTGGGGAGGGAAGGAAATAATAAACAGACTTCCTAGTCACAGATCTGGTTTCCTCTGTGACATGGATAGTGAATTACATCAGATTAATAATTTATGTCCCTCTTCTCAATTATACTAGCTCAGCAACACAGCTTGTTTAGGTCAACATATGAGCTGGCTGGCAAATGTTCTCCCTCAACTTGCCTACAAAGCTTCAGCTGTATTAACACTGCATCCAAACTACAATGATATGCTAACTTTTATCCTTATTTAATTCATCCTCAACTTTATATCTCAATAGCAGACATTAATTTTAATTTTTATCAATGGACAAGGACATTAAATAATGTATTTCCTATGTTATCAACTCTTTTCCCTATGTTATAGTAATGGCATCAATGTTATCAGTAGGCAATGTCCTCCCCCTTTCTCTAGCCTTGGCCAAATCTGTCTCTCTCTTCTCTCTTGCCTGCCCTACCTTCCTCCTGCCTTCCATCTCTATCTATCTGTCTGTCTGTCTGTCTACCTACCTACCTACCTACCTAGCCACCTACCCACCCACCTATCTACCTACCTATCATCTGTCTACCTATCATCTATCTCTCTATCTCTATCTCTCTATCATCTCTATCTTTCTCTCCTTTTCTTTCTGTCTCACACACAGAGCTTATTCTCAATGTAAAAAACAAAATTAATGGCAACTAGAAAAACAAAATAAAATCAATGGTGGGATTCAGCTAGTTCACACTGGTTCGGCAGAACCAGTAGCTAAATTTGGCTGAGTTTGGAGAACTGGCTGAATGCACACTGCTTCCGGAAGTCCAGTCTAGGCCTTGGAGGCCTGGAGGAGGCCTTCCAGGTTTAGAACGGCCTGCCAGAAGTGCATGAATGCCACTTCCAGAAATCCACTCTAGGCCTGGGAGGCTGGGAAAAGGCCTCCCAGGCCTAGAACAGCCCATTGGAAGTGCATGGATGCCACTTACGGAAGTTTGTTCTAGGCCTCAGAGGCCAAGAAGAGGCCTATCAGGCCTAGAATGGCCCACTAGAAATGCATGGATACCACTTGCAAAAGTCCATTCTAGGCTTTGGAGGCCCAGCCTACATCCAATAATAGAACCAGCTCTGTTCAGGTATTTGAATCCCACCACTGAATGAAATTGGTAACAAGTGCATATTTCTCACTTATTACTATTATTATTATTACTACTACTACTACTACTACTATTATTATTATTATTATTATTATTAATTTTATTAATTTTATTTCTATGCCACCCTATTCCTGGAACTCAGGGCGGCTCATAGCATAAATAGAAATCTAACATAAAATACATATATAAAAAGAACCCCTAAGTTAAAAAAAAACAATCGTCCAACAAACCATGCACACAAACATACACTGTCTAGGGGCAAGATGCTAACTGCCCCAGGCCTGTCAGCAAAGACGTGTTTTGAGCAGTTTACGAAAGGCGGAGAGGGTGGGGGCGATACGGATCTCAGGGGGGAGTTGATTCCAGAGAGTCAGCGCTGCAACAGAGAAAGCTCTTCCCCTAGGCCCCGCCAGGCAACACTGTCTGGCTGACGGGACCTGGAGAAGGCCGACTCTGTGGGCCCTAACCGGTGCTGGGTTTCATGGGGCAACAGACGGTCCTGTAAGTAACCTGGTCCGATGCCATGTAGGGCTTTATAGGTCATAACCAACACTTTGAATTGCGTTCGGAGACCAATTGGCAGCCAATGCAGCTCGCGGAGTGATGCCAAAATGTGGGCATTTCTGGGCAGGCCCAACACTGCTCGTGCAGCTGCATTCTGCATTACCTGAAGTCTCCGAACGTTTTTCAAAGGTAGCCCCATGTAGAGAGCATTGCAGTAGTCGAACCTCGAGGTGATAAGGGCATGAGTGACTGTGAGAAGAGACTCCCGGTCCAAATAGGGCCGCAACTGGTGCACCAGGCGAACCTGGGCAAATGTCCCCCTCGCCACAGCCGAAAGATGATGTTCCAGATTTAGCTGTGGATCGAGGAGGACCCAAGTTGCGGACCTTCTCCGAGGGGGTCAAAAACTCCCCCCCAGGTTGATGGACGGATGGATTGAATTATCCTTGGGAGGGAAAACCCACAGCCACTCCGTCTTGTCAGGGTTGAGTTTGAGCCTGTTAGCACCATCCAAACCCTAACAGCCTCCAGACATTGGCACATCACTTCCGCTGCTTCACTGAAGTGATACGGGGTGGAGATGTAAAGCTGGGTATCATCAACATACTGATGATATCTCACCCCGTGTTGTAGGATGATCTCACCCAGTGGTTTCATGTAAATATTAAACAGCAGAGGGGAGAGGACCGATCCCTGAGGGACCCCACAAGGGAGGAACCTAGGGGTCGACCTCTGACCCCCCGCCAACATCGACTGCGACCGACCAGTGAGGTAGTAGGTGAACCACTGCAAAACAGTGCCCCCAACCCCCAACCCCTCCAGCCGGCGCAGAAGGATACCATGGTCAATGGTATCGAAAGCCGCTGAGAGGTCAAGTAGCACCAGGATAGTGGAAAATCCCCTATCCCGGGCCTGCCAGAGATCATCCGTCAGCGCGACCAAAGCAGTTTCCGTGGAGTAGCCGAGCCTGAATCCTGACTGCTGAGGGCCCAGATAATCGGCCTCATCCAAGGACCGTTGGAGCTGGAGTGACACCACCTTCTCAACAACCTTCCCTATAAAGGGAAGATTGGAGACAGGACAGTAGTTGTTTAATACAGCTGGGTCCAGGGAAGGCTTCTTGAGGAGGGGGTGCACAATTGCCTCCTTGCAGGGAGCCGGAAAGGACCCCTCCCTCAAAGAGGCATTAACAATCTCCTGAACCCAGCCCCCCGTCACTTCCCTGCTGGCCGAAACCAGCCAGAAGGGGCACGGGTCCAATAAACAGGTGGCGGAACTCACAGCTCCAATGGCCTTGTCCACTTCATCGGGTGCTACAGGGTCAAACTCATTCCACACAACAAGATCAAGACGAGTCCCTGTCATCTCGACTGACTCATTGTCAGCCGACACTGCATCCCAATTGGAGTCAAGGTCCATCCGAATCTGGGCGATTTTATCCGCGAAAAACTTATTAAAATCCTCAGCACTACTTTGCAAGGGTGCATCAACCCCCCCCCCTGATTAAGGAGGGAGCGAGTCACCCTAAACAGGGCGGCTGGGCGGGATTCCGCAGATGCAATCAAGGCGGAATGATACGCGCATCTTGCCACCTTGAGCACCACCTGATACGTCTTAATATAAGATCTTAATAGTGTTCGGTCAGATACAGATTTACTTTTCCTCCATCGCTTCTCTAGACGTCTCTTCTGGCCCTTCATCCCCCTGAGTTCCTCAGTAAACCAAGGAGATCTCCTGGGTATGCTACCACAGACAGGTCACAGAGGCGCAATCCAGTCAAGAGCCTCCTTCGCAGCCATATTCCAGGCTGTAACCAGGGACTCTTCCGAACTGCGAATGAGAGAATCTGGTATTTCCCCAAGCGTCCTCTGAAAACACTCTGGGTCCATCAGACGTCTGGGGCGGAACCACCTAGTCGGTTCTGCCTCCCTGCAGGGGAGGATCCGAGCCTTGAAAACAAGCCGTAGCAGAAAATGGTCTGACCATGACATAGGCAAGATATCTAAGCCCCTTAAATTCAGATCATTACTCAACTCTTCTGAGAGGAATACCATGTCGGGAGTGTGTCCCCTCTCATGAGTCGGTCCCTGAACTACTTGAGTCATGTTCATGGTTGCCATGGTGGCCATGAACTCCTGCGCCAACCCAGAGGATTTGCCGAGCAACGGAAGACTTAAGTCCCCCAAGACAATAAGCCTGGGGAACTCAACCGCATGCCCAGCAACCTCCTCAAGTAGCGCAGGCAGGGCTGTTGACACGCAGCTGGGAGGCAGGTATGCGAGCAACAAGCCCACCTGAACCCCTAGGTCCAACTTCACAAGGAGCAACTCACAACCCGCAATCTCAGAAACAGCGAGCCTGCGTAGGCTAAAGGTCTTCTTGGCTATAATAGCCACTCCTCCCCCTCCTTCCCTGGGGTCGTGGCTGATGCCATACCTGAAACCCGGCTGGGCACATCTCAGAGAGAGGAACTCCTCCCTCTGGGCCCAGCCAGGTCTCGGTCACACATGCGAGGTCGGCCTCCTCATCCAGGAGAAGATCATGGATGAGGGGAGCTTTATTTACAACTGACCTGGCATTGAGCAGCAACAGCCTGAGCTCAGGGTCCGGATTTCGCCCATCACCAGTACTTCAGGCTGAACTCACAGGGTTGGAGCAAGGGATCGCTTTTAGACAGCAAGCTCTTGTTCCCCGAGAATGGCCTACCCTATGGCTCCCGCCATATCTGCCTCTCCCCAGCAAGACTGGTATACTTTGGCCCTCTATCACCCCAAAGCCAGCACCCCCCTCCCCCTCTGCCTCTGCCACGCCAGGCAGGCTAGCCAGTTCATCCCATTTATTCTGTTCAACCACAACTCCATCCATACCCCCAATTTATCCCTCCCACAAAGACCGCTCTTTACACTAAACAGATTAAAACAATAAGCTAACCATCCATTCAACCCGATTCATTCCACAACAGTCAATCCCCCACACATCATTCATAACATCATTCATAACATCTAACGAATCAATTAAAATAGTATTAAACAAGTTTAAATATTTAAAATTTGAACAAGCAATAATTAAAAAACAACTCAAAAAAAACATAGTAACAAATAGTTGCTCTCAAGAACTCCACAGCCATGTCCCGAAACATCATCTCTTCCACTGTAGTAAAGCTCTTATATTCTTCAGGTGAATTGCAGGTAAATAAACCATTCAGGAAATATCCTAAAACAGAGGTCCCCAATCTTTTGAGTACCAGGGACCAGTTCTATGGAGTGAAGTTTTTCTGTGGACCGGAGGGGGCATGGTTTCATGTATTGCCTGCATCCTGCGGATGGGGCTTTGCTTAGTCCGGTTTTGCGCAGCCCGGTTTCTGGCATGCTGCTTCCCGGTGCCGGTCCACAGACCAGGGGTTGAGGACCCCTGTCCTAAAACACTAAATAACATTCCCAAATCCTATTGGACATAAGTCATTTTAATTCTACCTTTATTACTTTATAAGTAACTCAAGGCAGCAAACATACCTAATACTCCTTTGTCTTTCCATTTTCTCCATGACAACAATCCTGTGAGGTGAGTTGGACTGAGAGAGACTGACTAGGCCACAGTATCCAGCTATTTTTCATGCCTAAAGCAGGATTAGAACTCATAGTCTCCTGACTGGATGACAGAAAACAAGCAGAGAATTTATAGTACTCCAAATGAACAGAGCAGTGTGGTTCCAGATTATTCACCATTTACATACATATGCATAAACACTAACATGTAGCTTTTTAGCTGTGTGTTTTTTAAACAAATATTTTAAATATCACAAAATTAAGCATTTTTAATATTAATTATAACATTCTTAAAAATAGTTTTTGGTTTGCTTTAAATTGAGGATGCAGTGGTTTATAAACTTCTACCACAATTAAAAATACCAGTTAACCAGACTCTTCATTCCCCTAGGTCAATTATGTTGCATTTTCCTTCTTTTAAGGGACTTACCATTTTAAACAATGCTTTTAGAGGTTCCTTTAAATTATTCATTTCTTAATGGTAGCTAGATTTAAATTCTCTCTCTCTCTCTCTCTCTCTCTCTCTTTCTCATATTCCTCCGTTGGGATTGCTAAAAAAAACGATGGAAATGAAGGACAAACAAAATAAAATTCAGAAACATGCTAAATTTGAAGAATACCCAATGTTTTTTTTTTTTTTTCACTTGGACATCCTTTTTATTTTAAAATAATTATTTATTAAGTTTGAAAATATAGCTAGGGGAAAAAAGTAAGCAGAAAGAAAAAGGACTTGAGGTTGATATCAGTAACTTAGTCTAAGGCATGTGGGATCAAACCAGCACATGTTGGAATTTGCAAAAACCAACTAACAAATAAAATGAATTCCTTAAGCATCTTTCTACCATATGGCAGTTGACAGGCAGAACGAGATGCTGAGATGGAAAAACAGGAGTTAGCCAAAAGCAGTTTAATGATTCCATGACAAGAATCTGAACCGTGGAGAGACATCTCATTGCTCTTGACATTTTTAGACTCTATTATAGTAGCTTTGTTTTGCTTACTTGTGCTCCAGGGTTATAATGCTTTGAACACAAGCATGTAGACAAAGGTGATCTGCATAATTGCATTGGGAAGATTTTATCATTTGGATTTAAACTCAGACAGAAAAGAAAAGGGGATTGCTAAGTTAGTTTCAGGCTAGAAACACAAACGGTATTTTTCAAGTCAGGCATTATTACTTCTCATTTGCTGCTCATTGACCAGCTGTCAACAATAAGATTTTTCAGGCTGTGGCAGCTAATGGTGGCTATTTTAATTATTTATTTAATTGCTAAGGTCTAGCTAGCAGCTTACAAAATGTGGAAGCTGAATAAAGCGTATAGTCACAATTGTATTCAATATATACCATCATATCAAAATGGAAACTGGGATGATTAAAATTCATTTCAAGGATTCTGGATTGTTGCCACAAAAAGTCTCTGCTGAAGATAGGGAAAAGTAGAATTCCCTTCTGAATATATATATAAAAAAACTAATGGATAAACCTATGTCTATATCTAGAATCTTATTATATAAAGCATTAATATGCACAAGGATGCAATTTTTTTTTTACAGAAGATACCCTTTATGTGTGTGTGGTCCCTGAGATGATCATTGGGTTGCTTTTACTGCCTCTTGTTCACAGATACGTTTGTATTCACCTTTCATGATTTAGGTGACACTATCAACTGATTGGATAATATGTTTCCATTGTGAAAAAAATTGATCCATAAAGAAATATACATTTTTATGATTTGGGTAACATGTGTTTTTTTTCCTATAAGAACTATGAAGCTTTTTGATACATACAGAGAATAGAAGGAATATAGGTACTTATGACCATTCATTCAGCAACCATTAGAAATTACAACAGCACAGAATGAAGGAACTTATGACCCTTGCCTTATAGCCATCACAATGTCCCCACAGTCACTTGGCAATCCATCTGCCCTTATCTCCAACTTCAGGGATGCTGCAAGGCCCCCGCCTATCTTCCTCCCCATACTGTCCAACTGGGTCTCTACAGGCCTTGGGTTTGCTCTGCACCCCACTGGTTCAGCGCAGGCTTTGGGCCTGCTTCCCATCCTGCAGTTTGCCATATTTTCCTCCCCTCCCTTCTGTCACAAATAAGTGACTTACCTTTTCAAAACCCTTCCTACATGAAGACCCTGTAGTGTTGTTCTGGAAGTAGGCATAATTTGGGGAGTGGCTGCTCCACAATGGTGCCCACTTCAGGGATGACGTCTTGTAGCCTCTATTGCAGCGGTTCTCAACCTGTGGGTTGTGACCCCATTTGGGGTCAAACGACCATTTCACAGGGGTCGCCAAACAACGCAGTCCGCCATTTTTTCCCCTTTTCCCCTCGGCCGGCACAGCGGGCAGCACCGCGCATGCGTGGGGTAGCACTGCGCATGTGCGATGCAGTCTGCCGCGCCACGCATGCGCGATGCGGTCCGTCGCGCATGCATGATGCGGTCCGTCGCGCCGCGCATGCACGGTGCAGGTCGGGGTCGCGGCCTGAAAAAGGTTGAGAACCGCTGCTCTATTGTATATGGACGGTGAGGAGTTGCATGGCCAGCTTTCTTTCCCAAATGCAATTTCCAGATCTGAAATAAAAATACTTTTGCCCTAGACTTAGTTTACAATGTACTGTGATCCTAAACTGTAAATTGTTCACAGTTTATTATTATCAGAATGTTCTTGCTTATTGAACCATACCCTTATATAGAGATGTTAAGAACATAACTAGTAGAGGGCTTGAAGATTTTCTTATCTAAGTTTTCAGTTCTACTTAAAAACAAAACAAAACACTATACTTCTAGTGCCTTTAAAAAACACTGCTAAGTCTTTCAATTGTGTAGTGTGAAAAAGCTATTTATTATTTATTACTATTTAATGCAATAACCAACAGAATTGAAAAGGCCTGAGCCGCGATTTTGTTAAAGGTCAATTTGGGCATTCTACTCCCAAAAGACCTTACAGAAGAGAGATGCTGATATATAAAAAAAAACCCCATGGATTTGCCTTTTCCAAATCAATCTATTTTTTTTTAAAAAATGTGTGAAAAGAAAATGGACTAATATAAGCAGTGATACGAGAGAACTCTCATTCTTTTTTTAAAAAAAAAAGCTTAAATCCAGAAATTTAAAATTGTTCAAGTTTGCTTGTTAAGTCCTGAAATAAATTTAATATTTTCTATTACAAATTTTCAAGCAAGTTACATGAACATTTATATAAATTACGAAAGGACCATAGAAGATAGGGCTGTGCAGCAATTAGAAACATCTGGAGATGCTCATGGGGCACATCTGTTTCTGAGATCTCACTGTTGTTGCTGTGCGGGGTGGAGGAAGGCAACTACATTGTCCCACAAAAATCTGTTTCCATAATTGTAGAAATGTGCTGTGTTCATGGCCCCATGCATTCTTATGCTTGTTTTTATTTTCATATCTGAAGTACTACAAAGTTATAATAAAAGGCTTTGTATGTGAAATTCTGCTGCATAATAAAGTTATAAAAATTTCTACGTTAAAAAAGACTGGCAAATCTTCGAAATTAAATACTATTCTAATATTATAAAGGGTAAATTGTATCAAATTTTTACTCTAGCACTGAGGAAGCACCAGGTCAAATTGGACATGGAAAGGAAGAGGTGGACAATAAAATGCTAACGAATCTTGCTAAGAGAACAAAGATCAGATATGCATTTATACTTAATGTTTAATTCCAATAGTTATTACTATTGTCAGTATAACGATAAACATGTTTAGCTCATCTCTGTATTCCAGTTTTGTTTAAGCTCTTTTTTTCCTCAAAGCACTTTGATTACTCCCCACAGACTTTCTATCAGTTAGCGAAAACCATTTCCCCAAAACCTGATATTTTCCAGATCTAGTCAGCTCCCACACAAATGACTGCTATATGATTATTGAGGATGAATTCTAACATACCAAAATGAATTTCAAGTAGGCAAACATTAATTGTGAATGCAACAAATGGCACTTATATCTCAGAAAGATGAAGTCACCCTCAAGTGAAGCTCGGTTCCTATGAACACATCTATGCATTTTTTTTTAGCAATGTAATGGAAGTCAGTGTCCAACAAAGTGTACAATTCCTACATGGATAATTGTGCTTGGCTTCCAAGATCAATCAAGGTTTATTTCACTTTGGTTTTATATATATAGGTCTTATATATGTATATAGGTCTTTGGTTCTTCGGGTTTTCTCCCATGTAGAATTTGAAGTGTCTTGGCGACGTTTCGACGAAGTCTCATTCGTCATCTTCAGGCTGGTGCTTTTGGCTTTTGCTTCTAGAAGCCTTAACAGCTATCCAAAACAAATATAACCCCCCCAAACACATCCTAGATCTGACCAACCACTGTCTATCCAACACATACTTCATCTATAACGGACAAAAATACAAACAAATAGAAGGAGCACCCATGGGATCACCCCTCTCACCTGTCATTGCAAACCTCTACATGGAACACTTTGAAACCCAAGCCCTAGAAAAATCTGATCACAAACCCAAACTCTGGCTCAGATACGTAGATGACACCTTCGTAATCTGGCCACATGGGAAAGAAAAACTGGACAACTTCCTCACACACCTCAACAGCCTACACCCCAAAATACAGTTCACCATGGAAACAGAAGCTAATAACCAACTTCCCTTCCTGGATGTCTTAGTCTACAAGAAATCCAATGGCTCCCTAGGACACACCATCTACCAGAAGAAAACACACACAAACCGCTATCTGCACGCACTCTCACACCACCACCCAGCACAGATCAACTCCGTAGCCAAGACACTAATCTCAAGAACCAAATGCGTAGCTGATGAACAACACCTAAAAACCGAACTGCACACTCTCACTAATGTACTTACATCCAACAGATTCCAAAGAAATAAGATTTCCAACTTAATCCAAAAAGAAACTCCCACTAAAATCCAAGACAGAGAACAAGAAAACGGCAAAGCCCTCCTCCCATACATAAAAGGCACCACAGACAAGATCAGCAAAGTCCTGCACAAATATAACGTCAAAACAGCATTCTGCACAAACAGAAAAATATCCACCATCCTAAGAAACCCTAAAGACAAAATTGAGTTAGAAAATCAAGGAGTATATGAAATCCCATGTACTGCTTGCCCCACTACATACATTGGACAAACCAACAGAAGGATAAATGCACGCATTGAAGAACACAAAAACTCAGTCAAAAGAGAGGAACCAACTTCTTCCCTGGTCCAACACCTTAAAGCCACAGGACATGAAATTGATTTCAAAAAGACCAGAACAATTGCCAAAACTGAACATTTTAATAACAGAATAATCAGAGAAGCCATCGAGATAGAAAAACGCCCCCACAGCATGAACAAACGAGATGATACCTCCCGCCTACCAGCCATTTGGAAACCCGCCCTTATTGACAAACGTATTCCTAACTCAAAGATTGACACCAGAAACACACAGGATGCCACCTCCACACATCCACGCAAAAAGCAAACCCAAACCCACACCAATGATGAGGCAAGACCACAGACCAGGAGCCAGACCAGAGCTGCAACATTGGCCACTTTGAACCTCTCCAGCACAACAAAGCCCCCACCCAAACAGAACACTCCCCCAGCCAATCAGAACACAGCCAACCCCCCAGCCAATCAGAGCACAGCCAAGCCCCTAACCAATCAGAACATAGCCAAGCTCCCAGCCAATCAGTTCAAACCCCCACTGGCAGTTAAAAGGAAAAAACAGCTTAGACCACACATTGCTCCTAGAAGCAGAAGCCAAAAGCACCAGCCTGAAGATGATGAATGAGATTTCATCGAAACGTTGCCAAGACACTTCAAATTCTACGCGGGAGAAAACCCGAAGAACCAAAGACCTACATACAAACACCCGCGAAATATATATATATGTCTCAAGTGGTTATTTTTTAGATTGCACCCTGTAAACCCAAATATGGGAGGAAGGAAGAAATCATTCTTTCCTTTGCTTGTTTCAGCTCAACCCAGAGCCATCTGCAAGCACAAATATATATATGTTGTTTAAAATTGTTGACAAAGAAATAAGGGAATTTCTGATATAGCTATTTCGAGTTTCTTAACTCTCTTCAGTCAGAACTCACCCTTCTGGGATTCGAACCTGGGCAGTCTGCATGCTAAGCAGATGCTTTAACCTGTTGAGCCACAAGTTCTCTCCCGCTTTGTCAGTAGTCAGGGAGTAAGGATATGTGTCAAGTGGTTATTTTTTAGATTGCACCCTGTAAACCCAAATGTGGGAGGAAGGAAGAAATCATTCTTTCCTTTGCTTGTTTCAGCTCAACCCAGAGCCATCTGCAAGCACAAATATATATATGTTGTTTAAAATTGTTGACAAAGAAATAAGGGAATTTCTGATATAGCTATTTCGAGTTTCTTAACTCTCTTCAGTCAGAACTCACCCTTCTGGGATTCGAACCTGGGCAGTCTGCATGCTAAGCAGATGCTTTAACCTGTTGAGCCACAAGTTCTCTCCCGCTTTGTCAGTAGTCAGGGAGTAAGGATATGTGTCAAGTGGTTATTTTTTAGATTGCACCCTGTAAACCCAAATATGGGAGGAAGGAAGAAATCATTCTTTCCTTTGCTTGTTTCAGCTCAACCCAGAGCCATCTGCAAGCACAAATATATATATGTTGTTTAAAATTGTTGACAAAGAAATAAGGGAATTTCTGATATAGCTATTTCGAGTTTCTTAACTCTCTTCAGTCAGAACTCACCCTTCTGGGATTCGAACCTGGGCAGTCTGCATGCTAAGCAGATGCTTTAACCTGTTGAGCCACAAGTTCTCTCCCGCTTTGTCAGTAGTCAGGGAGTAAGGATATGTGTCAGGTGGTTATTTTTTAGATTGCACCCTGTAAACCCAAATATGGGAGGAAGGAAGAAATCATTCTTTCCTTTGCTTGTTTCAGCTCAACCCAGAGCCATCTGCAAGCACAAATATATATATGTTGTTTAAAATTGTTGACAAAGAAATAAGGGAATTTCTGATATAGCTATTTCGAGTTTCTTAACTCTCTTCAGTCAGAACTCACCCTTCTGGGATTCGAACCTGGGCAGTCTGCATGCTAAGCAGATGCTTTAACCTGTTGAGCCACAAGTTCTCTCCCGCTTTGTCAGTAGTCAGGGAGTAAGGATATGTGTCAAGTGGTTATTTTTTAGATTGCACCCTGTAAACCCAAATATGGGAGGAAGGAAGAAATCATTCTTTCCTTTGCTTGTTTCAGCTCAACCCAGAGCCATCTGCAAGCACAAATATATATATGTTGTTTAAAATTGTTGACAAAGAAATAAGGGAATTTCTGATATAGCTATTTCGAGTTTCTTAACTCTCTTCAGTCAGAACTCACCCTTCTGGGATTCGAACCTGGGCAGTCTGCATGCTAAGCAGATGCTTTAACCTGTTGAGCCACAAGTTCTCTCCCGCTTTGTCAGTAGTCAGGGAGTAAGGATATGTGTCAAGTGGTTATTTTTTAGATTGCACCCTGTAAACCCAAATATGGGAGGAAGGAAGAAATCATTCTTTCCTTTGCTTGTTTCAGCTCAACCCAGAGCCATCTGCAGGCACAAATATATATATGTTGTTTAAAATTGTTGACAAAGAAATAAGGGAATTTCTGATATAGCTATTTCGAGTTTCTTAACTCTCTTCAGTCAGAACTCACCCTTCTGGGATTCGAACCTGGGCAGTCTGCATGCTAAGCAGATGCTTTAACCTGTTGAGCCACAAGTTCTCTCCCGCTTTGTCAGTAGTCAGGGAGTAAGGATATGTGTCAAGTGGTTATTTTTTAGATTGCACCCTGTAAACCCAAATATGGGAGGAAGGAAGAAATCATTCTTTCCTTTGCTTGTTTCAGCTCAACCCAGAGCCATCTGCAAGCACAAATATATATATGTTGTTTAAAATTGTTGACAAAGAAATAAGGGAATTTCTGATATAGCTATTTCGAGTTTCTTAACTCTCTTCAGTCAGAACTCACCCTTCTGGGATTCGAACCTGGGCAGTCTGCATGCTAAGCAGATGCTTTAACCTGTTGAGCCACAAGTTCTCTCCCGCTTTGTCAGTAGTCAGGGAGTAAGGATATGTGTCAAGTGGTTATTTTTTAGATTGCACCCTGTAAACCCAAATATGGGAGGAAGGAAGAAATCATTCTTTCCTTTGCTTGTTTCAGCTCAACCCAGAGCCATCTGCAAGCACAAATATATATATGTTGTTTAAAATTGTTGACAAAGAAATAAGGGAATTTCTGATATAGCTATTTCGAGTTTCTTAACTCTCTTCAGTCAGAACTCACCCTTCTGGGATTCGAACCTGGGCAGTCTGCATGCTAAGCAGATGCTTTAACCTGTTGAGCCACAAGTTCTCTCCCGCTTTGTCAGTAGTCAGGGAGTAAGGATATGTGTCAAGTGGTTATTTTTTAGATTGCACCCTGTAAACCCAAATATGGGAGGAAGGAAGAAATCATTCTTTCCTTTGCTTGTTTCAGCTCAACCCAGAGCCATCTGCAAGCACAAATATATATATATATGTTGTTTAAAATTGTTGACAAAGAAATAAGGGAATTTCTGATATAGCTATTTCGAGTTTCTTAACTCTCTTCAGTCAGAACTCACCCTTCTGGGATTCGAACCTGGGCAGTCTGCATGCTAAGCAGATGCTTTAACCTGTTGAGCCACAAGTTCTCTCCCGCTTTGTCAGTAGTCAGGGAGTAAGGATATGTGTCAAGTGGTTATTTTTTAGATTGCACCCTGTAAACCCAAATATGGGAGGAAGGAAGAAATCATTCTTTCCTTTGCTTGTTTCAGCTCAACCCAGAGCCATCTGCAAGCACAAATATATATATGTTGTTTAAAATTGTTGACAAAGAAATAAGGGAATTTCTGATATAGCTATTTCGAGTTTCTTAACTCTCTTCAGTCAGAACTCACCCTTCTGGGATTCGAACCTGGGCAGTCTGCATGCTAAGCAGATGCTTTAACCTGTTGAGCCACAAGTTCTCTCCCGCTTTGTCAGTAGTCAGGGAGTAAGGATATGTGTCAAGTGGTTATTTTTTAGATTGCACCCTGTAAACCCAAATATGGGAGGAAGGAAGAAATCATTCTTTCCTTTGCTTGTTTCAGCTCAACCCAGAGCCATCTGCAAGCACAAATATATATATGTTGTTTAAAATTGTTGACAAAGAAATAAGGGAATTTCTGATATAGCTATTTCGAGTTTCTTAACTCTCTTCAGTCAGAACTCACCCTTCTGGGATTCGAACCTGGGCAGTCTGCATGCTAAGCAGATGCTTTAACCTGTTGAGCCACAAGTTCTCTCCCGCTTTGTCAGTAGTCAGGGAGTAAGGATATGTGTCAAGTGGTTATTTTTTAGATTGCACCCTGTAAACCCAAATATGGGAGGAAGGAAGAAATCATTCTTTCCTTTGCTTGTTTCAGCTCAACCCAGAGCCATCTGCAAGCACAAATATATATATATGTGTTGTTTAAAATTGTTGACAAAGAAATAAGGGAATTTCTGATATAGCTATTTCGAGTTTCTTAACTCTCTTCAGTCAGAACTCACCCTTCTGGGATTCGAACCTGGGCAGTCTGCATGCTAAGCAGATGCTTTAACCTGTTGAGCCACAAGTTCTCTCCCGCTTTGTCAGTAGTCAGGGAGTAAGGATATGTGTCAAGTGGTTATTTTTTAGATTGCACCCTGTAAACCCAAATATGGGAGGAAGGAAGAAATCATTCTTTCCTTTGCTTGTTTCAGCTCAACCCAGAGCCATCTGCAAGCACAAATATATATATGTTGTTTAAAATTGTTGACAAAGAAATAAGGGAATTTCTGATATAGCTATTTCGAGTTTCTTAACTCTCTTCAGTCAGAACTCACCCTTCTGGGATTCGAACCTGGGCAGTCTGCATGCTAAGCAGATGCTTTAACCTGTTGAGCCACAAGTTCTCTCCCGCTTTGTCAGTAGTCAGGGAGTAAGGATATGTGTCAAGTGGTTATTTTTTAGATTGCACCCTGTAAACCCAAATATGGGAGGAAGGAAGAAATCATTCTTTCCTTTGCTTGTTTCAGCTCAACCCAGAGCCATCTGCAAGCACAAATATATATATGTTGTTTAAAATTGTTGACAAAGAAATAAGGGAATTTCTGATATAGCTATTTCGAGTTTCTTAACTCTCTTCAGTCAGAACTCACCCTTCTGGGATTCGAACCTGGGCAGTCTGCATGCTAAGCAGATGCTTTAACCTGTTGAGCCACAAGTTCTCTCCCGCTTTGTCAGTAGTCAGGGAGTAAGGATATGTGTCAAGTGGTTATTTTTTAGATTGCACCCTGTAAACCCAAATATGGGAGGAAGGAAGAAATCATTCTTTCCTTTGCTTGTTTCAGCTCAACCCAGAGCCATCTGCAAGCACAAATATATATATGTTGTTTAAAATTGTTGACAAAGAAATAAGGGAATTTCTGATATAGCTATTTCGAGTTTCTTAACTCTCTTCAGTCAGAACTCACCCTTCTGGGATTCGAACCTGGGCAGTCTGCATGCTAAGCAGATGCTTTAACCTGTTGAGCCACAAGTTCTCTCCCGCTTTGTCAGTAGTCAGGGAGTAAGGATATGTGTCAAGTGGTTATTTTTTAGATTGCACCCTGTAAACCCAAATATGGGAGGAAGGAAGAAATCATTCTTTCCTTTGCTTGTTTCAGCTCAACCCAGAGCCATCTGCAAGCACAAATATATATATATGTGTTGTTTAAAATTGTTGACAAAGAAATAAGGGAATTTCTGATATAGCTATTTCGAGTTTCTTAACTCTCTTCAGTCAGAACTCACCCTTCTGGGATTCGAACCTGGGCAGTCTGCATGCTAAGCAGATGCTTTAACCTGTTGAGCCACAAGTTCTCTCCCGCTTTGTCAGTAGTCAGGGAGTAAGGATATGTGTCAAGTGGTTATTTTTTAGATTGCACCCTGTAAACCCAAATATGGGAGGAAGGAAGAAATCATTCTTTCCTTTGCTTGTTTCAGCTCAACCCAGAGCCATCTGCAAGCACAAATATATATATGTTGTTTAAAATTGTTGACAAAGAAATAAGGGAATTTCTGATATAGCTATTTCGAGTTTCTTAACTCTCTTCAGTCAGAACTCACCCTTCTGGGATTCGAACCTGGGCAGTCTGCATGCTAAGCAGATGCTTTAACCTGTTGAGCCACAAGTTCTCTCCCGCTTTGTCAGTAGTCAGGGAGTAAGGATATGTGTCAAGTGGTTATTTTTTAGATTGCACCCTGTAAACCCAAATATGGGAGGAAGGAAGAAATCATTCTTTCCTTTGCTTGTTTCAGCTCAACCCAGAGCCATCTGCAAGCACAAATATATATATATGTTGTTTAAAATTGTTGACAAAGAAATAAGGGAATTTCTGATATAGCTATTTCGAGTTTCTTAACTCTCTTCAGTCAGAACTCACCCTTCTGGGATTCGAACCTGGGCAGTCTGCATGCTAAGCAGATGCTTTAACCTGTTGAGCCACAAGTTCTCTCCCGCTTTGTCAGTAGTCAGGGAGTAAGGATATGTGTCAAGTGGTTATTTTTTAGATTGCACCCTGTAAACCCAAATATGGGAGGAAGGAAGAAATCATTCTTTCCTTTGCTTGTTTCAGCTCAACCCAGAGCCATCTGCAAGCACAAATATATATATGTTGTTTAAAATTGTTGACAAAGAAATAAGGGAATTTCTGATATAGCTATTTCGAGTTTCTTAACTCTCTTCAGTCAGAACTCACCCTTCTGGGATTCGAACCTGGGCAGTCTGCATGCTAAGCAGATGCTTTAACCTGTTGAGCCACAAGTTCTCTCCCGCTTTGTCAGTAGTCAGGGAGTAAGGATATGTGTCAAGTGGTTATTTTTTAGATTGCACCCTGTAAACCCAAATATGGGAGGAAGGAAGAAATCATTCTTTCCTTTGCTTGTTTCAGCTCAACCCAGAGCCATCTGCAAGCACAAATATATATATGTTGTTTAAAATTGTTGACAAAGAAATAAGGGAATTTCTGATATAGCTATTTCGAGTTTCTTAACTCTCTTCAGTCAGAACTCACCCTTCTGGGATTCGAACCTGGGCAGTCTGCATGCTAAGCAGATGCTTTAACCTGTTGAGCCACAAGTTCTCTCCCGCTTTGTCAGTAGTCAGGGAGTAAGGATATGTGTCAAGTGGTTATTTTTTAGATTGCACCCTGTAAACCCAAATATGGGAGGAAGGAAGAAATCATTCTTTCCTTTGCTTGTTTCAGCTCAACCCAGAGCCATCCGCAAGCACAAATATATATATATGTTGTTTAAAATTGTTGACAAAGAAATAAGGGAATTTCTGATATAGCTATTTCGAGTTTCTTAACTCTCTTCAGTCAGAACTCACCCTTCTGGGATTCGAACCTGGGCAGTCTGCATGCTAAGCAGATGCTTTTACCTGTTGAGCCACAAGTTCTCTCCCGCTTTGTCAGTAGTCAGGGAGTAAGGATATGTGTCAAGTGGTTATTTTTTAGATTGCACCCTGTAAACCCAAATATGGGAGGAAGGAAGAAATCATTCTTTCCTTTGCTTGTTTCAGCTCAACCCAGAGCCATCTGCAAGCACAAATATATATATGTTGTTTAAAATTGTTGACAAAGAAATAAGGGAATTTCTGATATAGCTATTTCGAGTTTCTTAACTCTCTTCAGTCAGAACTCACCCTTCTGGGATTCGAACCTGGGCAGTCTGCATGCTAAGCAGATGCTTTAACCTGTTGAGCCACAAGTTCTCTCCCGCTTTGTCAGTAGTCAGGGAGTAAGGATATGTGTCAAGTGGTTATTTTTTAGATTGCACCCTGTAAACCCAAATATGGGAGGAAGGAAGAAATCATTCTTTCCTTTGCTTGTTTCAGCTCAACCCAGAGCCATCTGCAAGCACAAATATATATATGTTGTTTAAAATTGTTGACAAAGAAATAAGGGAATTTCTGATATAGCTATTTCGAGTTTCTTAACTCTCTTCAGTCAGAACTCACCCTTCTGGGATTCGAACCTGGGCAGTCTGCATGCTAAGCAGATGCTTTAACCTGTTGAGCCACAAGTTCTCTCCCGCTTTGTCAGTAGTCAGGGAGTAAGGATATGTGTCAAGTGGTTATTTTTTAGATTGCACCCTGTAAACCCAAATATGGGAGGAAGGAAGAAATCATTCTTTCCTTTGCTTGTTTCAGCTCAACCCAGAGCCATCTGCAAGCACAAATATATATATGTTGTTTAAAATTGTTGACAAAGAAATAAGGGATTTCTGAGATAGCTATTTCGAGTTATTTAACTCTCTTCAGTCAGAACTCACCCTTTCTGGGATTCGAACCTGGGCAGTCTGCATGCTAGGCAGAAGCTTTAGTCTCAAGCCACAGGCTCTCTCCCACTTTGTTAATATTCAGGGAGTGAATATGTGTGTCAAGTGGTTATTTTTTTAGATTGCACCCTGTAAACCCAAATATGGGAGGAAGGAAGAAATCATTCTTTCCTTTGCTTGTTTCAGCTCAACCCAGAGCCATCTGCAAGCACAAATATATATATGTTTTTAAAATTGTTAACAAAGAAATAAGGGATTTCTGAGATAGCTATTTCGAGTTATTTAACTCTCTTCAGTCAGAACTCACACTTTCTGGGATTCGAACCTGGGCAGTCTGCATGCTAGGCAGAAGCTTTAGTCTCAATTTATTTCTTTGTTAACAATTTTAAAAACATATATATATTTGTGCTTGCAGATGGCTCTGGGTTGAGCTGAAACAAGCAAAGGAAAGAATGATTTCTTCCTCCCATATTTGGGTTTACAGGGTGCAATCTAAAAAATAACCACTTGACACACATATTCACTCCCTGAATATTAACAAAGTGGGAGAGAGCCTGTGGCTTGAGACTAAAGCTTCTGCCTAGCATGCAGACTGCCCAGGTTCGAATCCCAGAAAGGGTGAGTTCTGACTGAAGAGAGTTAAATAACTCGAAATAGCTATCTCAGAAATCCCTTATTTCTTTGTTAACAATTTTAAAAACATATATATATATATATATATATATATATATATATATATATATATATATATATATATATATATATATATATATATATATATATATATATATATATATATATATATATATATATATATATATATATATATATATATATATATATATATATATATATATATATATATATATATATATATATATATATATATATATATATATATATATATATACTGCATTCTGAACATTAGTGACACATTAACTACTCTGCACCTGACATCTTTGTTATTATGAACTAGAATATCAATGAATCCTTACAAAATAATCTAACTGCCTCTGTGTATATGGATGGGCATATAAACATCTATGTCATAGAGATATTTTTGTTTATTCGTTTGAATTTCCCTGCCTCTTGTTATCATTTCACATCAAAAATCCTACTGCTTTTCTACAGCTTTTTGTATCTTTTGATAATAAGCTACAGGAAATTCATTTTGCATTAAGTATAAGTACTATTTCCCCCCTGAGTAAAAGTAAGGATTTGTATTGAGTTTGATTAATTCAAAAGACAATACCTTTCATGTGTGTGCAGCACCCTCTGCAATATTATTTAACATTTTAATGGACAATGAGTGATGAATATACAATGATTATTTCTGCCCTTGATTATACATCCTGCAGACTGTGGCCATTGACTGCCATTTATCCAAATGGCAAATGTATGCTTTCTTTTATTCTTGTTCTGTAGGAAGTAACTGAATCACTGTGGCTTTTTTGCAGTTTGGAACATTTCATAATACTTCCCCACAGTTCCAATTCTTACTTTTAAAAAAAAATCACAAAAAAGCAACAACATGACATAATGACAGTTGATTCTAAGAATAAGCCTGTATGAACCAAAAAGTACCACTTCCCAGTCACTGAATGGTTCATTGTCTTGAAGTGACAAAAATTATACTTGCCAAATTGTTCAAATGACTGGGGCTCTGCAATTAAAACTAACATAGATAAAATTATGTATACTCTACAATTTTCATGCTCTAGCAATTTTAATTGTTATTATAAAAGTTATACTCACATTAGGAACTTTATAAATGAATCAGCTGACTTTTTAAAAAACCCAACAGGTATGATATTCTTACCTATGTATACCAAAGACAATCAATAGTATTTAAAGCCTCTAATCTTTCTCAAGTATTTCAATACTAATTGAAGCAGAGAAAATTATTTTCCCCGCAAGAAGCTTGCTGATTTGCTAATGTTCAAGCAAATTCCACCCTTCAGTGTGTTTCAGGATACCCACAGGATACACAGGGTCAAATAGGCTTGATGAGTAGAACAGTTTTTAAGGTTGAGAAGAATATAAAATATTTGGATATTAATTGGACAAATATGAACTGTATGTTGTTTCAGAATAATTATGTTGAGCTGGAATGAAATAAAAAAAGACATGTTCAGATAGGAAAAAAACACAACTGTTTTTATGATTAAGAGTTTTTATGATTAATGTCTTGCCTAGGATGCTATTTTTATTTCAGAAAATACCAGTTGTGACATGTTATGTACCACTTAAAGAATGACAGAAAGTCTTATCTACATTTGTATGGAAGAGGGAAAAGTATGAGTCAAATTTAAGTTGTGACAAGATGCAAAAGAAGGAGAGGTGTGGATTTACCTGATTTTAAATTATATTTTGCAGTCTGCTGTTTAATCTGGATAAAAGAATGGATGTTGCTAAGAAACAGAAGGCTTTTAGAATTAGGAGGGCAGAGTTTAAATTTGGGAGACACAGATCTCCATAGTATGATAAAACTAAGGTTAATGTGGATGTTAAAAATCATTTTCTTAGGCATACCATATTAAGAATATGGAATATATATAATACTAAGCTATCCCTTCAAAAATTCCTTTGTGACTCTGAGTACATGAAGAATTTTATAGAAGAAAAATGATTACTAAACATAAATGGTTGATTTACTCTGAAATATTAAAATTTTGTCAAGGAGAACATAGAATAAAAACAAGGGACTGGTGTAGAAATATATTCAATGGTTTAAATAAGTACAATTAATAGAAAGATTTCAAATAGACAGAATTTTGGTTTTCAACAGTACAAGACTGAATTTGAAATAAAACTGCACAAATGATGATCATGATAGTTCTAAAATTTGTAAACTTTTAATGAAGTATGCAACAGAAAAACAAATGAAAGAATGTATGATAAAATGGGTTAAAAATTTTGATTAGACCAGGGATGTCAAACTCGCAACGTCACATAACATGTCGCGACATATCTTCTGCCTCATGAATCCCAGCGACCGGTTAGGGCGCATAGGGTTGGCCTCCTACGGGTCCCGTCTGTTAGACAGTGTCGTCTGGTGGGGCCTAGGACAAGGGCCTTCTCCATTGCTGCCTCAGCCCTCTGGAACCAGCTTCCCTCAGAGGTTCGTACTGCTTCCTCCTTCCTGGCCTTCCGGAAAGCACTAAAGACACATCTATGCCGACAGGCTTGGGGCATATGAGCTGTGCTCTGTCCCTCGGCCCTAAGAGTGTCCCGCCATCAACGATTGTGAGTTGAATGTGTTTGTATGTTGTGTGAATATTAATTTTAAAATTTTTAATTAATTGTGTTTTAATTGTGTTGTTGTTGTGAGCCGCCCGAGGCTTGTGAGAGGGGCAGCATATAAATTAAATAAATAAATAAAATATCGCAAATTTTTTCCATTGCCAGCAATGGGGTGGGCGCAGTTTCACCATGATGCATCTGGCCTGTGGACCGGCAGTTTGACACTCCTGGGTTAGACTACGGATCCACAGGAGAATATGTGGTTAAAGGGATTGACATTTACAGAACTGTATAGTCTTAAAAATAATTTCTACAAAATTATGTATCATTGGTACATGTCACCAACCCAACGGGACAAAATTCAGTAGTCCATCTGCATTGGAAAGACAAAGGTCATTCTTTTGAAGATAGCAATTTTCATATTCTTGACAGAGAGGACCGCTGGTTTGAAAAGAGGCTTTAATCTATGTTAAAACTGAATAGCCCTCTCTCGACTGAGAGAGAAAGTCACAATATCACTTAACTTCTGTCTACAACACTGTCCTTTCAAGAGTCCCAAGAAGGTTACACACCTACAGTATTCGCATTCTAATTCAGGTGACCCTGAGAGTACAGATAAACTTGCAAGCAGTGTCATTGACTCTCAGAGAGAGAACAACTGACAGATGATTGCAAAGCCTTCCATTCCCCATCATTCAGTCAGCACTGAAGATGCTTCTTGGATGAGAAGCAAAATGTTTTCAAGGAAAAACCAAGAATGTCTAGTTGCCTTTGGAAAAACACTTTTGAGACGACCATGACTTGGCTGTTTGAAAATATCCAAGAAGGGATATTTTATCAAGTTTGTGGAGGTGTAAGAAAACAAAAACCTTTGGACTCAATTGCATACAATAAGACACAAGATTTTAAACTAAAACAAGAATCATGAATATGCAGATAGAAAAAACATGGAACTTTGATATTATATATATATATATATATAACTGCAGTGACACTATAAAGATCCGACTTTACCCACAATGGAGAAATGGAGAGTGAAGATGGTGGAACTTGCTGAGATGACTAAATTGACTCCTTAGAGATAGGACATTGTCTAAATTTACTAACGATTGGAAACTCCTTATTGACTATATGGGAAAAGAAAAAATGTTATGATATAGGGTTTTGTGGATTAGAATTAAAATATTAGAGTATAGGTAAAATGTAAACAGTACAATAAGAAATTATGTTATATTTATTGTATTATGTAAAACTGCTGTAAAAGAAAATCAGAAGTCAAATTATAACATTTTTTCTTTTCTTTGATTTCTGCATCTTGTTTTCTCTTCCTTTTTTCTTGTTTTTTCATTCCAGCTATATAGTTCCCTATTACTTCCAACATTTCCTAATACAGTTATTCCAATTTTTTTTAAAAAAATCATGTAGTATAATACACATTACAGTGCACAATAGAAATATTTGTATGCAAATGTTTTCCACAGACACCTTTTCATAGCTTCATCTATAGCTCAAAACAATAAATCTGTATTATTTATTTATTGCATATTGGGAGCAGGGTGTAGAGAAACACCATCTTTCCAAAGGTCAAGTAGTGAATTATCCTTAGAGCCAAGCTTTAAATTAGGGATTTTTCTAATTTGAACCTTTGTCTTTTCAATATTATAATATATTAAAGCAGTAGCCAAGCAATAGAATGAGACCCTGCCGAATAAAATCGTATACAATTTTTTCCAAACCCAAAAACAAAACATAAAAACTTAACTGAGATAACTAAAATAACTATGGGTATTGCTCGACGGCACCCCCACCACCACATCCCCCTCTTCCTTCCTCCCTATCTCAACTTCTCTGCCCCACCCTTTCTACCTCCCTCTCTCTCCTCCCTCCTCCAACAACCTCCCTACTTCCCTCCACCTTTACTCCTCAAATTCCGCCCCCTCAGATGTGGTGCCGAGGTGCCACCCGAGCAACCCATCTTTTATCAAAAGAAATATATCATACTTAAATAATACCAACACCATATTACAGTTGAGAAAATTATAAACCCCCCTCCCCCCCGACTTCCCAAAGTGAAAACAGGGTAAAAAAACACAAGAAAACCCACTAAACTACATCAAACTACATCAAATTGTTATATAAATCCTATTGAAAATTTAACTATAAATATTTAATTATATGCTAAATACAATTTCTTTGATTGATATCTCCCTTGTATATAATCTATCCATTTTTTCCAGTCCAACATATATTTTTCATTTGAGTGATCCTTCAAATATGCAGATATTTTGGCCATTTCTGCCAAGTTTATTACTTTCAAAATCCATTCTTCAATAGATGTTAATTCTGGCTTCTTCCAATATTGTCCCACCAACAGTCTTGCTGCTGTAATGAGGTTCAAAATTAAGTTCATCTCTATGGTGGTACAGTCTTTTGTAATACCTAACAAAAACAACTGTGGAGAAAATTCAATACGTTTTTTCAAAATATTTTGAAGTATCCACCATATTTTTATCCAAAAAGCCTTGATTTTCCTACAAATCCACCATACATGAAAATAAGTAGCGTCCATACATTCACATCTCCAATACTTAGATTGTAAATTAGGGTACATATATGATAATTTTTTCGGATCCAGATGCCATCTATAAAACATTTTATAAAAATTTTCTCTTAAATGTTGCGCTTGTGTAAATCTTACATTTTTCACCCAGATCCTCTCCCATATTTCAATCATAATTGGTTGTCCAAAATTTTGTCCCCATTTTATCATACAGTCCTTAACTAATTCAGTTTCAGAATCAATTTCTATCAATGCATTATACAATCTTTTAATGTGCATAGACCTTTGGTCTCTAACTTGTTTAATTAAATTTTCATCTGTTAAAGATAAGCCCGTCTTAAAGTCTTTTTCCCATCTAGTCTTCAATTGTGCACATGGAAACCAAGTATGAACTATTCCTTCTTCCCTTAACATACTCAAGGACTTCAATAATAACAAATTCCCTTCTTTAATTAGGAGTTTCTCGTAGGGCACCGTATCTTGAACTTGTAATCTATTTATGTTCTCTACTGCGTGTCTGGGAACTGTCCAAAGAGGAATCTTTTCATTTAATTTATACTGATACTTTTTCCAGATACGCAGTAGAGCACTTCTCAATAGATGCTCCTTGAAACCCCTATCCACCTTTTTATCATATAAATTGTATACAATTTTATTCAGTTGAGTTGTTTTTATATCGATTCTTTGTTATATTTATAATTTTAAAATTAATAAAAAAATTTACAAAAAAAAAATAGAATGAGACCCTGCCAAAGTCAAATATTCTGATGAAGAATTTCAAACTAACTTAGATAACGTTTCAGTTCTAAGCAAATAATTTTTTCCATCATGTTCTCTCCAACTGATGTTTCCCTTCAGTTGCAATTAAACAACAGCTTCTTTACTGAAAAAGGAAGGCAGGATGGGGTAGGGTGGGTGGGGGTAAGAGGAATGGTTTCTTCTATGTTTTGCTCAGTTCTATTTATATCTGCAGAACTAGTTATTTATTACTTACATAGATTGCTTTATCCTGTATAATGTGTGACCATAACTACTGAAATCCCAAAAAATCAAAAACCATGTTTCGGCTTCTCTAGAAACTGCGTTGAAACAATAAGAACTGCAGCAATCTGTCAGTAAAATGATTTTTACGCATTTTAATTAAGGAAGGAGTCTAATTTAGATATTTGAAAATGATAAGAGAAGAGTGTTGATGATGCTTACAGCCTTGTGTGCAGCAGATGGCCAAGATACATGTTTGTGTGAGTTGACAGACACCTTAAATAGTCGATTCAACAGAATTATGTAAAAGCATAACAACTTTGCATCTTGTGCTTTCATTCTATTGTTTCAGTTATGGTGGCAATGATATTTATTTTTATTTTTTACTATGTAATTATTTATTCATTTTATGTATTTAGCTAAAAAGCAGTATTTTTCTACTTAATCACAAATGGTATTTACTGCAGCATTACAGTTATAAATGAAACACGGGATATATTATATGAACTATGCACACTCATTTCCATATTTTATGGCAGAGATATTTTTCACAAAAGAAAAAGTCGAGAGGCTTTTCTATTATATTTGGCATTATGTTCTTATTTTGTGATTAGATTCGCCCAATATGTCCACTAGGAGTTTTTTTTCTGCAATTCGAAACATGATCTGACCTGACAAAAAAACCCAATCGCTATCCTCTTCTGGCTTCTTTATGACTAGGAGAAAGAAAGGATAGGAAAGGGAAATCAAAACTGATATCTACAGACTACCGTAGCATTTCTCAACTTGGCAACTTTAACGTGAGTGGACTTCAACTCCCAGAATGCCTTAAATTTAAGCCTTGTGCTTGCCTGAAATCAGATGCCCTGGAAAAGTGGAGAAGCTTTGAGTTCAGTCAAAGTTGATTCTTCTTCTAGAGTGAGAGTGAATGGGAATATCAGGTGCTGAGTCATCCCTTCCATTTTGCATCTGACCTACTGGAAATGGAAAAGGGTCTATAATATGAAAATTATATTGGGTCTGGCCCCATCATTAGTCCTTGGTTAGAAAAGCAGAAATTCTTTTCCATTTGAAGATCAGTTAGATACAGGCAATGAAAGACAGCAACCTCCCATTCAATAAAACAAAATAAAAGAATAAAAGAAGGAGTTGGCTGTGATAAGGAACCATGGGATCATATTTCGCTAGTCCACCTTTTTTTTGTCTACTTTCTGACTAATAGTATCCCTTTGACAGTATGTTTTAACTGTGTTAGCCAATGTCATGATTTTTCTGATTGCAAATCTTTAAAACCCACTGTTTTAGGCAAGACCAGCAATCTTGCTTTGGAATATTTTAATTCCAAGCACTCCATTTCTGTACAAAATAAAGTTATTTCCACCTTACTTGTTAACTGGCACACATTTCACGTTCAACAAATCCAGAGTTTCTCTGGAAACATGCATGGATGAATTGAGGATGCTTCCTCCATTTTGCAAAATAAAGATAACACACATTCTGCACTAAAGAGAGACACTTTATAAAACTTTGCTGGGATGGACTTCAGCAAAGGTCCTCACAGAATTGTGCCCAAAGATTCCATAGTACTAACATCAATAAAATTTATTTTCATGTGCTTTAATTATTTGTCAGCCGAACAACCCACAATTAGATCAACAATGCTTGGCAAACATTAAGGGTTTATTCTACTGAAGGTTTTTGTCTTTTGAGAATATCTGCTTGGAAAACAGGAATTAACCTCATTTCTCTCTAAAGTTATGATGATGAACAAGGAAGTTTACTGATCTAGAAATTATGTCTGGGACTTTTTCAGGGAAATAAAACAGGAAAAGTTGCAAAGTATTTTGTTACATTTTAAATATCATATTCTTATATAATTATTCTAATGCACAAGCATACCAATAACCACCTTAATATGTCATCAGTGTTCATCAGTTTATTCGTAGATTTTTCCAATCAGAAAATGACTTGAGTTAGCAGTACTGCAAAAAAAAGTGTAAAGGAAATGACTAATCAAGTACTTGAATGAATATCAGGTTTAGAATCAGGTCTCATGCCTTACATTTTCATCTCATATGCTTTTCAGTGCAAATGTGAACCTCTCTGCCATTAGAGAAAGATATTTTCAAGAAATATATACTAATCACAGTACATTATATGGTTCATTTACTGTCAAAATAATCTTTAAAAATAACTCTCATACAGCATTTTATTATCTGGTTTTTTTTCAGTTTCCTTTGTGGCATCATAATATATTAGTTTCACATAAATTACTTTTAAAAATAGTTTTATCTGCCTGGGATTTACTGTACTGTACTGTACCAAATAAAACTTCATGAAGTAGGTTGTGTGATTGTTGCAAGAATGCACAAGAAAGCTAGATAATTGTTTTTGGAGGAGATGAAGAATCAAAGGAACAGAGGAATATTGAGATGTTAACAGCATGTCCCCAGATTTGGCTCTGCCAAAGTTTGGGAAGTCAGTGATTCTGCTGGAGAGAGTGATACAATGCAAAATAGCAAGACTTGACTATAAATTTCTATTCTGAGTTCCCTCATTTAAAAGATTCATATTTTCACATATGTTGTTGCACATTTATGCTATAATTTATGAGATCCAGCTTTTTGCATTTATGAAGCAAAACTAGATATAGAACAAATGTGGCTTACAGTTAGGAACATAAAAATTTAAAAAAATGTAAAATTGTCATTGTTCCCATTATTGAATTAAATGTGTTTGGTTTTCAAAGGCTTCCACATCTTTATAATGACAAAATATTATTGGAATATAAACTATGTATATAATTGTATTGCAGAGGCTTTATATAATCTAAACAAGTGTTATAGATTGTTTTATTTATCTACTAAAGACTTCATAAAATTATGCCTCAAGAGATTGAACAAATATTACTTACCACTTTGCAACATATTCTAAAACTGCTGACTTCTTTATGCTTCATTTCTCTGTCAATACTCAGCAGCATTTTTCCCCTCTGTAAATCCAGTCAGAGAACACTTTGATGCCTGCTTTTACTATCCAGATAGTTCAAAATTCCAAGACTTTTAAAATAATATTTATTTCAAGAACTCAGTTCTTGAAATATACTGTAGGTTAGCTGCACATTGATTCTATCCACCTTCCTTGGCCTTTGGACAGTAACAAACAGGCAAGAGGTACTTTTGTTATGAAATGAAGGTTCATAAAACTAAAAACTATATTGCTTTGAAAATTAACTGTAGGCCCAAGGCACTAGCATTAGACTGTATTAAATTAGACTTCCCTTTTGTAACTGTTCATTTATATTATTGCTATTGGTCACAGACGTTTTAAGCCATCAGGCACACAAATTCATTTTTAATTGCTTTTGTTTTGTTTTCTGATGTTTTTCAGCCCCTCGCTGGGATGTGAATCAATTTTAGTATTATAAAGTTGGCAATCAAAGAGGGAATATCCATTATTTTAGTTTGCAAAGAATCATTATTCTTCTGAACTATAAAGCACTGTTGCTAATAAAACATCTTTGATTTAGGTAAGGTAAATATTGATGAATATTTTATATTTGCCCAAGTAACCCAGTATTAAAATAATATTTTTTGCAATCTTTGTGGCATTATATGGATAGAAACATGAGGAGAATTAAATCCCTAATAGGATTTTTATATTGTTATGTAGATTAGTATTAGTGTTACTATGTTTGAGCTAGTTTCATTAAAAATAATAGTAATAATAATGTGGTTCTTGTATAGAAAAGTTCATATACAAGGAATCCGATACATTGCCCAATTAATTTTTTCCTCTAGAGAGACTGATCAATTTTCATATAGCAATGCATTGGAGAGGCAGAGAAGAAATGGTAATAAAAGGATTTTGGTTGAATCTGCCCATTCTGGTAGTGAAATCTGAATGGGATACTATACATCCCTATCCCATGACAATTGAAATGGATGGGAGATTCCAGTGGATATCATCCTGACCCACTCTTTGTCTTTGGAAAATTAAGCAAGATAATACTTTTTCATTGCACCTTTCTGTAAAGGTTCTTTTTGCTTTTTCTAACCTAGTTATTCTAATTTATTTACTTAATACCTCAATTTGTACAGCCACAGGTTTCAATGATTGACATGCTAATTTTAACTTATGAATAATCATTCATTTTTGTTTTCTTGTGCTTTATTGTTAGCTGCCTATAGAAGAGATGGGTCAAAGGAACTAAAAGATGTGAATAAAGGGAGCCAGTAACAAGAAATCCACAGAAAAGAACTGATAAGAAATGCAAGTTGCAATCATCATTTTTCTTTTAAATAAAAGCAAATGATGCTATTCTAGATTCAAGGAAGTAAGAATGGAATTCACATGCTTGACCATCACTTCATACACCATGGAAAACATTGGAAATAAACAGATAAAGATTTGAATTAAAAAAAAAAGACGTTCCAGAGAAGCAATAGACTTTTAGAAAGAGGAGCAGGATCTGAGGTTTGGATGGCATTGATATTTACAATATGGTAACATTAATCTGGATTTTAAAAAATTATTAGATGCACTATATTAAGAATATGGAAAAGATATTCGTAAGTCCAGGTTATGCCCCAAAAACGCTTTTGTAGATGTCAACTCAAAAAGCATTTCGTAGAAGGGAAACAGCAGGCAAAGACTAAAAGTCATACAAAAGTGAAAAAGATAGCTACTACATAAATTTGATCGATAAACAGAGTTTCAAATCTGGAGGTCATCAAGCCTTTTGCCTGGGAAGCAAATTTGTCAAATGTTTTATTTACAAACAGATTATTTGTCTTCATCTCTTGGCACGCTCTTCAGTGTACTCCAAACACCAACTGTTCTCTGAAATCTCTAACCTGGTTCTTTCTTGCCCTTGTTGGTGTTGGGACAGACAATATGTTGCATTATAGTCAATTTCCTGGGTCCCTTAAAGTGACCTCTACTTTTGCCATCTAACATCCATCCCCAGGCAGCCATCCAACATCCATCCTCAGTTCCATTCTCAGGTGTACCATCTTGGTTCTTCTGTTTCTTCCTCCCAGCTTTTTCTCTTTCCATCCCTGCATTTTTTTCAATTCTATTGCTTTTTTCTCTTTTTAGTTGTTATACGGTGGCTGCTGGTTCGTTGGGTGTTAGTATATGTGACTACAACTCTGGCTGATTATGGCTGCACTGTACAATAATCCAAACATTTCCAATATCTCTTGACGCTCTTCTTCTAACCTTCCTGTGTCTTCCTTATAATGGTCACCTGGCACTTGAAAAAGAGAAGGCTCACCACTTTTCCCACCATTATTTCTGGCTTGGGTCTCTGTCTATGAATAAAACCCATCCCTACTAGGCTTTTTGCTGCTCTGAGATCTGAACTTTTCTCACTGGGGCTTATTCTGTTACAAAATACCTCAGTGTTTTCTCTGAGTTTTGGAAATTCTGCTGCATATATATTCCTTTTTAATATCTTTTCCAGCTTTTGCATCCTTATGTTACTTTCCCTTTTAATATTCTAAGTCTTCTTTCTGCCTCTCCTCAACTATTAAGGAACTCTTCAATGGCCCTCCACAGCACATGCACATGCTTCCATGTTGCTGGCTAGAGGTTCCCTTTTTCCATAGTGTCTTTGGAGTTCTTTCTTTTCTTCTTTCAGTCTTCTTCCTCCAACATTCTTTCCAGGTCATTTCTTCTTTTTAATTTTGCTTCATCAATTTAACTTTTCCTCTGTCTTTCCAATACTTTGGAATCCAGTTTTACTTCTCTGATTCCCTTAAATCCACAAATCAGCCTTCCCATCCCCCCTTTTTTTCCTGAAATGATTGTGTTTCTTTGAAGAAACAACTTCCTGTTTAGCTCTTCTTATGCTTTCAGGAGCAAGAAAGTGAGAAGATGCATCAGTGTTTTTTGCTTTACAGCAACCTTCCTAGAGTACTAACATTTCAATCCTCCTTGAAAATGTTAGGAGGAAAACCAGGATGGTCAGAGGCTTTTTATAATCAATCTTAATCATTTTTTTGCATACAGAGTCAATCTGATTAACATCAGCTCGGAGCAGTATTCAGACAAGTCATATGGAGGAAACATTGGCAACTGCTTGTTTTATTCATATAAATTATTTCCAGTTTGTTGATGTCAAAGAGATGAGAGATGAGACTAGAGAGGTTTAAACTGTTGTGCAAACATGTCTTGACTTCCAAGGCTATCAAGAGACCAGTCAAGTACCTGTTAACTTAGAAAGAAAGAAAGAAAAAACTTTGGATTTGAATTTTGGCCTAAAGATTTATGGGCTGATCTAATATATCAGAGTCATGTCTGAGAATCCCTTATCAAGTCCGGATGGGCAGATGAGGGTTACCAATATGATAGATAAATAATTAATACTGATATGAAATTTTATTGTATTTATTTTACCATAACATTTGATACCATTTTGTTTTATTTTTAAAACTGCCTTGACAGCATATACTGTACAATAAGCAGAAAAGGGGGATATAAATGTAATTAAACAAGTAAACAAAAATTTTACTGTCCTTACTATGTTACTATTCTTGGCAAATAGATGGGGAAGAAATGGAGGTAGTGGCAGATTTTATCTTCCTGGGCTCCAAGATCACTGCAGATGGGGACTGTAGTCAAGAAATTAAAGATGCTTGCTCCTGGGGAGGAAAGCTATGGCAAGTCTAGACAGCATACTAAAAAGCAGAGACATCACCCTGCCAACAAAAGTACATATAATCAAGGCCATGGTTTTCCCAGTTGCAATTTATGGTTGTGAAAGTTGGACCATAAGAAAGGCTAAGCACCAAAGAATTGAGGTCTTTGAACTATGGTGCTGGAGAAGATTCCTGCAAGTCCCCTGGACTGCAAGGTGATCAAACCAGTCAGTCCTAGAGGAGATCAACCCTGACTGCTCTTTAGAAGACCAGATCCTGAAGTTGAAACTCAAGTACTTTGGCCACCTAATGAGAAGGAAGGACTCACTGGAGAAGAGCCTAATGCTGGGAATGATTGAGGGCAATAGAAGAAGGGGACAACAAAGAATGAGGTGGCTGGATGGAGTCACTGAAGCAGTAGGCATGAGCTTAAATGGACTCCAGAAGATGGTAGAGAACAGGAAGGAATGTTGTCCATGGGGGTTGCGATGGGTCAGACATGACTTCGCAACTAACAACAACAACTATGTTATACATCTTAGTCCTTCACAATGGCACATGCATATTTGATAAGATGAATCAAGTTACAAATATATGAACTGACTAGAAATGGAAGAGAGATGGATGAAATAATACCTGACTCCCATAGGCTCCCTAGAATTTTTGCTCAACATGGGACTAGCAAGCTTAGGAGACCAGCTGGTGCATTAGATAGAATGCAGTATTGCAGGCTATCTCGGCCCACAGACAGGAGTTTCATCCTGACCAGATCAAAGTTGACTCAGCCTACCATCCTTCTGAGGTCAGTAAAGTGAGGATGCAGATTGTTGGGGAGGCAATATGCTGATATTTGTAAACCACTCAGAGAGTGCTGCAAAAGCACTATGGAGTGATATATTAGTCTAAGTGCTACTGCTATTGCTAATCTCAGATGATGTCATCATTGAATGTGTAACATGTACGTATTACACCATTATAGACTTGAATGGAATGGTGAAGGCCATCTAAATAAGTTGTTATGTTCAAAATTTAGTCAATTCATAAAAGTTAATGGTGGTGCCTAATGTACAGTTCTCTGTTTCCTACCCCACCCCAATAATGTGTGTGTACCTTGTAGTTCTGTACTATTATTATTATTATTATTATTATTATTATTATTATTATTATTATTAATTTAATTTCTATGCCGCCCTATTCCGGAGAACTCAGGGCGGCTCACAACATGATAGAAATTACATTAAATACATAAATATAAAAAAACCCTAAGTTAAAAAAGAAACCAATCATTCCACAAACATACACTGGCTAGGGGCAAGGTGTTAGCTGCCCCAGGCCTGCTGGCAAAAGTGTGTTTTAAGCAATTTACGAAAGGCGGAGAGGGTGGGGGCGACACGGATCTCCGGGGGAAGTTGGTTCCAGAGGGCCGGGGCCGCAACAGAGAAGGCTCTTCCCCTAGGCCCCGCCAGGTGACACTGTCTGGCTGACGGGACCTGGAGAAGGCCCACTCTGTGGGCCCTAACCGGTCGCTGGGATTCATGAGGCAGCAGACGGTCCCATAAATAACCTGGTCCGATGCCATGTAGGGCTTTATAGGTCATAACCAACACTTTGAATTGGGTTCGGAGACCAATTGGCAGCCAATGCAGCTCACGGAGTGATGCCGAAATGTAGGCATTTCTAGGCAAGCCCAACACTGCTCGCGCGGCTGCATTCTGCATTACCTGAAGTCGCTGAACATTTTTCAAAGGTAGCCCCATGTAGAGAGCATTGCAGTAGTCGAACCTCGAGGTGATAAGGGCATGAGTGACTGTGAGAAGAGACTCCCGGTCCAAATAGGGCCGCAACTGGTGCACCAGGCGAACCTGGGCAAATGTCCTCCTCGCCACAGCCGAAAGATGATGTTCCAAATTTAGCTGTGGATCGAGGAGGACGCCCAAGTTGCGGACCTTCTCCGAGGGGGTCAAAAGCTCCCCCCCAGGCTAATGGACGGATAGATTGAAATATCTTTGGGAGGCAGAACCCATAGCCACTCCGTCTTGTCGGGGTTGAGTTTGAGCCTGTTGGCACCCATCCAAACCCTAAAAGCCTCCAGAAGGCTGTTACAGAAGCAGTAGGACTAATAAAATCCATGAACATTTAAGTCCCCAAGCTGCATGTTAGTGAAGCTTGATGATTTGATGGAAGAGGGAAGGAGAAGGAGAAAATACCCAAATTCAATTTTTAATAAAATAATTGCTTCAGCTTAAGATAAAAATGAATAAAACTTACACACAGTTACTCATATATACTTTGGGAAAGAATCTTAAACACTGGATTAAGCCACACTAAGCTCTGTCCCAATTTTTTGCTCTAAGGAGATCTTTTCCACCTGAGAGCATGTCAATTGGGAGATATCTATTTCAATCACCAAGTAATTTGAGTTGGTATTTCAGAGATGAGATGCTGCAGCAGATATTATTCCAAAAAAAGTTCCAAACCAGGAGCCAGTGGTTCTATGTTCTATGTTAAATTTACTAAATTAGTTACTGAATGATCTAACTGAATGGTACAGTACTAAACATTAATAGTATTAATTATTATAGATTACACATAATTAGAAAGGAGTTTAGAATCCATTTGATCCAAATAGCTGGAAAATAGGCTCCCAACACATTGTATTACACCCTAAAACATCCTATTATGTTGTTATCAACTTTTATCATAATTAAGTTTTTTCTAATGTTTAGCCAAAAAGCTACTTTCTTGTGATTTCTAATCACTGGATGTAGTTAAGCCCATGGAGAAATAGAAAACAAGTATATTCCATTTTCTGCATGGTAGCCTTTCAAGTACTTGAAGAAAGCTTTCCTGTCTTCGTTTAATTGTGTTTTTATCAGGCTAGACTTATACAGCTATTTCAGTTACCCTTCACAGAATTTCAGCAACTTCATCAACTTGACTGGCCCTCTCCTGAAACAGCCCAATTTTTCAGTGTTGATTCTTTTTATGAATAAAACCATCTCATCCAGAACTAATTGTAGTATTACACACTCGGCTTGACTGGTAAAGAGCAGAATGGATATTACGCAAGTATTTGCCTAGACATATTTTAGAAATGTCACAGTGGAATATGAGTACTTCTGCATTTCTCACTCACGGTATTTTGGCATGTACCTTCTCTAATTATCACTGATTTCAACTGATTGATTTCAGTTTTGATAGAAGTATCAGAAGTACTTAATTAATTAAGCAGGATTCAACAGGTTCTGTGTCCTTTTAAAGACATTTAACTCAAGTAAAACAATTACCCAACATTATCATTAATTCCTTGATTGCAGGTGCTGCATGGACTTGGATTGGCAACCTTACAAATAAAAAGGTTGATATTCTATATGTCTGTCTTTGCATCTCTGTGCCAGAAGACCCATATCCAGGTAAAGTAACATATGACATTTACAGGCATAAAATATATTCCCTTCCTCCTCCTCCTCCTCCTCCTCCTCCTCCTCCTCCTCCTCCTCCTCCTCCTCCTCCTCCTCCTCCTCCTCCTCCTCTTCCTCCTCCTCCCATAATACACATACAGGCATTGTTTATGTTTGCACCATTCTTTTTCCAAATGTGTCATTTTTGAGGAGTTCCAATTTTCCACTTTCTATTTAATGCATTATAGTTGTATCTGAGAAATAAAGAACCACACATATAAATAGTATGTCCCTCACCATGATTACTCTGTAGCACAATCTTTGATTTGGCAGCAATACTTTCAAAATATTTTAAAATGTTCATTTTAATGTAGCCATCTGATTCCAATCATACAGTAGTTAAAATATTTGTATATCCATTTATTTATTTTCCATTATATATCAAAGTGTCTCTAGAATAACTCATATCATCAGCATCATTGGCAGACTCACCTTACCACTGAGAAGGACAACATACAAATTTAATAAATCATCATCTTCATCTTCTCACCTTTAGAACAACTCAAAATGGTATATTTAATGCTCCCAGTCCATCCCTTTAAACAGTACACAAATCTGTTCCAAATACGAACACTTGTTTGTTCACCATCTAATAACCATTTATGATCAAAGCAGTTTAGTCTAAGTGCTTAAGAGATCAGGGTAGCAATAGCGATAGTGCTTAGACTTGTATACCACTTCATAGTGCTTTAAGCTAGAAACCAGGAGATCTTAAATTCTAGTCTCACCTTGTACAAAAGGTCCAGTCACCCTCTCTCAGCCCAACTCATTTCACAGGGTTTCTGTTGTGGGGAAAATAGAAGAAAAGAGTGTTATGTATGCTCACAGCCTTGAGTTGTTTATAAAAATAATGAAGATAAAAAAAGAAAATAAGTCAATAAAAATAAATCAATATGAAGTGATCTATGGAAATGATAAAGGATCCCACAGTTTAAAATCTGCCAGTACATTCTGATCAGAGTGGGAGGTGGAACGATGAGTTTCTTGGAAAGGAATTCAACACAACTGTAGCGTTTTGTATTTACATGCTGATCTAGTTAAACAGATAAAGTGCTATATCTAAATTTTAAGAGTTCAAAAATATTCTGAAATCTCAGTTTTCACAAAGTGCATGAGCATTCAATAAAATTGCAAGATGTGAAAGTCAGTTGAAGCAACCTCCTTTCCTCTTGGATTTTTTTTTTTCCAAAGGCAGAATTACTGTATATAACATTTATAAATCTGAGCCTGGATTTGTATTGTTGGTGTGCCTTCAAGTAAGTGTTGATTCTTAGTGACCTCCTAGACCAGTGTTTCTCAACCTTGACAATTTTAAGGCATGTGGACTTCAACTCCCAGAATTCCACAGCCAGCAATGCTGGCTGTGGAATTCTGGGAGTTGAAGTCCACATGCCTTAAAATTGTCAAGGTTGAGAAACACTGTCCTAGACTAATTCCTACGGGGTTCTTTAGAAGTGGTTTGCCATATCGTCTTTCTAGGGCTGAGAGACTATGATTGACTCAAGGTCATCCAACTGGTTCTTATGTAAGATGAGACTAGAAGTCTGTCTCCTGGTTTCCAGATTGCTGCCTTAACCATTTCACTTGTATATAGCTAGTGCATTAACAATTACATTTAAAACAAATGTGTAGGTAGGCTTATGTTCTAGATAGGAACAATGGGGAAGTATTATCCCAGTCACTACCTTAAAGGACTGCCAAATCCAAAAACATTCTCCAAGTGCAAGCAAGGTTCTTCATTGTTCTCCTGGCCAACTCTTCAGAATTAGTTGCACCTTATGTTTAATATAGTGTTTGTAGTACTTCCTTCAATTAAATGAAAAAATATATTACGGCCACATATTGAATGACCTATGAGAACACACCATTCAGACAATAATACAGTACTTAATGCAAAGTAACACAGAAGCAGGAGATTATATAATAAAACTGGAGACAGTGAACAATTTAGCTGTTATGTTCTCATTACATATTACTATATTCTACATGCACAATGAAGCTACATTATAAGCAGTAGAAGACTGAGATGGAATTAATTTTGGTGGCCTGGGAAGATTACAGCTTTTTCCCTACCAAGGTTGAAATGCTTAATAAATTGATTAAATAGAATAAATCAATAAATTCCTATAAAATTTACAGGCACAACAAAAAGTACTTATACAATCTGACCAACTAAGTCACAAGAGCAAGTACATTGTCATAAAAAGCTTTAGTAAATCTTTACAGCAAATAGAAGATTTTAAATCAAACCTGACCAAAAGCTCTGAGATTATAAAACAAATCCAATTTGATAAAATGTTAACTTGGCTATTGACTCCGATTCAAACACCAGCATTTTGGAAGTTAAATTTTAAATTTTACCATTCAGTGTTTAGGACCCACTATTTTGAGAAACATTCTATCTTGATTCTAGCCCATGGCCCACAAAATCCTTGGAGAGCAGTTCTAAATAAGAAAGTAATATAGTAAAGATTAGGTTTAATAAAATTTATAAAAAAATTAGTGAATCCTGAACTTATGGAGAATGGATTAAATACATCACTGCCCAATCACATGCATTTGAGATCTGAAGTACGGTCTTCAAGTAATAATTAGTACTGATAGTAGTGTTTTAGAGGAAAATAATTAAACTATATATCTAAATAAGTATTAATGCAGTAATTTAGCATCAAATATTCTCATGCCAGCATATTTTCATGACCAGTTTTAATAGAGCAGAAATGGTAGAAATAAGCAAACAAATAAAAACTAAGAAAACCCTGGATAAATGGAGCACTTCTCTATGTTGACTTCTCTGCCTTCTTTTTTTTTTAACTTATCCCATATGTTTCAATTATTTGATTTGGGGATTTTAGAATGACAATCTCTTTGTTTTCTAAAACAAATTAATCCTGCTCAGTACTGAGCAAATGGCTTGTGCTCTCTTGACACTGATTGGAGATTTGTAATAAAAGCACAGCATCATATCCACAAAGTAGGATTGGAAAACAGCCATTTCATCTATCTTTGGAATCAGGATCAAAAATGTGTGAGGATCTGATTAATAAAATTAAAGTTAAGAGTATCAGAAATTTTTAATTTGAACCTCTTCCTAGCGTGCCTAAAGTTTTCATCTTTTTCTCTGTTAGCATGCCAAAGGCATATGCAGACTTTGGTTCAGGACCAACTGAATTGTTAATTCTTTTATATAAAAAGAATTGAGATTAGAGGTCCAAATAACTAGGTTATTACAGCAACCTGGATTTGATGAGCAAAAGTTGCCAACAACTTCTTCAAAACACTGTCTTGTTTTTTTTTTTTTTTTTGCGCTTAAGCCAGGGGTTCTCAACCTTGGCAACTTTAAGACTTGTGGACTTCAACTCCCAGAATTCCTCAGCCAGCAAAGCTGGCTGAGGAATTCTGGGAGTTGAAGTCCACAAGTCTTAAAGTTGCCAAGGTTGAGAACCCCTGGCTTAAGAGGATGCTACATGTATGCCTATGCATGCTCCATTTTCTTCCTCTAATTTATACAGATAAAGCAGGACACCGAAATCAACTGGATAGAATGAATGTAGTGAAAAAAATCTAGCAAAAAATAATAAAATACATTCTCCCCACCCATTGCCAAGTCTAAAAAGAATCTGGATAAGAAGCATTCACCAAGAACCATCTTTTGTAATATTTAGACTTTGAATTAATTGAAATTCAGAGCAAACTTTCCTGTTTAGGGAAATTATATTAAGCACTTTGAATTTAATTATCTTTGACAATATGTGTGGAAGTTAAGGTTTTATACATATCTGTCTTTCTATTTTACAACAAATTATCCAATTGTAAACTGATCAAAATTCTTCCTCATCTAAATCCTGGATATATGGTAGAACATTTTACAACCAACACATGACTACTGTTTAAATATAAGCTATAGTATAATTCTTTGCATGTATATAGTTCCTTGCATCTATCATGAAGACAATATTATATATGTATAAATATATATAAGATTATATATTTTTAATGGGAGAAGACAGCAAAAAGATGATAAGTGGCAGGGAAAAAGCAGAACTGCTTAATTCATTCTTTACATCTCTCTTTACACAAAAGATAACAACAGTACAACATATCAAAAAGAGCACATAAAAAACATATTAGGAATACAAGTCAAAATAGGCAAGAAAATAGTAAGGGAAAACCTATTCACTCTAGATACGTTCAAATCACCAGGACCAGATGGATTACATCCCAGCATTCTGAAGGAGCTTGCAGACACGATTTCAGAACCACTAAACCATATCTTTCAAAGATCCTGGAGCAACTACCACAGGACTGAAAAAGAACCAATGTGTTCCCCATCTTTAAAAAGAAAAAAGAAAAGAATGCACCCAGAAACCTACAGACCAATCAACCTGACATCAATATCAGACAATATCCTGGAAAAGATAAACAAACAACAGATCTCTAAACACCTAGAAGCAAGTAAAGTTATTATCAGAAGCCAACAAGGATTTGTGAAAAACAGTTCAGGCCAAACAAATCTTATTGCATTATTTGACAAAGTGATTAAATCAGTGGACCAGTGAAATGCTGTGGATATAATACACTTGAATTTTAGTAAAGCATTTTACAAAGTAGACTACAACCTACCATTTGCTAAGATAATGTAGGTTAGATAGCATCACCTCCAGATGACTGACCAACTGCCTTCAACATGTAGTCCTCAATAAAACTACTGTACATCTACATGGAAGGAGTCCTGTCTTAAGCCCAATATTTTTCAATATCTTCATTAGTCTGAAATTTTTCAATATCTTCATAAATTATTTAGATGAGGGAATAGAAGGCGAACTCATTAAATTTGCAGACCACACTAATCTGATGGGAACAGCCAATATTTTAAAAGATAGGCTACAGAATCTAGAAGGATCTTGACAGACTTAAAACCCGGGGCCCTATCCAACAAGTGTAATCGTGAGAAAAAGAAGGTTTTACACTTAGGCAAGAAAAACAAAATGCACAGTTATAGAATATGTGGTATCTGGCTCAACAGCAATAACTGTGAGAAAAAATCTAAGACTCCTAGTGGACCGCCAGTTAAATATTAGCCAACAGTGTGCTACAGCTGCAAAAAAAAAAAAAAAAAGCCAACGTAGACCTAGGCTGCATTAACAGAGGAATAGAACCAAACCCAAGTGAAGTGTTTTTAATGCCAATTTATAATTCCTTGATAAAAAATACATTTTGAATATTGCATTCAGTTTTAGTTGACATGATATAAAAAAGATGCTGAGACTCTAGAAAGAATGCAGAGGGGAAAAAAACTACAGTGATTAGGGGACTGGTTGCAGGAACTATCTATGTCTAATCTAAGGAAGAGAGGGACTATGGATGATATGCTAGCAGTCTTCCAATATCCAAAGGGTTGTCACAAAGAAGGGGAAATCAGCTCATTCTCCAAAGCATCTGAAGGCAGGACAAGAAGTAATAAATGGAATTTATCAAGAAGAGAAGCAACATTCCCTGACAGTGAGAATAATTAATCAGTGGAACGGCTTGCCTTCAGAAGCTGTGGGTGCTCCATTACTGGAGGTTTTTAAAGAAGAATTTGGACAGCTATTTGTCTGAAATGGCACAGGATTTCTTGCATGAGCAGGGGATTGAACTAGAAGAACTCCAAGGTCCCTTTCATCTCTGTTACTCTGTTATTTTATTTTCAGTGCTTTTTTTGTAAAAAAAAAAAAAAAGTGCCGGAACTCACACACGTCATACAACCCACCTTGCCTACCCTAGAAGGTTTCATCCCAAAAAGGTGCTGGAACTCTGTTCTGGGCATTCTATGACAAAAAAAGCCCTGTTTATTTTACTTTATTTTATCTTTTATGGCTTCCATCTTGTCAAGTGAATCAAGGTAGAACAACTTAAATGAATTTAACTTAGATAACAAAAGGAATTACTCCAAATCAGAATCCTGAGCTATGGCTATGAGAAGCACTCAGGGGGTTAAATATATATATATAGAACAGCATCTTTCCAATTAGATGCAAGCTAAAATGAAATCCCTGGGCAGAGCTTGATAATCTTAATTATGAGACTAGATTCGAAGGTTATAAGTGGCTCCTGGATTGCTTCCTGCTTTCCTTGTTGTTATCATAGCTGCGGGATTCTAAAAATATTGCTATTTTTCCATTCTACTAATTTATTTGTAATTGAATTACTTGTTTCAAGCTGGCTGCCTCCTCTGATGCAGAATGCACAAAGTGAGATAAATGTGCAGAGTGATCACTACTGAAATTTTATACTGCAGGGGAGTAGTCTTTAGTGCCCTTATTAGACTAATATTAATTGAGAACTAGTGTAGAACAATGGGTAAGATTCTGAGCTACAAACTAGAAACTTCAGTGTCAGATTTCTCTTTGCAAAGAACGTTCTGTAAATGCTACAAATCAAGGGTCTCCAACCTTGGCAACTTTACAGCTTGTGGATTTCAACTCTCAGAATTCCTGTGCTGGCTGAGGAATTCTGGGAACTGAAGTCCACAGGTCATAAAGTTGCCAAGGTTGGAAACCCCTGAGCTAAGCAAATCACTAAGGTTCATCTACCCAGGTGTAAAAGAAGGTAATAATGCATAATTGCCTGCACAGTTGTTGAAGCACAGTGTGGGTTCGTTTTGAATGTATTTTTAAATAACATTCACTCTGTAAAAATATTTAGAGAAA
Source organism: Bothrops alternatus (assembly GCA_034064705.1). Classification (NCBI taxonomy): domain Eukaryota; kingdom Metazoa; phylum Chordata; class Lepidosauria; order Squamata; family Viperidae; genus Bothrops; species Bothrops alternatus. Next base: position 3,353,397 of record JARGCV010000085.1, read on the forward strand.
TTATTAGAGTCCTTTAATGCCGTTGATGTGAACATTTCCTCACTCATTCTGTAGATTGGCAATAATGGATGAATTATTGTATCATGAACTGGATTTGGTATTACCAAAGAAAACTTTTTCTCCTTTACCAGAATATATGGAGTTCTGTACATGTGTCAAATCCCTTTTCTGCATTCAGTGCAGAAAATATCAAATTTATATTTTAAATGTAGGTGACTTATTCGGTCTGTATAAATTACCATCTTCAAATCATATAATTTCTATTTTACAGACCTTCAGTATACTATGCTTTGTATTCAAAACATCATATTCAAAGGGACCTGCTTTGTGAATTGCCTTGTCATGAGTTGAATCTTGCAATATAAATGTAATCTACAATGTTCACAATCCACTGTTCCATTACTGACTTACTACATCATAATTATGTTTTAATTCTATTGTCCTAGACAATACAGCAAACGCCTTATAATTCTATTTCCCATTTTTAATCTCTTGAGGTCAGCCAGGCAGAAAGATAATATACTTTCCGCACATAACAAAAGACAATATGGTATAGATTTTTGCATGAAACAAAAAAAGAGAACTTATGATTTATACTTTTGATGATTGGACAGAATATATTATACAAAAAAGTGTTATGTTGTAATCATAGAGTAAGAGGTAAATTTATAATTGTACTTATAGCTGCTTCTTTATATAACTGTTTTCTTTCTTTTCTATTTTTCTTTTATGATTCCCTTTCTTGCAGTTTTAACTTTTTTATTGCTTCCTTCTTTTCTTTTTCTCACTTTACATTAGTTTGTACTGAGTTTTCATTTTCATTTTTTTCCCAAAAAATCATATATAGTCCTTTAAAGAGATGCTGTTGTGGAGTTCAGCTGTAGACACGGAGATGGGTCTGGAGTTCCAGTCTAGCACAATAGTGACATTGGAAGTGCGTTGTTGTTATATCTGTGGATGTTATCCTGTAACACCCCTCATGGTTTTCTATCAGTTTCTGACAGTGCCTGTCTTCAAACCTGGTGAAGGCTTTCCTATATAATAATAATAAAGTTGGAAGGGACCTTGGAGGTCATCTAGTCCAACTTCCTGCTCAGGCAGGAAGCCCTGCACCATTTTGGACAAATGACTGTCCATTGTCTTCTTAAAAACTTCCAGTGTTGGAGCATTCACCGCTTCTGGAGGCAGGTTGTTCCATTGGTTAATTGTTCTAACTGTCAGGAAGTTTCTCCTGAGTTCTAGGTTGCTTCTCTCCTTGATTAGTTTCCATCCATTGCTTCTTGTCCTGCCTTCAGGCGTCTTGGAAAATAGCTTGATTCCCTCTTCTTTGGGGCAGCCCCTGAGATATTGGAACACTGCTATCCTTCTCTTCATTAAACTAGACATACCCAATTCCAGCAACCATTCCTTATATGTTTTAGCCTCCAGTCCCCTAATCATCTTTGTTGCTCTTCTGGGTTGGCCAGAAGTTTCTATCAGCAACTGCAACTTCTAGTTTCCTTGACTGGATGTCACAGTGGTACAGAGTTCACAGCACCTTTTCAGTGTTTGCATGGTTGACCTCAAAGTTTCTTCCCAGACTCCAGTATGCTATAGAGCAGCTGACGAGGCATACAGTAGTCATTCATTCTGAGGACATGTCCAAATTATCACATTTGGGCTTTGATAATGAAAGACTCATTGCAGGTGGAGTTTGAAGGAGCCAAGACCTCCTGGTTGGAAACACATTCTTGTCAAAGAATGCTGAGGGTGGAGCACACATGTGAAACTTCTCCAAATGTTTGATGGCTTTTGGTAGAGAATCCAGGACACACATCCATATTAGAGAGAAGAGGTAATCACAACCCTATAGATTTCCAGTTTTCTGCAGATATATATCTTTGTTGATTGAACTGGCACTATACTGCTTTGCTGATCATGGAGCCAATATGGTAAAAATGGATACTTGAAGAAAATCTAAAAGGTGGGATCTACAGACATTTGTGTTTTTATTCAGTCTTCTATATAAAACACAAATCATCCAGATTTTTGCAAGGGAGTTTTGGTGGAAAGAAAAACTGTGCATGTAAACTGTAGAATTGTGGAGAGGAACATATAGGTCAAGAACAGCAAGGAAAAAATCAGTGGGAAATAGAGCAGAAAATGGAAAACAACATTTGACCTAGAGATTAATTTATAAGGGAACTAAATATAATCATGGCATTTTACTGTATTTTCCATACTAATACTAGCTTTGTGTAGAAATCAAAAAATGCAAGATTATTAAAATAGTTAATCTTTATTTAGTCCTTCGTATTAGAAACTCAATTTTTTTCTTTGAGCATATATATTGAAAGGATCAAGATTAAGATCAAGATTATGTTCTTCATAAAAAGGCAAATCCTATAAAACCATTAAAAGTCGTCTATGAAATTGTCGCTATGGATGTACAATAAGTGTATGAATTTCTTTCACTTAAAAACATATAGTTTGAGTTGCAATCACTCAGTTTTTAGTAATGGCTATATTCAAAACAAGAGTTGGTTGGAAGAAATCTATCTACAATCCATCTGTACTTGTGGCATATCACTGTTGCACCACAGTCTTGTCTGTGTAAATCAGCATAGTTTTGATGACTTCAATAGATGTATGCCCACTGCAACAAACAGAAGACTTTACCTAATTTGTTTACTTGGCAAAACATATTTACTGTGTTATTTAAATAGAATGAATGGTTTTGTTTTTATACAGCCAAAATAAATTCAAAATCTATGGCATGAGTTATGACATAATGAGTCATAAAATCATGGCAAGAACAAGCAAAGCAAGGGATTGCACCATCTGTTCTGCAGGATGAATTGGCTACATACATATTGCTATCCTCAACAGGGAACCCATGTTTGAACCCCAGATTCACACAGTCAAACATAACTAAAAGAAAAAGGTGAGTATAATATCAAACAGTTACCAGGGTCTTTTCAGATACAATTGAAAAGCTAAAGTAACCTAAACTTTCAATCAAAAACATGAAGGAATGCATTTTGCTTTTATTTCTATTTACTCTTACAATCCAGGTTAAGGGCCATTTAAAAAAATCTGGTCAAATTAATTCTTCATCTGTTTCATCTTCCAGAGCCTATAAAATGTTAAAACATTGGCTGCATTCCCAAAATGTTACAGTCTTTCAATAGTCCTATTCAGAAAAACTCATGACAGAGCATCAGAATTTCAGAGTGGACATAGAGAAAACCCTTACTGGAAATATAAGTACAATATAGATAATTTGTATAGCTTTCTTGCACATGTATAGTTTAAGTATATTAAGGTTTGTTTGTTTATTTTTCTGATTTTAAAGCACAGACCAGCTCTTCATATGACATATTATATGAATAACCTTAATACATATAAATATCTAAATGGAGGAAAGTAAATAAAAAATAAATAATATTTTTATTTCATATATGTGTGTGTGTATTGCAATTTTATGTCTCTGCCTTAGTCTATTTATAATTTAATGTTTTATTCAAATTTTTAATAAAATTATTTGAAAAACAGTAGACATAAAAGTTCCTAGATATGTAGTTACCAGTCATTTTCAGAAATGATCACAGATTAGCCCTGTTACAGAAATCAAAATTGTATGAAGTAATACAGGTGTGTCTTTAATAATTTGTAGTTGAATTTTGCCCAGTCAAGTATTATATTTTATATTTAGCCATATTTGCAAATAAGTGACAATATAATTTGTTTAAATAAATTTATAAATTTGCATTATAAATATATAAGCTTTACATTAACCAAATTAAAGAACAAAGCCACTTCTATACCAGTTAGATAATTTTATCATCCTTCACTTTCTAATTTGAATAAATGTTGTTTTTACTTAAATAATAAGGATCCACTATTACATTATTACGACATTCGTTAGCTTTAATTCCTAGTTACACATGGCTTCCAAAGAGGCTTGTGTTTCCTTAAGCAGACTTTTTTTTATGGATAATCTCTCTAAGTGGGGCTAACTTTGAAAAATGTTCGGAGACTTCAGGTAATGCAGAATGCAGCCGCGCGAGCAGTGTTGGGCTTGCCTAGAAATGCCCACATTTCGGCATCACTCCGCGAGCTGCATTGGCTGCCAATTGGTCTTCGAACCCAATTCAAAGTGTTGGTTATGACCTATAAAGCCCTACATGGCATTGGACCAGGTTATTTACGGGACCGTCTGCTGCCCCATGAATCCCAGCGGCCGGTTAGGGCCCACAGAGTGGGCCTTCTCCAGGTCCCGTCAGCCAGACAGTGTCGCCTGGCGGGGCCTAGGGGAAGGGCCTTCTCTGTTGCGGCCCCGGCCCTCTGGAACCAACTTCCCCCGGAGATCCGTGTCGCCCCCACCCTCTTCGCCTTTCGTAGATTGCTTAAAACACACTTTTGCTGGCAGGCCTGGGGCAGCTAACACCTTGCCCCTAGCCAGTGTATGTTTCTGTGTATGTTTGTGGAGTGATTGGTTTCTTTTAGCTCAAGGGTTTTTTATAGATATGTGTTTATTGTAATTTCTATCATGCTGTGAGCCGCCCTGAGTTCTTTGGAATAGGGCGGCATAGAAATTAAATAAATAATAATAAATAATAATAATAATAATAATAATCCATGTCTTATATTATTCAGTGACCATTCAAAGGTATGACAGTTATGACAAAGTTATGGTGTGTGTTGGTTCTCTCCTTGATTAGTTTCCATCCATTTCTTCTTGTTCTGTCTTTGGATGTTTTGGAGAATAGGTTGACCCCCTCTACTTTGTAGCAGCCCCTCAAATATTGGAACACTACTATCATGTATCTCCGGGTCCTTCTTTTCACTAGACTAGACATACTCAATTCCTGCAACCGTACTTCATATGTTTTAGCCTCCAGGCCCTAAGCACTTTTGTATATATATATATTTCATCTTAACAGAATCTACCAATCTTTCAGGATGGCTTCTGCAACATCTTTTCCCCTTTTTATCTCTTGAACCTTGTCACTGTTGGGGATCTTGGTAACCATCCAATAACTCCTCTGGAAACAACTCTCTATGTTTTTCTCTTCTAATCAACACTGCTTCTCTGGCCCTCCATAGTAACAAAACTGGATAACTGCTAGCTACTCTTTGTATCTTTATCTCCTGTCCCTTTCTTTTTCTGACTTTGTTCACCCTTGACCGATAGCCTGTCAACTCTGAGCTTCCTGCTTCTCCATGACTCTAATTCACATCTCTATTAATGCCTAGACTGTCTCCCAATCCTGTATTCTTTTCCCAGTCTTGTAAGACGCTAAGAAAAAGACACAGGCATGTCTTGAGCAGAGTTTGAAGCTGCAGGACACAGCTTGACAAACTCTGAGTTTATTGCTTCTTATATACTTGTTACATACATAGGCTTTACCATTAAATGCTGACATAAAGTTTTTTAGTAACACATTACCTAATCAAAGACCAAGTAAAGAACAAACAGGAGAAGGAACTAACAAAGGCAGGAAGAGATAGGAAGTAACTTAAGCATATTTAGGTAGGTGAGGCATTAAGTCAAAAGTGGATGACCTTCTGGCTGCTTCATTAGGACAAAGGTATCAAAAGGTTATGAGGTTTGTGGGGGGGGAGCATGGCAGTTTGCTGCGTGTGCATTTTTCCCCACACAGTCTGGCATTAGATATCCACAATATTGGTCTAGGTGGCAGATTGATTTTGTCCCACTGACCCTTAAAAAGTTTGGATGCCTAACTTTTTCATCCCCTTCTTTATTTCTTTTCTTTTTTTTTCCTTTTTCTGACCAGCTTTTGGTTAACAGAATTCCCATTGGGTGGGATATAACAATTTTTAACTTCTTATCACTGTTTAATTATTTTAGTGTTTTAGTTGTTTTAGATATATGTGTTTTTCTTTTGCTGTACTTTTGTTTATTATTTTTGATACCTTGCTTAAGAGGAGGTTATAAATGCTTTAAATAAATAAACATTCCAATTTGATAGGTATGTCAAGGTTTCCTTTCTATCAGTTGTAAATTTTAGGCTGTACTCCATCAGGAGCTGCATTCCATCTCCATTTTCTTAACATTTTGAAATATGTCATATTATCTCTTTTATCTGGTTTTATATATGTATAAAACCATGGTTTTAATGCTTTCTGACACCTATTTTAATTATATTTTGTTGTTGTTTTTAATGTGTTTTATGTTTTTTGACTTGAGGACAATTGTCAGAGGAAAAGCCCAATAAATAGCAATAAATACAAATAAATTATGATAACATGAAAGTATTCATCAGAGCAGTTGACATGGGAAAACTTTAAAAAGTCTTTCATCATATATACTTTAGATTTTAAACAGCCGTTTCATCATTTACAAAATTTTACAGGATCAGTTTGTAGACAAGCTGCACTCTTTTCAAAATTATATATTTCAAGGTAATGAGGCTAAAATAGACTTTATTTACACTCAATCACTTTAATATGCAAGGGATGATTGTCATTATTTTCCACCTTTAGCATTTTTTCCTCGTCAGTACTAACAAAGAGTTGAGAATGCAGTAATCTTAATAATTAATGCCTTGTTGACATTATGAGAGTTTCAAATGTTGCCTTGCATACAGCAGTGCTGGCAAACTTTTGAATAGAAAAGGAACAGTCAATGCTATTAATTATATTTGAGACAATGTAAATTCACAGGCAGACTGATAAAATGTCTAAATAGCTCCTGGGAGTATTTCCACATAGAAGGGTTACAAAATATAATCTTACACAACACAGCTAATATGTAATTGAATTAGAACTTCTTTCATTCCTAAATTTCATGGAATCACTGGATGATCTTTTTGTTAGGTTGTCCTGTAATTCAGTGGCATACTTCCAATTTCGGACTGAGAGAAATAACAAAAGTTAAGGCTTCTTGTTCAGCTCTTGACTTTCTCTGAGGAACTACCTGACAATTTCCAAATACTACTATGGGTCATCTGCTTATTGGAGTTTTCCCAGTGGCCAATTTTTTCCTTGCTTACTTCTGTTGCCTGCTGCTTCTTTTTTTCTTGTCTTATTCGATTGATGCCTTGCCTTGACTTTTCTTTAAAGCTTATCCATACTAGGTATATCCTTCAACTAATGACGTGGCTTTGATCCTATTTTGTCTGACTACTTTATCTATAATTTGTAGTCTTGAAGTGCAGCATTTAAAGAGACAAGAAAATCTTTAAGCCATACATTTCTGTGAATCTTAGAGAATATTTTTGCTTGAATGGAAGTTTTGCACAGATTAAACAAGTAAGTGAATTCAGAGTCAAAGCTTTAACAGGTCTAGCAAATTATTTATTCAATTTGGATTGGCAATCTTCTATAAAGGAACTATGCTGAATATGGGGAGACGCTGTAATGGTAATAACTGTTTTTATAGAATTCCAATTTTTCTCTCTATTAAACAAATTGCATGAAAATAGAAAGCGTTTCTTAGATCGATTAGTCCTAGTTATAGACATATTCAGCAGCTCAGACAGCCCCCTCCACCATATGCTGGCTAAATTCATTGTTAGCTTTCTTGATTTAGAAAGTTTAATAAACCTATTGATTTCCTGATATTGGCTAATCAGTACCAGAGGAAGCTTTGCATTCATTTTGAGAATTTTCCTCCCAGACCTCCCATATTAAATGGTAGTTTAAATAAAATTTAGATGAGCCAATGTTGTTTTTGTAAGCTTTCTTTTCCACCTACATAACTGTAGTTTGGCCACCAAAAGTGAAGAAGTGAAAGTTATAAGGCATATGGACAGGGAAAAAATTGCAGAATATTACAGAGATTCTCGTCTAACCTTTATTTCAATTTAATTAGAGAACTTGATTTTACTTGGATAAACTCAGAGACTGAATAAGAAACTTGTTGCAATGGTTTCAGAACATCTGCTGACAGTGTCAAGCTCATTCAGACTCTAAAGCATCAATTATTGGGTTCCACTGACATTTCTTTCAGGCATACATGGGAGCATTAATAAGCATTATGAAATTACTTTATATGAAAAAGAAATAAATGTAAAATTAAAGTGGAACTGATGCAATCTTATGAAGCATTCCCTTTTGTATAACTAGATAAAAACTCATATATTTATATCCAGGATACTTGGAAGGAAGGAGGAAATATTTAATTGAGTTGGTATGAAATAGAAATGCAAACATTTAGAAAATCTCTTTCCTTTTTGGTGGAGAAGAGAAGAAGCAAGAACCTGCCTTGAAGACTGAAAATAAATTGTGCAGATGGCTTCCTTTGTTCTATAATTCTTACAACTCTTTGGGATAATTTTCCCAAGAAAATTATTTTTATTCTTTAGGAAGGAAAAATAGCCTCTGAAACCTGTGTGAAAATAAAAATGGCTCTATGAAAATAAAGGTGACTGAAAGAGCAATAAGAATTCAGTTACAGAGTGTCAGGTCCCTACTGGAACGCTGGCCCTTCTGAGGGGAGGGGGAGAGTTACTTAGGGATTGGGGATGTTTCTACATTGTTTCTTCTTTCGCTTTGATGTGTCTGCATGGGAATTGGGGAGGGGGAGATGAACCCTTAGGTCAGTGATGGCGAACCTATGGCACGCATGCCAGAGGCGGCACTCAGAGTCCTCTCTGTGGGCACACCTGCCACCGCCACCAGCTCATACAGGTCCATTAGGCCACCGCTGGTGCCTGGAGTGTCAGTTCTACCCAGTACAAACGAGGTGAAGCAGCTGGCTAGTAAGCTCGAGTAGAGGTGGTAGAGCACGGCCCCATGCACTCGCTGGCCTCTGTGTGGGGGGGCTGCAGCTGCTCCTGCCTCATCTTGCCCCGCAGCAATGGCACCCTGCCCTACCCCTTCCTCATCCCACAGGACGAACCTCCTGCCCACCGCCCCACCCATCAGAGACCCCCTGGATCTCCCCCAATCCTGCCCAGCCCCCACAGGCATCCCCCCATGAGCAACATCAAGGTGGCCATGTCCACCCCAGCCATGCCCACTCAGTCTGCCCTAAGGGCACCACAATGCTGATGCGGCCCTGGCACTTTGCGATAAATAATTGGGTTTTGGGTTGCAGTTTGGGCACTTCGCCATCACTGCCTTAAGTCCATCTGGTTTGACTTCTTTCTGGCTAATGCCTGCCTGCTATCAAGGTCGCGGCTCCAGGGAACAATTTGTTATCATCTTTTTGGCTCGGAGTTCTCATAACAACCTCACACCAGCGGATTGGCTCCTGATGGACTGGGATATTGGGGTGGGGTTTGGATAATGAGAAATTAGCTTAACATTTTCTTTTAAAAAAAAACACATTTTATTGGTTTTTTAATTCTTAAGAAAAGGTACTCAGGACACACCATGGTGTTTGGCTAATCAAACATTCAAAAGTGAAAACATATATAAATAACTCAACTCAATGCATTCACTGTCCCCTCTCTATTTCCCTCAAATAGCATAATACATTTAAAATATTCCATTTCTAATTTAAATTTCTATTACTGCTAAACCTGTGGCCCTAGGGCTGGTGGGCAGGAGCGGCTCCTTCCCGGCTTGCTGGGCTCCAGGCAGCGGGGAAGAGGGTGATGCCCGCATGTGCATCGGAGGCCAGCTGGATGGGCCGGGAGGGGAGAAGCGGTGCCTTCCGAATGGGAGCTGGCGCTCCGGCCACACCCCTCTCACGTGTGATGAGATGGGGAAGAATTTGGCAGTGAAGGGCTGCGCAGCGTGGAAAGGGGCTCCCATGATCCCGCTGCTGCAATGGTGCTCAGGAGGCTGGAGGGGCAGGCAGGTCCCGGGGGGCAGCTGGGAGAGCGCAAGAGGTGCCCGGATGAGGATGGGGGGCTCCAGACTACCATCCCCAGCAGCCCTAAAAAGCACTGGAAGAGTGGGGAATGCTGGGAGTTGCAGTTCATCTTTTGGGAAAACATGACTCTCCAAAGATCCTTCCTTCCTTCCTTTCTTCCATCTATCCCTCTCCTTCCTTTCCCCTTCAATCTCTCTCCTTCCTTCCTTCCTTCCTCCTTCAATCTTCTTCCTTCTCCATCTCCTTCCTTTCCCCTTCAATCTTCCTTCCTCTTCCCTCCCTCCCAACATTTTTGAGCAAGGAAGAGTAAGCTTCTCCAATGAGCATTGCTATATTGTTCTTGTAATTCTCACTATGCTTTAATTATGTTCAATTCATAACAATGAAAATACACCCTGCATATCAGATATTTACATTACGATTCATAACAGTAGCAAAATTACAGTTATGAAGTAGCAACGAAAATAATTTTATGAGGAACTGTATTAAGGGGTCACAGCATTAGAAAGATTGAGAACCACTGCTTTAAAAAGTTAGAAAGGAGTTCCTAAATCCAAAAAGAGGTTAAAGATTGATTCAGGGACAAATTTTCACAGTATCAGGACTGACTAAAAGATTGGATGTAAATTGAATGTTTAAGCAGAAGCTGGTGTCAATGCTGCATTTAAAATGTTTTTATAAATTGTGTGAATATAGCGCTTTAAGCAGGTAATTTACTACCAATATATGGTTAACCAATATAAAATGGAAACACAAACTCTTATGTGTTTTCTGTTTTAGTATAGCAATTACAAACTTGTTTACATGTTCCTGGCAGATAATTAAGAATGGTTTTTTTTACCAACAAAGCTGCTCTTTTGATAGTACTATGGATTCCAAGAACAACGAATCAATTTTTGTTAATTGGGCAAATGTAATCAAATCAACCAGGCTTTTAAAAAAGCCCCCAATGCATTTACATTAAATACAAAGTCTTAATGTTCATTTAAACTTGGCATTTTGCCCATATCTCATTTTCTATGCTAAAGAGGGATCCTGCAAGTAGAAAAACCTTTCAAAATGTTCCATTGGTAAAGACTCATGAAAGCTGATCTTTGAACATGATGTTGCATGGGCTGCTATGGATACTTGAAGGCTTTGATCTTTGCACACTTTGATACGAACTAACTGTATTTGCTTCTCTGGATGAATGTGCTGATTGGAACATCGCTCCAAGTATTGCAAGGGAAAATATATTGCATTGACTTGAAAAATAAGGATGTGAAAATTTAAAGGACATTTTGTATTCATTTCTGTTTTTTTTAAAATTCATTAAATAAACTGGGTAGGACCCAAAGAAAAGGAAATACAGGTAGTCCTCAAATTACAACAGTATCTGTTCAAAGTTACAACAGCACTGAAAAAAGTGACCTATGACTGTTTTTCTCATGGCTGTTGCAGCATCCCCATGGTCAGGTGATCAGATTTCAGATGCTAGGCAACTGACTCCTATTTATGACGGTTGCAGTTTTCTGGGCTCATGTGATCACCTTTTTTAACCTTCTGACAAGCAAAATCAATGGGGAAGCCAGATTCACTTAACAACCATGTTACTAATTTAACAACTGCAGTGATTCACTTAACAACTGTGGAAAGAAAGGTCCTAAAATGGGGCAAAACTCACATAATAACTGTCTCACTTAACAACAGAAATTTTGGGCTCAACTGTGGTCATACATTGAGGACCACCTAAAGAAAGACATCTGGGAATCTAGTTGATCTTCTGAATTCTATAGTGCTTATCCAAAAAATCGATTCAAGGGCTGGTTTAATTCTTTGTTTTTACTCTTACCTATCCAGGTTATGTAAAGAGCAACTTTATTAACATTTACCTCATCTAAGTTCCTGCTTAATGATAACAATGCTAATATGACAAAATGGTCTTCTACATCAAAGCCCCCAAACCTTTTGGACACTAGGGACTGGTTCTGTGGAGAGAGGTGTTTCTGCAGGTTTTTCACACACCGGGGTCTGTGTGGTTTTGTGTGCTGTCTGCATCTCGTGGATGGGCCTTCACTTGTTTGTGTGGACTGGTTGCTGGCATGCTGTGGCCCAGTACTGGTCCACAGACTGGAGGTTGGGGACCCCTATTCTATATCAATTTTATCACAATGATTGTGATTGTTGCTTGAAAGTTGTACGTGTGTTGGGTGTCTATTTTTAATATTTTGATTGGACTTAGATTCTTTGATGTTTTGTATATGTTGTAAGCCGCTCCGAGTCTCCGGAGAGGAGCGGCATACAAGTCCAATTAATAAATAATAAATAATAAATAAATCTGTAATTTGGCTTCATTGAACTCAGTGGGATTTATGATCGAATAGACGTTTTTAATTTATCACATTTAGCGCTGAGGTTTTGACACATATAAAATATTTCAATTGTATCCCAGTATCCATTCATTCTCTTCAAAGAGTATCTGTCATGCTAAAGAAGCATATAGACCTTTCCAGCTCTTTGCCTTTCACTGTCAGAACAGCTTCATTTAATTTCATTTAATTTTATGAGATTGAAATTGAAACAAATTCTTTATCATTTTTTAAACAGAACTATTTCTCCATAATTATTTTTCTTTATTAAAAATACAGTTGGGCTCACTGGAAAATTAAAGAGTCAATCTCTGCTAAATGTTATCACTCAGTACAATAGCTTGTAGATGGGGGGGAGAGGTAGAATGTTGGAGGTAGCTTTAGGGTGCAAATCTGCCCTCCCCCTTTTACATCCATCATGAAATCACCTGCACATAGCACAGAGGTGGGGAACTATGGCCCCTTTATGTCTTGTGGACTTCAACTCCCAGAATTCCTAAGCCATCATGGCTGGCTCAGGAATTCTGGGAGTTGAAGTTCATAAGTCATAAAAGCAGTGGTGGGATTCAAATATGTGAACAACCAGTTCTCTGTGTGGATGTCACTTCCGGAAGTCCATTCTGGGCCTGGGCAACATTAGCTACTGGTTCTGCCGAAGTGGTGCGAACCGACTGAATCCCACCACTGCATAAAAGGGCCATAGTAACCCACCCCTGACATTGTAGAACAATGCCATGATAATCCTTGCACTCCTTTCCTCAGCCTCTCTGGCTTTTCAGAGCTCTATTTCATGGATTCAGTAATAAAACTTGAATGATGAAAACCTCGGTGCATTTGCTTTACTTTTCACATATTTGAACATGCACATTTTTAAAAAATATATATTTTGTATGGGTAAGTATGAGAAAATTTGCACTAAAGCTTAAGAGATAAGAAGAATGTCTCAAGTTTTAAAAAGCCTTTTCTGCAGAACTGTAATGTGTCTTAAACTGCAATACAGGCTTTTTTCTTGTCTATGTGTTTACTACTGTTGCATATGTTCTTGGCTTTCTATCAAAAGACATAAAACAAAGATGTAAATTATAGGAGCTGCTTTGTTCTTCAACTAATTTAATCCTGGGTTTAGACAGTAAAATCTCTTATGGGAGAAAGCTGGTGATAAACAGAATGAGTGATGGGTAGAATAATTTAATACTAGGATTAAGGTTTCTTCCTAGTCCAAGACATGTAGTGTAAACCACAATTATTTTATTTCTATAGGCTTTTAATTATCCTGCCCTTACTAACAGAGCTATCATTTTGAAGAGCTTCCTTTACTATATATTTTTCTTCTGTGATAGTTAATATGCTGGCTAGTTTTGACCTTTAAATGTTTAGCTCTTGAACACCTGCTGGACTGAATGCAAGGTAAGCTTAATAGGAGTTTCAAAAATTGAGTTTTTCCATGATAGCCCCCCTCCCCAACCCGCCTCAAACAGCTTTTCCATCAAAGGGCAGATTAGCAGCAGCTTTTCTCAGAACCTTTTTAAAAATGATGGCAAACCATGCTGGCTGGAGTTATTGATGATGGGATGAAAATTACAGCCATTTTTATTTTATAATGTTTTTTTTGTGTACATTTACTGTTGTAACCCAATTCTGGTGGAATAAAATGAAATACGTTCCAAAATAAAATGGGCAAAACTGTTTCAAATCTTGGTTTTTCATCTTTCTTCTGTTTTCTTCTGTAGCATAAAGTTGTGGAGCCTTGATTTCTTTAAAATAGGATAGTCAGTTTAAAAACTAAAAGTGCCTAACAGAGGTAAAAGCATAACTGCCTTTTTAACAGCAATTATACTGTCATTTCAGGAGGCCAGGAACTGAAGATCACAGGAACATCAAGTAAATCTAAATTGCCACAGATAGACAGAAAATTACAGAAAGCAATCTTGGGAAATAAAGCATAGTTTGGGAACTTGATTTGATCATTATTTAGAGAAAACAAGAAACTAGAACGGCTGTCAAATTGTAAACCTAACTTCATATTATTTTTTGTAAGTTTATTTATCAAAAATTTATAAAGTTGCTAAGAAAATGCATAAAGTTGCTAAGAAAATTATGACAGTAACTTAAACCACCCATCTTAGCCTGTTACCTGTTCTCTACTTCTCTCTTTAGTATTGGATATGAAGAGAAAGATGTCAAAGTGAAAGAAGAAATTTTGGACTGTAAAATTTGCTTCATGTCCCCACCCATCCAATTGTTTTCCCTATTTGAAAATGATAAAATTCAGGGGAAAATATTCCATCAAACACTATCTGAGAAATGGGAAAAATTAAATTTGAAGGAAATTAAGTTGTTCACTAATGAATGGATGAAGCCATAAATAAATTATGTAGAAAGAGTAGGGAACCAAGCTATTGCTCCCATCAGAGATGTTAACGTAGTGGACATTCTATAGGAATGTTTGCTAAACCAGACGTTTACAAAGACTGATCCTTAGAGTTGTATTGCAGGTTATATGATAATTGCTTTTTGATATGATCTTATGTTTGGTGTTGATGGTTTTAATAAAATAATTAAAAAAAAAACAGATCTACAATTGTAAACAAAATTGTCTGGACTAATTAAGTCTGATATCTGTTCATTAACTAGACTGAGGGTTCATGAAATTAAATACTTGATTCAGGTGATCTGAAGAAATATCAAACTTTAGTGATACATACAAGTTCTTAAGATCATGTGACTCAGATATCTTTTAATCAGCAAAAGTGTTGCCAGATTCTTTCTGACTCATGAGATGATTAAAAATCAGGAGTCTGATAGAACTTTTCCAAGTTTTCATTAGGTGCAAGCTGACTTCTTCCGAAGCATAAAGTGGCTACATTAATGTAGGATTTTAAATCCTGATAAGGGGAGGAAGAAGAATTGAAAGGAGGGGAAAATAAGTTGGTTATGCAGATGCAAGTTGCAGATTAAAATGCCTGAAAAAGTACAGTGTCATTATCCAGTATGGAATGTAGCTTATTAATATAAGTCTATTAATAATGCATTTGAATAGTTTGAGCTGAAACCTGCAAGAGAAAAACAGTAATGCTATATTGTTCTGTTTATGTGATCTGTATTTTAATACACCATGAGAGTTGATCTAGTTATATTGATTTTCTATTGATCTTCAGTCTTCTGCATTTGTCGTTTGACAGTGACATCAAGGAAGTGAACTAGTTCTATAGCTAGAACTTGGCGGAGGTTGATTGTGGGGTAGAAGATGTTGAAATCATGATTGAATTTGGTGAGATAGAGCCAGATGATGGGTTAGATGATGTAAATGTCATCAGTGAATCTCAAGTAAATATCTGGCAATATTGGCATATTGAAAACAGAGTGTCCATAGCTATGCCCCACTTTTGTAGGTATATGTAATTGTCAAAGATAAATTATTGTGGCTTCAGTGATAAAAGCTTGTGATGAATTTAAAGCCCATGTTTTTAGATAACAATTACATAGTGTTTCAACATCCATGGTGGCAAAATGTTGTTAAGGGAGATTGTATATGGATTTCAATCTTATTAGGAAGTCTGTGGTGTCTCATATGTAGTTCAGAGTTCTGGGATCAAAAGTTGAGCACAGAATCCATGAAATCTGATATGCCAGTTATGATCTTTTCAATGCTTGAGGCACTGGAACAGCCTGGTTGCATGGTTCCTGTACTCTGGGAAGCAGATAGAAGATGCCTGATTGTGATTCCTGCAATGTTTCTATGTAAATACAGTTCTGCTTGTCTTTAGGAACGTATTTCATCAGATTGAGTAATTCAGAAAAGTATATAAGTGTATCAGATCACATAAACTTTTCATGATAATGGGGAACTCTCCCATCACTAAATTAGATGGCTCATGAAAAATGGAAAATGAAAACATGAAATAAAATCATAAAATTACAGTCATAATTGAAATCAAGTAGTGAATTGAAAAGTAGCATTTAAAAAAAAAAAAAAAAGAGAATAATCATGAATGGAGAGATATTTACCCTGCTCCCATGACATTGATAAAAAATTGTTTTACCAAGGAAAAATGGAATGCAATGTAAATACAATATACTTAAGAAAACCAATTGTTTGCAGAATTATTCAACATATATGCAGATTTTAAATAGGGTCAACTACTATTTTTGGTCAACTACTTGTTTTTTTGACTAAAGATCATAAGACTAAAACTTAGATATGGAAGTGTTCATATTCATTGATAGTGAATTAAAAACTAAGTAGAAACCACTTATGTTTATATTTTGTTCTGAATTCTACTCCAGTCACCATCTTAGCATGTAGCAGTAGCTAGTAAGCTTACCTGGATTCAGAATTTAAGGTCCTTTTTTTTTTTTACTGGAAACATTGAGCAATACCAAGGCTACAGACTAACAGAAATCCTTGACATTGTATGGCTAAATGTTAGCAGTATTTATAGCTATAATAGTAGTAGAATCGTGGAACAGATTGTTTGAGAGTGTTGTCAAGGCTCTATCTTTACATGACACTAAGGAAAATCTACTCAGATACATGAAACAGATAAATAGTGTATCTCTATTCCATATCAGTTTATTGTCCTCTGTAGACAAGAAAGTGAAGTTCTGTTTTATATTCTTGCTTTTTATATCTGGTGCTCCTTTTATTTTTTTTTATAGCTTAATGGATATCTTGCTTTGTGTTTCTCAGTGGTTATTTATGTCATAGGCATATCACAGACAAGAAGAGTATAGCTTCTCCACAAGTGATGAAATTTCTAACTAGAAGTCTTGTATGGTTGTACCATTTTAATCCTATATAGTATGACCTCAATTCTCTGGTTTTAATCATGGTATTTGAAAGACAAGAATATATTAACATACTGAAAGATTTTAACCATGTGCCATTTTTTTAAAAAAAATCAGCATAATATATTTGTATCCTGCTGTTCAGATTACATTAAAATGCTAATTTGCCAGCAAGTAATGCCAACATAATCACCTATTGTACTGGAAATTCCCCACAACCACAGTTTTGTATCCTTGCTGTAATTAGTATTCATATACAGCATTTTTAAAATAGACGATGTTCTTTAATTTAATTTTGGAATAGAGTAAAGGTTTTAAAAAGTGCAAATTTCAATAAATTTGGAATGTTAGAAAATTTAATAAAGCAAGATGCTGACATGACATGAATAGCAAAGTACTAAGTAAAAAGCATTTGGTACATTTCCAGCAAGACATTACTATTGTTGTTCCACATAACAGAGAACAGACATGATGTACTGTCTGCATATTCGCCATCTCTTTGAACATTGTGACATATGCTTATAGTAGGAGGCAAACTATGAGACACTTGGTTATGAAACTTTCCAAATGGCTACATGATGATCACTTTTCATTTAGCTTTCAATCCAGTTCTACTTGGAACTGGACTTAAATAAGGAGTAGAGTAATGATAGACAGTTTCTAATATGACATTAAACCTTTTGAGAAATTCTAGAATACGTGTGTCAAACTCAATTGCATCATGTGATGTATTGTGATGTATGGCGACATTTTTTGCCTTTGCGGAGATTGGGTGGACGTGGCCTACATGTGACACATCTAGCCTGCGGGCCGCCAGTTTGACACCTCTGTTCTAGAACTTACTACAAAACTCTGCTTAAATTGTAAATACTACATATTCACCATGTGAGAATCCACTGATGTGGCTTTAATAGTATTGGCATTTCTACATTCATGTGGGAGTTGTCCTCCTACAAACATATGTTGCAACATGTGAGTGCTACAGATAAACCAACCCATCTGAGTGACTTTGATAGAGGATGGAACATAATCAAAATATTCACATAGGAAGGGCTTTAATTTAAGTCATGCTAGGGAGGACTAAAAGGTTCAAATAAAGAATCTCATTGGCACAATAGTAGAAAAAACAATTTTCTCTTATAGATAGCATGGTTAAAGTTAGCTCTTATCTATATAAGTCAAGAACATAGGCATTTCAGTTACATTTCTAAATCTTTCACATTCCTATACCTGCTAAATATTTACATACTTATAAACCAAGAGGATAGGGTGTTGTTTTTTTGTCATCTCTGTTAATACCGTAGTATCTGTTGTGTCCTATTGGTTGACACTGTCCGGGCTTCTGGACATATACAAAGGCCTGTGTGCCTTTTGCTTTTACTTGGTTGTTGTAGAAGGAGAATAAAGTGTTTGTTCAGCATCGCCATGTGTCTTCATCATTTGCACATGAACGAAGTATACAACACTGGCGAAGAAGGTGGGATCCTTTGCAAGCTGAAACAAAAGATTTAAGGACTTACTCAGGAAATCCTGAAGAGGGGAAGACAGTGTCTGAATCAGCGTCCCAGCCTGCCAGTACAGCGTTGTTGGAGGGTGAGCTCGGCTAAAGTACCCTTTCCCCAAACAGCAGCTTGCAGAGGAAGCGACTGATCGTAAAGTTTACGATGTCAAAGATTGGCCGCTTGACTCATTTCGATGTCTCCCACCCAGAAAGATGGAATTCCTACGTAGCATGGGTGGAGAACTACTTCAGAGTAAATAAGATTACAGAAGACAGCCTGAAGGCAGCAACTCTTTTGTGTGCCTGTGGACAAGAAGCTTTTGACATCGCAGAAAATCTGGTGGCCCCTGCACCTCTGGAGTCAGTAACATATGCTGACTTGAAGAAAATGTTGAAGGAACATTTCCAGCCGAAGTTATCCATCATTGCTTGGAGGCACGCATTTGAGCAGAGAGACCAGAGGCTGGGTGAATCTGCTGCGGACTTTATTGTGGCCTTAAGGCAAGCAGCCAGGCCTTGCGAGTTCAAGGATCTGGAAGTGAGGCTGCGAGATCGTTTTGTCTGTGGCTTAAGGAGCAGAGACTTCCAACAAAAGATTTTTGCAAAAGAAGATGTCACCTTCCAAGATGCATTGCGAGAGGTGGCAGCTGAGGAAGCAGCAGGCGGGGCTGTGAAGGCCTTGCGCCTCACCAGAAATCCTTCAGACACAGCTACCATCCATCAAGAGGACGCTTGAGAAGGATCAGAAGTTGACAGACTTCACCAGCCAGCTGAGAGGAGGCAGAAGGGACGTCCGGTCAAGGCCCCAGCATCTCTTCAATGCTTCGGGTGCAAAGGATGCCACAAGCGAGCTGACTGCAGGTTTCGCTCCGCCATTTGCAGGGCGTGTGGCAGGCAGGGCCACATTGCATCTGTCTGTTTGGGTCGCCAGAAGGTTCAACCTTGGGAAGAATTGCTTCAGAAAGGTACCAGGGTCCCCAGCCAAAACAGGGTGGGTTTCTGCACATTACGCAGGAGCATTCTAAGAACAGGGGCACACAAGCCCCTTAAGAAGAAACTTTCCATTAACGTAAGGTTGCAAGGGGTTCCCTGACTGATGGAGTTGAACACAGGGTCCGCTCTTTCCATTATTTCAATTAATACCTTTAAAAGGATTTGCAGCAGTAGTGGCCTTTGAGTTAAACTCAGCTCATCGAATCTAATACTCACTGATTTTCAAAATTCTATAGTGTCTGTTAAGGGGGAGGCCACCCTTAGGATACAGTATAAGGATTTTGAAGGTTCCCTAGATGTGGTGGTTGTTGGGGGTGAACGTACAACTCTTATTGGACCCGATTGGTTCGAGGCTCTGGGAATCCAGGTAACTGGGCTGCACAGCTTGCAAACACTGGGCCTTGCAGAGGTTTGCAAGGAGTTTGCAGGTGGGTTTAGTTCAGAGCTAGGATCCTACAAGGGGTTTCCCATTTCGCTACGGTTAGACCCAACCATCATGCCCATCAGGGTTAAGCCTAGGAGGGTACCTTTTGCCCTCAAAGGTAAGATTGATGCTGAGCTGGACAAATTGCTCCAGCAGGGCATTCTATAAACTGTGGATTCTAGTCCATGGGAAACTCCCATAGTAATGCCTCTAAAGGCTAATGGGGACATACGTATATGTGCAGACTATAAGTGCACACTGAATAAGGCGTGGCAACAGCACGCTTATCCAGTGCCTGTAGTAAGTCACATTATGGCCTCCCTCAAGGGGGGGCATGCATTTTTGCGAAGCTTGACCTGGCACAGGCCTATCAACAGCTACCTGTTGATGAGGCAGCTGCAGAGGCCCAGACTATTGTAACTCACAAGGGGGCCTTCAAGGTCAATAGACTGTAATTTGGGGTAAATGTAGCCCCTGGCATATTCCAAAGTGTCATGGAGAGCACACTTTGAGGTATTCCTGGGGTCTGTCCCTACTTCGATGACATCCTCATTGCTGGGGAGACATCTCAAAATTTAGCAGAAAGATTTTTGAAAAGCAGGCCTTAAACTAAAGAAGGATAAATGTAAGATAGGAGTCACTTCTACTGACTTCTTAGTATTCAGGATTGATGCTCAAGACATTCACCCTGCTGAAACTGAATTGCAAGCTATCCAGCAGGCCCCAAGCCCTAAGTTTAAGAGTGAGCTGCAAGCCTTCTTGGGGCTATTAAATTTTTACCATGCATTTCTCCCACATAAATCTGCAGTGGCAGAGCCATTACACAGGCTCTTAGACAAGCAGGCTCCTTGGCAGTGGACTAAAGTCCATGACAAGAGCTTCAATGAGGTTAAGGCCTTGCTCACTTCTATAGCTGTTTTAGCGCATTTCAATGAGCAACTGCCTGTTTGCATCGCATGCGATATATCTCCTTATGGGGTGGGAGCTGTACTTAGCCATTTGAAGGCTGATGGGACACAGGTCCCTGTGGCCTATTACTCAAGGACTCTGTCTTCTGCAGAGCTGAATTATGCTCAAATTGACAGAGAAGGCTTGGCCATAGTGGCTGGCATTAAGAAATTTCATGATTTCTTATATGGCCGCCATTTCACGGTCTGTACTGACCATAAGCCTCTGCTGGGTTTGTTTACCACTAACAAATAGACCCCACATATCATTTCTCCTCGTATGCTGAGATGGTCCATTTTCCTGTCAGCATATGACTACACATTAGTTCACAAACCAGGAAAAGAAATGGGTCATGCAGATGGCCTGAGCAGATTACCCCTGAACCAATTAGAGCCAGATCCTGCTCCAGCGATTAATATTCTTTCCATTCAGGTGTTGCCTGAGTCTCCCCTCAATGCTAGGGACGTGGCTGCAGAAATTGCCACTGATCACACGCTTACACGCGTGCTGACATGGGTGCTGTCAGGATGGCCTGACAAGTGCCCAGATACTGAGTTCCAAAGCTTCTGGCACAAGAAGCATGAGTTTTCCACTTTCAAGGGTTGCCTGTTATGGGGTAGTAGGGTAGTGATCCCAGCCTCATTGAGGTCTAGAATCTTGATTTCTCTGCATGAGGGACATCCTGGTATAGTAAGGATGAAAGCGCTTGCGCACAGCCATCTTTGGTGGCCTGGGCTCGATAAAGCCATCAAGGCCCAGGTGCACGGGTGCCAATTGTGCCAACAGTCATGGCCTGAAATGCCTCAGGTCCCATTACATAGGTGGGAGGAAACTCAAACCCCATGGTCTAGGGTGCATATAGATTATGCTGGGCTCTTTCAGGGGCAATTCTTCCTGGTTATTGTTGACAGCCATTCCAAGTGGCTAGAGGTTGTTCCTGTTTGCTCCACTACTACTGCCAGGACCATCCAGGTGTTGAGAGGAATTTTTGCATCACACGGTCTTCCAGATGTTCTGGTTTCAGATAATGGCCCTCAATTTACCTCTTCTGAGTTCCAGGCTTTTCTTCAGGCCAACCTGATCCGGCATGCAACATCAGCTCCCTTCCATCCATCCTCCAACGCAGAGAGAATGGTGCATACCACCAAAGATGCTCTCAAGAAACTGACGTACGGTAACTGGCATCACAGGTTAGCTGATTTCCTTCTTGCACACCGCACCACACCATGCACAGCCACAGGGAAGAGCCCTGCTGAACTCCGCTGGGGTCACTGCCTCATCACTAAACTGGACAGGCTGCACCCTGATCGGGTGGCTTCACAGGTGTCACAACTGTGGGCACCTAGGAGACTCCAAGTGGGCGATCCGGTTTGGGCAAGAAACTATGGGCCTGGACATCTCTGGGTCACAGCTGTGGTCTGCAAGGTCTCTGGGCTGTTGTCATACGAAGTTGCCTTGGGGGATGGCTGCGTTCTTCGCAGACACATAGACCAACTGCATTGGAGACTGGACTCTCACCCTTCTGCTCCTGGCTCTGCTCTGGGGGGGGGGAGGACCATAACATGCATTCTGGGTCACAGTTTCCCAGGCCTAACAGGCCATCACTAGCTGCTACTGAGGCTATTGGGATTCATCCCAAGGTTCCGCAAGTGCTCCAAACAGGAATTCACTGGATAGGGGGTCATCCCACACATCCATAATTACTCCAGACAGGGAGTCACACCGGGGTATCCACAGTATTCACATATGTCAGATAGTGCTCCAGACAGGAAGACTGACCGGGGGTATCCACACAAATCACAAGCAGCAAGAGAAAAGGAATTCCATCGGGGCGCTTGCCTAATTCTGCAATTGCTCCCAAAAGGAAGTCATGGAGGTGACTCCTGACTCTGGCACCTCGGTCACGTGCTTGGGGGCCACAGAGTGCTGGGGCACTTCCACTACTCAGCCCTCTCCATCTGCTGGCCTTGGGCTCGAGGGACAGTGTTCCCAAGAGGGGTCTATTGTGGACTCGGGGACTTCCACCCCTCCAAGGTATGCTGGCTTTGACTTAGAGGGTCCAGCCAGCCAGCAGCTGGATGGGTCAACCAGGTATTTGGGGCAGCAAAGTCCTGGCCTGCCTAGCCTGGTAGGCGAGCAGGTGGGCCAGGCAATCTCTCCGGGCCTTAGAAGGTTGCAGCGGGCCAAGTGCCCACCCAAACATCTGAGAGACTTTGTGAGGTTGCTGTCAAATCATGAAGGACCTGCTCATGAGGCCCCTGAATAAGAGGAGTAACTCATGGGTAGATTATTTTGTATTATTTTTGATTTCGGATACATTTATTTGTATTAATAAATACTGAAGGGGGTTTGCCTGAGGGCGGACTCGAGATTCCACACTCTTTGCATTTGAATAATGCAACTGTATTCCCCTCTTCCCAATGCATGACGTACATGTGTGTACGCGAAGTATGTTCCATCTAGGGGGGAGGGGTGTTGTGTCCGGAGCCTGCAAAAGCAGGCTTGGGACGTTGCATTGGTCCCGGGCATTCCAAAAGCTGCTTGGGACCAGACAGAGCGGCTCCGGCCTTGTGCACATGTGCAAGGCGCGAAAATGCTCTGTTCCTATTGGTTGTCACTGTCCGGACTTCTGGCCGTATAAAAAGACCTGCGTGCCTTTTGCTTTTTCTTGGTTGTTATAGAAGGAGAATAAAGTGTTTGTTCAGCATCACCATGTGTCTTCATCATTCGCACGCGAACGAAGTATACAACAGTATCCATGAACACAATGCATTTCTACTTGTTCTCTTTTGAAAACTTGATCAGGTCATAATCTCCCCAGCATTTCCCTTTGTGGAGCTATAGACCCTGGATAGTATATGCATTATTAAACATATGAAAGCAATTGTAGGAATGTGCACACTGTTGCTCTTCTGATATTGTTCTGCTCACTAGTGTAACACAGAGCTATTCATGTACGTAGATGCATTTGTATTCATGATTATTTTGATATCTCTTCTTGGTACATAAAAGTTGCAGACATTCCTGACATTTTGCACCTAACAAAATATCTGGTGGGAATCTAATAGTATTGTCTCATGCCACACATTCAGATGTATGTAAGAGAGGAGAGATATAAAAGCTCCAGTAGTTTGGCTTTGAGATTAATGTTTTCTGTGATTGAAATGTAGCTTTACTCCATCATGATTTAATAAGCATAGATCCTTTTTGGTTCATTCTTCTTTTTGATGAAGCCATATGTTTAAGACTGCCTGGTAATAGAGATGCTTTCAAATTAAACAGTGGCAGTTTCCATTCTAGATCCAATCTCTGTATATAATGCCAATTGTGCCCTTATCCGTATGCCATATGAAACTCAGTTCATACCTACTTAATTTTAGACAGATTCTGAGTAATCATTCCTGCCTAAGAAATCCTCCTTCTATGGAATGCCTTGCCTTTTGGTATTAAAATAAGTGTACTTCTGAGATACATTCTACATTTTTAATTTTAATACTGGATATCCATTTTCCTTACTGCATCTGCTCTTAAGCAATTCAGCTATCTGATTGCTTTCATGTAAAATGACATGTACATTCACTACATAGTTTATATTAAATATATATTTCAGTCCATTGCCAAATTATAGATTATAATTAAAGCAAAACATAGTTAGGTCAATACTCCTGTAATAAATTCCAAGTCATCAGCTGTGTAATGACTAACTGAAAACTGTATTTCCACTTCCCTAACTTTGGAAAGGAAAGGAATGTGTTGGTTATCACCTTTAAAGCTCTTCATGGTATGGGTTCAGGCTATTTCAGGAACTGTCTGACCCCATGTCTGTGCCAATCCCACGCACGTCAGCAGAAGGGGCATGTTGCAAATCTCATGGAAATTTTGGCTGATGAGTCCAGAAAAAGAAACATTTCTGCACTTTATTAAGTAAATGATTAATCAAGTCAGGATTCTGTTCCTTTAAATTGGTAGTAACAAGTAGTGATGCTTGGAAACACATTAAGACAAGGAAAATGTTATAACTGGTAAACTGACTTTGTCATGGCCAGTTATGAATCTAATTATAAACGCAGACAAAATGTCTTTATTCTTTAGTGATTTCAGTGCATCTTCAAATGTTTAAGTATCACAAAAGCATCTTCAGAATATGAGATGAGCAATATTGTTTTGGCTCCTGTGCATTATAGTATCATATATCTTAGTACATTTTTTCCTGATAGTTATCACATATCCTTTGTTTAGCCTGATAGACTGAAAGCAAACTTTAGTCAGAAGTAGCAGCTGTGCAATCAAAACAGGTTGCAGCACCAAAATAAATGCTTCTTACTCTCAGAGGTTTGCATACTACTAAGTCTGAGATGGTAAAAACTGGTTGTTTAGAAATACAAATTAATGTATAATTAAGACCCCAGCTTTTATGAACACATTCTGAATACATATTGGGTAAAAGTTATTAGATCCAGCTAGTGAATTGATACTTTTTTTATTCTTTTGAAGGTACTAACTACATATAACAATTTGGAAAGCAATGAAGCCTTGATAATTGTATGTTGGTTTATGCAGATACTTTTCCTGAAAATGTGTGGTCATTAAGATACCTATTTGGGCATTAAATAAGTTAAAGTGAAAATGAAAGTGGCACTAAATTCCTCAGAAAACTAAATACTTATGAGAACTTTTTTATAGTTTGCTTTTGCATCTCTTCCTGAGTTTCAGATGAAGATTTCAATTTATAATCTAAAATTAATTTTACAGCCTAAATTATCATTTCAACTTGATAGCAAGAATGTTGTCCTAGCTTATCATTTCCACTTTAATTGGACAAGACTAGAACCCCTTGCCTCCCTATATTTTTCCCCCTGATAATCACATTATTTTAATTATGTTACACATACAGAGAGGCAGAGAGAGGCAGAGAGAGAGAGAGAGAGAGAGAGAGAGAGAGAGAGAGAGAGAGAGAGAGAGAGAGAGAGAGAGAGAGAGAGAGAGAGAGAGAGAATGAATCCATTCCAGTTTATTGTTGAATTCATATCTTGCCTGTTGTCTTTGAATTCAAGGTAATATCTACACATAATAATATATGGATATAAACCCCAATTTATTTGTACAGATAAATAATAGGCAAAAGAGAAATTACTAAATAGGCAATGAGATACAAATACAGACTTTGTAGTATTTTAAAAATTATTTATACATTGTCTTATTTATTTTCCACATATTTTGGCAATTTAATTATATTTGGATATCTTAATAGCTATTGTCTTTCTATCACAATTTATACTAAGTCTATTGGGGGAGAAGAAAGAAGATCTATATGCCTGGAATTCTTTATGATGCTTCTTTTCTGTTTCTGCCTTTTGAAATCCCTCAAAATAATGTATGAAATCTCTCTAGATGTTGCAGTGTCTTTAGATGTTATCATGGCATTGTAGCCTAAATTCTAAGGAAAGAGAGGTCCCTAAAAAATCAATTGTTTGTAACCAGCAAGATACTGCTGCCAAATTATAGCAATTTTTATTCTTAAATTTCTAAAACGTAGAAACTCTGAAGTCACTATTTTTAGAAAAGGTTATTATTCTCCTCAAATTGACATGGAATAGACTGCATTAACACTAACCCTGAAAATAATTATGCTGAGCAGTTGATAATTTTTTATTCCTCGGGGAGAATAAAGCACTTTGATCACAACAAAGGAACAAAAAATATGACAGGGTTCCAAAGACAAGAGAAAAATCTTTATTACTATCGACTATACTTAGCTCAAAATATACATTGCATCCTCCCAGCAATTGATATGAAGAATAGCAAAACAAATAAAAAGAGAGATGCTATTTACATGTGGCATTATTTTAAAAATTCAGGACCAAGTGTTTGAAAACCTACCTTCCTTTGATGGGACAGATGTGAGCTACTTTAATTAGTTTTTGGTTTTGTTTGTCTTGAGGGTTGGGTGGGGGGGTGGCTAGTTATATTCCACCAGCTCTGGATTTTTTTTCCCCATAAGGTAATTAAAAAACTTCCTACTAAATTCATTTTGCTTACTTTACATCATTTGTACCCAGAAACTATTTGTAGCATCCAACATTAAAACTGGGGAACAAGAACAAAGGGCTCTAAGAGACTTTTCACACAGGTAATTCAATGGCTTTCTTAGCCGCTTCTAAACTGAGCAGTTAGCTATATGTGCTTTGAGTCAACTTGTGACTCCTTCACGAAGTGACTCAATTATGAATTAACAAAAATTTCTTCTTTCCCCCATCACAAAAATAGATAACTGAACAGCATCTTTACTGTTATTAGTATTCATGTACTTCTCTAAATTTGTATGAATTTAGTCTGAAAAATAATCCTTCTTAGAAATGTTGTCCTAAATCATACAAATGGAGACACACCCATAGTTATGCATATAAATATATACTGTTGGCAGCAATTGTGAATACACAGGGGAATGAAATATGCAATATTCAAACCAGTCTGAGGAGAAGGGCAGCATATAAGTCAAAATAATAATAAATAATAAATAAATAATTATTAAAATGGTCTTAAAATACATGTTAGTGACAACACAGAGTTTCCAGTTTTAATATGCTAATTCATGTGTATTATGATTAAAAAGAACATCTTTATGCTAAGTCAAGCCCAGGGGAAACGTTTTCTAAAGCTTTTTTTTTGTTGTTAAAAATTATTTTATTAAAACCATCAACATTATACATGAATTCATATTAAAAAGCATTCATCATATATCCTGCCATACAACTCGTACATTCGTCTCAGTAGTAGTGCAATCTTTTATGATCCCTAACAAAAGGTCCTGAGGTAGAAATTCAGCATCCTGAGGTAGAAATTCAGTACGCTTTTCCAATATTAAAGCAATCAACATTAAATCTGGGCTCATATTAATAAACTGTCCTCATAAGACCTGAAAATACAGCTCTTATATATGGTCTAGTGGACCATTATGGAATGTCCTAGGAAGGTAAAATGCTTTCTGTTAGGTTTTGAATATTATTAATTTAGTATTACTCTGGACACAGAAAAAATATAGAGCCTAAACTTCTCCTGCTTGTATTACAGAACCATTCATACTAGCCGCCTCACACTGTTATTATATAAATCCCCTGGGGGCACAGGATAATTCTACACCTCCCTGTTGATCTCATATACTAACATTGCTACAATATATAACGTTTCCAGGTTTTGGTCAGCAGTACTACAATTTGTCAGATGATGACCTGTGCCATAAATTATAAATGAGTGTCTACTTTTTGTCATTCTAGAACAGGAGTGTCAAACTTCTGGCCCACGGGCCGGATGTGTCATGGCGAAACCACGCCCACCCCATTGCCTGCAACGGTAAAAAAAAGTTGTGATATTTATTTATTTATTTATTTATTTTACGATTTTTATACCGCCCGCCTCCCGAAGGACTCAGGGCAGTGTACAGCCCAATTAAAAACATTAACATACAAAAGGTAAAATTATTAAAAATAAATAAAATAATTTGGCCCAATCATTTAAAAACCCAATTACCTAAAAGTAATTTAGTCCGATCATTTAAAACGTGATATGTCACGACATGTCACATAACGTTGCGAGTTTGACACCCCTGTTCTAGAGTGTTCTGTATTATGATAATTTTAATCTGTCATATACTAACCTTTATGCTCTCCTACACCCATCTAAAGTTCCCACCCCATTTTAGGTTCTATTTAGACTTTAGACTTTTTATATATACAATTTTTATATCTTTTATATTTCTATTAGTTGCCAGCCTTTGATGTATTTTCCATGTTTTTAATTGATGGTATCACTCCTTCCTTATGATGGAATTTGACCGTAACAAAGATTTGATTTGATATTTTAATCCAAGACTTTTTTTAGTTGAGATTATTTGCCCCATGAAAGATGTAGAAAATTTTTGTTTCTAGAATATATCACATTAGTTGGTAAATATTGTGGTACTGTGAGGGGGGGGGTGGGTGTTTGCAATAGCTCAGTAGTTATAAGCTCCCATCCTTGCCCAGTCCCTGCTCACCAGCAGTTTGACAGCATGCAAATGTGAGTAGATAAATAGGTACCACTTCAGTGGGAAGATAACAGTGTTCTGTGTAGCTTGGCATACAGCTTGGCATGCAGACCATGGAAATGTCTTCAGACAATGGTGTCTCCCTCAGCTAAGAAATGGAGATGTGCACCGCCACCTAGAGTCGGACATGAATAGACAGGGAAAACGTTTACCTTTTTTTAATAAGTATTTTATTAATTTTATAATTATAAATATAAACAAAAAATCAAATTAAATATAACTCAACTTAAAACAATCTTTTTCAACTTTTTCCAACACAAACCAAAACATAAAAACTTACATAGGATAGTCAAAGTAACTATGGGTATTGCTCAGCAGCACCCCCTCCACCACATCCCCCTCTTCCTTCCTCCCTACCTCCTCACTCCTCAATCTCCACCCCCTCCAGATGTGGTTCCGAGGTACTGCCCGAGCAATCCCACTTATATCTATAAATATATCATTCTTATATATTGCCAATATTGCAGTTGAGTACATTATTACACTCCCTCAACCCACCCACCCCCCCCCGACTTCCCAAAGTGAATACAGGGTAAAAACACAAGAAAACCCACTAGACTAAACAAAATTATTATATAAATCCTACCGAAAATTTTAACTATATTCTTCAGTCCAACATATAAAAATTTAACTATATGCTAAATACAATTAGAAAACCTTTACCTTTATTGTGGGTATACAACACAAGGAAAAACCATAGGATTTCTCATCCTTTTATTTGCTTTTGGATATTTGGATGGATTTTGGATATTTTTCATTATCCTAATTAATGTGTCATCTTTTATGCATAAAATGATCAACCACAGAACAGTACACTTTTGTTTATAAAAGGGAAAAATGAAATACATACATCTAGATAAAGAAATATGTATCCGTGTGTTGCCCTGGTCACCTCACACACACCCAGGTATAGCAAGAGTTCTTTAATCAACCCCCCTCCCAACAGGTCTTCAGAAATCACCCCTGTTGCACAGGTTCAGATTCCAAGCTCAGCACAGCAAAAATCACAGGGTAAACAACAGGCACACATGAAGTCCAGGAAAGCAGTCCATGAGTCAAATAGGTCAGGATACATGACATGAGCCCACAAAGCACAGAATTGGGTAAGTTGCTCCAGCAACGCTCAAATCCTCAGGATGGGATTTAATAGGCAACATTGGTGCAGTCTTTCATGAGAAATGAGCTTGCCTCCTCGTGAGTAGTCTAGCTGACCAGGGTTAGGCATGTCTCTTCTCTGCCCCACGTGTCCTTTGATGAGGAGTTGGTTTGGATTCCACAACCTCCTTATTGCTAATGGCAGCAACTGTTCCTGGTCCTTGCTTGAAGCCTCCTCACCAACTGTGTCTCTCCTTGCTCAGCTTCAGCCTGTTGCTCATCTGATCGATTCAGCTGAGGCTGCTCTATTAGGCTAGCACTCTCCGAGCCCTGATCCAGACCATCAGTCAGCTCTGCCCTTTCCTCTGTCAACTCAAGCTCATCCTTCTCCTCTAAACTTGCATCCAGAGAGGGGTCTGGGGGCAGAACTTTGACAATACATAGGAATCCATTTTAGTTCTGCATTATTCATTTAATTAGTCTAGAGATAAATATTTTTGTTTAGAGAAGTTTTACTAAGACCAGTGGCTCTCTGTACTAAATCTATCTTGCCTTTAAGGATAGATTTGATTCAAAGGGAATTGTTCCATCACAGAGGATGCTAGCTATCCAGTATGGGTTACATTCTTAATTTGATGCCTAAGAGCTATCTACTCAAAGTACTTCATTTTTACTTTGAATGGCATGTCAACAGTATACATACTTCAAATATCTGAATGTCTCAAAGGCAAGAATTAAGTTCTGAGGGTCCTGCAGTTCAAATTGCATAAGGTTGAACAAAAAATCTCCCAGTCCTTCAGGCAATGAACGCATCGTAACACTGTATTTCCACTCCCAATCCACTAAGCAATATTTGTGGCAAATGGTATTATAGATAACCAATAGATCCAAGAAAATAAATTGTCTTCATTCCTCATGATTCTCTTGGTGTAAAGGTCATAAATCAGGGCCACTCATGCTATATTCAGACCTGAAGCTAGACAAAAATAGATTTGGATAAACATGTTTTTTTTCCAAGCATACTTCATTCAGGTAGTGGTTGCTAGGGTCTTCACCCATCCCTTAAGATAGTGAGTATCTTGCCTCACAAAAAGAAGAATTTGCGTTCTCTAGATCTATCTGGTTAGATCAGTGGTTCTCAATCTTCCTAATGCCGCGACCCTTTAATTCAGTTCCTCCTGTTGTGGTGACCCCCAACCCCCCCCCATCCAGCTGGCTGGGTATCAAAAACTTTACCAAAAAAAAGGAAAAAATGGGAAAGTATAGGTAGTCCTCGACTTACAACAATTCGCTTAGTGACTGTTTGAAGTTACAACAGCACTGAAAAAGCGAATTATGATCACACTTTTCACACTTATGATTGTTGCAGCTTACCCAGGGTCATGTGATTTACATTCAGATGCTTGACAACTGATTCATACTTATGACATTCACAGTGTCCCAGGGTCCCATTTTGATCAATGGCCAAGGGGCATGGCCAGCTGAACATTCAGGTTGCAGAGTGCCTGTGGGGGGGAATCTGTGGGTCTCTGGGATGGGACTGGGGTGGGTGCCTGCCTTCCTTCCCTCCCTTCTCTCCCCTTGTCCCTTCCTTCCTTCTTTTCTTCCTTTCCTTCACCTCCCTCTTAGTCTCTTCCTCCTTCCCTCCCTCTCCCATTGTCTCTTCCTTCCTTCTTTTCTTCCTTTCCTTCACCTCCCTTAGTCTCTTCCGCCTTCCCTCCCTCTTTCCCATTATCCCTTCCTTCTTTCCTTCCTTTCCTTCACCTCCTTCTTAGTCTTTTCCTCCTTCCCTCCCTCTCTCCCATTGTCCCTTCCTTCCTTCCTTCTTTCCTTCCTTTCCTTCACCTCCCTTAGTCTCTTCCTCCTTCCCTTCCTCTTTCCCATTGTCCCTTCTTTCTTTCCTTCCTTTCCTTCCCCTCCCCTCCCTCTTAGTCCCTCCCTTCCTTCTCTCTTTGTCCCTTCCTTCCCTCCCTTCCATTGTTCCTTCCTTCCTTCCCTCTTCATCCCTTCCTTCCTCCCCCCCTTCGTGCCCAGGAAGGGACAAGGGGAGGGGGATAGGCTGCCAGAGGCAGAGGAGAGCTCTGTCCAGCTCACTTGCTCAGCTTCGCCAGAAAACAAGCTGCTTGCTAAGTTAGCAGAAGCCCCAGGATCAGCACCAGGCTACAGCTGATTCATGCTTCTGCTAAATTAGCAAGCGGCATGTTTTCTAGCAAAGTTCGAGCAAGTTTGCTTGGCAGGAGCCAAGGAGAGCTGCTACAGCTGACCAGATTCTTGGCTGCTCTGCAAAAGCGCAGATCAGCTGTAGATGTTTGCCCCGATCCTGGACAAGAGGGAAGGAAGGAAGGATGGAAGGGACAAGGGGAAAGAGGGAGGGAAGGAAGGAAGGAAGGAAGGAAGGAAGGAAGGAAGGAAGGAAGGAAGGAAGGAAGGAAGGAAGGAAGAAAGGAATGGACAATGGGAGAGAGAGAAAGAAGGAGGAAGAGACCAAGAGGGAGAGAAAGAAAGGAAGTTCCAGCCAGCAGAGGCTTGGCAGCCTGGCTGCCAAGAAACAGAAGAGCGCAAAGCCAAGGAGAAGAAGGTGGCGGTTTCCTCCCAAAGGGGCTCCTTTTTTCCACCCCTTACCTGGGTTTGTGGGGAATTTCTTGTCACCAACGCTGACAGGTGCTCCTTCGAGCCCACCACGAGCTTTCTCGCCCCCTTTGCTCCCCTCCGCTTTCGTGAGGATTGTGGCACCCTTGAAAAACTGATCGTGCTTTGAAGCTAAGGAGAGGAGGAGGAGTCCCTTCCTCCTTCCCTCCCTCTCTCCCTGTCAAGCCCCAGAGGGCTCAACATGAACAGGCAGAGGAGGAGACGATGGGCAGGGTGGCAATGGAGACCGGCGGCCGGTGCCAGACCTCACGGCTGACAAGCGCAAGTTCAGGGGTCGCCAGCTGATGGGTGCAGGAGTTGGGTGCTCCGGCGGCCTCCCCTTTGCTGACCTGCGTGTACGAGAAGAAGTCAATCCGGTTGCTGCACAATGAGTCTCTGGGGAAGGCGGGGCCTTGCTCTGTGCCTGCACTCTTCGTGCGCCCCCTGCAGGGCACATTTGGTAGAGTTTGTGCAGACTGCTGCCAAGCAGCATATTTTCCACAAACAAGTGAGGTGGAGCGGAGGGGGGGAGGGAGAGAAGGCAGTTGACAAGCCCTGCCTAAGACCATCGGAAATATGTGTTTTCCGATGGTCTTAGGCGACCCCTGTGAAAGGCTTGTGCAACCCCCAAAAGAGTCGCAACCCACAGGTTGAGAACCACTGGGTTAGATCCTCCAAGTATGATTCTAACACAGCCACAATGAACAAACGTTTAGAGCACCTCTTGACCACTTTCAGGATAGTAATAACTGAGAATGATTCTATAAATTCTAAATGATCTAATCGCTGTAATTAACAGAATCTACAAAAATTCGATCATCTAATGTGTTAAAGCCTCCAATTAACTATGGATTTTAGTGTATTTCTGTCTGCTTCCATTTTTTCCACACCCATGGATATGAATTTCTACATGAGCATAAAATGCAGATATTCCATGTGGGTCAACATGAAGAAAAAGTGAGATAAAAATACAATAATAATTGCATTAAAATGTTATTTTATTTCTATTTTAATATCTGTAACTTGCCTAGAATTTGTGACAACTGAGGCAGAAGATAATTTACATACATAACAGATATTTATATAGATGTATATGTAGATTTTATTGGTAGTCCATTATTTTATATAAAGGAGTCAATTTTTGAGGACAATAAGCTACAATAAAATAATAGACACTGGCTGAAAGCAATAAAATAGTATAGTAATATACTACTACTGTATATTACCAAAGAATATTTTATCATGACTAAAATACACCAAAATTTTTGACTAGTTAAATGAAGTTTTGTCCTGCAGTAACTGTTATCTTACAATTCGGTGTTTCTAATTGCCTTGTATATGTACTTTGCCCAAAATAAATGGCTACTCCTAGATTAAAAGAGATACACTGTGGTTTTTTATGGGATTATATTTTTGGTTCAACAAAACAGCTTCTATTGTCACACAGATGAATCCACTTTTGCTAAGGATTCTACAGTTACTTCTATGTACTCATTCCTGGACGTCAGACAATCACTTACATCTTAGCCACCTCATTAATGGATTAATGTAATGTATTTGACATGGGGCTGCCCTTGAAGGCCACACCTAGTCCAGAATGTAGTGGTGCAGACAGTGATGAGCATGTCTCATTATGTCCATGTGAGCCCATCATCCACAAGCTGCATTGATTGCTGGTTAGCTTCCAGCTGCAATTCAAGGTGATGATTATGACCTATATATCCCTACATGGCATAGTGCTGGTTGTATGAGAAACCATCTATATTTGGTTGTCAGTGAAATATGATATTGTGGCACACTGAATTTAGATAGGATGATATTGAAGAAGTAATTAAAGACCTGAATATTCTTCCAAGCTTTTAAGCAGAATGAAGGTTGAGCTCTGGTTAGATCAGGTGTTTTTAACTTATATGTTTGTCTTCATGATCTCTGTTTGTTCACTCACTATGTTTTTTTTTCTTTTGTCTCCCCCCTCCCCACTTTTTAATTGTACACCATTTACTCTTACATCGTAAATAAATTGTAAATTATATTTATGTATGCATAAATAATCTCTAATCCATATATATAGATATGGTCAACATAACATGTGGGTTCAGATCTGAAAAATGAATCTAAATGTCATGGAAACTCCAGTTTAAAAATCAGATCTATGAAAGCATTTCTTCCCTTGATCCAAATGAGTAAAATGTATTAGTTTCAATTACCTTCACTAAAATTGAACTTTCTACATGTTTAGCTAAGAGTTGCTCATAATTACCTAAATTCAATGTTTGGAATATTTGGAAGTCTTTTATTAAGACAGGTATCTTCTTGAAGAGTCTGAGAAAGTCAAGTCAAATAATTACCTTTTGTTAATGTTCTTTTTTGTTGCTTAAACTACTTCTTAGATTCTTCTAGGCACCAATTTATAGTACTTGTCATATGAGTGCTCCTTAGTATTTCTTCCATTCATATTTCCATCAGCTCATTGCCATCTAATAATTAAATATGCCATTAACTATGTCTGCTTTCTTGCCAACTTTAAGTTGTTCCTAGGTTTGTGTCATTTTGTTCAAAATTTCTTCATATTACTCCTTTTTTTTTAGCCTTTAAGTTTAAACTTTATTTTTTGTTACTGTGACTCAAATAATTCAAACATTTTGTTAAAACAAGTCATTAAAAGCCAAGAACTCTTAAACATATGAATACTTCACTATTACAGAAATGCAGAAAAAGTACAAACCTTTCAAGTTTTGCTTTTAAAGTCAAGGGCACTCTTATATAATGAACTTTGCATACATTACTTGCCAGTAGGTATAATTGCATACTTATGGGAGCTTCCTATTGTGGCAAATACAAAACCTCCCCCCCCCTTTAATTTAAAACAATACGACTTTTTTAATGTAACAGTCACTGAATGTGAAAGCCCAGAATTCTACAAGTACAGCACCACAATCTATCTAAACACCACAAAGATCAATGTCTCTATACTGTGAAAATTTTTGATAGTAACAAACAAGAATCTTGCTCTTTACATACACACAAAAATTTAACACAGCTTATTCTGTTAAAATTCCCAGACATAGTCAGCATTCCAACAGCTTACTGTTGTCAAACATGTCACCTAACTTACAGGGTAGATGGATTACAATGTTTGACTCCTTTAATTCAATATACTAAATTTTACTTGTGTCCTAGGCATGCTATAAATTTATGCAATACAAAACCCTGTTACAACTTTTAAGCAGCTTTGTTAAAATAATCAACTTAAGCTCTTTCACATCTTCACAAGAGCAGCCCTGAGGAGAATACACTCAAGTCATGGCTCAACTAGCAGTGGTTTCGTTGCACACAGATGTAAGACAACAAAGACCTAAAGAGGTACATTGGGGTTTTAACAAAAGAATCCCTAACATCTAAGGAAAAAAAATCTGCAGTCATATTACTCCTTTTGTTTTCTCAGTTTCATTTCAAGTAGATAGAACTACATATATTCTTGTTTAGGTTTATATCCCGCTTTTCTTTGGACAGGGAGATACTTTATTTTCAGCCCATTGCCTGTATTATAATTATTGTCATCTGAATCACTAAGGCTGCAGAGAATATCTGTGGTAAATATAGTGTTAAATCTAAAGATTAAGTGATTTAGGGATTCTGTAAGGATATAAGATGAAGACTTGTAGCTCAGGCATGTCAAACTCGTGACGTCATGTGACATTGCGTGACGTATTGGAGCTTTTTCACCATTGCCGGCAATGGGATGGGCGCGGCTCCGGTATGATGCAATCGGCCCGCGAGCCAGCAGTTTGACCCCCCTGTTGTAGCTGAATATAGACTACAGGTTGTCCATATCTGTTTGAATAGCTTGATGTGATTATGTAATATTTCCTCCTGCAATTTTATTTTCAAGTAAATAAATACCCAAGTAAAATGGATTGGAATGAGCATAAAAGTTACCCAGTGAGCTTCTGTAGTTCAGGGTAGACTTCTTAGTCTTATCCCAGGGCCTAACCATTATTCTAACAATTGCTGTCAGTTCATCTTAATTTTTATTTTAATTCA
Source organism: Bothrops alternatus (assembly GCA_034064705.1). Classification (NCBI taxonomy): domain Eukaryota; kingdom Metazoa; phylum Chordata; class Lepidosauria; order Squamata; family Viperidae; genus Bothrops; species Bothrops alternatus. The sequence goes on from JARGCV010000085.1 coordinate 3,390,018, forward strand.
GAATCTCCCAGAACATCACTGCTTTAGTCCTTGTTATTATAGCTTACTCTGTATTTGCATCTTCTTTAGTACAACTAACTATTGACTATCCAATACTGTGGCAGCACTCAACCTAAATTTGGTTAGCAGAATTTCTGATGTTAGAGGCAGCATTTTTAGGCCCCACCCATGGGTGGAAATGGAGCCAGAAAACCTTTTGGTTGAGAATCCTGCCATTTCCACACACTTATGTCATCAAGTCAGCTTAATCTCTTAATGGTTACATGGGTAGACTTTCTACAGGATCTTCTGCCCATCCCATAGCCCAGGGGTCTTCAAACTTGGCCCTTTTATGACTTGTGGCCTTCAACTCCCAGAATTCCTCAGCCAGCGTGCCTGCCTGAGGAATTCTGGGAATTGAAGTCCACAAGTCATAAAAGGGCCAAGTTTGAAGACTCCTGCCATCGCCCTTTGAGGTTTTCTATCCCAAACCTCAGTCAAGCATTCTGCTACCAAATTTAATCACTTCAGCAGCCTGTCTTAGGGTTATCATGAGAAGTATTAGTACCATTTTATAAATCCTTGGTAAGACCACACCTGGAACACTGCATCAAGTTTTGGTCACCACAAAGATGTTGGAAAAAGTTCGGAGAAGAACAGCTAAGATGATTACAGGCCTGGAGACAAAAAACATATGAAGAATGATTGCAGGAATTGGGTATGGCTAGTCTTGAGAAAAAGACTAGTGCTGACGTGGTAGCACAGTGGTTCTCAACCTTTTTCAGGTTGAGACTCCACTTTCCCCGCCCATGTGTGGCGCGCGCGTGACGAAACAAAAACAAAAACAAAACAAAACAAAATGGCGGACCACGACGGGCCGATCCGCGCATGCGCAGCACACGCACGATGGCCTGAACCGTGCATGCACGGCGCACGCGTGACGAAAAAAAAACAAAAAAACAAAAAAATGGTGGACCGCGACGGGCCGATCCGCGCATGCGCGGTAGCGCGCGCGACGGTCCGAACTGGGCATGCGCAGCGCGTGCGCGATGGAAAAAAATGGCAGACCGCGGTGTCCGGCGACCCCCGCGAAATGGTCGTTCGACCCCAAATGGGGTCGCGACCCATAGGTTGAGAACCGCTGTGATAGCAGTATACCAGTATTTGAAGGACTGCCACAAAGAAGAGGGGTCAACTTATTTTCAAAAGCACCACAAAGCAGGACAAGAAACAATGGATGGAAACTAATCAAGGAGAGAAGCAGCCTGGAATTAAGGAGAAACTTCCTAACTTGCCCTCAGAAGTTGTGAGTGTTTCGTCACTGGAGGTTTTTAAGAAAAGACTGGACAGGCACCTGTTTGAAATGTTATAGGGTTTTCTGCTTGAGCAGGGGGATGGACTAGAAGACCTCCAATGTCCCTTATGGCTCTATTCTGATTAACTCTGCATTATTAAAGAAATGCTTACAAATCAAAAGGAGAAAAGCCAGATGTGATACTTGGCATAAAAGATGCTTAGCCCTGGACAAGGTCATTAGGTTTTGTGAAGAAAACCTGTAATATCTTTTGCTCAAGTAACAAAAAAATTACCTAATGAGCAATACATTGGGAATAAATAATGGGTAACACCTAAATTGGAAGACGGAAGAACTCAACCATCCTGCATTTTTTTAAACGAAAAGCCTTCCTTAGATCAAAAAAGACTGTATCCTATTCCATCATCTTTTAGGAAACCATTCCTTGATGTTTGTATTGCATTCCATATTCAGTTTTAGACAGATGAAAAAAAATCAGTTCTAGCATTCTGACACCCAGACATCACACTAAGATTCATCCAAATAAAAATCAAGAAGTATTTGGAATCTCAGAACAACAAAGCAACACTATTAAGAGACTACATATTCTTATTTGGTATGTTTTATGTTTTGGGGGCACACACAAACACTCAGTCATCTATGAGATTGCATTACTGTCCCTCAATGGAATGTTGAGGCAGGACGGATCTCACTAACATCTTCTGAACATGTGCAGCCGATGTACAGCAGATGCTGTAAGCAAGTGAAGTGATGCAGCCACTCTGTCCCCTGGTATCTAAAACACTTTGCTTCATCCTACTGTATCAGTAGGACCCTTTGTTACTAAATATATGGAAGGGCATCATCCTTTGAGGGCCACAGCCCTATCACATAATGGACTACAGAAAAAATTACGCTACTCTGATGCTAAACAAGGGGTAACATTCAAGTTAGGATTCTTTTTATAAACCCATAGAAAGATAAATTACACTCCATGAAGTTTCTGCTCTTTGTAATCATGGAACATCACCCTGATAAATGAACATCTATTATAAATATTTTATCAGGATAATTTCACCTTCACCACACTCTTTTATACAGTAATTAAATTACTTACATTCAATAAAGTGATATCTTGTTGTTTGAACAAGCAGATAGCATTGCTCAAATTTAAACTACTTTAAACTGATAGAATTATGCAAATTGGCCACCTTGAGTATTTATAAATTTATTTATTTAGCATATGGCATAGCATACATGGACTAGCAATATAGATTAACACTTCATCTAGATTAGTAAAACACAATAAAATATCAATGTTAAAAAGATCTGTGTTTAAATATCAATGTCTAGGCCAGGGCTTTTCAACCTTTTCACCCATTGTACCACTTTTAGGATATGGCAATATCCGAGTACCACCAGTCGCCTAGCAAGGTGTCAAAAACTTGATGACAAAAAAAAGGAAAAAAGTGATAAAGTACAGGTAGTCCTTAACTTACAACAGTTCGCTTAGTGACAGTTTGAAGTTACAACAGCTCTGTAAAAAGTGACTTATATCCATTTTTCACACTTATGACTGTTTCAGCATCCCCAGGGTCACATGATTTACACTCAGATGCTTGTCAACTCTTTCATATTTATGATGGTCACAGTGTCCCAGGGTCATGTAATCCCTTTTGCAACCTTGTGACAAGAAAAGTCAATGGGGAAACCAAATTCACTTAACAACTTTTTATATCAGGGGTGTCAAACTCAATTTCACTGAAGGCTGCATTAGCATTGTGGTTACCATGGGGGGGGGAGGTTCTTCCTTCCTTTTTTGCTCCTTTCCTGCCTCCTTCCTTCTCATTCTCCTTCCTTCCTTCCTTCCTTCCTTCCTTCCTTCCTTCCTTCCTTCCTTCCTTCCTTCCTTCCTGTGCTGATCCTGGTGCTTCTGCTGAACCCTGACAGCTGATTGGCACTTCCGCAGGGCTGTCAGGGCTCAGCAGAAGTGCCAGGATCAGCACTGGGCTCCATCTGATCGGCCCTTCTTCAAGGATCAGCAGAAGTGCCAGCATCAGCGCCAGACTCCATCTGATCGGCGCTTCTTTGGGGCTCAGCAGAAGTGCCAGGATCAGCACTGAACTCCAGTTGATTTTCTCTATTTTACGGTACCGCCAGTTCTTGCTTGCCATCAAATTTTTACATTGCCACTATGGGAAGGACTCAATAGGGTAAAAATGTCAAATCCAGTCTAAACATCTATCCAATAATATGACAAACCATAATAATAAAAAGAAAGTTGAACAAAAAGTTAAAGTATCAAAAATGTTATTTAATGTTCTATGACAATCAATAAAAGGCTAGTTATTAACTTCCACACATCAAATCAGTTGGACTTACTTACATTGCAAGATGTAAAATTTAATTTCACATAAATAGAGAAATGATAGTATGGCTAACATGAATATTGAGAAAGCAGATATTCTCTTTCATTCTTTGCCCCAGTCCAATATCATCCCATCTCATCTAAAAATGAACTTCAGGGGCGGGGGAATAGTTCTATTATGATCACTGGTAACTTCAGAAATTGTTCTAGCACTTTTCTGTTGCTTCAACATGTACTGTGAATTGTGACAGAGTCATCCAGCTGGTTGAGGTAATAAAAATAAGTTGCAATTTCAGAAATAATGTTACAAATATATATATCATGTTCTGACAGATAAATTGGAGCTATTTGAAGTAGCGGTCTATCAACTTTCCAAGGTGGAAAAAGCTGATGTATCTGTTTCAGCCTGGCTGTTTCAGTGACACTTTGTCACCATTTAAAACAAACAAACAAATAAACTTTTAAAAACACATCTATGCAGACAGGCTTGGGGCGTGTGAGCTGTGCTCTGCCCCTGGGCCTTTGATTGGGAGTGTATGTTGTATGAGTGAGTATAGTTTTATAGTTTTATATTGTACTACTATTTTAAATTACTTATATTTTTGTACTTGTATTTATGTTGTGAGCCGCCCTGAGTCTGGGGAGAAGGGCGGCATATAAGTCAAAATAAAGATAAAGATAAAGATAAACAAAATCAGCTCACCATGTTAGCATGACTAAGGAAGCTGGAGGCACTTGGGTCTCCAGTATAGCAACTAGCCAAAAGACCACTTGTCCTGGGAGATGCATGATAAAATTATTACTTAGAAAAAGTGGATGCTTTAATCCCTAGTTATATGATGACTTCTGATACCGTCAGCGTTTCCCTTCAAAGGGGGAAAACATTCATATGCCTAATACAATTTTTAAGCTTACCAAGCAATTGTCCATATCTAAATAATACCATAAGTAGCTAATAAGAAATTCTCTCTCACAAATGTAAGTAATTTACTACTAAATGTGGGGAAAAGCATAAAAAAAATCAGCTATCTGTATACTGTATGTGTTGTCTCCTTGCAGCAAAACTCAAAGATGTGGCTGAGAACCTTATTAAAACAATCAAGCTTCCAGATTACTATACCTTCAAATATATTTACTAATTTAAAAATGGGGGGGTGTTTTTCAAGGGGTGGGTGGGAACCATTATTGTAGTCATGTGTTAGTCGGTATTCAATTAGGGAGGATAATATGTGGATATGTTTTGATTTTTTCTTCTTTCCAATGCACTTTTTTTAAAATTAGTTTTTATTGAATACAAGAAAAAAAAGGATTAAAAACATTGAACATGGTAAATCGTCTTTGACTGACATCACAGTCCATATTGTACAATTAATTGCATAAACATATCTATATACAAACTATACATTTCTGGTCTCTATCTTAACTTATCTCTTTAATTGTGACCTCCATTTTTTTTACCTCCATCTATAAAATTTATTCCATATTCGATAAAATTCTGTGTCTTCCTGGTTTTTTAATCTTTTAGTTAACCTACCTAGTTCTGCGCAAAACATAATTTTCTTTATTAGTTCTTCCTCACTCGGTGCTTCCATTGTGTTCCATTTTTGAACAAATAGTATCCTTGCCGCTGTAGCCACGTGAATAATTAAATATGTGTCCTCTTTATTTACATTTTTCTCTAGTATTCCTAATAGTAATGCCTCAGGTTTGTATAGAATGTTTTGCCTAGTCATTTCCATTGCCCATTCCCAGACCATACGCCAATACACCTGTGCAATGCACTTTTTTAATGTCTTGATTGTTTAGTGTTTTTGTTTAATTTTTTGGGGAATTCTGTATTTTAACTTTCCTTTGAATAAAATAAAAAGAAAAGATGTGTGTGTGTGTGTGTGTGTGTGTGTGAGAGAGAGAGAGAGAGAGAGAGAGAGAGAGAGATCATATAATAAGTTTTCATCATGTCTTCTGACTACTAATCAGAGTTCATGGATGCTTCCTGTTTGTCTAATGTACTGATTATTGCAGTCCTTATATTGCATGCAGCAGTATCTGAACCTCTACAACTCTGAACAGCAGAAAAAGAAAAAAAACTCTATACAACATCTTCCAACAATATGGATATCCACGCAACTTTATTAAAAAATACCTGACTACTCAATCCAGCATAACTATTTTAAAGCAGTTACAAACTTAATATCTTCCCTCCCTTTTAAATTCACATTACATGGTTCTCTTCTTGTTGTTATTCAACAATTTTAATCAGCAAATCAAAAAATATGGCTTATATGGAACCAAGTGATATTGCAAGCAATAAAGAGAGACTTATTACTTGGAAGGGAAGCCATGTTATGGAAATCCACCTGGCAGAAGAAGAAGCCCAGAATTCGACTGAAAAGAAGAGAAACTTAATATTTTATGCAAGGAATTAAAGGCAAAGAATTATGGACTGATTTAAGGACTAAGTGTAAGAGCAAGAGACATGAGAGGGTGATTAATGGAAGATATATATTAAATAGACTAAGAATGTACTTGTTGAAGGGATGGGTGTAATGACATGAAAATTATTAATTTTACTAAGATGACTTGTTTGCTTGATGTCCAATGGATTGATCTGAAAAGAAGTGAAATTTAATTTTTTTAAAATATAGTTGGCTTATAGTTAAACTTGGATATACGGAGTGAAGAAGGTCTACAAATTTAAAATGATTGTATTAAGTTGAATGGCTTTAACTTGAATTTTTTCTTTGTTTACATGTACAAACGGATATCTAATAATAAAAAATTTAATTAAAAAATTATCATTTTTTCTATTTTCTGCAAAACATAAAACATTTCCAGTCTTTTATAAAAAAAATGTATTGTTATATCCCTGATCAAATAGATCAATTTTGCCATTTTTGCCAATTCTACTATTTTCATAATCCACTTCTCCATTGTGGTTATTTCAGTATGTCTTCATCATTGTGCATATAATCATTTTGCTGCAGTTACCATATACAAAACCAGTATCAGTTCCCTGTGCAGTCTAATGTAGCCATTTGTTTTTACTGAATTATTTTTAATTCTTCTGGATACTTAATCCTTCATCTCATCAGAAAAAGCCAAACTTTCAAGAAAATTTTTTTGTTAACAATAGAAAAAGAAAATCTTCACAAGAACATTGTTGTAAAAAAATTGGAAAAATGCAGATACACTGAAATGGAAGAATATACATGGCACCAATTGAAAATTGAAAGTAGCTTATGAGTATTAGGAAAGAAATTACTCTTGGCATGGTTTTAATGTTAGGTGAAATAATAAAAACACAGAGACTCATTATAAAATGGTCTGTTTTTTATGATTCTGCTGGCAGATATAAAAAAGCTGAATATCTGCCACTTTTCAAGCAACCATAACTATTAATTCTTCAAGTTATATTTTCATTTCCTTCATGTTTGTTCTTTAACCTTATTTCTTTCTATTTCATCACACAGATTTTATAAAAATACAATAAATTTCAGACAAAAATTAAATGCAACTTAGAAAACCGTATTAGTTTTTCACTAAGCTTGAATGGCAGTTTGAATTTTATCTCCACTGTGTATCCTAGCAACAAGGCAACTAGCCTTTCACCAATCATGGCTTTATTCCAGCAGATATGATAGTCCAGAAAACTGAGGCAGCTCCTGATGCACTGAAGTCAGGTCATTCCTTGTTTTTCATTGATGTCTAATGATATATGAAGCACAAAAAAAAAGTCTTTCTTACATTTTGGCAGCTGTAAATTCTGTTATTTCTAGAAACATTGTTCCCTAAAAAAAATATCCTTAGCTAGAATTTTAGAGGCTTTGCTTAAGAGGACTGGACAGAATTTAAGCAAGTACTCATTTTCAAATTGCAGTGAAGAAATTATCCCACGTTATGAAACTGAAACAAGCAAAGCAGAAGAAACTAAAGAGCCTAATTTAACAGAAGCTATATTGATCACCCTATAATGTGTGTTTGGTAACATACAGTAAATATATTGGGAGTGTGGGACTTTTTTGGGGGGGGTCATGAGATCTTTTTGGAAGGACTGTTAAATAGGAGAAGTACTGTTGGATCATCATTCTATTCTTGTTTTTCAAAATCAAGTTGTGTTAGGAGATTACTACTCAACTTTTGCAAATTTAGGGTGTTTTAATTCTTTCCTGTCATGAAAGTTATGTGTACTCGCCAAAAACTCCATGCAGAGGTTTGATCTGTCTTCTATTTATTTCTAATATTTAAAAACGATCTCTCATTTCTTTCAGACTCTGTACTTATTGTAAATGTATAAACTTTTACAGTACTTCCCCAAATGTATAGATGGGGAAGATGCTAATGCAGAGGTTCCCAACCTTTTGGGCACCAGGGACTGGTTCCACGGAGAAAGGATTTTCCATGGACCAGAGAGAGCATGGTTTTGTGTGTTGCCTGCATTCCACGGATGGGGCTTTGCTTGTTTGTGCGGCCCAGTTGCTGTCATGCCGCGGTCGGGCACTGGTCCATGGACCAGGGGTTGGGGACCCTTGTGCTAATGGGCTCACAGCTGAGGTGGATGACCATGCTTCCTCCAGGCAATTGTTAAGAACATGTACTGAATACAAAAAGGTTAAATTTCAGATAATAAGAAAATACATTGAGAAAAGAAGAATGTAAGAATTGTACAAAATTCAAGATGATGGTAAATTTGTTTATCACAGATTTGTTTGACATAATGCTTAAATGTATATGGAACTTTTTTAATATGGTCCATCAAGGATGGATGCACACATTCCATGTACCAATTCACATACTTACAGGGATTGCAATGAATAATAATAATAATAAAAAGATATTGAAACACATGGAAAAGAATCGACTGGCAACTATTTGAAATGAGTACAGCTGAATCCACTGGGTGAAAGACTGGAAGTCTCAAGCATCCTGCCTCAGAAGCTGTCTGGGTCTACACACCCTGTCAATGTTTCTCTGCTGGAGCAACTTAGTACCACCTCTTTTCAGAGGATGCCTAACCTGGCTTCCTGTCCCTAAATCCACTATGTGAGAGAGCTGTCCCCTCATGGGTTGCCTTACCGCCAGAAAAAAAAAATAGCATTTAGAGGGGTAATAAATAATTTCAACAATACAGTCTCCTGGTGCTGTAGTATGGAGATGTGTAGTGAGAAGCTTAAGTTCTTCCTTTTCCTCTGGTGATAAATAATCTTGCAAAATACAGGTAGTCCTTGATTTACAACAGTTCATTTAGTGATGATTCGAAGTTACAACGGCACTGAAAAATGAAACTTATGACCATTTGTCACAGTTACGACCTTCACAGCATCCTCATGACCATGATCAAAATTCACCTGCTTGGCAACTGGTTCATATTTATGATTCTTGCTGTGTCCCAAAGTCATGTGATCTCTTTTTGCGACCTTTTGACCATCAGAGTCAATGGGGAAGCCAGATTCAATTAACAACTCGGTTATTAACTTATCAACTGCAGTAATTCACTTAACAATTGTTCAAGAAAGGTCATAAAATGGGCCCAAACTCAACAGATATCTCACTTAACAACAGGAATTTTGGGCTCAATTGTGGTTGTAAGTCAAGGACTACCTGTATGAATACATTCAAAGTTCATTTTAAAAATCTCAGTGATGTATGAAACCTAATTTATAAAACACAGGCAATATTCCTTGGAAAACCATACACTGGTAGTGGCCCATTAGAATTAGTGGATTAAGGCAGGACCATCCATCCATCCATCCATCCATCCACCTTTCAATGTATCCATCTACTAGAAACCAGCTGAAATCACACAGAATGTTCTACTTGTGCAGAGTAATAAGACCTAATAGAGAAAATAAGGCTTAACCAAACCATATGATGAAAAAAAAACTTAAAACGTGACACAGCTTCTGACTAGAACAGAATCTAGAGCTAGAAACTTAGTGAGAACCTGAACTCCAAAACAGGGTCATCTCTAGTGAGGCAGGAATATTAGGAGTGTATGTATGAAGCCTATAGCTGAGATGGGGAGAGTATTGAGAATTTATACTGGCAGGGAGGCTATCCCACTGTAGACATAAGCTATCCATTACTCCTTTTTCATGGTAGTGTAGTAACAGCAGATACGAATGAAAGAGAGAATTAGAAAATATAAAATACATAATTGTGATATTCAATAGTCTAAAATTAAAAGAAAACATGTTTTATGAAAATAATGATAAATTATTTACTCAGCTAGGTAGATGATGGAATGATCTGACTGATTGATCATTTGACACATGCTTTGCCTCCTGCCCTGTATAAAAAATGGTGTCTATCAACTCCCAAACCCTAGAAGTCTGACACTGGAAGAAAAGGGATGTTCTAGAACATAGCAAGGGTCGATCATTAGTGGCTTGCAAAATGCAAAGACCTTCAATTTTCCACCATGTCCCTGAAATGGAAGGTATTTAAACCATATTAGGACTTGACATAAAATTAATTGTTGAAAAATTAAATGGTGAGTGGCAAAGCTACTTTCTCTCAGGTATATGCTGCTGATCTATCATTGTCAAGGCTTTTGCTATGGTGGGGACGGGCAGGTAACTCCAAACAGAAACTGGATTGTTTTACAAACTTAGCAATCTAAAATAAATAACAAGGAAGCATGCAGTAATAATAGGCATTCATAAGATTTGTAATCAAAATTTGTATTTCCCTTTGTGAACTGAGTAAAGGAATATAGAGAGGTGTTGTCTATATGATCTCATAACGAAAAGGAGAAAAAAATGTGAAACATAGCTATAATTTCCTAATCCAATTTTCAATATACTGAAGAGATACTCACTTGTCTCAGTCTTCAAGGAAAGAAGAATAGTAGTGGGAAGATAATTATGTGCTTACGGTTTAGTGACACCATTTGATTATTTGAAACGCCTTCCAGAGATTCCCCCCCCTGCAAGACTCGTGCAATTTAAGAACAAAAACATTTACCTAGTGTTCATGACTAAAGTGCTTTTCAAATATTACATGCTTAGAATTCATGTAACAAAGATATTATTGAGCTGGAAAATAAACAAGAAACTTTTTAAAAATTTGTCCTGTTATTTTCCAGTCCAGTAGCATAATCCTGTTTTGAGATTGAAAGTTGGTTTAAAAAGAAGAAGTAAAAGATGCAGTTGCCTGTTCATATGTTTCTCTGAACACCATTTGATCTGATTGGAGTGTAGTAAGAATGGAATCTGTTATTTTCTGTTTGGGATGAGGAGATTTTCCTACAAATGATAAATAATACATTTTTATGAAAAGTAGTAGGATGCTGAATTTTTCTTCTCTTCCTCTCAGCCCCAGAATTTCTAAAGTAAAAAGATAATTTGAAACGGATTTTTAAGCTTGTACTATGTTTGTGAGATGCCTTACAGTGGCAATGAGGGCATTGTTGAAGACCTAAGGGGCCAATTAAAGGACAGATCATTATGAATAAAATCTATGCGATTGCTAAGAATAAAAAGAAATCATTAGAAATTAGCAAGTGCTCACCAGCTTTATTTAAACTCAGGAGGAATGCGTATCATAAGTTAATGCCCTCTTAAATGTATTTTTCCCCAAATCAGAAAATGTAGACAGCAAAGAAACTACAGGCTATCAGACATAGCGGAATAAATGCAGATAAGCTGCATTTTATTCATTTTGCCATGATTAATGATTCAACACTCAGAGTTCCATGAATTTGATTCATATTCTTTCATTATTTTATCTCTGCTAGTTATATGAAATTTTTCTCCAGGAGTGTTATCAGCAAAAAGGTGGTTGCTTTTACAACTACAAGTTGTGAAGCAAAAAGGATGGCTCTTTATTATTTGATGTCTGATGGTTCCTCTTCTTCTACTTACAGGAATGAAATCAATTTGTCTTTAAAAAAAAGAAGAAAAAGAACAATGAGAACTGACACCTCTCTGAAAATGCAAAGACTTTAATAAAAACTTTGAGAGATTTATGGACTAGTTAGGAATTCATTTGGACCCATTACTATTTGTGTACAGGTAAGAATAAGTATGTGTCTGCACCATAGCATGAGCATACCCTAGTTTCATTGAATCAGAAATGCCATTACTTTCAAAACCAAATTAAATATGGTTTTTATTTACAAATATGCTTCTATTATATAGCCTTTTAGAGAGACTTTTCCTCAAGTCCTTAACTGGCTGAATGTGAATGTGAATGTGAATCCCTGGCACAGGGATTTTCTTTAAAAATGGAGAGTCATTGAATGTCTAGAACAGAGGTGTCAAACTGCTGGCCCGCAGGCCGAATGTATCATGGCGAAACCGCACCCACCCCATTGCCAGGAATGAAAAAAAGTTGTGATACATCACAACACGTCACATGACGTTGCGAGTTTGACATCCCTGGTCTAGAACCAAACCTGGGCACAAAAAAGTTGCTGTAGCTTCAACAACAACAACAACAAAAAAAGGCTCAGTAGTCATGATTACGAGTGTTACAACCATTTAAGAATTAGGCATTTATAAATGCAATCAAATCATGCAAGAGAAATAAACTGAATGAAATGAGAAAATAGGGTTCCTATCAGGTCTTATTATTTTATTCTGTTATGGATGAAAACTAGAGAAAAAGTACCATGGGTATTAACTCAGAAATAAATACTCTCAATTCAAAGCAGAAGACCTGAACAAGGGGGTTAATTTAGCACACATTTAAAAACAAGATCCATGATAGGTGTGTACAATATAAATAATAAAAGAAAGTGAATGCTATTCCAAAGTATTCAGGTTTAGGTTTATTCTTTAAATTCTGAATACATAAATGAAATCTATGAACAGGAAAAACAGGAGAGAAAAGAGGGGTACATTCCCCAGTAATTATTGGAGATGAGTTGATAACATGGATTTATACCAACTCCACCCACTCCAGAAGAAGGTCAGATTTTCATGCTACTAGGATTCTTTGAACTATGAATGTGCTGGAAAATTACATAAAGTGTCATTAAATTCTTCCTTCACACCAAAGGGATACAAAGAATTGGAATATTTCTTGACCATTCTTTCTCATGCTTTTTCCTGTACAAATTCCATGAGTCTGATGTTTGTTATTACAAACTCATATGATATGATGTGATGCGATACGATACGATACAATATGATATAGAATAGGGGTTCTCAACCTTGGAGTTGAAGTCCACAAGACTTAAAGTTGCAAAGGTTGAGAACCCCTGATATAGAACATAGAACATAGAAGGGCTGAAAGGGACCTTGGAGGTCTTCTAGTCCAACCCCCTGCTTAAGCAGGAGATCTTATACCATTCCAGTCTGGTTGTCAAATCTCTTTTTCATAAGCTGGTAATAAAAATTATTCATGTTTAGAAATATCAGTTTTAAGAGAATATTAACATTCTATTCTATTCTATTCTATTCTATTCTATTCTATTCTATTCTATTCTATTCTATTCTATTCTATTCTATTCTATTCTATTCTATTCTATTCTATTCTATTCATCTTTGACTGATCAGGTCTGCTCACTCTTGTCTGCAATTAATTGGATGCTTTGAAAATGATTCTTTAAAAATATTTTTTTAGTATTAAATTCAAGGTAATGTTATAAAGAAGTTGATACAAAGGAGGCAGATAGTCCAAGTCAGTCAGGGTCCAGCACACACTGGTCCACACCCTCCTGCAAACTGGGATTCTCCATTGCTGTCTTTATCATTGATTTGTTTGTTGATGTCTTCCTCAATAGAATGAGCCCCCTCTGATATGTAGATTTCCAGCTTGTGATTGAAAGGTAAACAGCGTTGAAGTTTGATCCTCAAACAAAAGTCCACTTCCAGCTCTTCCAGTATGTTTGGCTTCTCAGGGTCACAGATGGCATGGATGAGATCGTAGACCTCAAGCGCCCGCTCCTGAACTTGCACCATGGCGGTGGCCCACCCGGTCTCACCCCCGATATACGATATGATATGATATAAGTTATCACTGGCTGGAATATTTAAAAAGCTTCAGGATTTTACATTCATAGAAGCTGTGATGCTATTTGGTTGAAACTAAAAATTCTATTTTCAGTTCTGTGAGGAAAAGGAACTTTCATATTAATAAAAGAAAATAATCAATATTTGAGAGAAGGGGTCAGGACCACAAAGTAGGAACAGTCACATCACTCATATGGATAAGGCTGGGCTTATGAAGGAAATTTTTAAAAAATCCTTTGTTTAATTTTGATATTCTATTTTAGGACTTATATTTTCTTCTACCTTCCTCTTCAATATATAATGAAATGCCACTATCAGTATCAATAGTTATGTCCAATAAGAGAAATGTTTAAGGGATAAAATAATTCCCTTTCCAAAGGATGTTTTAGAAAAAAAAATGAAATTTGTCCACATAATTCATACCTCATGTGGAATTCTGTCATATATGTCCCAAAATAATATGTTTAGTTTTGATAGTTTATCCTTCTCATTTTTTATTCAAATATTTCAATTGTTAAGAAAGGAGTTTTAATTTTCAGAAACTCAGTTCCACCATAATCTTTATACGTACAGTATTTCCTTCCTTCCCAATTAATGAAAGCAACTTTTGATTCTTGGATATTTGCCATTACATTATCTCAGAACTGGCATATTATCCCTTAATATTAGCTTAATTACCTTGGGAAATATGGAACTCTTTGCATTTTTTTATTATTATTATTATTATTATTATTATTATTATTATTATTATTATTATTATTATTATTATTATTATTATTATTATTATTATTATTACCTTTGAGGTCTTTTAGTCCAACCCCCTGCTCAGGCAGGAAACTCTATACCATTTCAGACAAATGGTTGTCCAGCCTCTTCTGATAAACTTCCAGTGTTGGAGCATTCACAACTGCTGGAAGCAGGTTGTTCCACTGGTTAATTGTTCTTTTTTTTGTAATAGATTTTATTGATTTTTTTTAAAGATAAATCACAATAATTGGTGAACAGTGTGTTGTCTGGGTTACATTTGTAAAACAATAATTAACAATTGATTTCTAGTATCCATAATCCACATAATGGTTTTAGTTGATTTCCTCTTTTCGCAAAATATCATCTTTTGCAAACATTGAGTTAATACAATTCTTATTGTTTTGATAGATAACAATTCGGTATATAATTTTTTCCCAATATTCCTGAAAATAATAATCACATCAATATAATATTTCTTTTCTATCCAATCATTCGGGTTGCCTTAACATAGATCGATCCTGTTACAGTCCTTGTTTTATTTTGTTTCTCCCACCAAATTCTAGGTATTCTCACTGGTTAAGATTTTTTTAAAAAATTAATTACATTTAAAAATTTAACTCTATTTTTCCATATGAACCATCTCACACTTTTACATTTCTTAAGGAATAGATAGAACAATGAAAAAAGAAAGAAAGGAGAGCAAGAGTAAAGAAACATAAAAAATAACATACTACTTAATATATATATATCCCTCCTAAGCAAATATATATTTATTTCCTAAATTTCTTATTCTTTTTAACCATAATTAAAAATATGTTTAATCTTTTAACGTTCCATTTAATACATCTAGTCATCTAGTCCTTTAACTCTTATTCAAAACATTTTTATCTATTATAATTTTCTTAAATTCAATCACATTTAAGTATCTAAAACATTTCCTTTACCTAAGTCATTTCAATTTTTTATATTACTCATATCAAGAAAGAGGACAAAAAAGAGAAAATAGCATACTATTTTATTTAGGGAATTCATCCCTCTTAGAATGACATATATATTCCAGAACTTTTCAATTTCTTTAACCATATTGAAACAAATGTTTCTTTTTTAAGTATTCTCTCTGGTAAGTCCCATCATCTATTTTCTTGGTTTCCAGTTTAGTCTTTTTCCTTTGCCCAGTATCTTTCTTAATCAATGTATTTTGCTGAATCAAAAAGGTTTTCTGTATGCTCGTAAATGTTGCGGTACATGTAAAAAGTAAATCAGGTGAAGTGTCTTTGTATGGGGCTTCTGCCTTCCCACATTTGTTGAAAATTGTTTTCTTTTTTTTCTCTCCGCTTCTCTCCAATGTTCTTGACATTTCTACAGTCCATTTTATCCAATCTGTTTTCTTGTCCTCAGATTTATTTTGTAGTCTTAAGAGATAAGTTGTTTTTTCCAATTCTTGTGAATTTTCCCCCATTAGGATTAAATCATGTTTCCTTGTTTTGTTAAGTTCCATCTTTAAGTCTCTATTCTCAATTCTATATCCATTTATCTGTTTTATCTGTTCCTTCTCTGTTGTTGTTTTCTGGGATTTTGTTTGTTGTAAAGTTAACTTAGAAATAGATTGATTTATATTTTCAAAGTTATTTTGGATTTCTTTGTGGTTTAAAGTCATTGTTGTTTGAATTAGTTGCAATATAGTATATATCTCCTCCTGTGAAATATTTATGTTTTCTTGATATGTTTTTTCTACATGTCTCTGATCCATGATGGCCAAACTGCTCATGCGCGGCGCGCGACAAAAAAATGGCGGACCATGACGGGCCGATCCGCGCATGCGCGGCGCGCGCGCGACAGCCCAAACCACGCATGCGTGGCGCATGCGACAAAAAAAATGGCGGACCACGGTGTCCGGCGACCCCCGCAAAACAGTCGTTCACCCCCAAATGGGGTTGCGACCCATAGGTTGAGAACCGCTATCTGCTTTCCTTTTCTTCTAAAAAATTAGATTGCTTTTTATTAAAAGGAGGGAAAAATAAAGTAAATTATGTACTGAATATATATTAGGGGAAACTGGATTAGTAGATGAGCATAGTTTTAAAGCTGAAGGAAGAAACACCAATAATTTATCTATATTGATGCCACTAGCCTGACAGTAAAATATGTAAAGTCAAGGAGCATAACTGAATATAATTAAATTAAATTAAATTCTGAAATTAAATATAAAGAAGATCAAACTAATGACTGCAAGTAGAATGATCAGCCTTAGAATTGATAATAAAAATAATAATACGGTGGAGCGCTTCTGCCTTTCAGGATCAAACATCAACAGTAAAGGAACAAGCATTCAAATATGCCATAGACCAGGGGTAGACAACCTTGGCTCTTTTATGACTCGTGGACTTCAACTCCCAGAATTCCTGAGCCAGCATAGCTGCCATAGACTAAGCACGTGGAAGAGTAGCTATGAAAGCCTTGGAAATTCAGCAGCTGCGATGTCTCTGTATCTACAAAAATCAGAACTCTGCAAGCCAGGGAATCCCCTGTAACACTCTATAGAAGTTAAAGTTGGATTTCGAAGAAGCAAAGACAACTAGGATGGTTTACATAACTACATCCTCTGAA
Source organism: Bothrops alternatus (assembly GCA_034064705.1). Classification (NCBI taxonomy): domain Eukaryota; kingdom Metazoa; phylum Chordata; class Lepidosauria; order Squamata; family Viperidae; genus Bothrops; species Bothrops alternatus. Next base: position 3,406,969 of record JARGCV010000085.1, read on the forward strand.
GTATTAAAATCAAATATCCTTTATCCTGTGCTATCGTAGAAATTCTCATTCATTAGTCCTGCTCAGTTAGGACCTTTATACTTTGGATCCAGTATAACAGGAAAGGTTGGCTAAGGCTGCTGTAAATCAATATATTCATACCTTTGTATTCCTCTTCTACAGTAATAGCATTCTAGTGGTAGATAAATTGAGGAAGGAATACAATTTTCTACGATTCCAGGTTTTCTAACTGTCTGCATATTGTTGCCAGGTTGATGATATAGCCAATAAACGGGCTAACTCTGGAGCCCTCACTTGGAAGGTATCTTTGAAAATATAGAAGCATAAATATTTTCTATATGAATTAATCAGGACAGTTCTTTCCTACATAGAAAGGGGACAATGTAAATATTTGGATTTTCCCAAGGCTGAAGAAAGTTTTATATAGTGTTATATGTTTGTTTTAAATTTAAAAGTCTATGAAGAGAAAGATAAACCATGCTGTTTTAACTGGGCTTTGAGAATTCAATTTCTAAGTGCCATGCTGCTTGTTTTTTTCAATATGTCTTACTTTTTTTTTCCCCATCAGCTATAAGATGCCCCTTTGATTTCTGTCAAAGATCTTCATCAAGCATGTCCTGCTTGCTGGATTTTCTCTGGATTTTCACCAAGATTGAAAAGGATATCTTGACACTTTTTCTCTTTTAATCTAGTTGATTTCCACCTTCAAATGTTCTGCATCTTCTTCAGGAAGGTGCTTTGAAAGTTCTGTTTTTCTCTGTTGTTCTACCCTTGATAATCTTATTTTTCTTCTAAGATTTTTGTACATTTTTGTTGTGGCAATAGAACATTACTTTGATTGCTTTTTTAGAAGCATCTATTATTATTTTTTCTTCTACAAATAAATAAATTTTGTATCTTAGGGAACTGGAAAAAAGTAGTTTTACAAGCTTTACCTACAGCCCTAATAGTGGTGGGCTATAATCAAGTCTGGATGCAATTTAACCCCCTATAAAGCCCTTAATGACATTGGGATGATTTTCTTGGTTTGCATCCATCACAGAAAGGCGCTGAGCTACTTGGTATTAAATTCAGGAATTGTCTAGAGAAACATTTAAACTGAATAACGGGGACAGAATGTTAACTGATGCAGAACATTTTTCTCCTCAACAATTTAAAACTAATAGGGTTGTCAGTGTTTCTAACATGGATATTTGTGTGGTTAAAAATATTGAGGTTGCTGTTAAGAAAAATCAGGTTTCTGATAATGTGTGTCATACCATGTGTGCTAATCAAACAGAAGAAGGGGAACTGGGACTCTTTGTGGCATTTGACCAGAGTATTGTCTGCAATGATTAGAAACTGAATGTTTGTAAGTCGACTTCAGTGATGGTATGCTGTGTTTCCGTTTTGTATTGTCCTTTCCGTTGTGTATTTATGTTTTTTATCCTAAGTTAGCACATCAGTTTCTGAGTTGGGTAGCTGTTAAAATCAGATGAATAAATAAAGCAGCTCATTGCCTTTTCCTTATTATTGTCTTTATTACTGACTAACCCCATGCCCACCATTTTCTCTTCAACTTCAGCAACAGCTGCCCTCCTCCATTCCTAATATGTGCTACCATTGTTATGACTTTGACAAAATAAGAATGACCTTCTGAAGAATTTCCTATTGTGATGAAAATTAGCTATGATACATGAGACTTTTAGTTTAAACAAACCATAACTATCTTAGATTAGCATAGTGCACAGCTAAGGGATGACTCACACATTAATCATGAATTTATGCACAGGGCTGCTACTATTGCTTAAATGTCACAATGTGAATTAGCTAACAGTCATTACCAAACACATATTCTGCCTGTATGGAACAATTATATATGATACTATTAGCAGCATCAATTAAGACAGATAAAGTAATAGTTTAATTGAATGCTTGAGGAGTTTAATGGGTTTTGCGTTCCCTTGAAATGGATTGTATTCTATATTCATGGACTTTAAACTAGGCAAAGGATCAATATTTCCTTCTCCTTAGAAAACCTTGTGCCCTGGAGGATAACCAATATCTAATTTAGGAGTCTTTGTTGAGTCTTTGTTCAGTTAATCAGGGAACAATACATCATGGCATAAAAAAGTACTTTTTTTTGAAGGTGCAATTTTCTTATCATTGCTTTTGGGGAAGAAGGTGGAATTAAATTTACATTTTCTTCCAAGGTTCCACTAGTATAAGTCAATGACTGCCTATTAAAATAAGAATTTACTTGTACATGAGACCCGGCTTGTGCAAAATTGTTTTGGGATTATGTATGCCTATATGCCCTTCACAGTCTGCAGGTGCTATTTTCAAATACTCACTAAGATGAATTTTTGTCTGTGTGGTTTTTGAAAGCTGAAAGATCATAAATGGGAAGGAAATGAACATCAGCATGGAGTATTAATTCTCTGAATATAGAGCATTACAAAGGCTTAATTGAAACCAAGCACACATGAAAGGTATAGCAACAGTTTTTTTAGAAGTATATTCTCAACGTTTGCGGAAGAAGGGGAGGGATCTCAAAAACTCTTAAATATACCCAGTTTTTAGGCATCTGTATGTGCAGGATGAGGAACAAGAATATGGAGGAAGCATTGTATGAAATACTGTCAGGGAATTGCACAGCTGGTGTCCAAATGGAATCAAACGGGTTTTCTATAAATAAATAAATATATTTACAGTAAATAAGATAGGCAAAGAGGAGCATCATCAGGTAAATCAACACAGCAGGAATATCATGAGATAAATCACAGGGATCACATACTGTATAGTACACAGAGGAAAAAGGCAGGAAACAAGGAAACTCCCTTTTTACTCTCAAGCAACCAATTACAGCTCAGATTGCCTCATGCAGTAGCCAGCTCTCTTTAACCAATTAGCTATAACTGTGTGTTCTTTTTTTTGTAAATTTTTTTATTAATTAGAATTATAAATATAACAAAGAATCAATGTAAAAACAACTCAACTGAATAAAATCGTATACAACTTTTTCCAAACCCAAAAACAAAACATAAAAACTTAACTGAAATAACTAAAATAACTGTGGGCACCACATCTGAGGGGGTGGAGTTTGAGGAGTGAAGGTCGAGGGAAGTAGGGAGGTTGTTGGAGGAGGGAGGAGAGAGACGGAGGTAGAAAGGGTGGGGGGAGAGAAGTTGAGATAGGGAGGAAGGAAGAGGGGGATGTGGTGGGGGGGTGCCGTCGAACTGTGAGTTCTTATTGTCCAAATCTTCACTGGTTCAGTTATTACATTTTAAATGTCTTAACAAATGCATACACACATGCACACATGTCTACTCAATGCAGCATTTTTTAGAAGCCCTACTTATGTTCTGTAAATTATTCTGCAAATTAGAATAGGAGAACTGTCTCCCAGCACTTGTTGTTTTGTATAAAGTCCTAACCGCTTCACTCAAAAACAGTACAGACCAGAGATAATTATTTCATTCAAACTGCATCTAATGCTCATAGGTTCCATCCTTATAGTAAACAAACAATCCCCAGACTCTAAACTGTTATCTGTAAAAAAAGAAATTGACAAAACAATGAGGAAATTGTATAGCTAATTTATATTTGTTTACTTACGTATCATATTTTCCAAAATTTAGAATAGAATAGAATAGAATAGAATAGAATAGCTTTATTGTCACTTTAAATGTACACTAATCGGCATACATTAAAATGAAATTTCATCTCCTCCAATATACACTACATAAATATGACCAAAAAATGCATATACCCCCATACCCACATATATTCTATGACACAGAGAAACAACACAATCTAGTTCGATAGCATAGAGAACAAAGCTGTTACAGAATCTGGTAATACTGCTAGAAATATTTCAAACCTCCTGCCAGAGGAGAGCAACAGAAACAGACCTTGAATTGGGTGTGGGGTTCTCTAACAATGCTTTGAGCTCTAAGCATATAGTGTTTATAAGCAAGGTCCTGAATAATGGGAAGCGAGCTTCCTATAATCTTCTCAACTGTTCTTAGCACTCTCTGTATGGACCTTCTATCTGTGGCACTACTACGATCAAACCAAACAGTGATGCAGTTTGTTTAAATTGTGCCTCTGTAGAAAGTGGCCAGGACAAAAGGAGAAAGATATTAATTGGTGCCCAGAGAAGTTAATACAATATGGTAATTGCAATCTTCATTTATTTATAGCAAGACAATATTAGCACACTTAAAATTAATATAATGCTATCAAACAATATACGGGACGTGTGGGAAGCAAGAAAAAGATGAATTTACTACTTTGGTACATGAGTAACTTTGAAGTTAACTCCCAAATTTTCATATTAGCTGGAGAATTTACTTTCTATGTATGGAATCTGATAGGGAAGTCATTAGTCCAGCTGGAATGTTAATGTCAAAATTTCAGTTTCACATTTGTAACCAACATAGATTTAAAAATGTAGTTAGCCTCAATGATTTCAATTTTTTCCAGTGTAAAAATGTGCACAAATATAAAATATATTAGATATATAGATATAGGTATAAGAAAAAAATGCTTCCAAACTATGAATTAGGGAAAGAAAAACGTGGATGCATGTTTATCTGTCTGTATGTCTGCCTATCTGCCTGCCTACCTGCCTTCCTCTCTCTCTCTCTCTCTCTCTCTCTCTCTCTCTCTCTCTCTCTCTCTCTCTCTCTCTCTCTCTCTCTCTCTCTGTGTGTGTGTGTGTGTGTGAGTGTGTGTGTGTGTGTGTGTGTGAGTGAGAGTGAGAGAGAGAGTTTGTGTGTGTGTGTGTGTGTGTGTGTGTGTGTGTGTGTGTGTTTATTCCACAGAATTCTAATAGCATTCCATATTCCAGAGAAAGTAATAGGGAATGATAAGATCCTGTTAGACTTCCAGATCCAAAATGACAGGAGATACTGGCCAATCAACCAGACATCGTTGTAACAGACAAGAACAAGAATACAATGGTGGTGATAGATGTAGTTAATGCCAAGTGACACTAACATCAGGAAGAAGGAGCATTAGAAGAGGACCTGAAGGAGGAACTAGAAAGGATGTGGAAAGTAAAGGCCAACGCGTTCTCAGTGTTGATAGGAGCATTTGGGATAGTAGCTCCTAAGCTGGGAGCATGGCTCCAACAGATACTAGGGACAACATCAGGGCAGAGGAGTGCCAGTCTAGGAACAGCTAAGAGACTATGCAGAACCCTAAAACTCACAGGCCTTTGGTAGAAGGCTGAGATTAAGGAAGATACATATCACCCATAGAGGTAACAGTAGAATATAATACTCTATTTGACTAAGTGTGATTAGACACACAAAGAATTTGTCTCCAGTGCAAAAGCTCTCAGTGTACATGCAAAGCTATAGAGTAATAGTAATCGTAATAATGATATCAATAAGAAGGGGTAATAGAAAAGATAAGAAGGGTAATAACACTGCAGCCATACAACATAGTTATATATACTTAGACATAATACAATACTGTGAGGATTAGGTGTTCAGCAAAGTGATAGCAAGGGGGGGGAAACTATCTAGTTGTGTCTAGTTGTTTTGGCATGCAATGCCCTACAGCAGCTTCCCAAATGAAGGAGTTGAAACAGTTTATGTCCAGGTTATGAGAAGTCTGTGGATATTTTTTTCAACCCTCCTTCTGACCTGTGCGATATATATGCCTTCTATGGAAGGCAGTCTGGTTGCATTTTTTTTCTGCAGTTCTAACTAGACAGTTATAGAAGTACAGATGACAGACTCAATAATTCCTCTGTAGAACTGCATCAACAGCTCCTGGGGCAGTCTGAACTTCCTGAGTTGACCCAGGAAGAAAACTCTTTGTTGTGCCTTTTTAATGATGTTGGGTGTCAATTTCAAATCCTGGGAGATTATAGAATCCTAAAACTTGAAAGACTCTGCTGTTGATACTGTGCTGTCGCATACAATAAGAGGTGGAATAGGAGTAGGAGCACCCAGCTTTTCTGAAAATCCACTCTCACCTATAGTTTTAAACATGTTCCATTCCAGATTGTTCTAGCTGCACCAGAGGACCACTTGTTCAACCTTTCATCTATATCAGACATGTCAAACACAAAGCCCAGGGGCCGGATGCAGCCCACGAAGTGGTTTCATGTGGCCCGTGAAGCCATCCTGGAAACAATGAGGGAACAGCCACCACTGCCTTGGCCCTGGCCCAGGCCGGCTAGGAGCCAATGTACAATTTTGTGGTGGCCCTCTATGCTGAAACGCATTCAGTCTTAGCTCCACAATGCCGTCTGGAAACAGCGAGGAACCAGCCACTGCGGCGTCGGCCCCGCTTCTTGGATGCATGCTGGGAAGTGTCACCCTTTGTGAGGAATTAAGAAATGGACCATGCCTTGGCGCTTGCTCTGGTCCCATCCCCTTCTGCCAGAAACCCTCAGATCTGTTCCACTCCTGCCCAGGCCCCGACAGGCACCCTTGACATGAACAATGTAGAGCTAGCCATGCCCACCCAGTAGGCCACATCCACTCCATCCATGCCTACCCAGTAGGCTGCACCCACCCTGACCCCACCCACCCAGCCCCCCGAGGGCAACCGCAATGCTGATGCAACCCTCAATTAAATTGAGTTTGACACCTCTGATCTATATGCAGACACATCATGGTCTCGGATGAGACCAATGCCTACTCCATCAACTGCAAACTTCAGTACTTTAATATAGGGGTCCTCAGAGATGCAGTCATTGGTGTAAAGAGAGAAGAGAAGAACAAGGGAATTTATATAGCAAAAATCATGTAAAACAGGAAATTAGACTTAATACTGGAACAAAAATAAAGACACTGGAAATATTTCAGTCATCTAGCTAACTCATGATTTTACCTCAGTGACGTTTAAGTAATTTTAATTAATTTAATATTTAATTTTCTTACTAAATACCATCTGATCTTTTCGGCAGACTTTGATACCTAAGGGTGGTTCTTATCTCTTTTAGAAAGGATTGTGGACAAGGCAGATCAAAAAGAAGAATTCTCTGATCCCCTGTTAGAAACTAATGGATTCCAAGTTTCCCTGCATCAGTGATGTCTAATATCTGTTTTCCATCTACTTCCAGGCTGGACTGCATCTTTTCTTACAATGTTAAAGCCACGAGAGCCACTTAATATGGTATCCAAAACATGTGCCAGTAATGAAGACAAGATAAAGAAAGGAAATTATCTACTGTAGAAAGAAGGTATAAGTAGAAAAGCTGTAAATATACAACATAAATGTAAAGCACTATATATTGCTGATATTACTATCACATTAGGGACAAATATTTTGAAGAAATAAAATTTAATGAGGCTTAGAAAATAATTCTAACATTACTGAAGACATTGATAAAATACCAGAAGAATTGATTAAAATGTTGCAACCTGTGCATTTTAAGTGTTACTTGCAATACATAAGTAGATATATAAAGTAGCAATAGCAAAGGAAATGGAAAAGATCAACTTATATTCCACCATCCAAAAAGGGCAGTTTATCAAACAATTACATTTATCTCCATGTGTCAACTCTACACCAAACCTGGCTGCAGCCATCTTGCTCGTTCTAGGTTGCCACATGAATGGGAGGGGGTTCGGAGGATCTTTGTTACTCTAAACAATTCTGTCCCGTGGGAACCAAGGTCACTCTATTGCTTATGCTAAGGGGTTGGGCGGTGTTTAGAAAGCCCGCCAAACTATTCTATTGGGGAACATAGCTGATTGCATAGCCCTAGGGTGGGAAGTTTGACTATGTAATAGTGTAACTTTTTGGAAGAAACTTTAGATTTGGTTTCACTTTTGACCTTGCCAATATTTTGTATCCAATAAACATGTTCTTGGAGGAAGCCTCTAGCCTCGGAGTTCTGATTTATTTGGCTCTATCTATTGGAACCATGTTGCCATGATAGTAAGATAAAGCTCAAGCTTTTGCATCCTAAGTTTCAATGGTTTAAGAAGCAAGAACTGTCACATGTATAAGCTTGATTCAAAAGAAGGATCTAAGATAAATAGAAAAAATCAAATTCCAAAATCATTGGAATACTCAATGCCAGTTATTTTTGCTTTGTTGATTACATCTGAGTGTATAGGCCACAACAAATTGTGTATAATTTTAAAACTGATTTTATTAAGCTTATCAAAATATAAAATACCAATGAAAATGAAAATAGTGGAGAAATGGAAGAGGGAAAGGGGGAGAGAAAGAAGTGTAAGGTAAAAGGAGGAAAAAGAAAAAATGCACTGACTTTTGATCCTTTTTAGTGCAGCAGAATAAAATAATATTACATACTCAGTTGTTTACTTTTACACACTAGTACATTCTGCCCATTTTTATAATAACAAACTTCCTAATCAGCAAAACCCAAAGTCAAAATTTTATTTTTTTTCCATCTCAAGCACAAAAGTGATTTCCAAGTTCTTTAATTTGATTAAAGCAGTTAATGTAGGTGTCTCTGTAGTTCCATCATTTTTTCCAGACATTTGTCTATTGTGGGAATTCAAGTATCTTTCCATGTTTGTGCATAAAGCATTCTTGCTATTGTCAATCTATATAGCAGCAAGGTTCCAGATTTTTTTTTTAAGTTCTGGTTTAATGTTTATATTCATCTTAAAAATCTTTAATTTAATTTAATTTTAATTTAGGAATCTTAAAATATGCACCTTACCCCAGTATTTGTCTGCTTATCACAAGTCCACCAAAGATGGTAAAAAGTTCCTTCTTATATTTGCATTTCCAAAATACATTTGAAATATCTTTGTACACCTTTGACAATTTTTTCAGGTGCTAAATACCAATGGTATTTTATAAAAATTCCTTTTAAATTATAATTTAATATAAATTTTAAACCCTTCCTTCTCACATTTTACCGTTGTTCAAGTATTATATTATACCCATTTTTTTTGTCCTTTGAATCTTGCAAGGCTTTAAATATTCATTCTCTAAATTCCATTTCAGTAACAGTTTATAAACCTGGGCGACAACATCTTACAACAAATTGTGTACATTTTTGTTAATTTTTAATGGTTTTGACATTTTAATGTTTTTGTATTGTTTTTATGAAATTAGAAGCTCCCCATTTGACAGAGAGACAGGTAGCATTTAATTTGATAATAAATAAATAATCCTTTAAAATATAGACAAAGTATGCTTCCTCATTTACCTACTGAAGAATCTGATAATAAAAACAACAACACAGAACAAATATTGCACAACAAATGGGATTAACATTAGGAAAGTTTTTAAGCAGATTACCTCATGAGAAACCCCAAAGTACCAATAAATAGATATTGCAATTACAATATGTTAAATAAAGAATCCTAAGGAATCTGTTGCAGGTGAAAAGTGTATAAAGTCTTCTAACCTGATATTAATGCCAACTTAAAGCAGAAAGATGGAAAAGAGGTTGAAATATTAACAGGTTGTATACATTTCAAAACATTGCAATTATGCTCCCCTCGTATGACATTGTAAAACACAATATGGATTTAAATACTTGTTATGGATACCTGATTTAAATACTTGTTATGAACGGAAAGTAATATTTTAGTTTCAACTTCAATAATATCAAGGAATTAGCCTAACATTGAATAGGTATTTTTGTAGTTATTTGCTTAACATGCAGTAACTTTCCATTCATACCACACTTGCTAGATAATTACAGGGAAGCCTCAGTTTGATAAATATCAAATAACAGGTGGTAACAGATTTTAGCTCTTGGCAATTTGGTAAGGTTCCTAAATCAAATGACTTTCCATAATTAATATTTTATTTAAATATTCTATTACTTTAGATGTATTTCCCACAGCACTTCTTTTTTCTTCAGGCTCTCCCAAATGTAATGGGGTGCTTATTCAAATATAAGAGGAGAATCTTATTTTTATAATGAAAAAAGCATGTTATCAAAAACTGTAGGCTGCAAAATGGCACGTTTTTAACTTATACTTTTAAGTATGCATATATAGCCCAACATGGTGCTCAATGTTCACATTCATTCAACTTTCTGCCCATGTAGAAGTTTTAGAAAATAAGGTGGTTTGAACTGAAATAAACTTTTGGTAAATGCATCTATGCAGTTTTCTGTATTATGGGATAGTTCGTGTCAAGCCAAAATCATTAATGATGTGAGAAAAAATTTACTTTAATAATCAATAACAATCATAGGAGATTCTTTAATCCAAATTAACTTTATTTCCTTATATCTCAGCTATCCCTTAACCATTAACACAAATCAATGATCCCAATCCATGGGAAATTCATTGTGACAATAGATTGCTAAATTGCACCTCTGCTAAGCAGTGATGGGGTTCAAATATGTGAACAACTGGTTCTCTATGTGGATGCCCCTTCCAGAAGGCAACAAAAAATTAGCTACCAGTTCTGCCAAAGTGGTGCGAACCGGCTGAATCCCACCACTGCTGCTAAGCTATCAACTGACAATAGCAACACCAAATATCAAAATCAAGTAATCAAACAGACAAAGAACTTGTTCCATCACACTTCCCTACACCCACAAATAGGCTGCCTAGACACAATCTACACCAGGGGTGTCAAACTCGCAAAGTCACGTGATGTGTCATGACATATCGTGACTTTTTTTGCTATTGCTGGCAATGGGGTGGGCGTGGTTTTGCTATGATGCATCTGGCCCGTGAGCTGGCAGTTTGACACCCCTGATCTACACAACAAAAGGCAAGCCAACAGGAAGGACAATTAAGGTTGGCCTTTTGATAGAGTCACACGTTAGAACTAGCAGGTACACACACCTCCACTCCCCAATCACACACACACACACACACACACAAGTCCAGTCCCCTATAAAACAAACTCTCTGAACCCCATTTTCTCTGCAGCTGCTCCCAAAAGCAAATCTCTTTGCTCTTGGGAATAAGTGGATTACCTACTTTCCACCAGCAGTGTTCCTTGCTCTTATTTGCTTGTCCCAGCTTGAAAAGGAACCCTGAAATTCTTTTAACAAATGGCATGTGGTGATTCTTCTTGTTTTCACACCTATAGACAAAACCTTGCAAGAATGAGGGTTGACATTCTTTATCTTCAATATAAATCATTTGGGAGGGGCTGTCTTCATCTTCTTTCTTTACATATAACATCCAGGCTGAGTTGCCTCTTACTTCTCTGGACTGCACTCCTTCCCTTCTGAAAATCCACTTCCCTAATATATTCCATCACAGTTCACTTCCATATGCAGAGTAGACCCCTTCCCTAGAATTTTCTAGTTCCCTCCCCAATCTGTATACAACCCTGTTTAACTTCTCAGATTAGTGAAAATTTAAAGATAATTAGAAACTGAGTGGTGTTTGGAGATGACTTGCCTCACATACTTAATCATTCACATTATGTTTCCGACCTAAATTGAGCATTACTTACACGAGGCTAAAATTAATCTAAGCAGCACATTGTATTACATTTAATGTAAGGGTTCTCCCCACATTATCCTTTATCCTTTAACTTCCCATTATCTTTAGTTGTTATATTTATTTCCCCCAAAATACCTGAAGGCAATATAATCACTTCCTAATAAACATACTAATCAGATAATTCTGAAAGAGGAAGAAATATGGTAGTTTAACTGCTTTAATCTAGGAAGGGTGCTTGACAATTCCTGACTAGGCTATACATTGCATAGTTTCTTATCCATTTCCTTTTAATCACAGGAAATTTAACTGGAATGTTTGATTTTATTCCTGTTACTTTCAGAACTGTTAGATAATTTATATTTAGTATTCATAGTGGACTTTTTTAATTAACAACATGAGAGTATTCTTCTTGAAATGCTGCTATCTTCTGTCATTTCCAAATATTTTAAATGTTTTGTTTATGCTATAATGTATTTATCTGTTTCAAATGTTATGGTGTTTGCTTAATTTGAGCAATATGCTGTATGTACTACTGAATGCATTTATGTTTTTACTTTATCAATATAGATTTGGGATGGGTGACATCTTAATAATTAAAAAAAAGTCATAAGGACTAGCTAAACTCAAATCCACTGCTTATAAAACCTCTTCTGAAAATTGTATATTTTCATGCAACTTGAAGGCTTCATTTAGCCTGTCTTGCATATCATATAAGGTTCTGGACACCACATATGAAGAAGAAGTAGATTCAGGAAATGATGACAAGGATTAGCAGAGAATCAGATAGCAATTTTGTGAAGAATGATTGCTGAAACAAGCTCTTAGTACTGAGAAGGATAAACTAAGAGAGGATATGACAGCACTTTTAAATACCTGAAGGCAACCCACAGAAGAAAGTCAGCTTCGGTTCTGTATAATTCCAGAGTGCATGGCATAGTATTAAAATGACTGTGGTTGTCCTTACAGTCATCCAGATGTTCAGAATGGATTTGGCATTTTTCTCCACCTACTGTATCGTATCCTTCCCAAGAATCTGGGATAGGCAGATATTGTTGTTGAATAATATTAAACATATTTTTTCAAGATGTAAGCTGTTCCAGGTAAAGTTGCCTTTTGCAATTGACTGATGGTGATTTTGGCACTGCCAATGGTGTTCAAATGGTGTTCCATATATCCCTATGACTATTAGTATGATCTTTGCTTTGTTTTGCCACAGTCATTCTACTTCTCTTTGCAATGCTTTGTAGTTTGTGATTTTCTATAGCTCTTTGTCTCCTATTCTGCTATCTCCAGGTAGTGCAACTTCCACCAGCCAGACTTTTGTATCTTTCTTATCAACAAATTGTTAAGTCTGGGCTGTTATGTGGCAGGTGTTTATCTGTTTGAATTCTAAAGTCCAAGACCACTTCAGCTTCTTCACTTTCTGTTACTTCGTGGTGGTCTTTTTTGTGGTCCGGTCAGTTCTTGCTTGCAGGCAAGTGGTATTTCTTACAGATATTCTAATGTACTATTGTTGCTATTTTGTCACGCTATTGTTTGTAATCAGTCTGGCGATCTTCTTGCAACAGCTAACTTGTAGGTCCACGGTTTCTTCAGTGTCCTTGCAGAAGTGGCATTTACTCTCTGTTGTCTTTTCAGTTCTAGTTTTATATGCATTATTATTGATTTAATGAGATTAAGAAGGCTGATTGTAACTGAAAGTCAGAAAAAGCTTCCTGATGGTAATAGCATAAAAGACTCAATTCATTTAAAAAAAGATATAATGGCCTTTTCTTCAGTAGATGTGTTCATGCAGAAACTAGACAGCCATCTGTCTGGACTGGCATAATTCATGAATATAAATTAGAATAATATGCTGGTGGCACTTTTCTGTTTATATCTAAACATTATACTTAAGTTCCAGTGTTTGTGAATCTGATTAATGACTGGCCAAATTGAAGGATAGTCTGTTAATTGATCTAATTCACTATTGAAGACTAATGGGAATATCTTATTATTCATATACTAAATGAATATCATTTTCCACATGTACTGAATTCATCAATTGTTTTATTGTTAACATATTGTCGTATAATATCATGTAATCTTACTATAGTTTAATTCTTACATTATACTTAGTCCAAATTATATCTCTCAAATAATAATAGTAAATATAAATAAGATATATGGGGATATTTCTCTAGACATTGATAGATGGGAGTCATTAAACCTTACAATGATAAACTCTCTTATTAAGATAAATGTAATTTCCAGGATCCTTTTATTTTGCATATAATTCTTAAAATATATTCAGAATGTATTTTCAAAAACTGAATTGTTTTGTAAATGTCTATAGAGTTCCTCAATTTTGAAGCTATTTGAAAAAGGTGATATTGTTAGTTAACATGGAGGTTTCAGTTTTCTGAACCTATAATCCTCTTACTATTGATATCTCTTGACTAGCAACAAATGGACATGTTATCTTCATGCAAAGTTTCTACTCTGGGCTCTTTTGGAGTATTGCTGTTTAATTACTTTACTCAATTGGCCTTTGAAGTTTCATAGCATAAGACAGAGGTCCTCAACCTTGGCAACTTTAAGCCTTGTGGACTTCAACTCCCAGAATTCCTCAGGAGGAGTTGAAGTCCACAAGGCTTAAAGTTGCCAAGGTTGAAGACTTCTGGTATAAGAGATTTGCTATATTTTCTCTGACAATCATCTTGATTGAAAAACTGAGATATATCATTACTGATATATCATTTTCCATGATTTATGGAAAATTAGGTTGTGGGATATTTACATTATGGGATGATAATGAAGACCTTAACATTTTCTCTATATAAATACTAACTGACAGTTGTTATCCACTGGCAGTATTTACAGTTACAATATTGACTGACATCTTAATTTGGACCAATAATATTTTCAGCCTCAGGTGATATCTTAGATGATATCTTTAAGTCCTACGTGACCAAAAATCCCACAGTCTTTATAAATATGTGTTATCAGTAAATGACTCTGGTAAATAAACTTCAAACATTGAATTGAATGAGGAATTGTAGAACTCCATTTTGCCTAAACCAGACATGTCAAACTTGCGACGTCACGTGACATCGTGCAACGTATCGGGACGGTTTTGCCATTGCTGGCAATGGGATAGGCACGGGTTCCAGATGAATCATCCAGTCCGCTGGCTGGCAGTTTGACACCTCTGGCCTAAACGGTAGGAAAATGCTTTTCCCAATACCCCAAATCTCTTTACATTTTTTATTACAACTTATACAATAGCAGTATTTGGACTTATTGAATACTATTGCATTAAAGCAAAAAGAATGAGTAAGTCATCATGTAGGAGATCTTACCACAATCAAGCTTTATCGTTCTTTGCAATTGTATAATAGTTTCCAAACTGCCCTTTGTTAAAGTATCAACAAAACGTCAAAAGTGATTAACTCAGCAATAAAGAAGGAAAAAAAGAAAGAAAGAAATGACTTGGAAATTTTGTTATAAGCAGAACAACCCCAAAATCCATTGCTTTCAGGATAAGCATACTTGAGCCAACTGCTTTGCTGAACAAATCCCTTTTTCTTCAGATCTTGACAATTCCCAAATAATAGTGATGGAGGCAATATAGAAAGAACATACATATCTTTAACAAGCTATTGTTATGAGCACAAAATTCTCCAGAAAAACTAATACAATGGTTTAATATATGCATTAACTAAAATATTTCCCAGAACTTTTTTGGATGGAACCTTGTAGGGTAGGCAAGGTGGGTTGTATGACGTGTGTGAGTTCCGGCACCTTTTTTTTTTCCAGAAAAAAAGCACTCGATAATTGTATTAATCTTTCTCTGTTAATGCATGAGATCATTACAGTCTTATTAATGCAGATAGTTCTTCCATATATATGGCATAAAACAACAACCTGGAACTTTGATTAGTGCTTTAGTGAACTGGACCAACAGTCATACCAAGTGGAAAGCATGAGAGATATACAGTTTTATCATCACTTTCTGTGAGTAATTATTCTTTTACACATTTCTGATTGCCTTAGTCTTTTTGCAGGCGCACCGTCTGTCTCAGTAAATAAACCCTATTTATGTCCTTAACACATTTGGCACAGCTGTATAACAGTGTTTATACACTGATAAATAGTTTATTGAACTTAATGACTGGGTTCTGCACTACTCAGTATATTACTGTTTAATTTTTGGTGGAAAACAATTTTGAAATGAGCATTCCTTGCTTATATATTGCATATGTAACGTATGTATTTTTAAGAAGCAGCTTTTATATAATCTGTAAAACTAATTAACAAAGCAGCTTGGGCTTTAATGATAGGCTATTAAAAGTACGTGTAACTCTAAAGTAAAAGTTCTTTTGAAAGCCTCAAAGAGAAATGACAAGTTTAGAAGAACTTAGTGCTTTATCTTAACAATCACTTCCCCCTCCACCATTTTTATTCCCACATTTTTCCTGCCATTTAAACATGTTATTGCTACTTGTGCCATCTACTGGTAATGGCATAGCATTAGTTTTGAGGCACAGCT
Organism: Bothrops alternatus; assembly: GCA_034064705.1. Taxonomy (NCBI): domain Eukaryota; kingdom Metazoa; phylum Chordata; class Lepidosauria; order Squamata; family Viperidae; genus Bothrops; species Bothrops alternatus. The sequence continues at coordinate 3,422,854 of JARGCV010000085.1, forward strand.
AAAGAACTGCACGTAGCTTCGTATTTTAATAAAATCAGTTATAGAAACCCATTGTAGAAGCTTCAGTTTTTAATGTTGTAGCACTAACACAATTGTTGTCTCTGCTACTGCACTGGCAGGACTGAAGCATCTTTCATGCCCAGAAGCATCTAAATTCCGAGAAGGAATAGCATGGTTATTTCAAGGACTTTTTAAAGCTGTTTGAATGCAGATGTGCAGACAACACTTCCACTAGGACATGCTGGCTCAGGAATTCTGGGAGTTGAAGTCCACGAGTCATAAAAGAGCCAAGGTTGCCTACCCCTGCAGTAGGACTATTGGCAAAGTGCAGTGGCTTTGCATCAACAAACATTCAGAAGCAACCTGAAAAGTCTTCAAAACAACTGAACTGAAACTTATGGAGAACATGAATGCTTTGAATCTTTTAAGTGTAGGGCAGTTGGTTTCTACCAGTGTTCTTCATGCAGCATCCTTTCAGAGACATTTATTCCCATAATGGTGAAAGGGACCAGCTCCTTGACATGTTACTTATATGCAGAACATGCTTTGTCCCCAGTACTAATTCTCCCAAGATCCAATTTCATTTCTCAATATGCTGAATCTACCTAGCCTATCATCTGACATCAGAATAGACTTTAGGGTGCCAGATTTAATAGACAGTTTGTTTACAGCTGATTGATAAATCGCTTAAGGGAACATTGCAAAATGCATATTCTTTACTGAGCAAAATGTCATTTACACCACCCCAAAGTTTGTCCAATGTGAAGTGTAACAAGTTTTGGGTTTTATTTTTTTTTAAAAAAGTGCCAATTTTCTTGATCACACATTTATCTTGATTGCATGCATTGGATTACGTATCAGAAACTTTCCTATAATGAATCTCAAAAGCTTCAACATGCATTTTAAACTGTTAAAATTCCTAAACATAACTGCCTGTTTCAGTACTATTAGCAAGCCAAGGAAAGCGGATGCCATTTCAAATATCATGTATATTTTATTTCATAAAAGTTAAAAATAATTGTGCCTTTCTTAAAAAAAAACAATACATGAAGCTACAGCATATGTTATTTTCCTTCCAACTACAGTATTGCTTATTTTCTTTTATATGTAAGATCTTTTTCATACTGTGGTATTCTTCTCTCCCTTTTTCTAGGAGAATCTTATATCCAAATTCCTCCTTGGACATTAAATTATTTGGTGAACACAACTCTGTTATTATACTATAGCACAGTGTTTCTCAACCTTGGCAAGTTAAGACACATAGACTTCAACTCCCAGAATCCCGCAGTCAGCTATGCTGGCAAGTTTAAGACACATGGACTTCAATGGGAGTTGAAGAGAGAATTCTGGGAGTTGAAGTCCATGTGTCTTAAACTTGCCAAGGTTGAGAAACATTTCTATAGCAAATCCAAATGAAAGGAAGACACCATAAAAACTGTTATGAGTAGATTAGAACATTTTATTTTGGTTACAAGAAGTTATATCAAAATTCAGCCATGTAAATGAAACTACATTAAGTATAAGAACATTATGTAGCAGGGCCCTCTATTAACACTAAAAACTAGAAACTAAAAACTAATATTTAAGATTAAATCAGAAGACACAATTGTAAAATTTATTATAAATCAATTCTACACATCCAGTCCACTGTGCAATAAATTAACAATGTAATATAAATTGTACTATCAAATCTAATAATCTAATATATTAATGATAACTTAAAATTTATTGTTCATATATACATGACCAAGGATGGATAAAGAAATATGAAGATTACTAAAGTACAACAGGAATCTTACTTCAGCATATTCACAGCTGCTTTGCAGACCTTTGCTATATTATACATACTATAGTTTTTTTCCTTTACATTATATGTGAAAAGACTTTGCTATAACACATTACACATGCCAAATTAGCATAGGATTCCCCAAATTTTCAAAACAAAGAAGAAAAAGAAAGAAAACTAGTAAAATATGTTATAAAGAGAACAAGTCCAAACACAATCTTGCCAGAATTTTTTTCTTTTCTAATGCTTTTCTGTAAAAATAAGTTAATTCAGATGTTCAGAGAACATAATAACAACAATCCACTGCAGTAAGATCAGGCTTTGGTTCCAGTGCTATATTGTTATCATCACAACCAGTAGCATTTGTCATTCTTGCTGCCCAAATTATCTACAGTTCTTATGATTATCTTTAAAAATAACTTTAAAGTAATTTTATATAGAAAAGTAATATACTTTTGCCATAGACCATTGTTGATTTCCAAAAATGTTGAAGAAAAATGTGTACTTTACCAGCTGGAAATGATGTCCGTAAAATTAAATTGAATATAGCAGCATTATGAATAGTAAAGGCAAAGAAAGTATTTCCTATAACTAGTTATGATTTCTCATTATACAAATGTGCCATGAAGAGTCATATTTCTGCAGGTTATTATACCCAATAACTATTGATCGCTGGGTCACAAATTAAAATCAGCCATATCTACAGCTCCATTTAAATTATAATACCCCTTGTATTTCAGGAAAGAATCTCATCATGAAGACCCTAATTGCAAATTGCCAACATTATACATACATCAGACAAGAGTTGGATTTAGTTTAAATGAAAAGTAGCACTTCTTACATCCATTCACATAATATAAGTTTCTTCATTAAAATACATTTCATAATCACTGGTACTCAAAAGCACATTTGAACCAGAATGTTTTATAAATTTATGAAAAGGCAGGATGAGGGCTGAACAAAATTCAGGTTAAGCTATTAAAATATTCCATAATCTTTGGGCCATCACTGAGAAAGTCAAGTTCTATCCCTCATCCTCAGTGTATGGGACCCTAAGTATCTTGTGCTGGTATGGGTCACCTAAAACAAAGCTACCAGATGACAATCTGGAAATGTAGTCACAATAAACTACACATTCTTTGTTGTCTAAAAAACAAAGAATAGACCTGAACATAAATGCATGTAGTAACATTTATTCTTTATCTTTTTGTCACTCTGGGCACCGTCTAAACTTTCTGTTGTGTTGTCCTTTTAAAAATTATTTTGCCCTCAACCCTCTAAAGATTGAAATATTTTATCCCATCTACACATGGATTGGCTTATTCAGTATGTCATCAGGCATGGCTGCTGCAGCTCTTAGAAAGCATTCATTCAAAGAAAAGAGAGAGAAAACAACAGTAAGAATGATTTTAATATTTTTATCTCATGTAATCCAAAAAGCTCAAAGATCTGCCCTTCAAATTTTTTTCTATGCCAAAGGGACACAGTATATTCCTGTGCATTCCAAATATGTCTAGCCCAAGTCCAAACACAATTATTAATAGATGCACAGATAGACCCACGTAAATCATTGTCCCCTGGAAAGGGTACAGATCCAGTTTCTCAGGATCTTATTAATTTGTGTCTCAAATGCAGTTCTGTGTTATGAAGCTGGCATTAGTAAAATTGAATCCAGTGCCTGGATATATATTTTCACATATTGGCAGGTCTAATATCTTAGGTCTTCCTGTGCTTTGACGATATCTATAAAAATGCAAGTTTGGGTTTTTCATTAATCCAACAGTCCCAAGGACACTAATATGAAAACAGACTTGTCTCTCCTCAAAGACATACTCATAGGTTGTTCTCATACTCCTTATAGACCTGCTAGATATTTAAACCAAATCTATGTTTCTATACTAAGGAGAGCCCTAACCTTAGCACAGTTCAATATACTTCCATGAGTGGTTTTAGAAGGGAGATGCATTGGAATTCCATTTTACTGTAAATCCAGTCTCTGTCCATATGGTGAAGAAGCTATAAAAAAATTGTCTTACTATACTGTCCTTTTTTACACCAACACTGAGCTGCTAATTTTGCACCTGGTTAAATATCTTGTTCACTCTGATCAGTTTTAGTTAAAGCTCTTATTCTCAGATTCAGATATCTCTATTTCCTTAAGTGTGGCCAAATTCTGCAATGAAATATATAAAAAGTGAAGCAGTTTAACTGACTAATAAGGTAGTCCTCAACTTACGACCACTTCATTTGTTAAGTGAGTTTTGCTCCATTTTACGGCCAAAGTTGTTAATGAATCACTGAAATTGCTAAATTAGTAACACGGTTGTTAAGTGAATCTGGCTTTCCCATTGACTTTTCCTGTGACCCCAGGACATTGCAATCATCATGAATATGAATCAGTTCCCAAGTATCTGAATTTTGATCACATAACCATGGGGATGCTACAACAGTCATAAGTGTGAAAAACTTCACATTTTCAATCCTGAGGTAACTTCAGTCACTGAATGAACTGTTGTAAGTCGAGGAAAACCTGTATTACTTAGCTAATCAATATCAATTTTATGTGTCCAAGTATTTTACGGACTGATTATTTACCAAAACAAAGATCCTGATACATGTGTAAAATAAGTTAATCCTCCCAAAAATTGTCTAGCACCAACATTATAAATTTTTGATGCAAAGCAAAACTATTTTTTATATTTTAGAATATTTTAAGTGCGTAATATATTTTTTGAATGCTTGAAAATGTCTTTTGTTTTAGTTTTTTACTAATTCATTGTAGACAGCTTTGGACTCCAGTTAGAAATAAGGCCATGATAGAAAGAAATGAATGAATGAATAATCATATTTAGAAATTAGCTTCAAGTGGAATCCAAATCCATCTCACATTTTTAGAATTTTTTTTTCTAATGTGGGCCCTCATGACATATGGACATCAGTAATATCCAGAATGATCAGCATTAGGAATGTCAACTGGAAATTCTTAAAGTTGTATCAATATGTATAGAGGGCACCTGGGAATGAGGGAAGATTCTGTTTCAGACAGTGCATGTAACTGAGTCTAACTCAGGGGTAGGCAACCTTGGTTCTTTTATGACTCGTGGACTTCAACTCCCAGAATTCCTGAACCAGCTATCCTGAAGGGAAAGGGAGAGGTTTCCAAGTTGAGCCATTCTGGCTCAGGAATTCTGGGAGTTGAAGTCCACAACTCATAAAAGAACCCCTGGGCTAGGCTAGCAACATTATTTTCTTTCTTACTTAGCTAAGTATGATCCTCCCTCCAAAACTAAGTTATGGGCTTTTCTTGTCCCAGAATTCAAATTCTTCTGCCTTTTGTTGAGATGACGAAAGTACTCCCTCATTCACAATGGAGATTCTTTATGGCTATGGCCAGGAAGCCCTTTTTACATCTTTATCGATTTTAGATGCTGGTCATTAGTTATAAAGTCCTTTATGGCTCTGGACTGAAATAGCTGAAGTTGTGGGGTTTTTTTCCCCATCCTACACACTTCAATGTCTCTTCCCTGAAACAAATCTATCTATCAGAACCTACAAAGGAGTCTTTTCAGCTGTCTACCCTATAGAATTATCACACATACAGAGAGACACACACAGAGAGAAATAAAATTCAACTGGCCCTGAGCATATTGGTATTCAAGGAGGTTTTAAAGAGGTTGGGACCAGGATGTGAGCCGAGTGTGTCTGGGAGATTAAGTATATGTGGTTATATCCTGGCTGTGATTTGTTTTGTTTGTAGATGGTGAGGATTCTTGGAATTATTATTGAGATATTGTGAGCTGTTGGCCTAGAATCTCAATTTTGCAAGTTGGATGCCACATAATTCTTTAAATACATAAATCCTACATATTGTACATATCCTACCATATATTTTAAGTCTCATGCTAATTAATGTAGAATATTTGCTTCTGAGCTTTTTACATGGGTAATGCACATTAAATGTACATTTAGAAAGTATTGAAAAACATGATAAAATTATCTCTTCAATACTCTGCTGAAGGTAAAAGTGGGAAAAAATATTAGACTACAAATATCCCATTATCACTTTTGCTATTTGATAATGCCAAGCCCACTTCACTGATAAAAAGTAGATAGCATATTGGAACAATGTGTTTCTAGGTGGCTATTAATAAAAGAGAGAATATCCGAAATCTAAAGGCTGACAGAGCTGAATGAATCTGTTTCACATAAGCCTTTAGTTACTATTTCAACTTTCTGCTTCTCAGATTTCCCAAGGAGCTGTAGCAAATTCTTTCTTCAGCACAAAAAAATATTGTTTAGTTTCATGAACTTGCTTAAACTAATTTGCTTTAACTTTAAGGTCTCCTATTCGCCCATGTTTCCCAAGGATAATATGTAATGAATGATATAAACAGATATAGTCTGCCTTGTAGACAAGTGTGATTCAGAGTTATTTATAGGGCTTTTAGGATTTTTAGCGCTATTAGTATATTATCTGATAAAAGTTGACAAAATGGGCTCTTTTACTAATAAAGAGCATGTCTTCAGACTTGATTGCCCCCTTACAGCACATCGGTAAGATATTTTCCTCTAGGCATAGAAAAACATGGTGGAATAGTCTAAATTACAGATGCAAGATGCATACCAAACTACAGTTCTGAAAAAGCAGCATATTTTTCAGTGGAAATGTAACTAAAACAGAGTTATGAGTACAGTTGAGAAAAATGCTTGATAATTGCTTATAATTCTCAGTGTTCGGAAAACAATTTCCTGGCCAGATGATTTTCCATTATATTTACTGTTTATCCCCTGCCAAATGTTGTACATACACCTTAGTTTATGGTTCAAGGTGTTAATCATATTCAGTCTTTCAAAATGATTACCTGGTAACATTAACATACAAATATATGGTGATTATCTCTGCTCTTCAAAACTCTTTGCATTTTCAGGAAATAAAAGGAAATAAAAGAAATAAATCAGTCTTTAGCAAGATGCAGGGGAAAAGGAACAGAAAATAAACTTATCTTAAATTCTGGGTTATAAAAAATAAGGAATAATCAAAATAGAGCTTTTATTTTTTTTTTAATGTCAAACCTTGTGATGTTAAAGAATTAGCTCACCATATGCCCATATCTTTATATAACTGATGTTACATTAAGAACTATAAGTTGGAAATGGGATAAACTGCATTGTAAAACTATGCTGATCTTCAAACAGGTATTTCAATATGTCACAGTTTTGATCGAAGTGTTTCTTCAAAGTGAAGCTGTGAATTAAATCAGCACCAACTTTTATCACAGCAGGGTCATCTACTTTGCTCAATAATAGAGGTTTTGGGGTATCCACCATACGTGTGTTTTAAAAGCAAAGTAATAGATCAGTGCACATACTGTCTGTAGCATTTGCATGACATCACTGCATGCATGTCTTCATAATGGTGTCATTACAAGTTGATGCAGACACTGATGCGCCATGTAATATATCGTATTATTATAGTTTATCCCACAGTCAGCCAGATGCTTAGACTGGACTGAGAATTTTTGTGCAACTACAGATATTTTGTGCATTACAGATATCATTGCACACCTTTTGCAATGCCACCTTTTTCCATTGATTGATGGTTAATTTGTCAGTGCCAATGGTGTCCAAGTGATGCTCCAGTTGCTTTGGGGTTGCACCCAAGCCACCTATTACTATTGGTACTATCTTTGCTTGCTTTGACACCGTTGTTCTATTTCTATTTATAAGTCTTTGTATTTTGTTATCTTCTCCAATTCTTTCTCTTCTATTCTGCTGCCTAGAGGCACTGCCACATCCATTATCCAGACTTTTTTGTCTTCCTTATGTGGCAGGTGCCTGTCTGTTTGAATTCTAAAGTCCCAGAGCAATTTAACGTCTTGATTTTTATGACTTTTTCTATTTTATGGTCCCATAAGTTTTTGCTTGCAGGCAAATGATATTTCTTGCAGATCTTTCAATGCATCATTGTTGCTTACTTTGTCATGCCGCTGCTTGTAGTCAGTCTGTGCGATCTTCTTGCAGCAATTTGCCAAATGGCCCACTGTTTCTTCAGCTTCTTTACATAGGCAGCACTTACCCATGTTGATGTCTTCTCAATTCTGGCTTTGTATGCATTTGTCCTTAAGGCTTGGTCTTGTGCAGCCAGAATTAGTCCCTCGGTCTCTTTCTTCAACTTTCCTGCTCTTAGCCATTGCCAGGTTTTGTTATTATCTGCTTTCCCTGCTATTTTTTTTAAATATAATGGCCACATAGTGCTTTGTCTTCCCATTCCTCTATTCTGTTCTTCAATTGGTCTTTCTTGTAAGCCCATTTGGTCTCTCTTTCCTGACATATTAACTTAAGTGCATCTTCATCATTGTCCTTCAGATATTTTTCTTCTTCAACCATTTGATAGACTTGTAACATTCCACACATGGAATTTATAAGAATTTAGTGTACCAATTATTTTTTTCAAGTCTTTTGGAAATGATGCTAATCTTTATTTATATTAAAATTCAGCATAGACTCTGATTCTTGGATTAAGAAAAGCAGAATTAATACAAGAACTCTGCTGTAATGCTTACATTTCCATCTCTTTTTCTCATTATAGTGAAAACTGCTCTAAAGAGCAACAAATGGCTGCTCTTATCCAGCAGAAAGCAGGATACCTAAATAAAACGTTACTAGTATTCAAAAGTCCTATTTTCAAAGAATTTTTACAATATCAAAAGAAGGCATGCATAAAACAGATTTTATAATTTGTTTATAAATGAAATTTTCCATAATTTTCTTCCACTTCACATGAATTTTTCTAAATTATATGTCTATGTTTAATTATCCTTTGCCACACTATGATAGCGGCTATATCTCAAAAATTTCCATTCATCAATTATATTCTTTTATTCTGAACAGCACTCTTTCTACAAGCAATTTGAATGAGTAAATTATATAGAATGTAGCTTTTAACAATAATTATTCCTCTAGATAAGGTCATTTTCTACAAGCTGACATGAGTTCCACATTCTGAAGGTTCAATTCCCTCTGAAATATTATACAGTTTGCTTAATTGACTTTTAATTAGTATACACATAAAATTACTCCATAGTGTTGTTGATATCAAGTCAGATGTAGTGTCTCTGCTGGGCCAGGAGCTATGTGCCTGTGGAAAAGGAGAGTCTCAGAATAATGAATTTTTGTCTTTTCATAGAAAAGAGCAATATTCTTTATTCTGGAATTCAGTTTACAATCTTCTTTTTGAGATAGACTTGGCTGAAACTGGTGATCCAATTTTGGAGCTTTCTTTAATCTTCCTGTGTTTTTTTGTAATGTACTCCTTAATTAAGCATGTTAGAGAACATGAATTCTTGAGTGCTTTATGAGACCATTTAGACTAGACTAGACTAGACTAGACTAGATTAGACTAGACTAGACTAGACTAGACTAGACTAGACTAGACTAGACTAGACTAGACTAGACTAGACTAGACTAGACTAGACTAGACTAGACTAGACTGGAATGGAATAGAGCTGGAAGGGAACTTGGAAGTCTTCTAATCCAGCCCCCTGCTCAAGCAGGAGAACCTATACCATCTCAGACAGGTGAATGTCCAGTCTCCTCTTAAAAATCTCCAGTGATGGAGCGCCCACGATTCTGGGGAGTAGCTGTTACACTGGTTGATTGTCCTCACTGTCAGGAAGTTTCTCCTCAATTCCAGATTGTTTCTCTCTTTGATCAGTTTCCAACCATTGTTTCTTGTCCTTCCATCTGATGCTCTGGTGAACAACTTGACCCCCTCTGCCTTGTGGCAGCCCCTCAGATACTGGAAGACTGCTATCATGTCTCCCCTATTTTTTCTTTTCTTTAGATTAGCCAAACCCATGGTTAGTTACATGGCTAGTCCATGTGAAGATATAAACAAGCTATGGTTTTGCCTGTCTGCTATTTTTACCCAGTGTACTTCATTCATTTGTCTTCCATCCCTACCTTACCTTCGTTTCCTATTCTTTCCACTTCCCATACTTTTCTTTCCTTCATCTGATCTGATTCTTCTCCCTCCCTTTTTTCTCTTCTGATTTTCCTTGAAGGAGAGAGCAGAATATATGTGGTGCTTGCCTGTGTGTAGACAGAAAATGATCTTTATAAATAGATGAAAATATGATTTTCTAATGGTATCCTGGTTTAGATGGAAGGATGATACATGTGCAAATTTGGTACATGCATACATTTATGGTTTGTTTTGGAGTGAAATCTGTAGAATTTGATTCAGCATGGTAATAATCATTGCTAGGGTAGGAAAATGAGGTATTGCAATTTTTTTTGCATTTATAACTGTCTTTGGAGGTTGCCATCTTAAATTCAGGTTTGGTTTCCTTTTGGATAAATGCAATGTTTGTTATGTTTTACCATCTATACCTACATTGTAAGTAAGATTGAAATAAATCATGAATAAAAACAAGGATACATTTCAGCCTCTTCAAAGCAACCTTTCCTAAATCTGCTTTAAATGCAGTTGGGATGTTTTCACTATTTTCACATTTATTTGAAGACCACCTGAAATCTACTCTAGTTCAAAATGCAGCAGTGCAAGCATAAGCAGGAATAGAGATTTCTCATTACACTCATATGTCACCATTTGTATGTGAGCTGCATTGGCTACCAGTTGGCCTTCAGGTATAATCAGTGCTCAGCTTGAACAATTCTGAGTATTTCAATCTACTTCTGTGCCCTTTAATGACAAACTGCTGCTGCCTTCCAAACACCCCCATATCTCAATAATTCTGTATTTGGGTTCCTTCATTTAATTATGCTAGCATGTCGCTACAACTTTATTCCAGGAATAGGGGCAGGAAAGCAATAATCTCTCCAATGGGAGCACAGGGCATGCTTCAAGGACACAGCAGTGATAGGACACTGCTTCTGCAACAGCATTTGCTATCTTGAAATGGCATTTTCCTATCTATAAATACATCACTGGAAAAGGGATTATTATTATTATTTATTATTTATTTAATTTCTATGCCGCCCTATTCTGGAGATACTTTGAAATTGCTAGAGTTTTGCAAACACCCAGTTATGACATCATGTGATCAACAGAGACTCATTTTGATCTACTGAAACTGCAGCTTCATCTGGAAGATTTTTTCTATCCAAGGAATGGTTTGATATTCCTTTTAATGTCCAGCAACTTTTTTTTTTTCATCATTGCAGTAAGAAACACAGAGAGCCAGACTATTAGTAAAGTACTGCCCTTAGCTTTGAATCCTGAAAAAATTCACAAGGATAGTTGTGTGACTATTTTCAGGGGCCTTCAGATTTTTTTATTGGGGGGGGAATGGGACTGCTCAGATTATATTTACGTATCCTTCTAACTGTTATTATCATGGTTGATCACACAATCAGCCAGATGTTTTGACTGCATTTGGCATTTTTGTCTACCTATTGAATGCTTCCCAAGGACATGTGATGATGATGATGATGATGATGATGATGATGATTAAAATCATGATCATGATTATGGTGATGGTGATAATAACCTTATTTCTGGCAAACGTTCAGAAAGTATGCTCATAGTGACAACTTGTTTTAATAATGTGGATTGGGATGCATCCTATGATCTTTCATAATAGTGTTGGCAACAATTCCTGCTAGTTATGTACAGGTGTGAAGATACATCACCTGGAAGATTCAGAGGGCTTAAATTTTAACAGTTTTAGTAGGAATCATTTAACAATTATTACATTGGCATTTCCATTCAGCAGACCAGATTCTACTAAAATTCATGTGGTTCATGTAATTATGTTATTGCTCAGATAAGAAACATGAACTTGCACCAGTTTTTGTAAATGTAATAATAATAATAAATGAGAAGTATTTGCAGTCTATCATTATTATGCCAGAAGATCTGCGCCAATCTGAGAGATCGAATCAAAACATTATGTCAGTACCTTATCCACTTATTACTACCAGCAACCAGCAACCCGACTTTTAGGTAGAAATTAGAAATGATCTGAAGACTGAAAAGGCTTTTACCAAATAATATGCAGACTGGCACACTCCTTATGACAACACTTAGGTCTTGGTGTTTATGGAGATTCTCAGTCACCCAAGTCAGGATTGTTCCAAAGGTGCTTTTTTTCAGGAAACAACTGGACTTTCTTGTTTTTCTTTGAAGACATTTCACTTCTACCCAACAAGCCTCTCTATCTCTGACTAGACAGTGGAGAGTGGAAGGATTTATATTGCTTGCAGACAGCTGGTCATCTGCATTCTTCTAGAGCAGGGGTGTCAAACTGCTGGCCCATAGGCCAGATGCGTCATGCCGAAACATATCCACCCCAGCTCTGGCAATGGGGGGGGGGAAATCACGATATGTCACATGACATTGTGAGTTTGACATCCCTGTTCTAGAGAGTCATTGGGGCCATCTGGAGGTTTACTGTGTCTTTAGGGTCACCTGAGCAATGCAAATGTGTGTGGAGCCCTCCTGGCTGCAGGATGTCCTCCTGCCCTGTGTACCTTGAAGACAGGCGTACACTAATGGGGATGAGTCTGTGTAGTTTGAATCCCAAACCAAAGCACAAATTATATCTGGAGTCCACAACGTCCTCCGGAAATCTGTGCACACTCTCACACCACTCAAGGGACACTCATCCCAAAGTGCACAGCCAAATGTCCATAGAAAGTCACAGGCATCTGGGCATGGTTGTCCCAAAGATGCTTCGAATTTGAGATTCTTCAGATGAGACTCTTCATGAATGGTCATAATTACTTTTGCCTGACATATTCTTTTTAAAATTTCACGACTTTGCTTAGTAGATAATGTCCAAGTGATGTAGCTTCAACAAGAGGGATATTATTACTCCACACATATTTATATTTCATAATATAAACTTACATATATTAACACATTCTGTAAGCATCTCAATTCCTTTCAACCCAAAGGAGAAACCCATTGGATGCTAGGTGGTACATGTTCAAAAAATAATTAGGAATATCTTACATGAACTTAATATAACTCTGCTATGGATTAAAGAGATCGTTTTTTTTTTCAAACTTTCATTACAAGCCTGGGAGAAGATGCCATTATTTTAAGGTTTGCCTGAATTAAACCTTTAAAATATTTTTTTTCAGGGTCATTCAAAAACCTGACAAAAGGCCAGGGCTGCCAGAATTTATGGCAGGGGGTACATAGTAATTCAAAGGGCATGTTTCCCTTGTTTTCTTTTTTAAAATGCTACTGTATTTGACTGCTACATATTTCTGGGATTTTAGGAAATTCCCTCTTTTATTCTTTTTGATCTGGTATAATTCAAACCTGGGTTGGAATCTTACAGCCACAGCTGTGAGAGGACAACAAAGATTTGTGGCTATCTTCATACTGTTGCCTATTAAAAGCAAAAAGTAAACGACCAACCCAAAACTTCTATGGCTCCTCCCACCAAAACTGACAGAACAAGAATGTAAATTGAGAGCAAACTCCAAAGTCATGGTTCCGACTGATGAAACTCTTCAAAGAAGGTTGAGGCCTTAAAGAATCTTTATTCGAGTGGCATAGCATCGGCACGTACATAGTCGAAGCCAAAATCTGGATTCCCCTCCCCTGAACACATAGTATCAAAGCACAATTCCCTCCTCTAATTTACGGTCATAAATCACATTCTCCAATTAGTTTGAAATGCAGACTTTCCCTCCAGATCTCCAACCAGGCCACTTCTTATCATCTCTTATTTTAAACAACCTTGAATCACACACTACTATGATCTTGTTATGTCTAACCAACTCCCATACACATTCTTCCTTCCCCCCCCAATGTCTTCTAACTCTAAGAGTAAATACACAAGTTAAGGAAAATGGCTGCATCTCCATATGTTGTCAAAGCAAGAACATTTGATGTTAGCAGTGTTGACACACTCCTTACTAGCACTGATGACGTTACCTAGTTTGGGTAATGGAACATCTGCAAGAAAAGAACCAAGCTATCAGAACTAGTGTACTGGTATTTTACTTTGGTAGTCATTTTAGGTTAAGTGTCTGTATACCAAGCTGAACATAGGAAAGGACCTGAATTTTCAGAGAAGTTAGCAGAATCTAAACATTCTATAATAATAATAATAATAATAATAATAATAATAATAATAATAATAGTAGTAGTAGTAGTAGTAGTAGTAGTAGTAGTAGTAGTAGTAGTAGTAGTAGTAGTAGTAGAGTTGGAAGGGACTTTGGAGGTCTTCTAGTCCAACCCCCTGCTCAGGCAGGAAACAATATACCATTTCAGACAAATGGCTGTCCAGTCTCTTCTTAAAAACTTCCATTGTTGGAGCACTCACAACTTTTGGAGGCAGATTGTTCCACTGGTTAATTGTTCTGACTGTCAAGAAATTTGTCCTTAGTTCTAGGTTGTTTCTCTCCTTCATTAGTTTCCCTCCATTGCTCCCTGGTCTGCCCTCAGATGCTTTGGAGAATAGCTTGATTCCCTCTTCTTTGTGGCAGCCCCTGAGATATTGGAACACTGCTATCATGTCACCCCTAGTCCTTCTCTTCATTAAACTAGACTTACCTTTCCAGCAACTGTTCCTTATATGTTTTAGACTCCAGTCTCCTGATCATCTTTGTTGCTCTTCTCTGTACTCTTTCTAGAGTCTCAACATCTTTTTTACATCATAGTGACCAAAATTGGATGCAGTATTCCAAGTGTGGCCTTACCAAGGTGTATGAATTAATCTGATCTGTATTTGGATATATTTTTTTTCTAAAGTTTAAAGCTATTGATTGAATTCCTTATGAAGGTACAATGAGTGGAGATTTCTATTGCATTGTGTGGTCCCTTGAAAAATATAGAATATGTGAACATAATAGCAATAGTACTATATAATTTAAAGAAGGGCATAACTGCTAAACACACATCCTCACAATTGCTTCTGTATGATTGTCATTCCATTGTTAAGCAACTTGAAAAAACTTTAGGTATTCTATGGACTATTTTTTTATGTTGTGCACAAGATATTAAATGCCAACAATCTGAGGTTCATGGAGAAAGCAATTTGAAATGATCTGATTAAACTTGGCAATCTGCTCAGCTCCAACTGGCCAACAGTTCTGTTATGGGACAGTCTCCTTATGTCCAGTCTCTGTGCACTGCACCTGCTCATCAATGCTATTTTGGTTGTAAAGGAGAAAGAATCAACAATCCAAACCACCTAATAGATGGATACTGCACATGGATCTCTCTTCCTCTTGAATGACTGTTTGAATAGCAATAGACCTCAGCACAAAACAATTACAAACAAATCTGACTGGGTGGACCATGAAGATTGTAAAAATGCTAGCCCGTTTCATATATAACGATTAGTGGCAATTTTCCCCGTAGACTGCTGACATTTAAATTTCAGTCAGGAGAAACCATCAGTCACTGCCCTTCTGTGGTAGTTATACAGATAGCAGCACAAGATAGCCACATCCCAATTGATTAATAAGGGGGAGGTTTATATGGGGGAGGTTTATGGTGCACAAGTCATTTCTGGCTCCAGATGGGACGATCCTTAAAGATGAGTTAAATGTTTGACCTGCTATTTTTGCCCCAAGGTGAGTCACTGATCCACATACATTTACATCTTCTTTCCCCCTCAGTTCAAATTATTACTGCAAGCCTCTTTATTTGCCTTGGTAATGTGGCAAGAATTTTAGACATAGGGTGCGTAAAAAGAAAATAGTCCACATTTCAATAATAAGACTAAATTCAACATTTTACCCATAGCATTAAATTCAAGCATTTAATTTCAAATGAAAAGCTATGTTTCAGATCAGCCTTAAAGAAATAATATATGGGATGGATGAATCCAATTATTCAACATCATTACGTACATTTCCCCTAGTTCAGAATATATAGAGCAGACAACTTTATTCCTGCTTATTAACTCTACAGCTTTCTTTTAGAGGATTTTTCAGTTTATCCCTCTTAGAATCATTGCCATTGATGTCCGTGCTTTTTTTCTTTTCATCTTATTCTGTTCATATTATATATTATTCTATCAATTTTTATCTCCTTCTCATAGACTTTGTAGGCTTTTAATCTTCTGCTCAAACGCCCCTCTATTCATTTTTGTCCAGTTCTTAAATACATCTTGGTACCGTTACTTTTTCCAACCAATTACATATATTTATGTTTCCATGAGAATTCTTTGACACCACTATGCTTATCTATACTATTAATTTTAGATAAATTAGGTTGCTCTTTTAATATTTCTACTTACATCTTTAATTTCTGCAAGTTGGAACTTAAGAGCTCTTTTAGATGATAATATTATTCACACAACATTCATACCTGAGAAAAGTTTCATAGCTTTGGTATTATCTCTCATGAGAGTATCTGCAGGGCTGGTAAAAAAAAAACAGATGGGCTTCACAGAGAGTAAGAGTGGGGCAAAACTTCAAATACACAGTTCTGATTCCCATCTTTCATTTTTTGATCGCCAGATGCCACTATCTTCCACCTTTCCAGGCAAATCTTTTATCCATACCAATACCCAGTACAATCTTGTGAAATTTGGAACATTGCTGAATTTATTGTACAAGAGTTCTTATAATATATTTGTACATTAATTATAATATAATGGTAAGATAAAATACATTCATTTTCTTTTTTATCTAATGCCACCAAATGAAGGAAACTTTTATAATGTAAACATCGATTCCCACAGTATTTTGCAAGTGGGGAAGATATGATAATCATAATTCTGTATTTATCATTGGGAAATTTTATTTTATTTTTTTATTTTAATTAAAATTTGAACTTTAAAAATTACTATTTACTATTTAGGCTATTTTTCAAGACTTGTTTTAATGTATGAGTAGTCTAAAGTCCTGATTATTTCTTAGCACAAAATTAGTTTCAATTATACTTAGCTTCTCAGAACAAACAAAGTTGGATTAAGAGGTACTACCTGCTGAACAAACTATATTTGGTTTGGACAGTGCTTTTTTTGTAAAAAAAAAAAAAAAAAAGGTGCCGGAACTCACACACGTCATACAACCCACCTTGCCTACCCTACAAGGTTCCATCCAAAAAAGGTGTCCGAACTCCGTTCTGGGTGTTCTATGACAAAAAAAGCCCTGGGTTTGGACCATACCACCATGTGTATACTAGATAAATGTGAAGGTTAGTATCAGCATCAGAGTGAATAATGAATAAATGTTAAGTTTTGTGTTATTGCCAAAACCTTTCATTTAGCTTTTAGGTTTTTCATAGCAATTTTTTAAAAAAACCTGCACATTTACTGACATCTGACTGAGATTGATTGATTCAATGATTGACTGACTATGGGCCATCATGTCATTGTTGACTCTTTGTGACCACATAGGTAGATCCTTTTCAGGACTTAAACTTATGGATAGATATTTATTTTATTGCTTTTTTAAATTTAATATTATTCTAAAAGAGAAATATATGAAATAATTGATTCATTAAATCAACAAAAGTGGACTTCTGAGGATTTATCAGAGATGAACTGTGCAAAAGTTGTGATCAGATTAGCTTGGTTACCTACCAGAACATCTCGGTAATTAGACCTCCTCAAAACTGAACTTTCCCCAAGCAGTGTGAAACAAAGTTCTGTATGGCATTGTGACAGCTGTCAAAGCCCACAAGTATTCCATTTGACCAGACTTAATCCATGTTCTCTTCACATCTGGAGGTAGTTGTTAAAGAAAGAAAGAAAATCTGGAACAAATGGAGCAGAATTTCTACTCCCTGATCACATATCCTTCAAGCAGCACTGGAAAAAATGGGCTTTATTCTTTTTGTAAAAATACTTTATTTTTTATTTTCAAAGGTACCCCTTCCTCATAAAACAACTCAATGTATTTTTCGTTAATGTGGGTAGGAAGCAATTAAGGTTAAGTCATTTAAATGTCAAGTAGAAGCTTCTGAAAGCTAAAACATTATTTTTGACTGCTGTGTTCCTTAAGTCTTGTTAGAACAGTCCTTTTTTATACTGCCAGTGGCAGCTAGGTACTCTGATATTAATGGGAAAACTTACAAATTTGGGTTAATTAACACTGATGCCAAGGAAAAGGCTAAAACTGTAGTATAAGCCTTTATCCTAGCTATAGTGCAAAGGACATCTTGTCCAACATACATGAAGATTTCAAAGACTACAAAGCATGTTTCCCTTTGAAGTCCACGAGTCATAAAAGAGCCAAGGTTGCCTACCCCTGCTTTATACCCTTTACATATTACTAAGCTGCAATTTAGGAGATCAGTCCTTTATTTTGTTTCTCTCTGTATTTTTCCAACAAGGGATAAGGAACATACTAAAGTGGTCCCAAAACCCAATAGGTCTATGAAAGGAATGTGGTTTGATTTATGTAGCTTGTTTTTCCTTTTCTCCTCACTAAATCAAGCTTAAACAGTTATATTTCATAAAAGAACATGCTTTGGGGACTGAAGGATTTCATAACAAAATGGCTACTTACTTATTTCATAACTGATCCAAAGCAGGGAAAAAAAGTATTATGTGTTTCCTATTTTATCATTTTTGTTCCTCTCTCTTTTTTATCTTTACAATTTTAGAACAAATATGGACAATATTTCACCACCCTCAATTAACTATTTGGAGAGCTGCAGGAAATTATGATGGCAACACAGAAAGGGATTGACATATTTCATGTATTTGATATTATTTTAGGGGTGAGAAAGGAGATATGAGCCAAACTGTTCTGTTCCCCATGACCTCCAAAAATAAAACCATGGAAAAATAACCTAAATTCAAGGAAAAAAACAAAAAGGAATTATTTGAGTAACAAGATTTTAAGCCATTTTTGTGGTGTTTCAAGGATGGAACTACAAATGGCTTTCTTATTAGAATTCTATCATTTCTGTTCTGCTCTTGATTTGCAAATAAAAACAATGGAAAATAAAATAATAACAGTGCTGCTGAATATCAGCTATTTTGCCACAGCCAATTTCAGTCATTAGTCTTAGAATGATTGGGGCCACTAGGGGTAAATACACTTCCATGCAGAGAGTGGTTGCCTCTGTTTCACAGCTGCAGATCTGCCCTAGAATTATAACTGCATTTTTTTCACATTTATTGATGGTTAATTCATCTATCTTGGATGCTGCACAAGTTGTAAAACATTATTCTTTTTGATGGCTGACTTGGGGAAATTAATCTTGGGACAAGCAGGAGTTATTGTGTTTGAGTTTCATTGTTGTTACTGAACTGGACATTTGCAAAAGGTAATGAGATTGGCTTAGAAATATATATTTTGGCTATAAACCCAAGTAATACCAAGAAACAGGATAATTTGTGACTGAAGGATAAAATAACAGTACAAGGGGCTTGATAATATTCAAAAAATGAAACTATATTTTTAGCAATATGTGAGGAAATGGTATCAAGGTGCTTTCTAAATCTACACAAATTTGTATATGTTCATATGGCTCTAATTTTTCTGTCCACTACAAAATACACATGGCAAGATTATTAGACCATTACTTTATCCTCACTCTCTCATAAATTTGTTCTTCAAAACCATTGCATATTAACCTGTATACCATGTCTATATTTTTACAGTGTAATATTTTCTATGATTATCATAATTGATTAAGTCTGCAATATTCTAAATTGTTCATTGAATGTGGAGATGGTAACTCAGAAGTCCTCTGATTGATATCAAATTAACTTGAAATGTTGGTGCTTCACTACATTGACACTGAGCTAAAAAAAAAACAACTGATCAGAATTGTAAATCCTTTGATAAGGTATTACCCACTAGGTAATGAAGGGATGTAGCCAAGACTCAGTGGGGGGGGGACCTATATATCTCGGAAGAAGGCAATGTTTTGGAAACCACTTCTATACTGCTACCAAACAAATATATAAATGTGTCTAAACCATTACTAGGAAGAAGCATCATAAAGAGAAATTAGCTCCAAAGCATTTAGAGGACACAATGATAACACAAATTGTTATAGTTTAAGGAAATGCAGCTTGTTTATCCTTGCGAAGAAGCAATCACAATTTCTTTTTTTAAAAATAATTTTTATTACCATTTTGCTTTATACAACTCTAGTACACATTCAGCAGACTGTGTCATTTTTATATACTTTGGATCAACGTTCTATACAATATATACACTATATACATTCAATATCTAACTCACAATAGCCTTATGTATGTTTCTAATTTTTGTTTCTATTATCTATCCATGTATGCCACAATTTCTTAATCCACCTATTCTGTCACTTTCTAATTGTACCTTTAAGAATGCCAAGACAAAACGAAGTTTAAAAAGTGCATCCAACTTTTGTGTGTGTGCGTGTGTATCTTTTATTATGGCAGACAAGCCAAATGTTTTAATTTGTGGGATTTCTTTGGCATCCCTGTGCTCAGCAACATTATTATTTATGTATACCTTTATTTACATCCTACCTTTATTTTATTTTATTTTTATTATTTTATTTTTTATTATTTTATTTTATTTTATTATTTTATTTTATTTTGGTAAATAACTCAAGGTGGTGAACATACCTAATACTTCTTCCTCCTCCTATTTTTCACCCCAACAACCTGTGAGGTGGGCTGGGCTGAGGGGGATTGGCTCAAAGTTACTCAGCCACCTTTCATTATGTCTTCATGCTTTTCTTTTTTTTATTTTTTATTTCAGCCTCTTTTTTTCTTTTCTTTTTTTTTGCAACTCAACTTACTACAATCATTTTATACTTGTAAACATTCTTCACTCAGCATTTCAAGATTTAACTATAAGCAAGATACATTTTCTTTGATTGATGTTTCTCTTGTATGTAGTTTATCCATTTTTTCCAGTCCAACATATATTTTCCATTTGAATGATCCTTCAAGTATGCAGATATTTTGGCCATTTCTGCCAGATTTATGACTTTCAAGGTCCATTCTTCAATAGATGGTAATTCTGGTTTCTTCCAGTATTGTCCCACCAACAGTCTTGCTGCTGTGATCAAGTTCAAAATTAAGTTCGTCTCTATGGTGGTACAGTCTTTTGTAATCCCTAACAAAAACAACTGAGGTAGAAATTCAATACGCTTTTTCAAAATGGCTTGAAGTGTCCACCATATTTTTCTCCAAAAAGCTTTAATTTTTCTACAGGTCCACCATACATGAAAATAAGTAGCATCCATACTTTCACATCTCCAACATTTCGGTTGGAGGTCAGGGTAGATATATGATAGTTTTTTCGGATCTAGATGCCATCTATAAAACATTTTGTAAAAATTATCTCTTAAATGTTGCGCTTGCGTAAATTTTACATTTTTCACCCAAATTCTCTCCCACGTTCCCATCATGATAGGTTGTCCAAAATTTTGTCCCCACTTTATCATATAATCCTTGACTAGTTCGGTTTCGGAGTCCATTTCTTGATCCATACTGAACATCTACTTCCATTCCCTGCCTTTGCAGCAGGTATTTAAGCACTCCTGCAATTTGTGATCATAAATCTACTTCCCTCCAGACAGCAGGGATTTGCCCAACCTCTGAATGTAGGAACATCCTCTGTGTAAGCTCTGCAAACTGCTCCCCAACTCCCACTCCTAATATTTGTGTCTGGAGTCTAAATTAAATCTTTTACATATCAGTGTAACCTGGAAAATCTACAGAAACTGTTTTGCTCTTATTTCTTCATTTATTTCTGAGTAATGTAAATATATTTCAAGGAAAGAGAAGCAATGCAGTCTAAAATAGTCTAAAATGACTATTCTTCCAATTAAAAACTCCTACATAACTGTCGTCATCCCCTCACCTCCTCTATAAGGAGGAAATAGTTTCTGAAGGAAAGTACTGTCAATTTAGTGGCTTGATTTTCTTAGTTATCCATTCTGTATTAGGCTCAGGTCTTTCAGCCTGAAAGGTCACATGGTAGAATGTGTTTCATCCACACCACTAGTTGCATTTTGTACAATAAAGGTTCATTTTATTAAGCATCTGAAGAATCAAGCTCTTCCACTCTTCAGAATTAACTGACATTAATAGGATAATAGAGAAGATGACTTCAGAATTAGGAATCGATGCAACAAGAGGTCTTCAATCAGGAGATGGCAACTTTATTGATACCTATATCAAATGGAGTCAGAAGGTGCTATCAAATTTAGATGCATATTTTTGGTTGATGTAATATTCCTGTTTTAGGGATATTTGCAAAAAGAGATTAATTCAGATGGTCAATATCCTTTCATTTTTAGCATGTATGAATTTAATAATTATAATAATAAAGTTGGAAGGGACCTTGGAGTCATCTAGTCCAACCCCCTGCTCAGGCAGGAAACCCTATACCATTTCAGACAAATAGCTGTCCAGTCTCTTCTTAAAGACTTCCAGTGTTGGAACATTCACAGCTTCTGGAGGAAGGTTGTTCCGCTGGTAATTGTTCTAACTGTCCAGAAGTTTCTCCTTAGTTCTAGATTGCTTCTTTCTTTGGTTAGTTTCTATCCGTTGCTTCTTGTCTTGCCTTCAGGTGCTTTGAAGTATAGCTTGACTCCCTCTTCTTTGTGGCAATCCCTGATGTCTCAGACAGCTCTTTTAACAAACATAGGCTAATTCCCAGTTTATTAGTGATCCAGTTCCAGTTGCCCAGGCACAGAGTGACTCAGAAATGGAAATGAAAAATATACACCAAATTGCTGGTTCCCCTTCTGCTATAACAAGTTACCATAGTCCTGCTGGCCCATTATCATAGAAATTTAAGAGGAGATTGCTTTGGTACAATTCTAGTAAATACACCTTTTATTCTAACAATCCATCCTTCTATTTCTCCTGTGATTCATAAGATGAGAAACTGAATCCCTATATCAAAAGTCCAAACATCTTCCTCTTGTAGACTTTCTCACAAGGTAAATACTCAAAATGGGGAAGCTTTTATCCTTATGTTTTCTTATTCCAGAGGAAGGGGCCACACGGTGTTTCTAGTTTCTCATTCAGAAAGATTCATAATCCAAATCTGCCTCTACAAACACAATCTTTCATTTGCAGAGCCAGTTCTAAACAATCTTAATTATTTTGCTGCAAACCACTGGACAGCTTGATCAAACTTAATCTTAACAAGATGATTTTACTTGCCTTAAACTTAAACTTCTCTAACAACCAGTACCAAGTGTCCATCTACGCTGGCCATCTCTCCTGTCCATCTCTCCTGTACAATCCTATCCTTCAACTGACTCTTTTCTCAACCACTTGTTAAAAATAGTAGCTGTCACTTTGCTTACTCCTGGCCATCTTCTGTAGCTTCAAAAAGAGGCAAAGGTTTGCTCATATTATAGCACTATTATGTGAGCTGGCCTGGATCCGAGTCTCTTTTTGAGTGTGAACACACTATGAACAAAAATAACTAGCTAATATGTATAATCTTCAAATAATAATCAAGATATATCCTATATTTTCCCTCTTTTTAATGTTTTGGATACTATGGATGTACCACTTGCTCTCAGACAACCAGTAGGAATTGCCCTCCTCTGCCAATTGGTTCAGGAAACAATATGTTTTTATTTATTTATTTTGCATTTTCTATACCGCCCCCTCCCGAAGGACTCGGGGCGGTGTACAGCCCAATTAAAAACATCAACATACAAAAAGTAAAATGATTAAAAATAGATTAAACAATTTGGCCCAGAATCATTTAAAACCCAATACATAATCTTAAAGGCAACAATCCCCTAAAACAATTATGGCCTTGTTGGTAACGGAGCTACTATCCCAGGCTGGCTTGTCGAAAAAGATATGTTTTTAATTCTCGACGGAAGGAGCGCAATTCTGTCATCGTACGGAGTTTGGGGGGGAGCTCGTTCCAAAGCATTGGAGCTCCCACAGAGAAGGCCCTCCCCCTGGGGGGCGCCAGCCGACATTGTTTGTCTTTATCTCAGTAGATAAAGGGTATGCTGGGCTAGCAGTTTTCATTTTGGAAAGTAAAATATCAATATCAGAATCCATCACATAGTTGCAGATGATTTTAACTGGTAGGTTTGCTTGGTTCTGATATTCAGCATCTTATTTCTGGGCTCCTTCAATCAGACAGACAGGTAAAAGGCAAAGTTACACTAAAATTGAGATGAATGACCCAATCGATTGAGCAATATTGGCCAATTAGAATTGGCCAATAAATGGCCAATAAAATGCCCATTTATTAGCAATAAAACTACTAACTGGGTTTTATGTCATAAAAAACAATGGTTTGTTTCCAAATAATGTTAAGCCATAATTTCTGATTTATAAATAGATGGGTTTGTACATTAGGCTATGCCAAAATCAAATAAAAGCTTCTTAGTCTAATGTGAACTCTGCCTCTATCTGATTGATCATTTAATGAAATAAGTCTTTGGATGGCTTTACATCTGCATTTTGGATGATTTTCCACAGTTGAAACAGTAACAGAATTGTGGATACTGCAAAATAAACCTTGGTTATTTTGGGGGGAGCGGTTATGCCTTCATTAACATTAGTGGGGAAAAAAATCAGTGGTGTTATATGGATGCAAATTACGTAATGTACATTTCATGACACTTCTTCTCTATGTTTAGTATCACCAGACAGAGAAAAATAAAGCCTGTCATATAACAGCCCTTACTCCAATGCTTCTTTCAAACCTGTCATTAGAGCATTCACATTTCACCAAGCCACAGATCAAGAGCAGCTTTTGGTTCACTTTAAATTGACTTTTTAGTTTCTCTTCTTACTGATAACCTAATTCTAGAAATCTAAGAAGCCTTGCAGAGCTCAGAAATGGACTGGTGATATCTCTTTATCTTACATATTAAAGGGTAAGAAAGGAAGCATAAGCTGATGTACTCTGAACTTCATCCTGTTTCCCTCCTGAGATATACCATAATAAAAATACCTGAAGAATTCTAGGAAAACACATTTTACGAGAAGCACATATATTTCTTACAATAACATTGATTATGTACTGAAGGAAGCAATATAATAGGAAAATTCTGAGTCAGTAGATCCCTCACCTAAACCGTCCCAAAAATGCATAATATCACCCATAAGTTTGAAAACATTTCTTTTGCAAAAGAAACTATATCAACATATTCCTGGGGATCAGTGGAAGAAATATAATGTGTCTTATTTTTAAAAAGGATACTCGACATAGTACAGAAATAAAATCCATTCTCACAGACAGCCTTCACAAAGAAAAAGAATTATCTGTGACAAGGCCAGGCTGAAAACGTTCTAAGATCTATATAAGCACCAACTCAAATATGCCTGCAAGTTGACAATGTAGTAGTCATACATTTTATTTTATTAAAAGTTTTAAAAGAGGAGATTAAAAACTAATGCAAACTAATATAAAGTAAGAAAGAAAAAGGAGAAATAGAGAAATCAAAGAAAAACTAAAAGTGCAAGAAAGAGAAAAGAAAAGAAAAATAGAAAAGATGAAATATACGAAGAAGTGACTTCCTAGCTTCTTAACAACAGTTATAAGTACAATTATAAATATACTTCTTTCTCTGAAGTTACCGCTTGTCCTCCTTATTAATTTTAAACTTTCTTATGGTTTGCCCATTTAGGCAGCAGGACCTGAATGTAATGTAACCTGGAGATATCTGTGTTTGACAATGGGGCCTTCAGTGCATAAAACCTATTCTCAGAAACTGAGCTATGTTATAAGATGTTGACTATTTCATAGCCATGGCTGTCACACTGGTACTCTGCCAACTGTTTTTCACTAAACAGATGGCATAAAGCACTAACAGGTATGGCTATAAAGTTATCAGCTGATCTTATTTCCTAAAAGCTACATCCTGCCCCCTGCCCTTGCCACCCTCCAAAAGAAAAAGTGTTAATAAATTTTTAGACCACAAGAGTTAGGTTAAACTAAGGGGTTCTTTTAGCTCTGAAAGAATCGATAGGAACATTGATTAAAACAAAAAAGTGGAATAGGGGAGAAAAATACCAAGAGATGCTTATGGAATTATTTAGATTGCCTTAAAAATTAAATAGACCTGAAAATTCATAATTATCAAAGTGAATTAATTCTCCATCTATTTGTTCTTCAGCCCCTTATATTTGTTTTGGAGATTTCCATAGAATTTTTAAGGGGGTCTCATGGATAAATCTGTTCACATGCCCTTCTTTAATAACAGGTGATTTTAAGTGTATGTTTTTTTTTTACTCTCCTAGCCAATTTTTCCAGCATTTTAAACTATTAAACATTTTCTGATCATATTTTTACTTAATGTATAAGTTCTTTATAATGAAAATGCCAGACTCTTATTCTTATTCCTCCTCCTCCAATCTATTCCTTTCTTGTCTATCTAAACAGTATTTGTAATTGATTCCACTGAACTTTCTACCAGCAAAGTTCATTTATCTGAAACTGAATAATTCCAAATACTCTTTCCAATATAGGTTGACTTGCTTGTTAAACATGAATGATATATCTTACTAAAGTTCGTTGATCTAGAATTTAAATATGTAAGTAAGTTAGTAAAATGTCCTGGCTTTGCAGGATAGTGTGTGTGCTTTTAAATCAGTCCTGTACTTCTTCAGATTAAAAATAGTGCTAGGAGTAATGAGCTAAACATTTTTCAATAGATTTGCAAGTTGGGGAAAAAAATAACCTGTCTTGCTTTTGATAGAATTCACATTTTATCTAGCATATTTGCTTATTCTATCTGTTTTTATATCAGCATTACATTAAAAAAAAATCCTGTATACAATATTTCATAGTTATTTACACGCATACAAAGATGTGTATATATTACTGCTTGAAATTTTCCCTGTATGCTCATTTTTTGCAAACACTCTCTCCTGAAACATGGTTTTAAAATATTATTTTTCTAAATGACAGATTTTTATACATATTATTCCCTTATGTAGGCATCTTTGTATGCATTATTTTAATGAAAGAACTGAATGAAAGAACTGAAGGAAGTACATTAAAAAAACCTCAAGGAGAATTTGTCTTTTGATTTGTATATTGCTATCGTTCACAACGCATCCAACACCCAAAATGTTTAATTAATAGAAAATAAATTTCTATGTATCAAATAGTCTAATGGCACCATACAGAATTTTGGGAAAAAAATGGCTCAAAAACAGGATTATGAATGTAACAGTAATTCCTTAAAGGAGCTATCTGTTTCCCAATGTCAGAAGCTTTTTGCAGATACCAACTGTTACCAAAACTGTAGTTTTGAGGAATTACAAAGAGGTGCTAAGGTCCAAAGTACTGCACAACATAGTCTAAAAATAATAGGATTATCAGGTATATTAAAGGAAAACTGAGACTAAGGAATGCAGAATTATTTCTAAGAATCAAACAAGAAAACAAAATTTTAAAAACGAAAGGTCTGGTTACCAAGTCCCTGAAGGTGTCCTTTCTTTGAAAAAGGAAACTTCTAATTTTTTAACTTGTTGTAAAAGTGCTTTGGATTTTATTTTTCCAGGATGACAGTGTCACTGCTATTTTTTCATCACTCTGCTGTTTCCCTTCCTGATATAAACTGTTCTCATAGCATCCAACATAAATGTTGGAAACCCAGGAGACAACAGGATGCTTAAAAATGAGATATTTAAAAATTTCCCTTGGCTATGTTTTAACTAAGGTATAACCATTAAAATTCATCAAAATATTCTTCTCCTTTAGAAAAAAAATATAAAACAATTCAATGGGAATGAGCACAACATTGAAGAATAAATCTTTGACACAGGACTATTAAAAACCTAGTATGCTGAGCACAACAACTGCATTTTCTGATTCCCAGTTTTCTTATTCCCTTTAGGTGCAGCTGAATCACAGTGCTAGCAGCAAATATTTTATTATGTTCAGCATGCATTATGGGGCACCCACTGTGAAACCATATGTCAAATCTTTGACTAACACATCACACTTTTAGTTTAAACTCACCAGGCGGTCACTCCTGATATCTGGCTCACTGCTAAATGTGATAAGACATCTCTAATAGTAATAATATTGATAAATAAAATCTTTGAGAAATTTGGCTTAGCTTTATCTGAACTATTTTACTATTTAAGTTTTCTTAAGCTTAATTAGATGTTATTTGCATCTGTTACTTATTTTTTTCTAAAGGGCTATCTGTTCCAGAACAGTTTTTTTGTTACTTCTATGTAACCAAGTCTAGAATCAGATGGGGCTGAGCCTATACATTGGTTATGTTGATTTATGATTGATTAGTCTGTATTAACTCAGGCTGCTTTTTTTCAGTGTTGGTTTTTCAGTTTTTATATTTTCTGTTAACATTTTAGCCAGCCAGAATAATGACTTTGAGATGGGCAGCTATATAAATTGAATGAATGAATATGTCAGTCTTGTCCCAGCTTGAGCATTTAGGGGGGAAAAAAGACCCTCAACTCCATTTGTAGCAAAAGGTATACTTTTACTAAAGCCAAATGGTTACAACATTAGCAACGGTGGATCTGATTGTCTCACTCAAAACCTGTTTTTCTCCCTCTTTCCTGGGTTCTCCCCTTGACTGCTCTTTAAAAGGCCAAATCCTGAAGTTGAAACTCAAATACTCTGGCCACCTCATGAGAAGGAAGGACTCACTGGAGAAGAGCCTGATGCTGGGAAAGATGGAGGGCAATAGAAGAAGGGGACGACAGAGAATGGGGTGGCTGGATGGAGTCACTGAAACAGTAGGCATGAGCTTAAATGGACTCCAGAAGATGGTAGAGGACAGGAAGGCCTGGAGGAACGTTGTCCATGGGGTCGCGATGGGTCGGATACAACTTCGCAACTAACAACAACAACCCCTTGACCAATTCATAAGTGTCCATAATATTTGCATTTGGTGTTTTTGTAACCAGTGTAAAGTTTGGGGCCTCTTTGGCGTAGTTTCACATTCTCATGCTCAGGTCCTTGGATGCACTGCTCTGTTCCAGATTGCACTTCTGGTTCCTGTCATCCTGTCATCCATCCCCTACATTCCCTTTCTTTCTCTTCCTGCATTTTATGACAGGATGCCAGCAAAGCAGTTTAAAGCATTTATGATGGCAGACCTGGCAGAATGAATGAATGAATGAATGAATGAATGAATGAATGAATGAATGAATGAATGAATGAATGAACGAACGAACGAATGAATGAATGAATGAAATGTTGTCAGCTGAGATTGTATTTTGCATATTTATGCCATTGTAGGCTAAGTGGCTGATAAGACAGTAACTTCTTAATCATTGTACCAAACTGTAAATATGTAAACAATTAAGAAATACCTTTAAAATATTTTATTTATAATATATATTTATATCTTGCTTATCTCTCACCTTTTGGCTTTTAGTTAAATAAATTCAAGATTTAGTAAAACAAGTATGCACAATATTAATCTGCAAGCATTTTAGTAGTATTGTAGAAAGTTGTGGATTCCATTTAAATTCTTCTGGCACTCATGCTCTTTTACTAGACACTTTGGATTTAATGTGCATCTGTATTTTAATTTAATGTGTATCTGTATTGTTTTTTTAGCTTCCAGGTTAGGGACATTTTCCTTTATGGCAGTGCATTTAAAATAATAGCATACTTTCTGAGCAGCTGCTTTCTCTGTCATTGTTAGCAAAAACAGAAAATATAAAAGTTGTTTGACTGTTCAAACATGCTAGCTTTAGACTCTGAATGGCAACTTAATGCTCTAACCAGTGGGATCCAATGCTGCTGAGTTTGATTATTGAAAATTCAAGGCTAATGTCTATGGAGATTCTCACTCATCTAGGTCACAGTTGTCCCAAAGGTGCTTTTTTCAAAAGGCAACTGGACTTTGTTTTTCCTTGAAGACATTTTGCTTCTCATTCAAGAAGCTTCTCTTCCTAAAGATGAATAGTAAAGTAAATAATAATTCATTCCTTGGCTCAATGGGACTCTAATACAACTTTTCATTAGCTTTCATTTTTTGATAATATTCTATAGCCACATACTTGCTTTGGGGAAAATAAGTAGAAAACTAATGTAAAATATTTTGGGAAAAGAAAAAAGAACTCAAGATAAATTGTGTATGTGTATACACATACATGTTTCCATACATATTTAATAGATTATCCAATCTCCAATTCACATGCAGCCGTTGATTTATAATCTGAAAATGATTCATTCCTTTGGAGTGAAAATGTAACCCATCTTGGATTATAAATTAGCCAGTTAGATAGCCTTTGGAAATAAAGGACGAAACTAAAATGTGCTTAGCTGGTTTCTCACCAGCCTTTGACCTAAATATACTCTCTGACAGGCATAGCTTTAATAAAATGCAACACAGCCAACTGCTCTCCTGAAATACATTCTCCCTTCTTTACCACCACCCAAGCATTTAATTCAGTTCTTGTGGGTGGTTGACTAGTCCTGCAAGTTTCATTCTGTACCGTATTAAATCACAAGGAGAACTAACTGGGCAATATGAAGCTCAGCTTCCTTGCTCTTTTAAATATATTTATTTTGACTAAAACAACTTCCACATTTCCAAGGCAAGATGAAAGCTTCACTATAGAAGGCAACAAAACAGAGACACGTGGCTCTCCCTTTTAAAGATTAGAATAGAATAGAGCTGGAAGGGACCTTGGAGGTCAACCAGTCCAGCCCCCTTCTCAAGCAGGAGAACTCATACCATTTCAGACAAGTGACTGTCTAGTCTCTTCTTAAAAACCTCCAGTGATGGAGTGCCCATGATTTCTGAAGACAAGCTGTTCCACTGGTTAATTGTCTTCACTGTTAGGAAGTTTCTCCTTAATTCCAGGTTGCTTCTCTCTTTGATCAGTTTCCAACCATTGTCTCTTGTCCTGCCTTCTGGCTCTTTGGAGAATAGTTTGACCCCCCTCTTCTTTGTGGCAACCCCTCAATTACTAGAATACCACTATCATGTCACGCCATTTCTTCTTCTTTTTTTTTTAGATTAGCCAACCCCAATTCCTGCAGCCGTTCTTCATATGCTTTAGTCTGCAGGTCTTTGATCATCTTAGTTGCTCTTCTCTGAATTTTTTCCAAAGTCTCAACATCTTTTTTGTAGTATGGTGACCAATATTGGTTGTAGTATTCCAGGTGTGGTCTTACTAGGGTTTTATAAAGCGGTACTAATACTTTGCATGATCTTGATTCTACGCCTCTGTTTATACAGCCAAAGATGTTAGCTTTTCTGACTGTTGCTGCACACACTGCTGGCTCATATTCATGTGAGGGATTCCAAAGTCCCTCTCACAGTTACTGTTTTTGATTAGTCACCTTGGATTTTATGCTAATTTTTCAAAACAATTTACAAATGTCTAATGAAGTTCTGAATACATTCTTGATTAGGTATAGAACATCCCACAAAGACTTAAAACTGGTTCAGACAATTATTCCTCAGGTATAAATTTAGCACAGAAAACACTGCATTGCTACTAGAAAAATATCAAGCTCATTTAAGTTAAATGTTATGTAATGTTACCAGCCTTCTGCAGTAGCAGGGGAAGGTGAAAACACTGCAAATTATTTTCTCATCATATCAATTGGTCTAGCTGCTCCCAAGCAGGATCATGGACATGCTGTGTTGACTTATTATTGATGCAGAAAAATTTGATTATACATCCCTGCATGTCTTTTTTTTAATAAAGTTGTTCCCTATGATTTTTTTCCCTCCTTTGAGGATGGGAAGAAAAGTCTGTTTCATGATGGTTCAGAAAAAAAATGTTCACAGTCAACCAGAGACTACAGAAAAGAAGCATTTAGATCACATTCTGAGGAAGGGTGCTTTGAAAGTGGTTCCTTAGCCTGCTGGGAAACCCATGATTCTCCCAAAATGAAGGGGAAATCTAATCTGGTATTGAACATTTATTTTCCATGTGAAGTTAAAAATGGAAGGCAAGCACTTTAGTAAGGTGACCAACATTTTTATAATGAAAAGGAGGACACAAATAAATTGAAAATAAAATAAACATTTTATTCATTGCAATAATAATACAGACAACTTGCATGTGCAAAGTTTGCTAGTCGGGTGTTTTGGCGCCCTCAGCAGCAATTCCTAGTGGCTTTTAAAAGCCAATAGTGGGAAGTAGCACAGCTCATGCAAAAGTTGAAAAAAAAACCATTAAAAAAAGGTGCCGGGACGCCGTTCTGAGCGTTCTATGAGGGGGGGAAAAGCCCTGCAGATTAGTCTTCAAATATCGAAAAGGAGGACATGAAGGAGGACACTTTTCGAGGGAGGACAGAACTTACAAAAGGAGGACTGTCCTCCCTAAAGGAGGACGGTTGGTCACCTTAACTTTAGAACAGGGATCTGCAGCCTTGACAACTTTAAGACTTGTGAACTTCAGCTCCCAGAATTCCTCAGCCAGCTATGCTTTAAGAACATGTGGAAAATGATAACAGTACAGCAGAGAGAGTAGTTCTGCAATGACTCAGGCTGAAGCCCACCTGCTGCTGTAGAAATTCCCTGGATGTCTGGAGCTGAATTTTAGGATAGGCTAGAGAATTAAGAAAAGATGACATAGCTTATAAATGAAGCATGAAAAATAAATTCAGAAGAACACTTGGATGTGTTTAGTAAGAGATAAGATAAGTAAGATAAGATAAAAATGTAGGCTTTCAAGATTCTATTATTCTACCTTACTAGAATTCCAGCTGTGCCTCTTCTTGACCTGATTTACCTCAAAGGTAGATAAAACCTGAAACTAGGGGTCTTTGGGCCAGCCCAATCTACCTTACAGGGTTGTTGCTCCTGTGAGGATAAAGCAAAGGGAGATTCTTAAAAGAGGGGGAGGAAAGAAAACAGCTTTAGAAAGCTTTTTAAAATATTTGATGAGAGTATCATTCTACTCCAAAGATAAGATTAGTTGTTTAGCTTTTGTTTAATTTAATTTTAAAGAATTACCTGAGCCTATCAAACTTATAGAGCAGAGGAAACTCAGGATTTTGGTACATGCTTGTTCCATTTTTCAAAATCATGTTGTACATGCCCCCAGCATTTCTGTATATACATTTATACACAATTCACACAATTCTAGAAAGAAGAGATTACAAGCTAAATTGTTGCAGCCTTCTGCTGTTGGTAAGATCCTTTGAAAAATGAGAACTCCTGCAGTTTCTCCTTTGGAAAAGCATGAAAGGTGACACAAGAAGCCTGAAGCAAAGAGAATTGGATGAAGCAGGTGGGAGAATGTGAGAAATAATAGCTTGGATGGATAGAGCAGAAATTATGACCAATTCAAAAATGCATTTATCTGATATATCTGTACCAATTTTCTTGGTATTCTGCTCAAAGAAGGAAATGTCTTTCTGTCTTTCACATGCATTCTGCTGTCACTAGTCTTTATTTCTGTCTTGCTATTCATCATCTTTAATGGAATTCTTTAATTTCTTTCTTAAACAAAATCATAAATTATGAGTGGAGATTTTCTATCTCAGCCATAAACATGGCTCCACAAATCTCTATTATAGAAAATTGTGTAATATAGGAATAGGTCTTCCAGAAATAATTTCATATTAAAACTATGTAGAAATTTATCTAAAAATGAAGTCAAATTAATGACTTTTTTTAAAAAAATCCACTGGATATTAATTGAATTTCTTTGTTAAAATCTTAATGTAATTTGGCCTAAAAGATTTTAGAAATATGATATAAATTCATTTTGCCAGTAATCCTTTCCTCTGCAATAATAATTATTTGCATATATTCAACATGTCGATTCTACCACATACTTCTGATTTACGTGACTTCTGTGAAATTCTGTGTTTTAACTGATTTTATGACATTTCATTTAAAAAAATAGCATTGAAGAAACATAAAATGGCATAATTTTTAATATCTTCAAATGCTATTATCGTAAAAAGGTTATGTTACTTCATTAAAGTACCAAATATAATTGGTTTGCATTTAATTTTCATCCTGTGCTGGGTAAGACCCAGTACTTTAGTTTTAATTGTTTTAAGATACATCATACATCATTTTCTTAGCATGATGCATGACAGCTAAAAACCAAAGTCAATTAAGTCTCATTAAACCAATTGGCATTCAAAATTATGACCATTAATTTTAAATCATGGTTTTGGTTTCCATTCCATAACAACACTAGTTGACAATAGTTTGTTTGGGGAAGATTAATCCTTGGTTTTCTCTAGATGGAACATACACTTAACAGTCTTAGCTGAGTCCCATGGAAATAACTAACTACAAGAGAGAGAAGCCACTTCCTATTGCATACTGAGAGTTAGGCTTGCAATAATTATTCCTCTCTGTATGAGATCCAACCTTGGAGAGCAAAGTGAATCTCAAAAGAATCTTGAATATGCATCTTTATTTGTGTCTAATATACTTTGTTAATCACATGCCAGTCTTCTTGTTTTCCTGGGCCTTTTGGACCATCCTTTTGTATTCTCTAGGCTATCTTTACATAAATTAGGTCATAGCTGAAATACCAGTAGATAGCGAGAGAAATTAAATGGAAAAACTTTTATAGGAACCCAGCTGATATTTCAGAATACATATGAACATCTGACTGAAGTAAATCAATTAGAAAAACTATGGTCATGCTTTGAACTTTGTTTCCTACAAAATTTGGAAAATAGCTGCATTTTATATAGTCTGAATTTTGAGCTCCAAGTTAAATCTCATACCCCTGGTACAGGTAATGTCTTTTCTCAGCTAGCAGCATTTCCTTCCTGTTTTATAGAGTTTGGGAAACAAAAATCTGGTTCAAAGTATCTCTCTTTCCCCCTGGGGGAATGTCAATATTCAAATTGGAATCAAACATAATAGGCAGCTATCATTAGGGGTGTTGTATAGAAAGTCTATTTTTATTGTTACACAGATACATAATTCATTCTATATTAGAAATATGGCAACAAAAATTAATAGCAACTTCCACTAACCATATTTGCTAGGTAGCTCAACATCAGTTTTAGAATTCCAAAGATTTTTACTGAATCTCTGCTAGATATAAATTGAAGCTCCCTTCATAATTATTTATGAATGCATATTTCTTCTATTTTAAAAGTTTGCATTAGATTTTAAATCATGGAACTTTCCTTTGATATGAAAATTAGCTGTGATTCAGTTGGAATAATCATTTTGATATAGATCATGAATTTGATTTTTGTATCATGAATTTGATTAAGAAAATTGAATCTGATTGATTTTTCACTTGGATGTGAATCAGATCAGTGAATGAAATGTCTGCATAATCCTAAAAATAGCCTTACTGTTAAAGAAGCTTCTGATGTCATTGTGCTTTCTAATGAGATTCAAACATTTTTAAAATCAAACCACAGTCTGCCAGCCATTCTGAAGTAATATAGCTGTATAAATTGCTGGCTCTGCTTTCTGCAAGAGCCCTGGTGTTTTGATTTTAAATGGAGACAAAAAAGCATGGAACTTCAATAACTGGCAACTTCATTACAGCTGTATCTCACAACACTGAAAAGATGAAAACTGGAATTTAACAGGAAACTGGCAAAAGTCAAGCCTTTCTGGCTATTCGAGAATGGCTTAATTGCTTCTCACCTGCTTTAATTTTTCCCTGATAGGAAGCTGTGCTTCAAAGTAATAACCATGCCACAAAATAAATACCTCACAATTGACTGTATGCATAATGGATTTTGTGGAAAAAGAAATCAAATGAATTAGGCTTCATAAACTCACAGCTACTGATTTCTCTGCCAACAAATGTGAGTTTCCAAAAATAATTACTTCCTTTTGTTTTGCTTTGTTTTTGCTTTCAAAAAGATTCCCTAAAAATGTAAATATTTTCCAATGAATAATGTTTGTGCAGTATTTAGCTATTTTAAATAAGACACATTTTGCAGTTAATGAGCATAATTATGTAAGATATTGCTAGCTCCAAAAATAATGAGAGAGACCGAGAGCTACTGAATAGAGTAGAGTAGAGTAGAGTAGAGTAGAGTAGAGTAGAGTAGAGTAGAGTAGAGTAGAGTAGAGTAGAGTAGAGTAGAGTAGAGTAGAGTAGAGTAGAGTAGAGTAGAGTAGAGTAGGAATAGAATAGAATAGAAGGGACCTTGGAAGACTTCTAATTTAACCTCCTGCTCAAGCAGGAAACCACATACCATTTCAGACAAATGGTTGCCCAATCTCTTCTTAAAAATTCCCTGTGTTGGAGCATTCACTATTTCTGGAGGCAAGTTGTTCCATTGATTAATTGTTTTAACTGTCAGGACATTTCTTCTTGGTTCTAGGTCGCTTCTCTCTTTGATTAGTTTCCCTCCATTGCTTCTTGTTCTGCCCTCAGGTGCTTTGGAGAATAGCTTTAATCCCTCTTCTTTGTGGCAATGCCTGCTATCATGTCATCCCTAGTCCTACTCTTCATTAAACTAGATATACCCAATTCCAGCAAATGTTCTTTATAAGTTTTAGCCTCCAGTCCCTGATTATCTTTGTTGCTCTTCTCTGCACTCTTTCTAGAATCTCAACATCTTTTTTACATTGTAGTGACCAAAACTGGATGTAATATTCCAAGTGTGGTCTTACCAAGGCATTGTAAGGTGGTATTAACTCTTCACGTGATCTTGATTCTATCTCTCTGTTAATTCAGCCTAGAAATGTGTTGGCTTTTTTGGCAGCTGCAGCACACTGCTGGTTCATATTTAAGTGATTGTCCACTAGGACTCCATGATCCCTCTCACAGTTACTACTATTGAGTGAGGTACCTCCTATATGGTATCTGTACAATTGGTACCAGATATCAGCCATTTTGAACAGATTCTTTTTACTATGGAGATCAGCAGTTGGAATTAACTAGTGATCTGACACTGTCTAGTGCTGTATAGTTGAACCATATAACAACATAATCAATTATAAAGAAAGCAATAATACTGATAAACAGAGAAGATATACTCTATCCATGAGTTTTATATCTCTGTCCTATCTAGAGGGTTAACAGGTGACCTTTAAAAAGAAAACAAAATAAAGTGAGAAACAGAGAAAGAGTCATGATATATTGGACACCTTTGTAAAATATTGTAGAAAATACTGATATATAAACTAAGGTTGTTATCATTATTGTTGGATAGTATCTTAATTGTTGGGATTATTTCATAATTAATTTACTTGTGTATTTATATAAATTATTTTATGTTGTCATGAATTTAATTATTGCAACATTCAACAGTATAAAAACAATTTAAAATGTTACACCAACAATTACAATTAACTCAAAATTGGTTCTATGAAAATTGAAAACTATCTCCATTTTATCCCTTACTTACTTAAGAGTCCCATTTCAGCCCCACTATCATTCTGATACTTGTGGAGATGAGTACCAATTTCCTCTCGCCCTTCACAAACACACTTCATTTGACTTACAGTACAGTACAATCTTCACTTTACAAATACCTATGGAGCAGAGGTTCTCAACCTGTGGGTCGCGACCTCATTTGGGGTCAAACGACCATTTCACGGGGGTCGCCAAGCACCGCAGTCCGCCATTTTTTTTTGGTCGGCCATTTTTTTTGGGTCGGCCATTTTTTTTCTATCACGATGCGGGCCATCGCGCCGTGTATGCGCGATGCGCCTCATCGTGCCGTGCATGTGCAATGCGCCCCATCGCGCCACGCATGCATGGTGCGGGCCCGCCATATTTTTTTTGCGCGGCGCGGGCCGGGGTCGAGCCCCGGAAAAGGTTGAGAAACGCTGCTATGGAGGAAGGCATAGTCACTAAGATGACTAAAGGCCTGCAGAGGTTGCAGGATTTGGGTATGGCCAGTCTACAGAAAAGAAGGACTAGGGGTGATATGATAGCAGTATTCCAGTATTTGAAGGGCTGCCACAAAGAAGAGGGGGTCAAATTATTTTACAAAGCACCAGAGGCTAAAACAAGAAACCATGGATGGAAACTAATCAAGGAGAGAAGCAACCTGGAATTAAGGAATAACAGTAAGAACAATTAACCAGTGGAACAGCTTGCCTTCAGACGTTGTAGGTGCTTCATCCCTGGAGCTGGACTAGAAGACCTTCAAGGTCCCTTCCAGCTCTATTCTGAATTGAAAATTGAATTTTCTCTCAAAAAGGAATCCCCCACCCATTTAGCAATCAAAAAGGAACTAACTTGCTAAGCATTTTTCTATGAGGACCTTATGGGGCGAGCAATAGGCATTTTCTGCAGTGTATTTAACATCAATACTACTCCAATAATTTTTGGGGGGGGGATCAGTATAAAAAAATACCTGAAATCCTTTTTGTTTTCATATATGCTAGCCAGTGGAGTATCATTGTAAATGTTCCCACACCGCCGGTACGCCTAAATATATTAATAAGCTTGGGATCTATTATTCCCACAGAGGAACATTAAGAAAACTTCATGGTTAGCTTGTGTAACAATTCAAAGAAGACAGGTTTTTAAAAAAACAAAAAAACAAAACCCTGTCAGCAAATGTGAAATACTCCACCAAATTTTATGGCCTTTAAACTGAAGGGGAAATATTTTTCATAGAATCAGGAAAAAACCTCTACTTTCTTAATATTATCTGGCTGTTTATAGTCAATAGGGGGTTCTTTATTTTAGGAGATAATAAAATTTGCAGCACTGTTTGAATATTTCTTTGGCAGAAGGAAAAAAAGGGCAAACTAAACAGGTTTGCCTACGTTTGCAAGTATATTTTAGGTGAGTGGTGTTCAAAAATTATATGACAGTGGGAATTGATGCCTCCCACTGCTGTCCATGGTGATTACTTTTCAAATATATTTTCCATATATGTTTCACCCTTTTCTATATTCATCAGTGTGGTGGTACCATCAGAATGAATACAGAAATGTACTTTATCTGTTTCAAGCATAGAATTATGCATCAGAATATGCATAATTAGAAGTAACCTCAACCTGGAAAATACCATAATGACATTGTCCTTGAAATCAATGGAGGTGAAAACTGTATGTTATGGTGCATTTCTATAAGCTTTAGGTATAATTATTAGGATTTTATCTCAGCATTATAATAAGAAAGGTATGTTAATTTTAGTATTTCAAACACTGCATGATCTCACATAAAGCATTTGTTAAAACAAATGCTCAACATTTTCTTTCCTTGATTTAGTTACTTTTAACAAATACTTTACTTATAAACTCCTCAGAGTCATGTAGGTGAGATGGGTGGTGTAGAAATTTGATAAGTAAATAAATATTCTGTCCAGTTAACTATTTCTGTGATAAGAATAAGATTGTAATGTAGTTTTCATTTCAGCATAAGGACTCAGAAAGTTGACAAAAAACCTTCACAGAGTTAGTATTTGTTTCTGTTTGGTGAAGTCTGTGCACTGGGTTTAAATGCAATAGTATTTCCCCTTTCTACTGGATGAGTTGTTTACAAATACAAAATGTTTTCTTATTTTATTTATTTAATCAGGTTTAAATTTCATCCCAAATTATTGCTGACTCTGAGTGACTTACATGCCTTATAAGGTATTTTAATTGTAGGACTGTAAGCCACCTAGAGTCACATCAGGATGGGAGACATAGAAGTTTAATAATAAATACATGAAAAAAAATAAAAATGTTAAAAACAATTAATAAAAGACAATGAAAATGAATAAAACTGCAGCACAATGATGCAGTCATAATAGCATCGCTTTCCACCCTGAAATACTAAATTTACATTAAATAAACCGTCCCACTCCAGGAGGGAACAACCTATATCATATCCATATGTTGTTGAAATATCCAGATTTTAAGTTTTATAAATCCCTGCAGAGTTGGAAAAAATATGGATTTCAGAGAAATGTTGTTCCAAAGAAGGGTGGAAAGGCTCAACTCTGTGGCTTCTACCAGTGAGAATCTCTGAGCCAGGGCACCCAGATACATTTTTACTGATCTTTATAGATAATATGTAGTCATAAGATCTTATGTTTAATGTTGATCACATTAATATTGAAACAGATAGGAGAAACACCAATCAAAATAAAATGTAACAGGAGTATAGTTGAGGCTAGACGCGAGGGGGGGGGAAAGGCCTACTAATTCAGACGTTTTCAAAGACTAATACTTAGTATTGTATACCAGGTGTCATGATGATTGCTGCATAATATGTTTTTATGTCCAATGCTGATTGTTTTAATAAAAAAAAAAGGTAGCAACCTTGACATGCACCCAGAATTTGTCTGGTAACCAGTGCTGCATCCTCAACCACCTGAGCCACTCAAATTCTAGACCAGCTGAAGCCTCTTAATTTTCTTCAAGGAGAGGATGTGTTGCAGTAGACTCAATAAGAGGTGACTAAGACATGAGTGATGATGAGTAAGACCTCCCACTCTTGGGAAGGTCACAACTATTACACAAGTAATTGCAAAGGCCTTTCCTGTCAGTTGGACATGTTCCTTTGAACAGAAATTATGAGTCCAACCCTGTCACCAGATTCCAAACAAGGTTGGTGCAGGAGAGTGAAACAACCCTGAAGTAAACAAAGAACCTCAGATGTAAGTATGGTTTGAAACTTAAGGAAAGTTTTCATTAGAGGTTATCTCATGCAACATAACATTAAGATCAAAGGGAAGAGACTAGAGAAAATGAAAGCTTTTTTGCATACTGGAGATGGTTGATTAGTTAAAATTCAATGCCATATCCCCTCCCCCCAGCCTGGGTGTCCAGCTCCCTTCTTTGCTATCTTGTCTCCTATTTTATTTGTTAATGCTATGCTATGTTTATCTTATGTTGTAAGCCTCCCAGAGTTGTTGGATACAAGTTGGGTGGGAAAGAAAGAAAGAAAGAAAGAAAGAAAGAAAGAAAGAAAGAAAGAAAGAAAGAAAGAAAGAAAGAAAGAAAGAAAGAAAGAAAGAAAGAAAGAAAGAAAGAAAGAAAGAAAGAAAGAAAGATTCCTGAGAAGATCAATATTTCTGCACAAATTAACTTTCTGTAGTGACAATCATCTATGTTAACAGTAAGAAAAATAAAATGGAACTGTGGAAAGCAAAAAAGAACTTTGATTTTGTTAACAAACTGTGGAAATGATTGGTGTATAAATTATGAAAAGAAAAAGAGAAGAAAATGATATTGAAATTATAAGAGTGATACAATATTAAGAGATAATATGGCTATGCAGAAAGCATTTCATCAATATTACTCCAAATTCCATAAAGGGCAAAAGATATTTCTCTGGAGAAAATACATAAATACTTGAAGAAAGAAAATCTATTGAGGATTACGGAGGAACAGAAGCAGATTGTGATTGGACCTATTTATTTTATTTATTTATTTTTATTTTATTAAATTTCTATACCGCCCCTCTCCCGAAGGACTCGGGGCGGTGT
The DNA here is from genome assembly GCA_034064705.1 of Bothrops alternatus. NCBI lineage: Eukaryota > Metazoa > Chordata > Lepidosauria > Squamata > Viperidae > Bothrops > Bothrops alternatus. Next base: position 3,463,814 of record JARGCV010000085.1, read on the forward strand.
ACAGCCTAAACTTTAAAAAAACATATAAATATACAAAATTTAAAATAATTAAAAATAAATTAAATCATTTGGCCAAAATCCTAAAACCCAAAACATACAAAATTTAAAATCTTAAAAAATAGTCAGAAGCTTCTATGCCAGGCCGGCCTGTCGGAAAAGGAATGTTTTTAGTTCCCGACGGAAGGTGCGTAAATCTGTTATTATACGGAGTTCGGGGGGGAGCTCGTTCCATAACGTGGGAGCTCCCACAGAGAAGGCTCTCCCCCTGGGGGTCGCCAGCCGGCACTGTCTGGCCGACGGCTCCCTGAGAAGGCCCTCTCTGTGGGAGCGTACCGGACGGCGGGAGGTATTTGCTGGCAGTAGATGGTCCTGTAAGTATCCGGGTCCGATGCCATGGAGCGCTTTAAAAGTGGTCACTAACACCTTGAACCGCACCCGAAAGACCACCGGCAACCAGTGCAACTCACGCAGGAGCGGTGTTACGTGGGAGCGCCACGACGCTCCCATCACTACCCGCGCGGCTGCATTCTGGGCAAGTTGGAGCTTCCGGATGCACCTCAAGGGGAGCCCCATGTAGAGAGCATTACAGTAGTCCAGCCTGGAGGTCACGAGGGCATGAGTGACTGTGCGTAGCGAGTCCCGGTCTAGGAAGGGACGCAACTGGCGCACCAGGCGAACCTGGTGGAACATCCTCCCGGCCACAGCCGTCAGATGGTCCTCTAAGGACAGCCGTGAGTCCAGGAGGATTCCCAAGTTGCGAACCCTTCCTGTGGGAGCCACTGTTTCGCCCCCAATACACAGCGATGGAATCAGCTGGCTGTACCGGGACGACGGTAACCACAGCCACTCGGTCTTGGAGGGGTTGAGCTTGAGTCCGTTTCTCCCCATCCATACCCGCACGGCCTCCAGGCACTGGGTCAGCACGGCAAGGGCATCGTTGGGGTGGTTTGGCGTGGAAATGTACAGCTGGGTATCATCAGCGTACTGGTGGTACTCCACGCCAAAACCACGGATGATCTCACCCAGCGGCTTTACATAAATGTTGAACAGTAGAGGCGAGAGGACCGACCCCTGAGGTACCCCACATACGAGGGGTCTCGGGGTCGACCTCTGGCCCCCTGTCAACACAGACTGCATCCGGCCAGAGAGGAAGGAGGAGAACCACTGCAAGACAGTGCCTCCTATGCCCAGCCCCTCCAACCGTTGCAGCATGATACCATGATCGATGGTATCAAAAGCCGCCGAGAGGTCCAATAGCACCAGAACAGAGGAGCAACCCCTGTCTTGGGCCCGCCAGAGATCATCCACCAACGCGACCAATGCTGTTTCCGTGCTGTAGCCAGGCCTGAAGCCCGACTGGAACGGATCGAGATATGACGATTCCTCCAGGTGCTGCGGGAACTGTCGGGCAACCACACTCTCAACAACCTTCGCAAGAAAGCGAAGGTTGGAGACGGGACGGTAGTTTGATAAAACGGCTGGATCCAGGGCAGGCTTCTTGAGGAGGGGTCTCACCACTGCCTCTTTCAAGGCAGCGGGAAAGACACCCTCACTCAAGGAAGCGTTGATAATTGCTCGGAACCAGCCTCGTACCACCTCCCGGGAGGCCAGCACCAACCAGGAGGGGCACGGGTCCAGTAAACATGTGGTCGCCCTAAGTCCCCCCAGCAACCTGTCCACGTCCTCGGGGGTCACGGGGTCAAACTCAACCCAGGTAACAGTCTCAAGACCAGCCTCCGCCTCTCCCATTGGACATACCCAGTTGAAGTCGAAGCCTTCCCGTATCTGAGCGATTTTATCATACAGATATTTTCCGAAATCCTCAGCTCTACCCTCTAAGGGGTCTCCCCTCACCTCCTGATGAAGGAGGGAGCGGGTCACCCTAAACAAGGAGGCTGGGCGGTTATCTGATGACGCAATAAGAGCAGTGAGGTAGGAACACTTCTCTGCTCTTATCGCCATTAGGTAGGACCTAATATGGTCTCTTACCAATGTTCGGTCAGATTCGGCACGGCTCGATCTCCAACTGCTCTCTAGGCGTCTTTTCCGGCGTTTCATCTCTCTCAACCCCTCGTTATACCACGGGGCCGGTCGAGACCCACGCCGAATCAGAGGCCGCAAAGGCACAACTCGATCCAGGGCACCGGCAGCCGCCCTGTCCCAGGCCGCCACCACCTCTCCAACCGAGTCGTGTGTCAGAACCTCAGGAATTGGCCCAAGCTCTGCCTGGAACCGCTCGGGTTCCATCAGCCGCCTGGGGCGGTACCATCTCACCGGTTCCGCCACCCTGCGGTGGGGTGCAACGGTCCGAAAGTCCAAGCATAGGAGAGAGTGATCAGACCATGACAGGGGTTCAATGACTATATCCCCTACACTCTGACCACTCAGCCACTGTCCAGAGACAAAAACCAGGTCAAGCGTGTTCCCCCCTGTGTGTGTGGGGCCTTGAATTACCTGGGTCAGGTCCATGGCTGTCATGGAAGCCATGAACTCCCGAGCCTCCCCGGACGCCCCGCCCCCGGACGGCAGGTTGAAGTCACCCATGACTATTAGCCTGGGGACTTCAACCACCACCGCGGCGACAACGCTCAGGAGCTCGGGCAGGGAGGTTGATACGTGGTATGTGTTATATTACCATCACCCTGATAGAAACTTGGTATGTCCTATAACAATAAGGAAAGTTTGCACAGCTATAGAAAACATTAAAACAGCAAAGGTGCCTGGACCAGATGGATTACCAAGATATCAATCAAAATGTTTTTAGGATGGACTTCCACAACCTTCAAAAAATAAGATAAACTCTATTGTAGAAGAAGAAAAGTGCATGAGCGCTAGAAAAAGACTTTAACAAGAAACCATTGACCGATAACACTATTTTATTTTTATTTATTTTTATCTTGCCTTTATTACTTTTGTCAATAATGCAAGATGGCAAACATACATAATCTCTGTCCTCCTGCTATTTCCCACACAACAATAACCCTATAAAATGGATTAGGCTAAAACAGAGTGCTGGCTCAAGGTCATCCAGTCACTTTCATGTCTAAGGGAAGACTGGAACTTGTAGTTTTTTGGTTTCTATGCCAGCACTTTAACCGACTATACAGTAAGTTGCTTACAATGTTTTTGGTTGAGAGATTGAAAATAATTTAGAAAAATTTATACATGAGAATCAATGTGCATTTTAACCTTAAAAACAGTTACAGGAAAATTTAAGAAACGTGTTGGACATTTTAGAGCAATATATCAAAAAAAATAAGCTACATTGCTTTTTTTTTTTTTACATGCGGAGAAGGCTTTTGATATTTTGAAGTCTCACTCCTGTTCAAATTTTTGGAAGATATGAACTTTGAAGAAAATTTTATTAAGTGGGAAAGATTGTTTTATACATCACACAAAGCACAAAAAAATGGTTAAAACTTTTTGAGATACAAAAAGGAACAAGACAGGGATGCCAGGTTCATTTCTCTTATTCTATTTCCTACCATTCGGTCAGAACTGAAGAAGCTTCTTGGATGAGAAGCAAAACATTTTCAAGGGGGAAAAAAACCAAGAAATCCTTTTTGAAAAAGCACCATTGGGACAACCATGGACTGGATGATTGAAAATCTCCATAGAAATCTCTCTTGCTTATTTTAATTTTAGAAATATTGAATAGAGATATAAGATGAAAAAATTGTGGGAGTAAAGATTAAGATTGGAAAAAAGTAAAATATATGATATTACCATGACAAATATGAACTGTATCTTATTTCAAAATAATTAACTTAAGACTTGGGATGCTGTTTCATTTGGATGAAAGACCTGATTTGTTGAGAAATAGAAGACTCTAGAGTTAGACATGATCTGAGATTTGGATTGAATAGATATTTGTGGTATGATAAAGTCAAGGTCAATGTACATTTTAGAAAATTTAGATTTTAGAAATCATTATGTTAGATTTGCCACATTGAGAATATAGAATAGATACAAATCCAGATTATGTCAAAAAACAGATTTATGGCTTTCAGCCCAAGAAAGAATAGGCAAACACAAATGATTAACATATGTAAGATACTAGAATTCTGTCAAGTATCTGTCAAAATAAAATCAAGAGAACAACTCTTGGCAGAAGTACATAAAAGCCAATGGATTTCCTATTTACAGTTAGCAGAAAGATTCAAAGTAGCCAAATGAATTCATGGTATTGAATATTCTAAGGCTGAATTTGAAATGGAATTATGTGCAAAGAATGCACATTTGAGTACTATAAAGTATAAATTGTTATTGAAATCTTAAACAGAAGAAGAACAATTAAAAAATGTATGATAAAATGGGCTAGAAAGTTTGGTTACAATATGCCTACAATGTGGTTGAAGGCACTGAAATTTATATCATGTTCTCATCTCAAACAGAACTTTTGTGATTCCAGAAAATTGTTTAGAATGTAAAAAAGTACTTCAAATCTATATTGGAAATGTTGGACGCAAATATTTTGGATACTCTCTGGCTGTAATATGATTAAAATCCATTTTTAATCTTGACTTTTCTAAAAATTGTGAAATGTAGTAACAGCTGTCACTGAGAAAACTGAAGCCAGTTAAAACTGGTGAAAAATGAATTTGACTTTTTAAAAGCAGATTTGAGGTAGTAGTCATAGATTTTCAAATATCCTTAATTTTGTTTCCCAGTGAGCATTAATCACAATTCAGAAATGACATCTTAATTGCAGATTTTGCTCAAATAAAGTGAACGGTTGTAAAATTAGCAATCTCAGTGTAATTGTTCTTGATTATCTGCATTTGATTGTTTGTAAAAAAAATCATTATTGATGAACTACACAGTCTTCATTATTATGATATTTATTCCTACTGGTGAGAAGACTTTGTCAGAATACATAAAATGCTAGGAAATGAAATGAGTAATTTCTCAGAAAACTTCATTTTTGTGCCATTTTGTTACAAATGCAACTTCCCAAAAAGTCAGTATATCTTCACTCTTCATTTGTAACCTCAGCTAGAAATGTATAGAAATTTTCTTGCAATATAGCCACAAAGAAACCTGATGACTTGGAAAATGAACAGCCTGTTTTGTCCAGTGCAATGGACCCTCTTGACTTTTTGTGGACATCTGTGATTAATTAGGTGTCTAGCTGTCACAATACATTTCTTTGAAAAATTGAAATATGTCTATATTTCAGGTAAAACCTTAGATCAGACATAACTCGTCACATCCTACTAGAATTGGCTAAAATAGCAAAGACCCTATAAATAATAGACCTTTAGGGTAGCTCCCTGATGCTGCTTTTTTAATTTTCACTTCAAGATATTCTTCTTCTTTTTATTTTATCTTCTTTTTTTTGCATATGCAAACTTGTTCTCCAAGTTCTTTAATTGATTCTATTTCATCCAATGAATTATCAAATATATTATCATACATACACACACACACACACACACACACACACACTTCTATACTTCATGAAGAGGTCAATATTTAAAATATAATATTTAGTAATAATTTAAAATATTCATTTCCAACAAATAATTAAGCTGCACAAAAGAATTATCTATCTTCTATAAAACTGTTTAGATAATGACACACATTGATGTTCATATATATGACTAATTCTTCTTTCACAAAAATCAATGCATTTACATTACATTCAACCCGGGATTAAAATTTGGGGATTCTATACAGTTTTAAGGAATTCCATTATTGGTAGATAGGTCACATTTTAAGTGCTTAACTGCAAAATGATAGAACTGAAGAAATTTACACATTTGCACATCAAAAAGGATGCCTCAAAAAACAAGGATTTTACACCAGGTTTAATTTAAGTCAATTCAGAAAGTTTCTTTCTATGTCTACAACCCCATTTTGCTGTAAATAAACTTTTTTTTGACATATATTAATTAGACTTCAGAAATTTGGCTTGCTTTCTTGAACTGAGGACAAATCATTTTTAGCAATAAAAGTTGCTTTCTCTCTCAATGTATTAAATTTCTTGTTTCCTTTCTTGCCCTAAATATTTTTTTTATTTTAATTTCTTAAAATATATTTAACTCTTGCCATAGGGGAATAAACAAAACTGTTCATAATCAGTGGTAGCTCCAAACATACCAATCAACTCACCCCCCCTCCCCCAAAAGGACAGAAAGGGTAAAGTGTATTTCTGGATACAACCTGTTCAACCTGTGCATTAGAAACAAAATAATAACATAATTTACATTAATATCAAGAGTCCATAAATTGGGATCATGGTGTTGAAGGAAAAGTCTTCATCCTGGTTCATCCAAGCCAGGGATAAACAACATGGCGACTGCTTTAGAAAGAAGGTTGCAGTTTATTGAAGAGCCAGACAGAAAGATGGCTCTGGCAGAAAAAAGGAGAGAGAAAAGGGGCTGAGCACAGGTGGGGAGTAGGTTTTTATACCCTCTGAAGCCTTTTGTTTGAAGTAGTTTCCTGTTCCTGTTGGCTTTGTATTTCCCGTGCCAGGTATTCTGACCTGAGTCTGGGTGTGCCTTTCTGATATTCTTGATGGTGGTGGGTTAATCTTATTATGTCCCAAGGGTTATATCCTGCTTCCCTGGTGCTGGGGCTAATGACTCTTAGAGTTTGGGTGGGGTATGCAGATTTTAGGTGTCTTTATCTTCTTGATCTCCTAGCTGGGGCCTTTCTGATGGTTTACATCTGCATTTGTACAGAGCTGGCTTCTGCTTGGGACAGAGAAGACTTGGGGGCAGGGTTGGTTTCTGCTTTTAAAATCCTTTTGAGGAAATATATTTTTCTGCCCTTTTAATATTTCCTTCTCTAGGGGGGGGGGCTGACTTCCCACAGTGTAATAAAATAATTGCCTGTTTATGCCTTTTTTTTCTTTGTCAACCCCCACACCTGCAAAACTTTTTGGGATGCTTCAGAGAAATGAGAGGACTCTTCTTGAGAAAGTCTATCACAGGAGAAGAGCTGCCACAGAAATATCTAAAAGAAAACAAAAAAGAGAGCTTGGGGAGGAGGTGTTGATTTTTTTAAAAAATGTTCTTATTTACTATCTTACTTGCTGAATAAGAAAAAAGTTACTTCTCCCCCCCCCAGGAAGTGTCCCAAAGCATTACAAGTTTTCATTCCACTGTTCCCCCCCCCTTCTTTTCGCCCTCTCATACTTTCAAAATGTGCTGAAAATGTTGTCTTTACTAACATTAAACTGATGCCTAAATTTATTCCTCAGCAAAATATATACCACCCAACGCTAATAGTGCCCTCAGGTTCTGGTAACATCTGACTCACAATAGGAATTTAGCTAGCTTCCAGTATGCAAATAAATTGTGACAGGGCAAACTTTCTTGCCGATTAAGATGGTCTGCTGCTTGTAATTAAATCAACATTTTGATGAGGTCATGGACCTATTTTATTTTTTGCACACACTGGACTTCTTATGCTAGGTGCTACAAACTGCAATTGCTGTGCATGTTGATTGGTTGGCAAAAAAACAAAAAAACAAAAACAAAACGTGGACTACTTTTTTTGAGTGATGTTGCTGCCTCACTATTACTGTTCTTGTCACCAGTTAACAAGAAAAAGTTGATTTTTGACAAACCGCCACCTGAAAATTTAATTTTCTCTGTTCAAAATAATCAAACTAGCTAGCTGGTGATGAACCACAGAAAATTTATGTTTTAATAACAATAATAATAACAATAACAATAGCTAGGTCCTTGTTTAGGACTTGAACTGTCATGTTTTTACCAGTCCCAGACTGTACATCAAATTGAAGATTAAATCAATAATAATAATAATAATAATAATAATAATAATAATAATAGGATTAATTCAAATTACACATTGAATGCACTTGATTTAGTCAACTGATTGATTGCATGATGTTTAAATTATGTAATGTTCAGCTGCCTTTCTATTATGTAACTTTTACAGTATGTTTCTGCTAGCCCAATCTGGATCAAAAATACCATATCCACACACAAAAAAATGTATAATCCTTCTCTGTAGACATTTAGCGACGTAATTTTAAAAAATGCAATACAGAACTTAAATATTAAATTCTATTAAAATCAAGCTTTTAAAATGTGCTTTAGTTTCTTAATATGATGCTAAACTTGCTGCAAACAATACTGTAGTGAAATGATATGAACTTGCAAAGCTTAATTATTGAAAGATAAATTGGATATAGATTCACTGTGATTCTTTAATGTTTAAAAACAGAAATATAACAAGATTAATTTGTGGGCATTTGGGAAAGATATAATTCAAGAGACTTCTCATGTAGTTGAAACAGGAACTACTTCAAAGGATATTGTAATGTGTAAAATATGTCTGGCTGTCTTAAGTACCTTTTGGGGATTTAAATGAGCCTGCATCATAAAATGCTCATTTCTGCTGGCAAATTCTTTCTCTAGTTCTATACCTAAAAGTCCCTTTACAGCTTTAGTAAAAATTAAATGTATTTTAAATGTAATTGTTTTCATTCAAATTCTTTTTCAGATCTGAGTTTAGATGAGGTAGATATAACCACTGACTTTTTTTTTAGGAGAGCATTTAATTTAGCATCATTTTTACCTTGAAAAATTTGCAAGCCACTGTAATAGGTATGAAACAGTAGGTGTAATAGCTTTGTTTATAAAACTGATTTTAATGTATTTTAAATTCATGCAATGGCTAGAATCTCAAGCTTTCTGAATTATTTGTATTGAAGCAAAGAGAACAGCAAAAGTGAAAATAGTTGAAGTAATAACAAAAATAATAATGTAGGCATAAATAAAACATAAAAACTAATCAAAATCTCCATGCAGAAAAGTATTTTTATAAATTAAGATAGCTTACTATTAAACATTCTACTACAGCTAAAATGGAGAGTAAATATAAATAATCTTTAAGCAAGGATTTTCAAAATTGTTGTGTTTCTTTTCATCCAAAATTCCTTTTCACACATTCATTATTTTTCAGCCAGATAGATAAATTTATCATTAAAAAGAGCCAACATTATGGTCAAGAATTGAAATGGGAAATGCATTTGAGCACAAAGAACATGAATGAATTTCAGTGTGTTCACACTCATAGAACAGTAAAATCTTCATTTTATAGGGAACTGAACTGCATTAATATGCGACACAGATTTATTTTAAGATACAAATATTTTAAATCAATAAATATAAATTAAGATTTGCATTGTTCAGAATTCAGCTGTGAGGTCTTTGAGCAAAGTCTGTTCACAAAAAGTATATTAAGGGAAGCTCTTGAAAGAAAAAGTATGTGGTATACAAAAGATGTATAATATGTTTACATTTTGGGAAAAGTGGACAAAAAGCATGTTTTTCATGTAGAAAGTTGCTTAACTGAAGTTGCAAAAAGATAAACAAAGTCAATGACTTAAATAAAATTGGGAAAATCAGACGAAATCAATTTATTTTGGAACATGCAAGTGATGTATGTTTAGTGCATAGACGGACAACCATTTCATAGCTGAAAGGACAGTACGTTGTCTTTTTTTACCTCCAAGTGTGATAAGACAGTAGTAGGTGATATGATAGAAAACAGTTCGAAGAGAATCCTTCTTTGTGGGAAATGGCAATACAAAAATGTGAAGAAGGGAGGGAGGGAGGGAGGGAGGAAGGAAGGAAGGAAGGAAGGAAGGAAGGAAGGAAGGAAGGAAGGAAGGAAGGAAGGAAGGAAGGAAGGAGATTTAACAGATTGCTTTATCCCTTAGCTTTGGGGGGGAAATCTTCAAAAATTATGCCATTGAAGTTAGAAGCTTAATTGCCAATTTTGTTGCTAACAGTACCTGGGACTGTTGCAGTTTATTGAAGAGCCAGACAGAAAGATGGTTCTGGCAGGAAAGAGGAGAAAAAAGAGGGGCTGAGCACATGTGGGGAGTAGATTTTTATACCCTCTGAAGCCTTTTGTTTGAAGTTGCTTCCTGTTCCTGTGTTGAGACTTTGTATTTCCTGTGTCACGTATTCTGATCTGAGTCTGGGTGTGCCCTTCTGGTATTCTGATGGTGATGGGTTAGTCCTATTATGACCAAAGGTCATATCCTGCTTCCCTGGTGCTAGGGCTAATGACTCTTAGAGTTTGGGTGGGGTATGCAGATTTTAGATGTCTTTGTCTTCCTAAGCTTCTAGCTCCAACTTTCCTGATGGTTTACATCTGTATTTGTACAGAGCTGGCTTCTGTTTGGGACAGAGAGACTTGGGGGCAGAGTTGGTTTCTGCTTTTAAAATCCTTTTTTCTGCCCTTTTAATATTTCCTTCTCTGGGGGGCTGACTTCCCACAAGGCAGTCCTACCTACTGATTTTCCGCAGTGCTGCCCCATTATGCCTCAATTTGTCCTCAGTCCAATTGTTTCCACTATCCAGAGGGAGTATCCCTTGGGTTCAATTAAATTAGTAAGTGCCCAACTTCGCAAAATATTCTGGGCAGCATATAACATAAAAAAAGTAAGCACACAAAAATAACAAAAGAATGATGCAAATCCAGAAAAAAGACTGTTAGGTATGATTAGAACATATAATTTTAGTTCTTATTAATATATATTGTCCATGATCTTAGAAACAATTTGATTCCCTTTCTAGCAAATATGAGTTGAATTGAGTTTAACCTTGCCATTCAAATCAAGATCTTGATTGAGAGGGCAGGGAATATTCTGATGTGGAAATAAGGACTTCCCACTACTGATTTTTTTCTTCCATTCAATTGTGCCCAATTCTTGAACCCCACCTGACCAAACCCCACTGTTTGCCATTGCCTTTGTCCTAGGGCTGAGAGAAAGTGACTGGCTCAAGGTCACTCAGCAGGCTTTGTATCAAATGGAGAACTCTCAGTCTCCCAGTTTCTAACAAGATGCCTTAACCACTACACTAAATTTAATATACTTATTAAAAATAATAGGCCTTATTAATAACTTATTTTTTCTTTTTTTAATAATATTTATGTTGTTCAAACTAGACTCAAAATACTATTCCTTAGACAGGGGAAATGTTGCTTCTAATATACAATCCAATCTAATCTAATCTAATCTAATCTAACAATGTAATACCATTCCTGGAAAAGCTCGATGGAAAGACCTTTTTCATGATGTTTTCACTTGGAATTTGATGGAAATGTGGGAAGCCATGGAGACAGTAGATCATGAGACATTGCTATACAATGAAAGGTAGAATAAACATCTTCATTTGCATTCCTTGATTACCTAGTCCAGGGGTAGGCAACCTGGGCTCTTTTATGACTCGTGGACTTCCAGAATTCCTGAGCCAGCCATGCTGAGGGAAAAGGGAGAGGTTTCCAAGCTGAGCCATGCTGGCTCAGGAATTCTGGGAGTTGAAGTCCACGAGTCATAAAAGAGCCAAGATTGCCTACCCCTGGACTAGTCTGTAAATAAATATAAAAACATGTGCCCATGACAATTTGGGCAAAATTATTTTCTACTTTGAAAGATTTTCTATAATAATTTCTCTTTCACCAAATTTAGTAAGAAATGTGCTGGAAAAAAGCAAGAAAAATTCTCAGCCAGACACTAATAAAAGATGCTGCTAGCAGTGTGCAAATTTAATAGGAAGCAATTGTGGAAAGGTCTACCCTTACTCTAAGGAAGTATTTTAACATGTGTTAAAAGAATATGCAAATTATCTTGGCCTCGTTCTTTAATCAGTGTGAAAATTAAATGAAAATGAGCATACATAAAAATTAATATAGCCATTATTAGGCTTCTTCAGTAACCAGATTACCATTATTTTTAGGCTAGTTTCATTCGGGGGGGGGAAACAGTGCATTTCTAACATAAAGTTTGCTTAAAATAAAATGGCAACCTACAACATCAACTTCATTTTGGCCTCAGGTTTGTTGGGGTCATAGCCAGGATTCTTGAAGGCTTCTGAAAACATTTTTTATGTTTACTGACTGGTTTTTCTATTATTTTTTTCTTCAGTAAAACAAAGGAAACAGTCTAGTTTTTAAACAGGCATCCCCCATGGAGGCTGTTTATGAGGCCCAAGAACATTTCCTCCCACTCTGAAATTTATACAATAGCCTAAAATACCGTAGTTCCTTGCTTCTGGCAACAGTAAAAAAGTTTCTATTAAAATGTTGTTTCCTGGTGTGCTGTTCATAGGAAATCTGGCTCTATGTCCAATTTGCTTATCTCTTCCAAAATAAACTTTCAGAGAATGTGTTTTAATTAATGACTTGAAATGATTATTGACACCCAACTGTTAGGGAGAATTATTTTCAAAAACTCAGTTGGAAAAAATAGGTAAAATTAGACCTGGTCTGTCATAGTTACTCCTCCTAATCCAATTAAATTACTATTCATTTAAACTTTGGCATTTATGAAACTTTCTATAGCTCACCACACATGTGTTTGTGGGTGACTTGTTTGTGGGTGGGTGTGTCTGTGTATATGGGTGTGTTGAAGTATTTGGACTCTCCTGAGATATCATGGAAATCTAAGGAAATTTGTGGGTATGTATGTATGTATGTATGTGTGTATTGAAGTCTTTGGGCCATCATGAGACATTATGGAAATCTAAGGAAATTTGTGGAGTTGATTCGTCTACTCCAAGATGGATTTAGCCGGACAGGTCCCTACACTGGTGATATGTCAGCTGCATTTGCCATTTCAATGGAATAAAACAGAGTTATGTGCTAGACCCAGTCCTGTTCAGTCTATTCTTCATTTGCATATTGTCTCATGCTATAGTATCCAATGTCTGAAGGAGGGAGTGTACATCTTATACCAATTAGATGCTCTCTTTAACTTTGAACACACAGGTAAAGTAATTATCCAAGAAACTTTTGCTGATGACTATGCCCTCCTGGTACAGAAACAGTGATCTACAGTTGATGCTGAACAAATTCTCATCGCAGCCACTATGCTCTTTGGCCTGATTATCAGTCTGAACAAGACTTCTGTACTTTATCAGCCTGTGCCAAATTCCAATTCCATAAAACCAAAAATCACTATTGATGACACCCAGTTGTCAAATGTAAACAGCTTAAAATTCTTGAGAAGCATCAGCTTTACTGATGGGCAAAGAAATTGACTCCAGGAGCAAATCAGCAATGACAGCCAGGCTTTGGAGTAACTGTGAACTAGATTGCTCAATCAGAGCAATGTCTACATCTTCACAATGCTGCCAGTCAACACACTTTCCTATATGGATGTGAGCCCTAGATCTGGTACTGATGACACATCAAACATCTGGAGAAGTTTTACATGCATGCTCTCTGCTCTATCCTTGGCATTTGTTGGCAAGATTGTATCTGCAACTTAGAGGTCTTGGATGACATGAAGTTCACAGGTTTGAGTCACTTATTATTAGAACTCAGATGTGATGGGTGAAGAATATCATTAAAATGGACAACCACTATATCAGGGGTCCCAATCCCCGGTCCATGGACCGGCATTGGGCCATGGCATTCCAGAAACTGGGACACACAAACAAGCAAAGCCCCTTCCACAGAATGCAGGCATGAAATGCATGAAACCATGCCATCTCCGGTCCACAGAAAAACCTCTGTCCACGGAACCGGTCCCTGGTGCCCAAAATGTTGGGGATTTCTGCACTATATGCCATCTCAGTGGTTCGGTTGGCATACTGGAGACTGTAAAGAAGCCTTGAGGTGATCCATACAAGTGTTACAAAAAAAAACCTTATTCCAGTTAAAATTAGTTCAGAGAATTAGATGAGAATGCTGGCAGAACTCACTGTCAAGGCCTATGCTACTGGCTTTGAAGACAGTAATCACCAAAAACTAATGGAAAACCATGAGTGGCATCACTGAATAAGACCCACAATTATTGCAACAATGGACTCCAATTTTGCTAGACTCTGAGCTTCAAGATTGGAACTGCAGAACCATCTTTGTGACCACATATGAACTGCATAACAGTGTGCCTTCTTTGAACCATAGCTACATGTATGTATAAGTGAATACAGATTATATGTGAAGAGTGAGAAAGAGTTCAGATAAGATATTGATAAGCCCTATTAAGGCTTTAAATGAATTGTGCATTCAAATTAAATCAAATACTATGAAAAAACATGTTTGGGTTTTTATTTGTTTGTGCTTTCAAGTCAGTTTTTGATTCCTTGTGACTGCCTGGACAAGTCCCTGCAGTTTCCTTGGCTATTACCTCCTTCCTAGAGCTCAGCGAGAATGACTGGTTCAAGGCCATCTAGGTGGCTTTATACCTAAGACTAGAACTCTGACAGAATTCTACCCTGGCACCTTAGCCACTACACCAATGTTCCTCAACCTCAATGACTTTAAGATGTGTGGACTTCAATTCCCCAAATTGTGGAATTCTGTGAGTTAAAGTCCATCTATCTTAAAGTGGTTGAGAAATACTGCACTAAACTAAACCATTTCTCTATTAAAATATCGCAAACCTAAACTATTTGTCATTAAACAAATAGCTATAAGCTGAAGACTACCTGTAGAACTACTACTTCTAGGCTGAGAGCATCCAGCTGGAGTTTTCTGTAACTCTTTGCTGCCATTTAATAGTCATCTGGATTTTCGAAGATTAGTACTCCTAATCATTAAAGCATAATCTTGATTTTTATCAAGAAGATAGAATTATCCATAGAGACTGGTAACAAGTTCCAGCCATGTTTGTAGATCCCTGGGGTTAAAGCTTGAATTCTGTGCTATAAAGAATTCATATTAGGAATGATCCAACTCACATCCACACATAGTCAGAGTATGTCATTGAATCACCTTAAGTTTGATGCAACCGTTCAGTCCAACCTAGTTGACAAGACTTGCTGTAGGACTGGGTCCGTGGAGAGAGGTTTTTCTACGGACCGGAGGGTGCATGGTTTTGTGTGCTGCCTCCATCCCATAGATGGGGCATTGTACGGACCGGTTGCTGGCATGCCAAGGCCCAGTAGTGGTCCATGGATCGGGGGTTGGGCACCCCTGCTGTAGGAAATAAATTGGAATAGGGAATAGGCCTCTTGGAATATTTTGAGCAGATGGGGAAGAGATGTAATGAATGAACAGAATGAATAGTCTCCATAATTACTTGCTGAACACAGTATTCTTTTCTTTAGAAAAGTCACAGTAAACATTAACATCTGGAGATGGAAAAAAATAATGTGCCAAATGCTTATGGTAGATCCAGAAGCATAGCTCACTTTCCAGTATGAATAATATTCCACTCACATGAAAGACAGGTTGTTTTAAAATACATTCTAATACATTTGCAAGCCAAAAACTCTTCTAGAGAACTGAAATATAGAATATGTAATGGGGTTACTAGAGTGATGTTTAAACTGGATGGGGGAAGGAAGGGAAGACAGAAAATTGGGTGGTTATACAGATGCAGGTTACATGTGAAACAAGTCACAAGTAGTTTATTAATTATTAATTAAAATGTGCCTCAATTCTATTGTGTTTGTTGATAATCTGGCCAATTCATACATCAGCATTCACAAAAGTTGAATTCCTTCGTTATTCCATAACTGCCTTGTTTCAGAGTGAAACTATCCCTTACTGCCTAAGGCTATTGATTACACTGATGTTATGGATCCATCGGGGCAGAAAACAGCTACGTTGAATGCTTTAATTTGTTTTGTTTTAAAGGAGAAAATTAATTGCATTTGATACAATGATTGTATAGTAAGTGACAGCTGTCACATGAATATGCTATTGATAACAACAGCCTCAGGTATCAAGTGCTCTCTGTTTCTTTCACACCTGCTGCAAAGCACATCTGAAGGTATGCTGAGAAGCATCTAACGCTTTCAGAAAATATTTGGACAGATAAGGTCATTCCCATGAATTTTAGTCACTTTAAACACGTCAGACATGAATTGTGTTTGGCAAAAGATAGGTTTTTTGTTTTAAAGTTATTGAGATGCAATTAATACAATTAATACAAATAAAAGCTGTAGTGTTGCAGTGATTAGAATGTGTATTGCAGCCTAATTCTGCTGACTGCTGACTGCCAGCAGTTGGGCAGTTCGATTCTCACCGGCTCAAGGTTGACTCAGCCTTCCATCCTTCCAAGGTTGGTAAAATGAAGACCCAGATTGTTGGGGGCAACAGGCTGACTCTGTAAACTGCATAGAGAGGCTGTAAAGCACTAGGAAGTGGTATATACAGTAAGTCTAAGTGTGGTTGCTAGTGCTATTACATTATGGCGTGGTGGTATTTATGTAGTATTAACTAAAGATTATTAACAGTATAATAATTTAACTAACTTAGAATTTTAAAGATCAGAAAAAGGTATCAGTATTAACTATGGTTTCTAAAACGTTAACGTTAATAAACATAAGATTGCTTAAATTGTATATATAATTGGGTGAAGCATTGAGCAAGAGTTGCAAAGTTAAGGTGACCAACTTTTTTACAATGAAAAGGAGGGCACAAATAAATAGAAGAAAAAAATATTGTAAAAGCTGGCTTGGCCCATGGAAGGTCAACCGCCCACCGTGCCCCCGCCCGCAGCCGCCCCGCCAACACCGCTGCCCTGCCGTGTAGAGCAGGCCCCGCAGCTCCCAAAGCACCAGCCGCGCCAGCTCCGGCCCTGGGGGGGCAGCCTGCTGTCGACATACCCTGCCTGCAGCCAGCCCACCAGCACCACCGCCCACCCTGCACAGTCCCGTGTAGAGAGGGCCCCGCGGCTCCCACAGCACGGGGGGCAGCTGACTGCTGCCACCCCTCACACCCCTGCCCGCAGCACCCCCGCTTCCCCTGCCTCTTGCACTCGCAGCCATTATTACCCTAGCAGAGCTGAAGATCAAGAGAAACTTACCGCTCCAGTCTCCTCCAGGTATCTTCAGAACTAACTAGGAGATGGTGTAGTTGGGTAGCAGGAGGGGTGCTAAGTTCCTGCCAATTCGCCTTCGCTGCAGACAACTTGCATGTGCAAAGTTTTCCGGCTGGGTGTTTTGGCACACTCAGCAGCAATTTCTATTGGCTTTCATAAGAACATAAGAACATAAGAAGAGCCATGCTGAATCAGGCCAAAGCCCATCGAGTCCAGCATTCTGTGTCACACAGTGGCCCACCAAATGTACATGGGGATCTTGAGCAGAAAGAGAAGGCAAAACCCTCCCTTTCCCTTGACCCCCAAACAAATGGTACTCAAGGGAATCCTGCCTGCCTCAACCAACATAGAGGCGGCACATGGACATCCGTTTTAATAACCACCGATACACTTTGCATCCATGAATCTATCTAGCCCTGCCTTGAAGCTGTCAAGGCTGACAGCTGTCACGACCCCTTCAGGAAGTGAATTCCATAAATCAACGACTCTCTGGGTGAAGAAATATTTCCCTTTATTTGTCCTCACTTTCTTAGCTGTGAGCTTTAGGGAGTGCCCCCTTGTCCTGGTATTGTGTGATAGAGAAAATAATTTTTCTCTATCCACCTTTTCTATCCCATGCATGATTTTATACACTTCGATCAAGTCACCCCTTAAACGCCGTCTTTCAAGGCTGAAGAGACCAAGGCGTTGCAATCTGGTTTCATAAGGGAGGCGCTCCATTTCCTTGATCATTCTTGTTGCCCTTTTTTGCACCTTTTCCAGTTCCATTATATCCTTCTTGAGGTGCGGTGACCAGAACTGTACACAGTACTCCAAGTGTGGTCTCACCATCGATTTGTACAGAGGCAATACAACACTTGCTGACTTATTTTCGATTCCCTTCCTAATCATGCCAAGCATGGAATTTGCTTTTTTTACTGCTGCTGCGCATTGGGTTGACATCTTCATAGAGCTGTCCACCAAAACCCCAAGATCCCTTTCTTGGGTTGTCTCAGAAAGTTTGGTCCCCATCAGTTGGTAAGTATAATTGGGGTTCTTTGCCCCGATGTGCATAACTTTGCACTTGTTTAGGTTAAAATGCATTTGCCACTTTGTTGCCCACTCACACAATTTCGAGAGATCCTTCTGGAGCTCCCGACAATCAGTTTCACTTTTCACAACCCGGAACAATTTAGTGTCATCAGCAAACTTGGCTACCTCACTATTAACTTCTACATCCAGATCATTGATGAATAAATTAAAAAGTAAAGGCCCCAAAACTGAACCTTGGGGTACACCACTTCTCACTTCTTTCCATCCGGAGAATTGTCCATTTATTGCCACCCTTTGCTTCCTACAATTTAGCCAGTTACCAATCCAGGACAAGACCTGTCCTCTAATTCCGTGGCTGGAGAGCTTTTTTATGAGCCTTTGGTGAGGGACTTTGTCAAAAGCCTTTTGAAAGTCAAGATATACAATATCAACTGGGGCCCCTTTATCTATGTATTTATTTACACCCTCAAAGAATTCTAACAAGTTAGTAAGACATGATTTGCCTTTGCAGAAACCATGTTGATTTTCTTTCAGCAATGCCTGTTTTTCTATGTGCCCTGTAATTTTATCTTTAATAATGGTTTCCATCAGTTTGCCTGGAACTGAGGTTAGACTGACTGGTCTATAGTTTCCTGGATCACCTCTGGATCCTTTCTTGAAGATCGGGGTTATATTTGCTTCCCTCCAATCCTCCGGTACAGTGCCTGATCTTAGAGAAAGATTGTATATTTTAGCTAGAAGTTCAGCAATTTCACACTTGAGTTCCTTGAGAATTCTAGGGTGGATGCCATCTGGACCCGGCGATTTGTTGACGTTTAGTTTAGAAAGGCATGCAAGAACATCTTCCTTGTTTATCTCTATCAGGTTTAATTCTTCTATTTCCCTCCCTGGGAAAACTAATTCAGTGGCAGGCAAATGTTCTCTATCCTCCTCGGTGAAAACGGAAGCAAAGAAGTCATTTAGCCTCTCAGCAATCTCCTTGTCTTCTCTGATTATCCCCTTCTGACCATTGTTATCAAGTGGCCCAACTGATTTTCTGGTTGGGTTCCTGCTTTTGATGTACTTAAAAAAGGTTTTGTTATTATTTTTAATATTCTTGGCTATATGCTCCTCAAAGTCTCTCTTGGCTTTCATGACTATCGCCTTGCATTTGGTCTGCCAGAGTTTGTGATCCCTCCTGTTCTCCTCGGTAGGAAGAGCCTTCCATTTCTTAAATGAGTTTTTCTTCTGTCCAATAACCTCCTTTACCTCATTCGTAAGCCATACTGGCATCCTCTTGGACTTTCCAATCCTCTTTCTTCTTTTAGGAATGCATTTTATTTGAGCCTGCTGTAACGTATTTTTAAACAGTTTCCAAGCATTTTGGAGGGATTTGACTTTTTTTACTGTTCCTTTTAGTTTCTTCTTTACTATTTTCCTCATTTTGTCAAAATTTCCTCTGTGAAAGTTTAAGGTCTCTGTGTTAGTTTTCACTGACAATTTGCTATCCATGGTTAAGTTGAAGGTTATTGTGTTGTGATCGCTGGTTCCTATGGGCTCGGTTACGAGGACATCATGAACCAAATCCTGTGTGTTAGTTAGAACCAAGTCCAGGATCCTCTTTCCCCTGGTAGGTTCCATGACCATCTGCTCAAGGGAATAATCGGCTAACATGTCGAGGAACCTTGTCTCTCTATCATGTGTAGAACAAGAATTTACCCAATCTATTTGGGGATAGTTGAAGTCCCCCATTATGACTACCCTATTTCTTTTTGAGGCCTCCTTAAATTCATTTTCCAAATAGCAATCTGCCTCTGGAGTTTGGTTGGGAGGGCGATAGCAGATCCCTAACGTCAGATTAGTTTCCTGTCCTGGGATTTTTATCCACAATGTTTCGAAAGCCAATAAGGGGAGTAGCACACCTCATGCAAAAGTTGAAAAAAAACCCATCAAAAAAGGTGCCGGAATGCCATTCTGAGCGTTCTGTGAGGGGGGAAAAAGCCCTGCAGATTAGTTTTCAAATATCAAAAAGGAGGACATGTAGGAGGACACTTTTCAAGGGAGGACAGAACTTACAAAAGGAGGACTGTCCTCCCTAAAGGAGGACGGTTGGTCACCTTAGCAAAGTGCATTAAATTATTTTGTATAATAAAGGTTCCTGTGTTAAGCTCAATATTTAATACTAAGATCTCCATTCTCAAAAAAATAAATAAGTGCTTGACTTGTAACTTCCCCGTTCTTTATATCTTGATCAATTTTAAGTATTTTAAGTATTTTAAGCTTCCTTTGAAACTATGCTTTAAGTATTTACATTTAGTTTGATCCCTAATATATTGTGAATTCTTGTTTCAATTTGGTAAAAATTTCTGTTGGGATAATATGCTGTTAATTTTGGCATTGCTTCATATTCTCCAAGTTTAAGTACTCAGTTAGAGTACTTCCAATGTTGGGCAAAAATTATTCTCATTGCCATTAGTACTTAGCTCAATAAATTATGATATTCTGGAATTGTGCCTACTTAAAATGTTATTTTCTAACAAATGCAATTAATTTTCTGAATACTACTATTTTGGAAAGCTATTGCTACTCAGATAGGATAGTTTTTAAAGAGAACAATGTATTGTTTTTCCCATTATAAAATGGCTTTCCAAATGTGCACATAATAATTGCATTTCCTCTATTTTATGTCTCAAGTGCAAAGAAGATTGCAGAGGAAGACTCCTTACATTATTATTTTATTTGAATTAAAATATAGGAAATGAATTGTAGTTGTATATTAACCAAAATGCAATGGAACCTTTTTGCATATTTTTGATATGTGAGGTTATCAACAAACAGCACTTCCCCCTTCTATACAATAAATCCTTGTAATTCCCCAGAACTGAAACTTGACAATAAAGTATTATTATTGCTACAAGTCTTTGAGTGGTATGTATTACATCTACTTATTAGGAGCATAAGCATTATAGAATACTTAATTTGTGTCGGGCACTGAATAGAAAGGGGCAGTGTGGGAAAATGTTGAGAACTCCTTTCCTTAACTCCCAGTTAATTTTTAGTATTCTAGAAAAAATACAGTGTTTCCTTTCTATGCATTATGATTCTTTTAAGAAATGACAAACTACAAGCTTTAATATACAGATCTGTGTGATTCATCTAGTTAAATCTGCCTACCTAGTTTCTTTTTTTTTTTCAGCTGTAGTACGGATGTATTCTTTTTTTTAAATATATAAAATTCTTTTATTAAAACAATCAACATTGAACATAAAAACATATTGTGCAGCAATCATCATGGCACCTGATATACAATACTAAGTATTAGTCATTGAAAACGTCTGAATTAGTAAGCCTTTTTCCACCCCTCGCGTCTAGCCTCAACTATACTCCTGTTACACTTTGTTTGATTGGTGTTTCTCTTATCTGGTTCCATATTAATGTGATCAACATTAAACCAAAGATCCTATTGCTAAACAATCATCCTAGAACATAGCATACAACATTAGGTATTAATCTTTAACAATCATAGAAGTTTAAGATACTAGACTTTTTAACTAGATATTTTACTATTGTAAGATTGCTTCCTAAAAACTATTTTCCGGTATTCTACTTTCTGACTTTTAATTTTTACTTTATTGCCTCAGTGCATAATGATTTCATTTACTTCCTTGGTTAAATTATTCTATTACTTGACTGACCTTAAGAATAAGAATTTTTTTCACTAATGTCCAGTGTGATTTTTTCCCCTTTTTTACTTGCAAGCCATTAAATCCTTTAAGTATCCAATTATTCCTTACTGTCTTTAAGCTTCTTGTGTATAGACATTGCTGGGACCTGCTTCTTGCTATTCTTTTGTGATGACAAAAAAATTCTTAAATTACTGCACAACGTTTTTGTAATGGTTTTAATAAAGGTCATTGCATATTTTTTTCTGTAAAGTGCATTTCTTTTTCTGTTTTTTTCCCCCTTTGAATGAACATCTCTGTTTTGTCCTTTTGGAACAAACATACTTTCAATGCAACTGATATAGACTCTTAATCCTTAATATACATACTTTTACATACATAATGATACATATTTTGGACAACCAATGTACACAGTTTGATTGACCCATTCATGAAGTTACAGTGTGAATTATTTGTCTGTCATATGTTTTTGATAATCCAACTGTTGGAGCATGTAAACTGCTTTGTTCATTATAACATGTCAAATGTAGTTTATTCAATAAATTATGATTAAGCAGACCATATCCATATAGCTAAAGAGAAGTAAACAAAAATTGTATACCATAGATGAAGCTTAGAAAATTCGTGAGAAATAATGTATTGCTGAACATGTCCAGAAGATAATAAGAAAAGACTGTTAGGTTAAAGTCTGGGCAGGCTCATAGATAGCTAATAAAACTATAGCAATAGAGAACTGAATGCAGCATGTAGTCCCTTACATTTAATAATTTGGCTGTAATAATTAGCATTACATGAATTTCCTTTTCAAAGACAGATCCCCAAAATCGTAGCCAAAGTTAGGCAGATCCTTTAGATCATTGCAGTAGTGGAAGATATTTTTTCAGGAATATCTAAGAAAAGCCTGCATAGTCATTGGTTTAGGGAAACTCCTCTTCAACACATTTTTAATAGGATGGCAGTTGGGATTCAGCTAAGAAATGTATCGCCATAGTGAGAGCTGGTATCTTCAGAAATAGGCATCACTGATATTGTAACTTAATCTTTGCAATCACATTCTTGTCCATCTGTGAAATTTAGGCATCCATGTTCATGGATGAATTCAAGAAAAACTGCATACATGAGGAGTCAAGGTGATAGAATCCCATCCAGCATGAATCCATATTTTTTTCATATAAGTTGTCTGGAGGTAGTCATGCAATAATCAGTCAATACATGCATATCCCTTGATAAGTCTTGTGCTTGTTGCAGAGCACCTCCACTCAGATGAACTTTCAAACTGTAAATTTCTCAAGAGTGAAACAGGGAGTCAAGAAAACAATAAAAATGGCACAAAGTGAAACACTGAAAATACTCAAATGGTCTAAAAAGGAGAAAATAGCAAAGTTGTCAGTAAAATCAGATGATGTGATAAACAGTTTCATGTGCAACGTCAAAGTATGCTTCTGTGTAGGAACTTCTCCAGGAAATGTATTTCTTTCTTAGCCTTAGTTAAAGAAGTGTGCACCCAAACAACTTCTGCAGAATACACTTGCAGAATTAAGTGGAGGCCCTAATTTAACAGAACCTAACTACAACATGTTATTGTTAACAACAGTACAGTACCAACTTAGGAAATGCTTCAGATTTACCAACTTATAAATGAAAGCAAAGTTTATCTTATGTATGTATACACACGCACAAGCACACACTCAGATATGAATTAGATGTCATGTTTCCAGATTACCCCACTCCATTGAGTTTGCCTGGAGCCCCAGAGTGCGTTTGACAGGCCTCAAGTCAATCTTGCCACTTTGCTGTTATTATCAAGTGACTGGGGTTTTGAAGCATGAATTTTGGAATCTCTTTAAGTGGCACAGCTGTAAACAACAAGACACTGTCCTGGGAATATTTCTTGCAATCTGTCCTCTAACCTGACAGAGGAATTTTATTTCTTTGGTTGAAAGCTTCCTCGTCTTTACATTTCCCCTTTGGTTAACAGCAGGGGCAGTCCTTTGTTTTGAGCCTGCATACATCCCAATACAAAACTGGAAAATAACCAATTCCAAATCATTTCACCCAATGCTAAGTGCAGTTACTCATTGGCCAGTGTCAAGATACAGTGTTTGTAATGCAGACTGACATATGAAATATCACTGAAGTGTTAAAAATGAAACAAGCTTATTCTGGTTTAAAACTAGCAAGTTAATCGTGTCCTCTTTATTATTACAAGATACTAATGGCATTGCTCTCTATATCTCTCCCCCCCCCACCCCTTCTCCAGTCATGTTACCTGGCTTTAGCCAGATGTTGGTTGTTGTAATGGACAGCTAAAACCACATATGTGACTTTGCAATAGCTTCCAAATTATGCTCGCTGATGTATTTGTACTTGTACTTCTGGAAAAGCACTCAGTATGCAGAAAATTTTCAGACCCGGGAGTTTTTGTATGTAACTATTAAACTATATGTCACTTCAACTATAAAAATTATCCAACCAGCAATTATTGAGAATTCTAAAGGTTGACTAGTTTTGGAATGATGCATGGAATCTCTCCAAAAGTAACTCCACTTGAATTCTAGTGAAACCAATAAGACTTACTACTAATAGCTCCAATAATGATTTTTAAAAACATGAGCCAACTGCTTGTTAATTTGCCACTAAGCCCTGTAATAACTTTATGTTGCTTCTTTTATTGTCAGATACATAGTACATGCCATTGCCAATAGAGCTTTGGGATAACAGCTCTAATTAGATTTCAGATTTGGAGGATTTTTTTAAAAATTCCACCTTTATTATTTTGGCAAGAAATTCAAGGCAGCAAACATACAAAATACTCCTTTTTGTCCAGAATAACAACCCTGTGAAGTGAGTTGGGTTGAGGGAGAGTGAGAATGATGAATGTGGTTATCAGAAGTCCACTACAGAAAGGACTGAGTAGTGTGGTACCTACAAAAATATTTTGTAAAATTGAACCATTTTCCCCCTAACCTGAAAATATGTGATCACCGTTACTGGGAGGAAGAGATGCAAAGGTCATATATTTGACATATGCAGTTCCCATAACAATTGTTTGAAAACTTACAAATTTCCTCCCCCTATACACAGAAGTTCAAAGATGAATTGTGTTGTGTAGTGGGAACAGCGAGGCATTGAAGACACGGAGTTGAAATAATAGTTCTTTATTAGTTCTCACAGAAGCAAGCTCTAGCACAGGGGTTCTCAACCTTGGCAACTTTAAGACTTGTGGATTTCAACTCCCAGAATTCCTCAGCCAGTTTTGCTGGCTGAGGAATTCTGGGAGTTGAAGTCCACAAGTCTTAAAGTTGCCAAGGTTGAGAACCCCTGCTCTAGCAGCTGCTTGACTCAAATTTATATGGACTGCCACTAGGCGGTGGCCAATCAGTTTAAAGTACTCATTCCCGCCTAAAACAAAGGCTTAAAGTTTATACAGACAGTCTATAATTCAAATAGAACAATCAGTTAACCGTTTTTTATAACAGACCTTATGAATTAGCTTAATACATAACAAATTGATAATACACTCATTTACTATAGACATATGAACCATACAGAAGTTTCGTTACATTCTTAGGGCCAGAGGATCTGAAATTAATTTTGTAAGCAAGCTGAGTTTAGCACTTGTACGTATCAGGGATCCCTGAAAACGTAAAGCTCCAGTCTTGAGTTTTGTAAGCCATCTCATCCACCATTTCCCAAAAGATCATCTGTAGAAATATTAATAATAAAAATCACAATGATACTGTCAGGTCCCCAGAGAAATGTATTTTAATGCCATGCCTATTTTTCCTTGCTGTAGCCTTTCTTTGTGGCCTGCCATTCAGCTATGCTGACTCAGGAATTCTGGGAGTTGAAGTCCATGAGTCATAAAAGAGCTGAGGTTGCCTACCGGTGCCCCAGGGGATGGAACATCTCTCCCTTATCTGAGAGATGGTTTGTGCTTGGAGCTAGGAGAAATCAAAAGTGAGAAAGACCTTAAGGAGCCCACAGAAAAGACCAGCTACTAAAACACAATGCCACCTGTGGATTGGCTGGGATTCAAACGAGCATTGGGATTCCGAGGGGAGATTCCCTACTGTCACTAGCCCCTAATAAAAATTCCTTTAGAGGCAATGCCTGTTTCAAGAGTTCTGCTTCCTTGGGTGGCTTAGTTGAGGTAAGTCCTTGCAGATATCCATAGTCTGAACTCATTTGCACAAGATTATACAGAGAGTGGCCCCGACTTAACTTTCAGCTTTATCTATCTATCCATTCTCTGAATTACTTTGATAAAGAGCCAGGTATGAAAACACTACATATAAAAAAAATATACATATAAAAAAGTTTTTCAGTTTGCCTTTACAGCATTATGTTAAAATCTGTCTAAAATTCTATATAATAATTCTTAAACATGGATAGACCTTTACATTATGAATGATTCACAAAGTCCCATTTTATGTCATTCCTTATTACTTTGAGCAGTTAACTTTAATGATGGTGCTACTTTTTTTATTTATGGCCATTTCGTTTACCTGATGAAAAACTATAGTTAACAGGTGATTGTTTATTCTCTGTAGACTGCTAGTGAGTAGCCTAAAAATTAATTTCCTTCATTTTTAATGAGGCGCTATTATGTGCTTTTCCATATATTATTGTTTATATTAGTCATAGCTTCACTAAGTGGACATGTAGCATCAAATTTATTATCACAGGCATTTTCTTTAAAGTACATTAAAAGACAAATTGACACATACAGTAGCTGCTTCATTTGCAGAAGCCAATATTTTATGCAATATTGCCCTCTATGGGAGTACCTGATATTTTCTAGATCTGTCACTCCCTGTCTCTGTTTGTGCAGTTGTATTTGCCAAATTGCTCTGGTTTTTAACACTTGCTTGGGGAAAAATTGTTATTTTATCTTGAGCCAATTTAGTTCAAAAAATGTTTCTTCTAAAGCAATTGTACTGAAGGAGAAATACTTCAGTTTAGAGGCAGGGGAACAACAGACAGATATTGAGCAGAAGGAATACAAGTAAATTCCATTCTGTGTATTTACGGGCATGCATTGAGAGTAAGTGGAGAAGCCAAAAGCTTGGAGCAGCACTTAGAAAAGAGATAAAGGTGCATAGTAACATCTAATTTTTCATAACTAATATTCAGAAGTATCTGGAGAAAGTAGCCAGGGAGGGATTAATAGCAATAGCACTTAGACTTATATACCACTTCACAGGGCCTTACAACCCTCTCTAAGCAGTTTACAGAATTTATATTGCCCCCACAATCCGGGTCCACATTTTTCCAACCTTAGAAGGATGGAAGGCTGAATCAACCTTGAGTTAGTGAGAATTGAACTGCTGCTGGCAGCAGAAGTAGCCTGCAGTACTGCATTCTAACCACTGCGCCACTATGGCTCTTGAGAGAATGAGAAAAGCATTGAAGGCACATAGAAAACGGATGGATCTTCCATCGTGATGCCACAATGAAAGCGTCAAATCTTGTTGCTGCCTCTATTTCTTTTTCATAATTACTGTTAATACCCCGATTTTCAATGATAGCACAAACCATAAATTATTACTCCTGCAACAAAATTAGTACTGCTGTGAGCACCGAATGTGTTAAAAACAACTCCACTAGTGGAAATGAGAATCTTTATGAAGATGAACAGAGTATCAATGATGTGTTCATTTGTTGTTGTTTTTTTGTTGTTGTTTTTTAAAAAAGATCCTTCCTCAGTGAACCCCCCCCCCCCCAAAAAAAGGCAAATCACAAGGTATGACCCATCATTGGCTCGTTTCTGGAAAGCCTACAAATTTGTACTTAAGTTTAGTTCATATTTTTAAAATTACATAATGAGGAAAAGTGGAAGAACACCACAGAATGATTTGAAAAAGGGAAGGCATTGTCTGTGTATAGTATACTTAATGATATGGAGACATATTCTAGAAGGCACATTGTGAGGAAAATTGCATACATATCTCTGTGTGAAAGCCATTAGTCATAGACTAGTTTTTCAAGAAAAAATAATGTATATAAGGATTTAATCATTATAAGAGTACCACCTCTTTTTCAAGTATCACAGGTTTTCTGTTCAGGTGAATAGATTATATGAAAATAATGATTCTAGTAGCAGTATCTTTGAATCCATATCTAAGGTTCAGACAGATTTATGCTTTGAGTCAGGGTTTTTTTCCCCTTTTAATGGCACTTCCATGATTTTATTGTATAACGTATTTCCTTTGGATGGAAGGGTTTTTTTTTCTCTGAATGTCAGTATAGATAGATTTAGGTCATTATGACCATTATAGTCTGGGGGGAAAAAACTGAAATAAGTGGGTTATATGAAAATTCCTAAAACAATATGGCCATTGAAGAGTTTTAAATGTTGAATGAGATGGTATCACAATTGCATCACATAAGAATCCTCTGGTTTTGTTTTGGGGAAAGGAAGAATTTGCAGATGTTAAGGGAAGCACAGATTAGTGCCAAGACCTTCTGTTGCTCACAGTGAAGCTTTTTTTTAAAAAAAAAAGTTGTCTGTTTATGTATGTCTTTGTATGTGCATGCATGTGTGTGTTATGTTTGAAAGGACAGTTGTAAGCACACAGTGTCATTCGGAAGAACATTGCTCTGCAAAAGATTTACAATTCTATTTCTCTGTTTTCATCCAAGAAATCACCAAATTTTGATTAATCAGATTGTTCACACTATGCAGTGTTCCTTTTTCACTACTTCTACATTTTAAAAAAACCACCAGTTTTTAAAGTCTGTGTTGTTTGTGAGGAGAGAGGGAGCCCGGTTTAACTAATAAGATGAAATAAGTAGCATAAACTCTTTTGTGTGGCTGAAGGGACAATTATATTAAGGATATTTTTTCTTAAGTTTCAAATTAGATGCCCTAGTAAAGACATCCTTGTAAGAGCCAAAGCAGAACGAAATGATCAGTAAAATGCAGTGGAAGCTTGAGATCTGAATCACAGTGAAAGGAAAAAGAAAAGATAAATGCTTTTCTGGTTTCACCTTTGAAAAAATGCTGTCTGTAGATATACTTTTATTCGGAAGTGCTCTGGGTTATTGAAAGCTCTTCCTCCAAGAATATGTTAAAAGAGTTCCCCCTCGGGACTTCTATACATCTAATTAGGGCTTATTCTAAGTTTTTCAACATATTTGAATAATTTAGGCAGAAGGAGGGAGAAATAAAATGAATCAATCACTTAAACCAAGAACTCATAGAGTAAAGCCATTTCATTTCTGAACCACCAAGAAGCAATAAAACTTCCCAGATTGTAATTATATTCTACTATTTGGGTTACAGGAAACTTGTGTTTGATGTGAAAACTGATTTGCCAAAAGCTTCTTTTGATTTCTGTTTATTACAAACTATGTGCCTTTAGGCAAGTTGTGACCACGCTAGGCTTCAATTCTTTAGACCATTTGTTCTCTTGCATGTTTGCTCTTCAAAAAATACATCTAAAGTATTACCATGTACCAGATGTGGAACAGTGCTCTATAGTGATATAAGCACTTGATTTCTCTGTTTCTCTCTTCCTATTCTTACAGAGCTCTTCTGATAGATCTGTATAACTGCTGAATATATCAGTGATTGATGTTTAGTTCTTTTATTTATTTTCCACATTCCTAACACTATGATATCAGTAAGATAGCAATGACAACTATTCTGTTTAATCTTAGTCCTCAGTTGATTTTATTTATTTATTTATTTATTTATTTATTTATTTATTTATTTATATTTGTACTTATATGCCGCTCCTCTCCGAAGACTCGGAGCGGCTTACAA
The DNA here is from genome assembly GCA_034064705.1 of Bothrops alternatus. NCBI lineage: Eukaryota > Metazoa > Chordata > Lepidosauria > Squamata > Viperidae > Bothrops > Bothrops alternatus. Next base: position 3,493,047 of record JARGCV010000085.1, read on the forward strand.
CATATATAAAACAATATTCACAATCTAAGTCCAAATTAAAAAAGAACATTAAAAATAAAAACCAACATATATTCATCATTCACACAACAATCCACAATCATCCCCAGGCCTGCCGGCAGAGATAGGTTTTAAGATTCTTTCGGAAGGCCGGGAGGGTGGGAGAAGCATGGACTTCAGGAGGCAGTTGGTTCCAGAGGGTGGGTGCCACAACAGAGAAGGCCCTCCCCCTAGGACCCGCCAGACGACATTGTTTCGCTGACGGGACCCGGAGGAGGCCAACCCTGTGCGCTCTCACCGGTCGAAGGGAAGTATGTGGCAAAAGACGGTCCCATAAGTATCCTGGTCCAATGCCATGAAGGGCTTTATAGGTAATAAGCAACACTTTGAATTGTGCTCAGAGACCGATAGGCAACCAATGCAGCATGTGGAGAGTTGGCGAAATGTGGGCACAACACGGAAGGCCCACAATTGCTTGCACAGCTGCATTTTGCACTAATTGTAGTCTCTGAACACTCTTCAAGGGTAGCCCCATGTAGAGAGCATTGCAGTAGTTGATCCTCGAGGTGACAAGGGCATGTGTGAGTGTGAGAAGAGACTCCCGATCCAAATAAAGGCACAACTGGTGCACCAGGCGAACCTGGGTAAATGCCCCCCTCGCCATAGCCGACAAATGATGTTCCAATGTCAGCCGTGGGTCGAGGAGGACTCCCAAGTTGTGCACCTTCTCCAAGGGGTTAATGAATTTACCTCCCAGGGTAATGGAAGGACAGATTGAAATGTCCTTGGGAGGCATCACCCACAACCACTCTGTCTTGTCAGGGTTGAGCCTCAATCTGTTAACGCCCATCCAGACCCTCACAGCCTCCAGACACCGGCACATCACCTCAACCGCTTCACTGATTTGGCCAGGAGTGGAAATGTACAGCTGAGTATCATCAGCGTACTGATGGTATCTCACTCCATGCCGATGGATGATCTCTCCCAGTGGCTTCATGTAAATGTTAAAAAATTTTAAATGTTAAATTTTTTTTAAAAGGGTGAGTTAGAATTATTCTATTCTATATTGTTTTGTGATCCCATGCACATTTATATGATCTCGTGAAATCAATGGAACTTGCTTCCAAGTAAGATTAGAATAAAAGTTTACTTGTATTTAGTATAGGCCATCTCATATACATGACTCTGTATATTACTTTCCATGACACAGACTCTGAACTAATGAATAGCATATTGAAATACAATTCAAATAAATGTACTAAAGTAGTATACATATATACTATCAAAGTCCAACACAGGTTGATAAAATTTCATTTTCATGGGTCAAGAATGAAAGTGGAAGGATTTCACTTTCCAAAATAAAACCTTTAAAAATTACTCATATCACCCCATTTTCCACACAAATATGGTTAGCCAAGAGACAGTTAAGGAAGATTAGAAAAATCAGTAATAGCCAAGTCCAGAAAACAAGCTAATTAGCATGTTAAAATGCATGTAACAAAATACAAATATAAGTCTTTGGGGTACAAGAAAAGATGAATTCCGTAAGACATTTTTTGGATCCACTTTTCAGACTAATACGAGAGGAATTTTCTTATCTGTACATGTACATTCAACCATTTCTGAAACAATTGCCAATACTATCATTCCTGTTTTTCCATCCACACATTCTTTCTATGTGGTTTCTTTTCTGCTGTAAAAACAGAATTTTTACACCATCTCACTATTTTGGTAATTTATGGAAAGTTAATGCAATGACAGTGTTAGCATTCTCATTTAACTAAACATCAATGTGTCTTCCAATAGTATCAACTGTACTGAAGAATGCATTAAAAAAAGATGGAAATCATCAGCATCTAGGCTAGAAGGAATCTTACCACTAACGCTTATTATAGTTAGCATTAGAATTGGGAGAAAAGTTTCTAGACAGTTTAATATTACATAACATGAAAGCCTTTTGTGGTTTATAGGTCTCGTTATCTTTTAAAGAAAGTGGGGCTTATAATGACTTATACATTTTCTCTTTACAAAAGAGAATGTATCCAGGGAGGGAGGGAATCCTGAACATAAATTTAAAAGACTTAATGGCACTTATTTTTTAAAAAGTTACCAAACTATTTTGTAGAAGTGGTTTATGAGAGTGGATTAAGCAGCAATATGAAGTTTTGCCAAAGAACAGGCACAGAGCGTTACATGATTTTTTAGCATCACTAAATATTGTTCTGTCATTTCCTCTTCAATCCCTAAAGATGAACCCTCTTGCAGAGCATTTTTTTATTCTTTCTGTGAACAACTAAAGTGATAATACGATTTCAAAAAAATACATATGAAAAAATAAACAGTCTTCTTGTTCCTGTTATTGCTTGGTATTGTATAGCTTATTTTTAAAATACATTGTGATCAACAGCTATGTAATATATTTGTGAAGCTGACAGGATGTAAATTAAGAAGGAACTAGAATCAGGCCTTTTTCCTTGCTAAGTTTTTAAAATTACTTTTCCAAAAATTTGGATCAGTTTGATAATTTGTATAATTTCCCTATGGAATAGGAAGAACTGGAAGATTGCATAATTCTTTTGCCTCTTGTAATTCAACCACTTTGGTCCAAACCAATACTTTCCAGAATATCCCAACGCTCAAAAGGAAGAAAATATAAATTGCTCATATGAGGTTGGAACCCTACTATATTTGGTGGGGGAAAAAAATCTAATCAAACCCATTATTTTGTTCTGGGGACACTGTATATATAAGGGAAAATAGGAGTGTCATCTCCCAAAATAAAATGTATAAATTAGTTTTACTTTTAGAGAATATATTTTGCTATAAGTAATCTTTTTTAAAAAAGAACAGATTTCATTAGCAGAATGGCAAATTTTTATCATATATATGCAGTTTGGTAGTAAGGAATATAGACTATGTATTTTTAATGTTAACTAGACAACCCATGACTTGTTGGTTCATTTTTCCTTCTTCTCTTTCTGACTTGCAGAACCTCCTCCCACTTCAGTGGGGGGACCAGGAATTAAAGAATCATGGACCATGAGAAAAACTGCTCTCCTAAGGCCCTTTCAAGCATGTTCCCAAGGGCCACTCCAGCCAGCCCTACGTCGCCAGGAGACATATCAGTTACTCTCTTGTTCTTCCTCTTTCTAGATACAAGGGCAATTCGGAAGTAAACCTCCACTTGAGCAATAGTGTGAGAAATAGGAGGGATAGCAACGCCCGTTCTATGGCACTGTGCACAGTAGTTCAGTAGGCAGTGGGGTATGGAAGGAGAAGGTTGTGTTGAAATTGACTCATCCACTAGATCAATTGAAAATGAACCCTGCCATAGAAAATCCCTCCAAATGTGAAGTGCATGCAGTAATAAAATTCCTGGGGGAAAAAACTTTTGGCAGCTGCAATTCGTTATGAACTGGGTAATGTTTACGGACTAAACATGATGAGTGAAGGTGTCGTATGTCCGTGGTGTCACATGTTTAAAGATGGACGAACTGACATGGACAATGAGGCAAGAAGTGGCTGCCCATCTGTAGTCAGAGATGAACTCGTGCAGGAAATTGACAAAAAGGTCTACACTTTCTTTACACTTTCCCCAAATTTCTCAGACTGTTTTGTACGAAGTAGTGACAGAAAATTTGGGATACTGCAAGTTCTGTGCTTGTTGTGTACCAAAACTCCTTTCTGAGCAGCACAAAACACAAAACACAAAACACTGAATGGATTCACAATGCTGGCTTCATTCTCAGGAGGAGATTTTTTTTTGCAGAAGGAATTTCAAACCTTGTAAGATGTTATGACAAGTGCCTCAATTTGAATGACCATTATGTTGAAAAGTAATGTAATGTATTTTTCTAATACGTATAATAAAAATTCTGTATCTGCAAGTGTCTGTCATTGATAACCAAACGAAGGTTTATTTCCAAATTGCTTTCATATAATATGGACTTGTGCCTTTATGATCCTCAGAAAAGCCCTGGTGAAGCCTTCTCCTTCTCTTTCTTCTCCTCAGCTAGCCTATAGAACTGCCTGCCACTTTGCTGGTGGGAGGGAGAGCAAAAGAAGCAGTGGGCCAATCTGAAAACTACACCCCACTTGCCATTCCAGCATGTCCCCAAGAATCCTCTACCTCCAGAGAGAAAGTTATTGAAAAATATCTATTTACAAACTTCTATTATACCAGCCTTTAAGATTATGGTCTATAACTTTCAATGTATTTATTCTGTATTAATCTGAGTTTGGGTAATCTAAATACTACTAAAATCTTTGTGTCTGTAACCTTTAATTTGGTTCTTTCAACCAAAGAACCTCAGATATGCTAAACTTACAGAATACATTCAAAAATCTGAGATACACAATTCCAATGGATTTATATTTTGCAAAATTTGTAAAATATTTTGTGACATAAAAACCATGAGTTATTTTGTGACACAATATAGAATGCCATAAAATACGTCCTGTGGAAAACTTCTGATGCGCCATTCAGCATGAGCTACTTTCAAGGCAGATATATCTCTGAATGTCTTCCTGAATTTTTAAGAACTTTTCCAGTACATTAGAAGCTCTGTCATTGTTGAAGGCATTGAGGAATTGGTTAGGAAATATCTCTGAAACAATGAGACGATGGCTCATAGGTAATCTAATAAAATAAAAAGATATAATTGTATTACATTTTTCCTGAAATATTAATAATGGATGAAATTGTGAGCTAGAGCACATTAAAAAATATACAATATACAATTATTTTTTTATTTTAACAAAATCCCCCAGTCAGCCTTACACCATTATATTAATGGACTCCTTATTGATAAAAAAGGCCTAAGAAAAACTGTGACGTGTTTATAAAACCCTCTAATATTCTGAATATATTTACTATGTATATATTAATAGGATGATGATGTTCCTCATACATAAGTTCCATACATTTGGATTTGAAAAATATCAGAAAGTGTTATAAAGGTTAATGCTCTTGTTGATGGAAAAGTCTTCAGTCCAAGCCGGGAATAAACAATATGGCAACTGCTTTAGAAAGAAGGTTGCAGTTTATTGAAGAGGAGAGCCAGACAGAAAGATGGCTGTGGGAGAAAAAAAGAGAGCACATGTAGGGAGTGGGTTTTTATACCCTCTGGGGCTCTTGAGGTTGTTTCCTGTTCCTGTATGAGGCTTTGTATTTCCTGTGTCATGTACTTTGATCTGAGTCTGAGTGTGCTCCTTTGGCATCTGTGGATTAATCCTATTATGTCCTGTCTTAGCGTTTGGGTGGGGTATATAGATTTTAGGTGTCTTTGTCTTCCTAAGCTTCTAGCTGGAGGGCTCCAACCTTCCTGCATGGATTATTTACATCTGCATTTCTACAGTGCTGGTTTATGCTTGGGGGAGGGAGACTTGGGGCTAATAAGAGAAATCTGGGCATGCTTTTCTGCCTCTTTAAGATCCTTTGAGGAAATATAATATTCTGCCCTTTTAATATTTCCTTCTCTGGGGGGGGCTGACTTCCCATACTCTGAATGAGCTCCTTTTGGCAAAGCTTGTGGAACAACAAAAGCAGCTTTTCCATATATATTCAATAGAACAGGAAAAGAAAAAAGAATTCAACTGCCCAATAAAAATAACTAAATGCTAGAAGGTTAACAAAAACATAACAGAACTACTCAAAATCAATTTTTACCCAATCTTACCCACAAGAGAGTTTATACTCCATTATGAAATTGTGAAGAGAACTATGAGGGCAGAATTGAATCCTTAGATAGATAATTGCCAAGGAATCCCTCTTTATTTTGGATGAGTTTAAATCTCAAGGCCAAATGGTCTGACCAAAAGTTTACATATTATTTTTGAGAAATTTTAACTGGAAAAGTATCAGTTGTCCCTATCTTCAAATAAACAAACAAAACAAGGGAACTGCAAATCAATTAAACTGCAATCCAGACCCATAAAGATTCTAAAATATATACTACTACAATTAGCCTGTAAGGACCTTAAAAAAACATGATGATTACTAGTCAGAATGAATTTGTTAAAAACAAGTGCCACAAGAGTAAATTTACTTCTTTTTAAAATAGAATATCTTTCCTTTAAAAAAATGGGAATGCTGTAGGCATACTGTTTCTTTATTTTAGCAAAGTATTTGATAAACTATCCTGTGACAAGCTGATTAACAAGCTAGTTAAGCATGTGCTTGATGGCCTTAATTAAGTAGATATATTTCTGTTCAAAGAGTGCCTTCACAAAATTAGGAGAAGGTACCAAGTAGCATGCGACAAAGTTCAGTCTGAAATCTCATATCTGTCACGTCATTTATGGATGACGTGACCATGTCACTTATATAAGGGAATTCTAATTGCGAATAAGGGAATTCTAATCACATTTGCAGAGGAGAAAAATGGGAAGAAATACAATTCAAACTAAGATTGTTAGGTTAGCTAAATTAGCTAAAAGAATAGTATTAAAGAGAGAAATATAAAATTATTTAGTTAGTAAATCAGATATACAAATAGAGAAAGAAGAATACATGGTTTGATAATAGTGCTTGTGAAAATACACACACACCTGCATGCACACATACACCATAGTTATGATTAGGAGAAAATATAGTTCTATTATTATGACAATAAAAATGATTATTTTTATGTACAGGTAGTCCTCAAGATATGACTGTAATGGAGCCTGCCCATTTGGTCACATGTTGCATTAGTTGTTAGGTAAAACATTTCATCTAAAGACCCACCACTCTCTCCAATGAAGCAGATCTATGGAGACCTCTCTAAGGCAGCAAAATGGAGCAGTTTATCTGGCAGCTGCCATTTTTTTCCCTTCCTCTTTGTGAGTAGTGACAAAATGGCAACCACATTTGGATTGCTACAACAGGGCCCAAGGACACCTGCTCTGCCCTCCTTCCATAACATGAAGTGGAGAGCTTCAGAAAGTATGTATGGGGGGGAGGCAGGGGGCACAAGGGTGAATGACCACAGGCCTGCTGCAGCTATTGTAATTTGAAATGGGGTCATAAGTAGCTTTTGGGGTGGGTGGTTGTAATTTTGAACATTCATTAAATGGAAGGAGTAGCCAACATTCCAGAAAACAAACTCAGGATCCAAAACAATCTTGACAAACTCAAACAATGGGCCCTATCCAACAAAATGAGTTTTAATGTGGAGAAAAGCAAAGTTTTATATTTAGGCTGGAAAAATCAAAGGTACAAGTATAGATTGGGCAAGATCTGGCTTAAAAACAGTAACTGTGAGAGGGATCTTGGAGTCCTAGTGGACAATCACTTAACCATGAACCAGCAGTGTGCAGCAACAGCCAAAAAAACTAATGTAATCCTGAGTTGTATAAACAGAGGCATAGAATCAAGATCACACGAGGTATTAGTACTGCTTTATAAAACCCTAGTAAGATCACATCTGGAAGACTGCAGCCAATTTTGGTCACCACATCACAAAAAAGATGTTGAGAGTTTTGAAAAAATTCAGAAAAGAGCAAGTAAGATGATCAAAGGCCTGGAGACTAAAACATATGAAGAACAGTTGCAGGACTTGGGTTTGGCTAATCTAAATAAAAGAACAAATAGGAGAGACATGATAGCAGTATTCCAGTATCTGAGGGGCTGCCACAAGGAAGAGGAGGGTCACGTTGTTCACCAGAGCACCAGAGGGAAGGATGACAAACAATGGTTGGAAACTGATCAAAGAGAGAAGCAACCTGGAATTAAGGAGAAACTTCTTGAAGACAATCAACCAGTGGAACAGCTTGCCCCCGGAAATTGTGGGCACTCCATCACTGGAGGTTTTTAAAAAGGGGCTACATAGTTACTTGTCTACGATGGTATATGTTCTCCTGCTTGAGCAGGGGGCTGGACTAGAAGATCTCCAAGGTTCCTTCCAGCTCTATTCTATTCTATTATAATCTGAAGGGACATGTCTTACAATAGAATCATAAAATCATGGTTGGAAGAAACTTTGGAAGTCCCTACCCAAGGCAGGAGCCTTCATACATCTCAGAAAACTGGTTGTCCAATCTTTTCTTGAAAACCTCTAGTGATAGAGTACCCGCAATCATTTGTCCAAGATGAATTAAGATTCTAGCCTTGGACAGGATGTTAGATTATAAGACCTCTAAGCTATTCCACTTCTTAATAGTTCTCACTGACAGGAAATTCCTCCATATTTCCATATTGGATCTCCCTCTAATAAGCTTCCACTCATTGTCCTTTTCCTACCCTCAGATGCTATGGAGGATAAATTGAGGTGCTGCCACAAAGAAGAGGTGGTCAATCTATTTTTCAAAGCACTAGAAGGCAAGAAAAGAAACAATGGATGGAAATTAATCAAGGAGAGAAACAACCTGGAATAAAGGAGAAAAATTCCTAACAGTGAGAACAAATAACCAGAGAAATGGCTTGCCTCAGAAGTTGTGGGTGCTCCATCACTGGAAACTTTTAAGAGACTGGGCAGCCATTTGTCTGGAATGATACAGGGTCTCCTGCTTGAGCAGCGGCTGGACTAGAAAACGTCCAAGGCCTGTTCCAACTCTGTTATTCTGTTCTGTTCTATTTTTTCATTTTATTTCTTCACTATTCAAAAGCCAGATTCTCAAACTATGGTATCAAGCTGGTCTTAGCTTGATATGATACAACAACTACAGAGAATTCAAGTCAAGTAAATATATTTGGTTCTTTTTCCTCACCTTTCAGAGGGTTCCAAAAGAAGGCATATGATTTATCTTTTTATTTTTTTTTTAAATCTACTAATGTCAATAGATTTCAATGTGGCAAACAGCAACAAAATAGAATATAATAAAAATGATATAGTATTAGACATAAATCTAAATAGTCAAACTATAAAACTTCAGGAATGGTCAATATATCAATGTTAATAAAATATTCAAATATCAGTCAGTCATGACTGTGTCAGTCATATATTTGTTTAAAGGAAATTGTTGGAATGTTAGAATGCTAACTCATGAAAGGTCTTTTTATCAACCATGCACAACACAGAGAATCTAGAGATTCTCATTCCCATACTGTCAACACAATAGTGACTTATAGACTATTTTGTTATGTTTCTAATGAGATATGTCTCCAGGATTGGTTGCTCAGATCCCATAGTAATAACAAGAGCTTTTTTCTTGATATTATACAGTAAGGAAGGAAGTTGCTGGCTATGGAGAAGGAAAAAGCAAGAACCTACATTCCCATCTCTGAACTATGTGGTGAAAACTTTCAGCACACAGGAAAGAACCTACTTACCCAGACTTCTAATATATTGGAATAACTAGATAGAATGACATTAGATCTTAGTTTTATTTTATATGTGTTCAAGGTGAGCATCTATTTTCAAAATAATCTTGGTATTGGTAGGTTTTAATGAACATTATTTAAACAAATATTTTTGGTGGCAATTTATGTTTGGTGGCAGGCTAATAAGGTTTGACCTCTTCAGGTTGTTGAGCCAGGAGTGCCAAAAGCTGCCCTTGAATTTCATTCTTTCTCAAATGAAGGCAAATACAGGTGACCCAGGATCTAATAGGGGTCGGTCATAGGGACTAGTGGTTTAGTCTTCCCAGCTTTTGGACTCATGCTTGAGCCCATCCTCAGGAAATTTCTCTCTACCTGTGTTTTGGGCTACTCTGTGCATTGCATTTATGTGCTGCCTGGTTGGGTATGGCTTCCTATTAGTTGATTGGGGTGTTGATGGCCTGCTATTGGCTATTCATCCTTTGTGCTGCCAAGTCCTCGGCTTCTAAGTACCTGATAAGCTGGTGGTAAATCCTGTTGACTGAAAAGGGGCCTGTTTTCCAGGATTCAGTCATTTCCCTGGCTACCTTTGTATCTGCTCAGCCAACAACCTTACGAGCTGTGAAATTGAGTATGTGTCTTTATTCATTGCAATGTGAGATTACCAACGAGCATGTATCTCCTTGTCTGATCACTTGCTTGTGTTCTTGCAATCTGATGTTTAGCTTCCTCTCTGTCTGTCCTACATAGTCACAGGGGCAATCCATGCAGGGGATCTAGTATATTACATTAGAAGTACCTCCGACTGCCAAGCAATCTTTGCAAAGCATGATTTGTCCTCGTATAGTAGCCTCTGGGTGGTGTGCGATGCCTGCTTGCAGATCTCAAAATGCCTACTGCTCATTTTTCTTTTGATTAGACCCCCTCTTATTCTGGTTGCAGTAGAAGCAAATACCAACTACACAGGAAATAACTGCTACATCACATGGGCTATCCTGGCTGTATTAGGCAGACCCAGTAGTAAAGATACCTTTTAATGCTCCTAATTCAATGTTTTCCAGAAAAACTGCTTTTCTGAAAGTTGCAAGCACAAGACTGCATATAAGAGAAGAAGCACCTTCAGGTTATTTTAGTTTTAAATTGCTTAGGCCTTAAAAGATAACTATAGCATATTGCATTGGTCCTGGAAATAACTGAGAATATGATGTAATTCTTTAAAAACCTGAAGTTAAAAAGTCAAAATTATGTTCTTCCTCAATGGCAGCTTCTTGTTTAATGCCTTATAGAAAATCTGGCCAGAAGATTTAAAGATATGGGTCTGTGTACCCAAGGAGCCATCATAGTTAGGCCTCCAATGGCAATGCTAGTTCAAAGAAAATCCCCAGATTTTGTATACTCTGTAAAGTATTGGTACAATACTTTTTATTCGTTTATAAATTGCTTACAAAGGTCCTGGAATTCGTAGAACAAATTACCAGGCAAGCTATTTTATGTATGTTTTTCTTCTTCTCAATGTTGTACCCTTTCTGCTAAGAAACAATGATTTGGGACAGACTAAAAGTATTGATTTTAGTATCTAAATTAAAATAAATTTCAGAAGACAAGCTTAGCCATTTGGCTGAAATCCCTCAGCAGGAGCATCTGTGCTAGTGCATTCTATTGATGTCCTATTAAATTCAAAGGAATAGCATGGTTTGTGTCTAACAAAACTTGGCTGAAAAGCAAGAAGACTCTGCCAAATCTTGGAGTCTTACTTTCCATACAAAATGGAAACCGTTAATCTACATAAAGGTGTGCAAGATTCAGATTTCAGTGGCAGTAACCAAGGATTATAGCTGGGAAACAGATTAGATTCAGGACAGTCAAAATTTAATTGGTTTTGCAATACATTTTTACTAGCTGAAAATGAAAGGAAAAAAGGAAAATAACTGACAAAATTTCAATTTGTTATTGTTGTTAATGTTAAATCTAATAAATATTAAATTTATAGTGACAAATATCTTGTCATTTTACTCTCACTTTTTAAAGTCCTTTTTTTAAAAAAGGCAGCAACGAGTTTGTGTTTGTAGGCTTATTTCAGTCTTTTGCAATTATCTGTTTCCAGTTCAGATTTGAGGCATTTGTCAATGAAACAAAACATTAAGAAAATAAAACTAAGAAAATTATATAAACCTCTTCTTCAGTCTTGCCCTTCTGGTTTATCCCTCAAATTTGTTTGTGTGCCTAAAAATGAAAGGAAGGATAAGCATGACTCAGAGGGATTGCCTTTATTATAAAGCTTCTTTGAATCAAATTGTTACTTTGCCAGTGATCACAAATATCTCCATTAGAAACAAAAGTCTGTACAAAAGCTTTCATGAGCATTTTTCTTATTTGAATTTTTCCTAACAATTTTCCTGAATTTAATATTTATATGTAATATATAAGTTTATCCATTTGTATTTTTGGTATTATTTTTCCTAATAAATCCATATATATTCTACATTATAATGCACATCACAAAATTTGGAAAAATGAAAACAGTGAAATAAGATGGAATTTCGTTGGCATAAAGTTTAGAAAGTTGTGTATGAGAAATACAGAAAATCATATTTAATATTATATAATAATATTATTTAATATTATTTCAGAACTTATCCAGAAAAGATATGTTCTTAAAAAAAATAAAGAAATTAATCTATCAAATCTTCCAAATGTAGACATCATTAGTTAAAATTCATCCATAGGTCTGTTTGCCTTGTTGATTGTTTTTGGTGTAATTGAAAATTTCTGCATATGTGGCAAGGTTTGTAAACATAGTCACATAAATAGGCATGGGGATCTGAACATCTGTTTATATGATTATACTTAAAGTTTACCACATATACTATTCTTGATAACGGACAAGTACCAATTATAAAGAAGTTTGCATATGCATTTAACTATTACACTGCAAACATTTATTCTTAAACAATCTGAAAAAATAAAAATGAATATATTGGGCACCAATGTGGATACACACATCTGAAACAGCCATTTTAGATGTGTGCATCCACATTGGTGCTGTGCTATATTTTTTATATATGCTGTATTATATTTTATATAAAATAAAAACTGAGCATATCATAGAGCATAGCACATCAACAGTCAGTTGATGGAAAATATGAATAGTTCCTAATGTATACTGAATGTGTTTATTCAACCATTTGAAATGCTCACTTTAAAAAAAATAAAAAGTATCTGAACAGTTTTAGTTAAAAGCGTCTAGGCCACATCAGTTCTAGGAAAGACAGAGAGAAATATTTGACCTGCATTTCTAATGGCTCAAGTATTAAGCTTCTATATTTTTTGAGTCATACCATGGACAGTACAAATCTGATGTGCATATGTTTATTATTTGTGTTAAGGTTTTTGTATATATATATAGGTCTTTGTTGTGCTCAGGTTAGTCTGAGTTGCAGGGGGATTAGAGATGGTGAGCACAACAAAGCCCCCACCCAAACAGAACACTCCCCCATCCAATCAGAGCACAGCCAACCCCCATCCAATCAGAGCACAGCCAAGCCCCTAACCAATCAGAACACACCTCCACCCAATCAGAACACAGCCAAGCTCCCAGCCAATCAGTTCATACCCCCACTGGCAGTTAAAAGGAAGAAACACACATTGCTCCTAGAAGCACGAAGCCGAAAGCACCAGCCTGAAGATGACGAATGGGACTTCGTCAAAACGTCGCCAAGACACTTCAAATTTTACGTGGGAGAAAACCCGAATAACCAAAGACCTACATACAAACACCCACGAAAATCTCATATATATATATATATATATATATATATATATATATATATATATATATATATATATATATATATATATATATATATATATATATATATATATATATATATATATATATATATATATATATATATATATATATATATATATATATATATATATATATATATATATATATATATATATATATATATATATATATATATATATATATAAACTTATATAATTTGTCCCAAATTCTGAGCTGCATCTCACTTCATCAGAAAAGCTTCGGCCTATTCTTTTTCTTTTTTAATGTTAGTCAGAAAAGGTGCCGTTGCACCAAGATTCTTTCTGAAGTTAAGGAGAGCAGTTAATGTCTTTCCTTGCCACCGAGCATCACAGGTTGGCATGAAAACAATCACCAATCACTCTCTCTAAAGCAGAGATGAAAAGGGATGGGACAGATTGAATGGAAGGTTTAGTGATCTGTCAAGTTGCTTAACAGATGGCAAACACTAAGGGAAGGGTGGGAGGAAAGGACAAAGTAGGTGGGGCTTCTCCCAATACTCCTGCTAAGGCAACTGCTCTCTGAAGAAAAAAAGAACCCTATTCAAACAAAACCCAACTGAACATGGGTGAATAAGGTCATAAGGCAAAGCTGAAAGAGCAATGGTATGCTGCAAGGACACAGCTGTGAAAGTGACCAATAAACTTTCATTTCTCATGTCCAGGAGCACCCAGAAAAAGCTGCTGGGGTTATCAAAACAGTAATGGAATAAGCAAAATTATGCTGATTTCCCACGGTGCATTGCACACCAAAAAACAAACAAACAAACAAGAGAATCTGGCCTGAGAGCATTAACCAGTAAAGGCAACAGTGTACTGTTCAACAATTAATAAAGGTAGTAAAAACAGTTAAAGTCTATCTCTAAGAAACTCATTGTCATCTGAAGTATCAAAAAAACCACCTTGCAATATACTTAGTAATGGCAGATTCAGAAACATACAGCTGGCAGAACCCAACTTTCCTTCCCAGGATAAATTGACCTAGTGTGCAGCACAAGATTCAAACAGACTTTCAAAAGAATATCAAACTGGTGCTGAAATAACACATTTAATGCTCTTTTTCAGGACCAGAAAATCTACATTTAGAGGAAGCTTTACAAGCTTCCATACATAGCCTCTGTAAAAGCCAGATGTTGGGTCCTGTCTGCCAGCCCAGCCAAAAGGACCTTGGAAGGAATGCATCAAAGGGGGGAGAGATCAGTTTGAAAAACTAACAGATCCCCACAACTGACTATGTCAACAACAATTGACGATGAAGAAAGTAATGAGATAGGTTTTATCCGGAGAACTGGAAAATAAGGGATATCAGAGATTAACTTTAGGCTTAGTCAGGCATTAGCTGGGATGAGACAAAGATCATACATAGGACGTTGCACAAAAAAAGCAGTTACTGGTAGTCCTTGACTTACGACCACAATTGAGCCCCAAATTTCTGTTGTTAAGTGAGATATTTTAAGTGATTTTTTTTGCTCCGCTTTACAACCTTTCTTATCACAGTTGTTAAATGAATCATGGCAGTTGTAAAGTTAGCACAGTTATTAAGTGTATTTGGCTTCCCCCATTGACTTTGTTTCTCAAAAGGTTGCAAAAGGCGATCATATGACCTTGGGACACAACAACAGTCGTAAGTACAAACCAGTTGCCAAACATCTGAATTTTGATCACGTGATCATGGGGATGCTACAAAAGTCTTGTAAAAAAATGGTCACAAGTCACCTTTTTTCAGTGCCGTTGTAACTTTAAATGGTCACTAAATGGAACTGTTGTAAATCGAGGACTACCTATACTATATCCATTAGGGGAAACTAATGAGTACCAGTTTAAGTACCTGCCCGGTATTTAAACCTGAGGGATTTATTTCTAGATCGAAGGAGTGATGGTGATCCTTTGAATTCTACGCAAGATCATTAGGATCTTGCCCATCTCAGTCAAGTAGAACTCTTCCACTCTGTGCCCGGCTCCTACCCTCATACTTGGCAAAATTGTCTTTTTGGTGACAGAAAAAAATCACTCTTCAAACTTTTTAATTCCCTTCTTTTTATTTATTTATTTTTTTAAAAGTGGGGGGGGGACGCGGGAGAAGGCGTCAGCTCCCCAAACCTTGCGAGTAGCATTTCTCACTCCAAGATCGAAGGAAGACGCCAAGTTAGTACGGAGGTGGATCCCAACATTAAAAACGACAGCTTATGCAAATCCTGCAGGAATGGCTAATCAATCGGGCGGGGTGTGTGTGTGTGTGTGAGGGGAATCTAGTTGATCCCTGAATTGCGGTAGCTTCTGTCGGAATGTGTGTTGCGCGTAGAACTCCACGCTCGTCCGGAGAGTCAGCATGACATCACAGCGGCTCCTAGTCCTTGAAAACCTTGAGGGTGAGGAGCTGAAGGAACGGGCTGCTTCTGCCCATCCTCCTCCTCCTCCTCCTCCTCCTCCAGAGCCGCCTCTATAATTCCGTGTAGACGTGAGGAGGGGGCAGAGGCAGAAAAAAAAAGCATAGCCAGGCAAGGCGAAAGAAAACAGCCGCCGCAGCAGCAGCTGTTATATGGGTGATTAAGTAATCCTCATAGCTTTTCTTTCCTTCTCTCGCTTCTTGTTGCTGTGCCGAGACTGCTCCCTGGTGTAATTCCGAGGTCCAAAAAGAAAACGGCCTTTTTCCCGGCGTGCTGGTGAGAATGAATGAACGAGAGGGAGGACGGCCAGGCTGACTTGTTTTGAAAAGAACAGGGCACATCAGTAAAAATGTGACCGTGCCGGAGGAGTTCGGCGGAGAAGGGATGGAGCAGAGAGGACCTTCCAGGGATAGCATTTAAAGACGTGGTGGGCAAAGGTTGCTGGCGAGAAAGCCCACGGAGCAAGCGAAGAGGGAAAAAAAAAAAAAAAGGAAATGGAAATGGAAACTCTCCTACAGCACGTTACTTGAAGTCAAAGGAAAGACACCGCGTCCTCTTTGGACCGTTACTTTAAAAGATAATCTCTCTGGGTAAGTTTATTTTGCAGTTTGCACAGGACGTGGCTTAAGACAAGTTCCCACACGCGACTTGGGATGGATTTATTTGGACCCCAACCCTGCCTTCCAACTCCAGGGATAACGCAAGTAAAGCAGGAAGCTTTTTGAAAGAAAATAAATAAAAGAATTAAAAAAACAAAATCTTGGGGACCTGACATGCGGGAGGAGGTGGGAGTCCTAAATGCTTGCATTTAATTTTCAGAGATGGAGTTTTCCCATCCAACTGACATAATAACAGTGATCATAAATATATTTATTTTCCCTGTAGTGATCGTGAATTAAATATGTTTATTTTTCCTGCTAATTACTTGTCTGGGTTGTCTCCTAGCTTCAAAATGTAGACTTATATTAGCTATAAACTAGAGAACAAAACAGACTGGGAGAAACCTTGAGAAAATTGAGTAAAGTTGTATATTGTGCTGCTTGCCCTATCATACTGTCAGCTGAATGATCCACATTCCCACCCAGTTTTTTAAACAAGCAGATTTTCAAAAAGTTATGTTTACCTGGAACAATAACTTTTTTAATTTATTTGCCTTGGTAATTGAACTAATAGGAAAGCAAAACAATCATATTCATTTGGTTCCACAGGTTATGTAGTTGAATAATGACTGCATGGGATATTGAGGGAAACTGATGTTCCATGTTTGCAACTTACCAAACCTTAGACTGTAGGAGAAGAATGCTCTGGTCTAGTTTCAAATCGCTGCTGCCACCATTAGAAATTAAAATAAGTAAACAAATAAGAGAAGATTGGCAGTGATGTTCCTAAAAGGGAATCTTGCTATCCAGAAGTCAATCTTGCTAGATGAATACCTCTAGGGAAATTTCTCTTATATTTCTTTATAAGCTAGCCTCTCATTCTTCCAGAGTAACTACTGCACAAATATAAAATCCAAACATTTTAATTCCCCATTTCCTATTAGTTATGCAACCTACGTTGTATGTTGCATGCTAATCAGATGTTAAATTCCAATGTTTCTCAAATAATGGAACTTATTTGTAACCCACTGGCTACAAGATTGGCTTATAAGGATTCCTACCACCCCAAAATCTCTTTCTTAAGAAACAATGAATTCTTGATCCAGGACTCTGAGAGTTACTATTTCTCTTTGTTAATCTATTTGGAATACAATCTGTGGGAGATTAATATCCTACTCTAAAGAAGTTTCACTGTGTTAGAAGAGAACCATAGTCCCAAGTTTTATTGAAGTGAAAAGCAGTCTACAGGAATAGAATTAGAATAGAATAGAATAGAATAGAATAGAATAGAATAGAATAGAATAGAACCTTAGAGGTCTTCTAGTCCAGCCCCCTGATCAAGCAGGTGGACCCATACCATCTCTGACAAGTGACTGTCTAGCCTCTTCTTAAAAATCTCCAGTGATGGAGTGCCCACGATTTCTGGGGGTTAGCTGTTCCACTGGTTAATTGTCCTCACTGTCAGGAAGTTTCTCCTTAATTCTACGTTGCTTCTGTCTTTGTTCAGTTTCCAACCATTGTTTCTTGTCCTTCCCTCTGGTGCTTTGGAGAATAACGTGATCAGTTCTTCTTTGTGGCAGGCCCTCAAGTACTGCAATACTGCTGTCATGTCTCCCCTATTTCTTCTTTTCTTAAGACTAGTTAGACCTTTCTATAGTCTATAGCTAAAGTCTATAGTTTTCCAATTCCTATGAATGACTTTCAAATTGCTATGAATGTAGGGATTGAAAATGTTCTTTCTACCCCTAGTTATATTCAACATTTCTCCTCAGATTAAACTTGCAGCACACTCTGCCACCAGTTCTGAGATTTAGAGCCACTCTTAGATACCCAACCCAAGTTTATGGTTATTAGAAAGCCAATCATTCATATTTTAGCACCACCTGAAAGAGAGCGCATCTTATCATGCTGCTGAATTGCTATCCCAATCTCATCACTATGGCAGAATTAAAGCCTGCAAATTAGTTTTAAATATAAATAATAATGGCTGAGTCATGCACTACTACTTTGTCATCAACTCCCATATCTCTTTACCAAAATTATACCTTAACAAGTGCACCTTAAAATAAACAACTCATAACATCAGCAGCCCCAATAAGCACCTCTAGACTGCCTAGATGCTGTCATATGTTCTGGATGGTTTGATAAAATGGTCATCAGTTTCCTTACTTTATGTTATGATGCAATGTTTGGAAAATCGTAATGAGTTTTAAAAATGGAAGCAAGAATCTAACTATCTCTTGACATAGGCAAAAATAAGTATTATTCTTGTCGCATGATTTACCTGCAGGAGTCACTATTGCAATGGCAAAATGTCTACTACTACTACGACAAGTGTTGACCAATTACAAGTCCCATAACTTTCCACTATGTGTCTCTTGGAAAGTTGTGTACAATAAAGGTCATAGTAGAAAGATGTCCAGATTAATGTTCTACTCAGTAATTAGATTTGTTTCATAAGGTTAGTGTTTGTATTGTTTCACACAGACTATATTGATTTGGATATATGCAGGTTAAATGATTAAGGTGATAGTTTTAAGCATATTTACCTGTAAGAGCCAGCAAACTTGATATTTATTTATTAAATTTATATGCCATCCATCAATTTGATGTGATTTCCTTCAAATAACATGATACAAGTCGTATTATGCATTACTTAAGATTTAACATGGAACCATTAACACTATGCTGTGCACAGTGCAGAATTTTTTGGTAGAAAACATCCAATATTATTAAAACGAGTTTTTCTCTTGGGGAATTCCTCCTAGTGTTTGAAAAGTTTTCCAAATAAAATAAGAATTTGTACAAGACAAATATTTCTATCTCCGTAGAATATTAACAGCAAATTATTTCTTTCAGGTTTTTGTCCTTCCTATTTGCAAGACATCTGAGCATTGTTTTTATTTGAGCAAGGGTACTCATATTGTGTATAAGAAGTATTTGACACCCCCCCAGGTATCTCATTGGACATAATTACTGAGTTCAACCTTGGTAGGCTAAGTAAGTTGATCTTTTCAATATTTAACCTAAATTTTAAATAGCGTATTAATAGACTTCATAGACTCATGAAGAAATGGGAATCTTCATTAATTTAAATATATTTTGAATTATATACTAAAAATAAATCACTGCCTATAAATAAGGATTTGGCTGAACTCCCTCCCTCCCTCTCTCCCTCCCTCTCTCTCCCCCCTCTGCCCCTCCCTCCCTCTCTCTCCCTGTCTCTCTCTCCTCCTCTCTCCCTCTCTTTCTCTTCCTTTCTCTCTCCCCCCTCTCTCTCTACCAAACTCTTGCTCACACACTATAGTTAAAATAACAATATCTTAACCCAATGTTCAACTGCAGTCATTTTCTTAATAGAATGAATCTCTCTGTAGGAAAATACACATGAATTGTGATAATTGTAATGTTTTGAATTGTAAAGTTTGGCCTGAATATCTTTTTTCTGGCATTGCAAATGCAAAGATCAGACTGTTTATACAGCTGGATTTCATTTAGCTTGTCAATTTATAGATATCATTATCTTTCCTTCCAACTGAAAATTTAGTTACCTACTATGTGCAATTGCTAGTAAAGTGTAATTGTGTGTTTATAGATAATATAAACCAATGTCCCTGTTGGATATTTGAAATACAACAGAGAGCTAAACTTTTATATAGCTCAGAAAAACAGGGGCAGTCATTTCCTATTTCCAAATTCGATAGAGCCTCAACTAGCAAAAATCAAATACTTAATGGCTGGCTGGAAGCCAGACCAGACAGATATTGCTGCTGGAAAGAACGATGTCTGGACTGAATTTCATTAAGACATTATGTAAAAGCATGCTATTGTACCTGAGCTTTGTCTTGGAATAATTTATATTTCATATTGGCAAATCCACCATTTCTGCTAATAAGAAAGTAGCATGGTTTTATTCAGTAGGGAAGGACGAAAATACTCTACTTTCGCACACAAAAGACATGCAGAAAAGTATATACCCATAAAAAAGAAAGGAAGAGAAAATTCCCTTAATATTGTTGTATACAAAAGTAGAATTTAAGCTATAAAAAGAGACAGTGAAAAAATGAATACGATGCCTACTAAAACAAAACAGGATAAAAGTTTTCAATAACTCTTTGCATACAGACGCAAGGACCATGCTTTTACATTGGCTTACATTCCAAAATGTTAAACCTTCAATTAGGTTATTTTATTTCATATGTTTCCCAAGAGAACATATTTAGATGAGGGCAGGTCCACATAGACCTCTCCTACTTCAGTGGCTATTTTTTCTATAGTTGTGAGTTCAGATCTTAGTTTCTGTAATACACAGTTGAGCTGGGTAGTTTTTTCTTCTTTAGCCCATCCTATTAAGCCGTCTTCGGATATTCCCAAGAACAATATCTACAGGTAGTGAAATAGGGAAAAAGTCCTGATCAAAGCTTCTGCCCTTTTTTTGCTTACACAGAACTGTATGAAATTCATTCCCTCATATAAAAAAAATTATAAGGAGTTGATTGAGAATACCACTGTGGTGGTGATTAAAGAATTTTTATCCATAATAAATACATTAAATCCACCCCTTTTCTGTCTACATGCAGTTCATCCTGAGTTCTGTTTTTCTAGACACAATTAAGTGGAATTGACTAGGTTAAGTAGAAGTACCTCAGAAAGGAAAGATTCATAACAGACTGGGCTTTTATGGAACAAGGAGCCATAGAACCTGCACCAACTCAACTACCCACAAATAAACTATTTATATTTTTGCTATGGAATTTGGACTGTTTCCACATATTCATTTCCAATAGTCTGGGAGCTGCTTTTTTAAGTGGTGATGTATTAATAACTTGCCTCCAAGTAAAGTTCCTAAAGAGTGAGAAAGACCTATTCAATTATTGTACTTATGGAAAGCGTCTGTATTTTTATGCATTGCACTATTCACAAGTGCATTCTTTGAATATGATGAAACAAGACTTTATATAGGATCCACTGTACGGTATTCGCTTAGCAAATCTCTAATTCCAACCTACCAATCAATATTACTTTGTGCATAACTATAATTTAATTTGTAGGCCATATATTGTATGACAGGTCATATATATACTCTTCAGAATAATCACTCTAGAAGTTATAGGGACTTATACGCACTTACTACCTAGATAGATGTGAGGTACCCAATAGTGAGCACAGAGTTCTAAACAGAATAGCAAACTTGTACTTGATAGTTTTAGACATTTATACTGTAGAACAGGGGTCCCCAACCCCTGGCCAATGGACTGGTACCGGGCCACGGCATGCCAGTAGCCGGTCCACACAAACAAGCAAAGCGCCATCTGCTGGATGCAGGCAGCACACAAAACCACGCCTCCTCTGGTCCATGGAAAAACTTCTCTCCACGGAACCAGTCCCTGGTGCCCAAAAGGTTGGGGACCTCTGCTGTAGAACTTTAGCACTGCAGGGGTGTCTGCTGATCATGGAATAGAGTGTGAGATGATACCATTATTGATTCTTGGTGATATGAATGCACCAGACATATGCATACAGACATATCTACTCATAAACCACTGAGTGCAGATACTCTGTACAATTACTGATGAACTTGAAGTCCAGTTGCTTAAATCAGCTTAGTACATGGTACTTAATATTGGATCCCAGATATTATTGGCTTTCAACTCCTATCTATCTTTCACAATACTTGGGATCTTGGGGAGCTGTAGCATATTCTCCTCTAGGAAGCTAAGATTGGAAATCAGTATGTCACGTGGAAGGAGGCACCTTGGACGTTAACTATTAATTAGGTAAAATGTGTCCATAAATTAATTTCAATGAAAGATCATGACTACAAATCTACCTGATGAGGATTTTCACCTTGGTTACATCTGTAAACAATCTTGAATCCTTGAAAAATCAGAGTGACAGTTTCTTCTCCAGATACTGTATTCCATTATTATTATTCTCATTGTTTTTAAGAAATAATTATGCCCACAAATTTCTCTTGTCAAAGTAGATTCAAAGCTTCTTGGCTGTTTTTATGGTGCCTTATTCGTTTGAAAATAGATTGAGACATATTCTTAAACTGTTTAGCCTTAGGTTAGACCTGTTTTTTATCTTTGATCAGAGCAGTGATCATGATAAACAAGGATGTTCACAACTTTAGCACATAAGCTCAGAATAGGGTCTTCCTTATCCACCCAACTCAGAGTGCCTAACTGCCAATCATATATTGTGCATAAATAAATATATATCTAGATATGTAAATAATTTGAAATCCAAAATCATATCCCTGATAGAGAAAGAGATCTTTCTCTCCCTAATAATGGGAGTGGCCATTTAAATCTCTTTGCTATTGTGCAGCTAATATCTTTGGAAATGTACTGAAATACCACTTCTGTATTTAGAAATAGCAGTTAGTAGCAAAATGCTTGTGTAAGCTTTACTAATGGGAGAAGGAAAGAAGCACTATCTCTTTCAATTGTTTTTATACAGTTTGTGGTCATAATATGGATTGGCTCAAGATGTTTAGTCTAAAGCAAAGCAATATCAAATCTGTTGTTTTTCCACTTTGAGCAAATCCTAATAGAAAAGAGATAGAGAACAAAGCATCAACTCTTGAATGCCATGAAATGTGTGAAGGAGAACATTTGGCATCCTTTAATAGCACCCAAGAGTGTGCTGGAAAATGCAGTAATCCAACACAGTGTTGATACACTGAGAATGACTTCATGTTTCAAAGAAGTTGAAAGTGTAATAGGGTGTGGTGAACATAACCAGTGGCAGAAGTAATGTGCAATAGCCAGAAATTGAGTAACATAACTCACAAAGCTCCAAATGGCTAAATGGATGTGAGGCTTTAATTTACTTTGCACAATAAGAAAGCTTGCAGACCAGTATTTGTCAATCTGGGCGACTTTAAGGTAGGTGGACTTCAATTCCCAGAATCCCCAGCCAGCCATGGTTGAGAAATATAAATTGGTCCTAATGCAATGAGAGATGGAGTGTTCTTCAACAGTTGCCATCCATCTTTTGTAATTTGTAAGCTAGCAAAGGAGAGCCAATGATAGTTATTGAAAACGGGTTCCAAAGTCAAATTGCTCAATTTTATTCTTATTTAAACAAAATCTAGTCTCTGTAATTTAGGCCTGTTAGAATAAGGCTGCTTTCTTTCTTACATGTCATAGTTCTTCAGGGCCCTATTTAATCCCTGATAAAATATTGAAATATTTCTTTTAGGAATTATTGATCTTCTCTCCTCCTTTCCCCGAACCTGTTATGTTTTGTTAACTTTTAAACTGCAGTTCTTTAACCAAACAAAATACTTTCTATGGGGTACTGTCCTAGTGCATAATAAAGTAGAACTACTACTTTTGTGGATTGCAAACTCTGCTAATCTTGAAGAAAACTAAAACTGTATTTGCTTTGAAATAACTACATTATATTACTGATTCATATTCAACTTCATATAATAACCAATATCTGAACATTATTAGTTTCGATCTCAATTCCTTTTTATATACACTGCTGCTAACTCTGGTACAATGCACCTGTTCATGTGATTATTATTATTTTCCTAAGTGTAGAACTTTGTATTAGACTGATTGATTTTCATTTCATATTCAGACCAGTTTCCTGTTTGGAAATAAAAAAAGTTATTTCTTCCTGTAGGTAATCAATATATTCCATATCAAGAAAGTGTGAGTTTATATATCTCCTGCTATTCAGTTTATAGTTGTCTCAAACTTTAAATTGTTGCAGGCCAGCTCATCTTATGATATATTCAGATGAAACTAAGTTCAGCCTTTAATCATAAATCAAGATTGTGAAGATGGAATGGTATGCTAGAATATGTCATATTGCTGCCTTAGGAGAAGAGTAATGATTTGATGAAAACCAAATACCTTTATTTGTTATGTAGTACTTTGTAGCAAATGTATAAATGTACATGTAAGCACATGGGTCATACATCTTACTTTGCCATTTAGTTAGGGGAGAGCCAGTTTTAAACATGAAAAGAAATAGTTTTGGATCACAGTGTTTTTGTAGAGTGATATTTTTTTTACAGAGTGACAAGCTTGGGTATGCAATAAACTTTGAGTTGTCTTTAAGGACAGAGATTTTAACAATTCCTCTTTTATAAGGTCATTTCTGACCTAAAGCACAGTATCCATGCCACTCAAAAACTGAAATGCAAGCTAAAACCAGAAAATCCAGTCCTTACTCATTTGGTCTTTTTTTCCAACCACTGTGATGCACCTATTTCTTAAGAGAACAGAATTTCAGAAATACATGGAGATATGCTGGTTTTATTTGGTTTTATTTTATTTTCCATTAGAGAAGAAATTAGTAACTGGTGTCATTGGAAGTTTGCTCTTCTGGAGGAGAGAAGAGAGAAGAGAAAAAACAAAGATAAAATGTGGCTGCAAGTATTTATCTCTCTATCAGTCCTACAAGACACCATTGAGATATGCATACATACATATGCCAAATCTGATCTGCTATTACTCAATATTTATAGCCCAGCCCAGCTATACTGTATTTATATTCATGGATATTAAAATACAAAACTAATGTAAAAGACAACCACACATGAATTTATATAGATGTTTCATATATATATTTAGATTTTTTCCCCAAAAATATTTACTACTAAAGTCCAGAACCAGATTTCACAACCAAGATTACTCCAAATCATTCCAATATAAACACCCCAAATAGCTTTTAAAAATTGAAATGCAACAAAGTGGAATTATTTCTGGAACTTCAAGAAACTTTACATTAAAAAGAGTTTTTTATAACTATAAGATAACTAGTGGATTATGAAGAGTTGCGGTCATAGTGCTTTCCTATTATTAGACTATTACAAACTTTTTTAAAATATACATTTATGGCCCCTTTACTTTTCCAGCCACGATAATGGTAAATATGTACAACATATGTACTGTAATATTCTAATGTACTTTACAAGTGATAGGCAATAAGATTCATCCAGTGATTCATAGGTATGTATATGTTTATATTCTGTATGGTGTAAAGGTCTGCAAAAAAATTTTAAATCACTAAGAGTATGCAAAATACTTTGAATCTGAAACATTTTGAGTGTAAAACAACTATTTGAGTTATTAAAAAATGTTCCAACTATGCCACAAGTATCAATTTAGGACAATATCACAAATCCCTTCTGATTTCTGGGATAGCCAGGACAACCAGAACAATATGCTTCAAACTGTTCTGAACTCAGAAAGTATTCAGATTTAAAATATTTTGCATTTCACTAATAATTTCTAAGAGATGAATTAAAGGCACATTTTTAAAGAACCTGAATCTCAGGAAACACTACTACTCTTAGAACCTTTCCCTGAGACATTTTAAATTTCGGTAGAATGAATCTGTCTAGATCGGGTGTAGGCAACCTTGGCTCTTTTATGACTCATGGACTTCAATTCCCAGAATTTCTGAGCCAGCCTGGCTGACACAGGAATTCTGGGAGTTGAAGTCCACGAGTCATAAAAGAGCCAAGGTTGCCTACACCTGGTCTAGAAGTTGGTAGTATTTGCAGGAATAACACTTTCTAAATTTCTAATGGGTATACAGCCTACAGAATGTAAATAAAGCCTGCAGAACATATGGTCATTCAGATTTTGGACACTATTTCCCAGCAACTTTGGTCATGAGCTGTTTTGGTTAAGTAATGATTGTTCAGCTCCAATTCAAGTCCAAAATGAAAGGAATTGATACAACATCACAATAAGCACTATAGGGTATCATAAGTCATATTGTATTCTGTAATATAAGGTTAGTTCTTTTCGATGTGTTTTCAATTGTATGAACAATACATAATGAAAGAATTTTAACTTTAATTTGAAACAGGAAAAAGAGACAATTAGAATCAAAATATTATTTATCAGAGATATCATTCCTCCTGTTTTACTTTCATTTACCAAAGTTGTCCACTTACCAGCTGTTCTCCTTAATAGCCACTGAGCATGTGTGCAAACACATGCTGCTGTTGGAGACTGTGCATTTGCATTGCCTGCTCCCTTTTATTTTTTACAAGCAACCTTAATGTTGCATTAATGCAAGTCTCTTGGCTGCAAGAGGGAAGCAAATAATACCTCAGAAACTTGATTGTGTTGTTGGCAGCCATACAAAAACAGCAGTAAATGTAATATATATGGACTTCACCAAAGCATTTGATAGTGTCTCACAAAAACTTACTGGGAAAATTCAATTAAATCAAATTGGCTCAGAGCAATGACTTGACACATGGTCCAGAATGGGGCCAAAACCCATTTTCAAATCTCGATGATACATTTTAAAATATTGACTTGTAATGTCTTGGGGATTGTCTAGGTGCTTGGCCACAGTTTTGTTTAGTGATTCAGCTTATGTCTTTATTACTTAATAGGAGAGACGTGATTCAGAAGAGAAATATTTGATTTGCAGATTTTAAAAATATGAGTACAGGCATTAAAAGGAATCATGGGACTGAGTGTTTTTGGTAATAAAAGCAATAAAGGAATTGTACATTGTGCCAAATTTAGCTCATCAGTTATTGATATCTTGCAATAAACCTCAAGCAATTCATTGGAACAATTATTCAATTACTTCAAGGTATAGTCCAAAAATGATTTCTGTGCAATTAAACTCTAAATGGTGTTCTGGTATTTGGAGTATAATTTTATGTATAATTTTGTATATGTAATGATAGGATGTTCTATAGAACACAACAAGGTTATTATCCTATTCACTAGGCCAAATATTCCATCCAAAGGGATATTTAGAAAGGTACAATCGACCAAAGAGTCAATGCAATTAAACTCTTAACAGCATTGTAGTAATTGGGAGTATAATTTTATCATTTTATGCATATAATAAGAGGAACCTCTTTGTGACACAATTACATTATTATACTATTGGGCTAGGTTAAATATCGTATTATTT
Organism: Bothrops alternatus; assembly: GCA_034064705.1. Lineage (NCBI taxonomy): Eukaryota > Metazoa > Chordata > Lepidosauria > Squamata > Viperidae > Bothrops > Bothrops alternatus. The sequence continues at coordinate 3,520,013 of JARGCV010000085.1, forward strand.
GTGAAGTGTCTAGCCTTTTAGGTGGAGAAAAGAGAGCAGAATTGTATTTTTTGGTCCAATTTTTCAATTCATCCTCAGAAAATGGGTACCACAAAAAAGTTTGATTTTTTGGGGGTTATCAGTTATTGCTATATATATATGTTTAGGCTCTGGCCTGTCAGAAAGCTGAGTTGTCTTTTTCTCTTTCTTTCTTTCTTTCTTTCTTTCTTTCTTTCTTTCTTTCTTTCTTTCTTTCTTTCTTTCTTTCTTTCTTTCTTTCTCTCTCTCTCTCTCTCTCTGTCTCTCTCTCTCTGTGTCTCTTTCTTTCTTTCTTTCTTTCTAAATATGTGTATATTGTGACAGAACTAGTGATTATTGCTGGAGGATTGGTACTACACGCCCTTCCATATGGTCATTAAATTAAATAAAAATGGTAAAGAAGTCCCTGCAGAATTTACTCAGCTAGTTAATGCCAACTATGATGCTCATCTCTGTTTCAAAGCCATTGAGCTAGCATCATCCAGTCTATTTAAGTATCATGTGACCAGCATGATGTCTTGGAGTTTTCTATCTCCATTTACATGCTTTTGAACTGCTAGATTGACAGGAGCTGGGGTGAGAACAAGAGCTCACCCCATTGTGTGGTGTTCGGGTCTCAAATCTGGGCTGCTGGCTTTCCATCCAACAAATGCAGCATCTTTTTATTATAAAACATTCAATTATGCCAGATGCCTGATTTAGAAATTGCTACTTAAGAAATGTTCAGGGAACATTGGTATGTATTAAAAAAAACGGTCACATCTTATTCTTTATTATGTTTTTCATGTCTCCAGGAATTAGATTTTAATTTTTCTTTTTTATGGAACTTTTTTTATAAGTTCAAGAAAGCAACACAAATTTTCTCACTAAACATTTTCAGCATGTGATAAAAAGGCCCCTCCCTGTATGTCTATAGATTTTATATAATGATAATAAATTTGAAAACCTTTGGAGAGATTCAGTGTAACTGCTTTATTGGGGGAAAAAGTACATAATCAGTTCCTGGAGAAAGTAGGGTTTTCTTTAAGAAGGGAACGTATTCATGAGATCACAGGTTAGGAAGGCTCACAACTTCAGTATCCTTGAAAAATGGCTATAGTGTAGTGATAGTAATCTGCTTCCTTATCCAGTTGCTCTAGTGCAGGGGTAGGCAACCTCGGCTCTTTTATGACTCGTGGACTTCAACTCCCAGAATTCCTGAGCCAGCATAGCTGGCTCAGGAATTCTGGGAGTTGAAGTCCACGAGTCATAGAGGTTGCCTATCCTTGCTCTAGTGCAATGTAACATAATATGCTATACGGAATGCAAAGAACAAAGCAGTCACATGGTAAGACTGCAATAAACTTCCTTCCCCAACATAGTTTTTGGACTTAGGTTGAGAAAATGTTTGCACACTGCAAAAAATCATGGTAATTTAATTATAATTGAACAAACTATATTTTCTGGGTCTGTACAATAGACTGATCCATAAAGCATAGAACCATAACGACTTGGTTTGTAGAGTATCCTAAGCAGAGTTAAATAGATTGTGTTATCACGTGAACATGTGAACTAAGTAAATATCAGGGTCCACACTAGACTCAGAACCAGAAAGTCCTGCATTTCCTGACCTAGTACTTTCTCATTCTGTTCCCTTTCTTTATCCTGACAATTGATTTGATTTGATAGTTAAGATGAATGACGAAGGTTTATCCAAATCAATTATCTATGTCAGTGGTGACGAACCTATGGCACACGTGCCAGAGGCGGCACTCGGAGCCCTCTCTGTGGGCACACGTGCCATTGCCCCAGCCTTGCCTTCCCCCACGACCTCTCCTCTCCAGCAGCCCCCCTGGAGGAGAATCACCCTTGAGCGTGGCCCACGCGGAGCAGCACAGCCAAGGACATGGTAGCCAGACAGTGTGGACAAGACTCTGCCCTCACACCCCATCACGCACAGTTGATGCTGCGGGGCGCAGGCAGAGGGCGTGGCCGCCATGGCACTGCTGGGCTGCCTGGGCGATCTGCAGCGGGCCCTGGAGGCAGTGAGTGGCCCTGCAGGCAGACAGGGCAGAGGACAGGGTGGGGGCGAAGCAGGGGCGGGGCAGGGGTGGAATGGGCCAGTTTTTGGGCACTTGGTCTCTAAAAGGTTCGCCATCACTGATCTATGTTGTGCAGCCTTAGAGAAGTCAGCCTTGACTCTTTAAGTTATAATTGGTAAAATAGTCTCTAACTGAGTTGAGCTGTTTCAGATTAAAAAAAGAAAAAAAAATAACCAAAGGCAATCATTCCATTTTTGAACCACTTGCCTTTTATCATAAGAGGAATGTTTAAGCTGTTACATTTTCCCTTTTCAAACCTTAGCCCTGCATTAAAGAAATGTGAAGTTTGTTCATTGTGTCCTTTGTTACTTGCCTACATCTGATCCACTGTCAGGTATGCTGGGCAAGAGAGAACCGATATCTTCAAAGGAAAATGTTATTCTAATTTTTGTAATATCCCTTAATGAGAAATAAGTGAACAATGATCATTTTGTATTTGGCTCTTCAACAATTATCAAAGTTTTATCACTTTGGACAGAAAGTTTATCAATAGAGTGTGAATCGTATGGCTTATTGAAAATAATTAAAGCAGTTTTCCATCTTGCATGTAAAAGAGTGACTCCTTTCTCAGTTGATATAAAAAGTTAATTAGACAGAAAGACCGGTTTAAGATGCTTTTCCTAGCAGAAAGGAATTTTCTTGGCCTTGCTCAGAAGTCTTCTTTATGACCAAAGTCCAAAATTTGAATACTCTTCCTATCCTGCTTCTTCAAAGACCAGCTTTCACTTTCTTCAAATACCACATACTATGGCTTACACCACGGGTGTTAAACTTGCCACTTCACGTGACATGTTGCAATGTATCCTGACTCTTTTTGCATTGCTGGCAATGGGATGGGCGCGGCTTCAGTATGATGAAACCGGCCCGCGGACCGGCAGTTTGACACCCCTGGATTATACAATTCCACTCTTTGAAATTGTAGATACATCATGACAATTTAATTCACTATCCAAGGTCTTCATGGCTGCTCTACCAAGTTCGTAGTCTGCGGTATATTTTTGGACTGTTTGTTCCTTTACCATAGTCTGCGGTATATTTTTGGACTGTTTGTTCCTTTACCGTAGTCTGCGGTATATTTTTGGACTGTTTGTTCCTGTTGTTGGTTGATCAACCATAGCTAGGCAGATGCTGTCTGCCACTTTGATATCTTCACTGTTAATCCTAAATCTTGCTATTTCTGTTGTCATCAATTTGGTTTTCTTTATATTTAATTTCTGCCCTATTCTTCCACTGTTGTCCTTGACTTTTACTGCTACACCTTGCAGGTTTTCTGCATTTTTTGGCACTCTAGTGTCATCACCATAGGGCAGATTATTGATGTTCCTTCCTTCAATTTTAAAATCATGCTCATCTTTTTCCAGTCCAAATTCCCTTAATATATATTCAGCATAAAGTTTGAATTAATAATAGGAGAATATGCAGTCTTGTTCCATTCCTTTGTTAACCTGTGTTTCCCGCCCCCCCCCCATTTTAACAAAGTTATTAGGCAATGGTGAAAGTGAAAAGATTAGATGTGGAGAAGATCCTTGGCTGCAGAGGTGAAACGCTAAAGGATGTCATTAAATGACTTGTCAGCTTTACTTTCAGCTGAAAGGTTTTGGGATGTTTTGCTGGGACCAAGCATGTCACTTTTCCTTGTCTTTCGTTACAGTTTCTGCTGAAATGAGATTTTACACATGATTAGACCTGTGTCATGCCAACAAGAGGGAAAGGAATACATTTTGAGGAAACTAGATGTATATGCATGGGAGAGGAACAGGTTTTTTTTTTTTACTGGATGTATGTACCTGGGAAGTGAACAAATAATTTGAACTTCTTCAGAAATTGTGAAATTCCTTCAGGAAAGTAAGGTTGCCCTGACTGTATGTCTCCATAATTCAAAAGTTATGATGTTTTCAAAACTATTATCATTACTTCCAACTTTATACATGAGTTCTAGTTTATAATGTAAGTTCAGCCAAGGTGAGACTTTAAAATATCATTTCTTTTAATGAGAAACACTTTCATTTTATAGTTAGTTCAAATTCTGAGTTATTTTGAAATTCTTTATACACCTAGATATCATTTTCTTCATATTCATTATTTTGAAATTACATAATTAAATTTCCATCTGTCAAATTCACATAGAGGTTATCTACATTATTCACAATTTAATTTTAAACCAGATTTCTTTTTCTTTCTTTCATAGTTTAGTATGAAACTGCATGAAAGACAGGAAATTATAGCCAATTTATATTATGTTCTTCACTTTTTTACAGGTCAAGAGTGAGAAATGATGTTAAGTAATGGGGAAAAAAACCCTTGCACCATCATTTATGAGTAATAAAATTATAATCATTTAGCAGTAAATTCTAGTATGGGATATCTTACCTTTTTCTTTTGGACTATTGTGATCTCTGGATTATTACATACCTACTTGTTTTACAACTAGTTTTTCTAGATAAACAGGTGATGCTTTGATACCTATTGTTATTTGGAAAAAGCAGGAATATATTGCCCTCTAGTGCTGAAAAAAAAATCTTTTATGAAAAACCAAATGGAGTTTAATTTAAAAATTCAAAACGTGTTCCCTAACAAATATGCAGACAAATTTGTGTTGTTGCTGCTGCTGCTGATCCTGCAAGGACAACTAATTGGTTGATTTGTGCAGCACATATCCCTAATGTGATTGTAAACTCCAAGTCTTGCATGTGATTTGAGTTAAGCTGCAGGAGTTAAGCTGCAGTGATTTATCATTGTCACCATTGAACTGTATCCTCGTTTTTTTTTCTTCTTTGATTGATCTATAACTCAGTATAAAGAAAGCACTGGAAATAATAGTGCTCAATAAACAACTTATAGAAAGTTTGGAATAATCAGGCTTGACCTATCAATTGTGGACTAATTAAAAAATTACTCCCAAAAATAGAAATATCTATTTACAATTATATTTTTGTTAATTGGAAATATCTTAAATATGAATAGGATTGGATGTACAGTGCAAAATTGCCTCAAAAATGATATCAAAGAATGTTCATCAAAAAGATGTGTCAAATGGCAGGTAATAACCCTGAACCCTCTAACCCTTCAAATACATTTATTAATGACTTCTAAATAGAATAAGGATTAAACTGATTAGCCTAAATGTCCCTTTACAAATCTATAGTTGTAGAGTTGAGTAGTTAAATCATTATGAAAATAACATACTCAAATAATACAAAAGTTTGGTTCTTTTTGGCTCTTTTATTAAACAGTTAGGTTTCTCCATTTCAATGATGATACAGTTGAAGAAATTAAAATTTATATTTTTATCTTGTAAAATAGTTAAAATTACCTCAGTACATACCCTATAAAACTGACAACTGGGTAAAGTGCTGGTTTTTTTTTTACAAATCAGGATTAGTTAATAAAGGCACAACACCACAGGAACCAAGTCCAAGTTCCTGATATTTGATAATATAGCCAAGCATGATTTAGTTTAATCATAAAGCTAAAGAGAACACTACAGAGAAGTTTATTCCTACAGCACTGAGCATAAATCACATAGGAATGTGATATGAAAGTATTGTACAGGGCTGGCCTAGAAACTAGGAAATTGAGTTCTAGGCCTGCCTTAAACATCAAAGTCAGTCACCCTCTCTTAGCCAACTCACCTCACAGGATGATTTTTGTGGAGAAAACAGGAGGAGGGAGTATTGGGTGTGTTTGCTATCTTACATTGATCAAAATATAAAAAGGAGTATAAAAAAATAATATTCATATAGAACTGAGTACAAATTACATAAATACATACATGCTTATCACTTAGGTTTTGCATTACTTTTTGTTCCAGTTCTCATTCCTTAAGATGCTATTTTGCTTTAAAACTATTTCACAATAATTATCCTATGTAGAGAGTGGCAGTTTTGCATTGATTTAATTATGATCTGGCCAAGAATATAAGTTTATTTAACTGCAGAAACTCATTTAGATGGTCTGTCGCCTTTTTTGCTTCCTACCCTTCAATTATATCTAAGAAAAAGTCTCATGGGCAGCTCCATTAAGTTTTTCTAGTAGTTGGCTACTAGATCCCCTATCATGAGGGGATCTTTTGGAAGATCTAAAACAGAAGGTGGAGTAATCAGCATGAAGCCTTGGCCAAGCAGTGGCTATGCTAGAGAAATAAGAGCCCAGAAGGAGCTGAGAGTCCACTCCTCGGGTGATAGCCTGGGAAAGGCTTGTGTGTTATTGGTGGATACTTGGGACCCTCCACCCAGAGTGAAAGTCAGCTGGATGCATTGGGTGAGTCTACCCTCCCTCTGGCTGGCGAGTGAGAGGGGACAGTTTAAGAGAAAAGTTACATCATATGGCATGGAGGAAGGTGGGAGCCCTGTTAAAACTGAGAGCTTGGACTATAGTGCCATGGGGACTCCCTTCCTCATTCATCTCCCCAGAATGTCTTAAGGGAGTGAATGGAGTGGCTGGAGGGGGATGGCAGAGCCCTCTGCCTTGAGAGAGGGAGGTCAGAGGGAAAGGCCGAAGATTGCTTTAGAAAACCTAGGGTGGGGCAATGCAAAAAGGTGATGATGGGCATGGGTTGATACAGGAGCCAGAGGGCAGGCCGTTACAGATGCCCTAATGTGTGGTACCAGTGGTGTGTTCTGTCCCCCCCCAAACTCAGCCTTTGATAGCAAAGTCTCAGAAGCCCAAGGTTCGGTCACTGGTGGTGAATGCCAGGTCAGTCAATAATAAAGCTTATCCAAGACCACACTGAGAAGGAACAAGTCGATCTGGTGTGCATAATCGGATCTGCTGACTCCAGACTCTCAACTCATTTAGGATTTGGCACCGGCAGACACCCCAGGGTAGGAGAGGAGGGTTGGCAGTGTTCATTTAAGAATCTTTTTTTGGCTTTCAGGGGTCTTGCTCCCAAGTTTCTGGTTGTGAGATACTGTTCCTGAATCTGGGCTCATGGGATTATTTGGGATTGTTTCTACTATATCAGCCTCTCTGCTATATGGCAACCTCCCTGCCTGAACTGCTGGAGGCCATCTCAGGACTAGCAGTGGAGTTCCCCAGGTTTTTTGGGCCTAGGAAACTTCAACCAGCCACCTCTGCAGCCTAGAAACTCATGGCCACCATGACAGCCATAGACCTATCCCAGATCATTTTGGGTCTGACTCAGGACAGTGTCAAATGTAGGATCTTGTTGGAGCAATGCCAATTGTAAATCAATGCAAAGTGGCGATCTCTCTCAATCAGCGTCGGCTCAACTGGCACTTCAGGGCACTATTCTCTATGTCTGGACTCTTGGGTGGTCACTCCCACCGGGAGGTCTCTTCCAGTTTTCTGACCCCTAGGGACCAGCAAGATCAGTGTCTCTCTGGGGAGGGCTCCTGTTGCCCCTTGGGGGATCAGGACAGAGGCATTGGTTTCCATGCCAATGTCTTTGGCTATGGGCTGGGGTCAGCTTGGCCATGCCGGATTCCCTTCTGAGTGGGCTGGGATTCTAGTTCTGCCTCCAGCTCAGGTGCCCTCTGGCTTTGATGCAGCATCCTCCCGGTTCACCATCTCTTCTTTTTCCCCACAGGGAACACACATGGTTGCACAATCCCCACAGTAGGTTAACCCTCCAGGTGGATTGATAACGCAGATCTGGACAGAGTTAGCCTGCAATACTGTATTCTAACCACTTGCCACCAGGGCTCTTTATTGACATATAATAACATAAATATTAACTTATTTATGTTTTTAGTGTACATATACATATATCTTTTAAGATTGCAAGCTGCCCTGTGGTAAGATGGGCAGCCAATAAATTTTATGAATAAATAAATAAATAAAATGAGAATGGTTCTCTCATTTTCTCTTGTTGCCTAGGTTTTAATAATATGAATTTCTGATACCTAGAAGTATAAATTTATATAAAAATTCAGCTAATGGTGCTTATTATTGTGTCTTATAGAATTTGAGAAATGCTGTTGAACTGTACTTTTATGTAGCATGGTAAATATAGGCCTGAAGTAAATAATAGGTAGTTTGGGTAACAACTGTAAATGATAAGCATGTTCTTCACACATAAATTTTACCAGGAAGTCATCCCCTTGTCATCTTCTCTCTCGGAATCAATAAAAATGTTCATAGGTGGGATTTATTTTTCTTTTAATAGAAGTTACTAGCTTATTTAATTAACACATTTTAATTGCTGTATGGATTTTCTTAACCTATTCTAATTTCTCACTTTGTTACAGATAATGCTAAGCGTCTCCTCCATTGATTATTGGCAACTGGTGCAGTCAAAGAACACAGCTTTCAATATAGATTTCCACCTCTTTGGACTTTCAGTATCTGAAATTTCATAGTCTTCACTTTTTCCCCAATACATGAATTGCAATGGTCACATGAATATTTGGAGAGTGGTATTAATACCATCTTGTGGTCTATTTACGATGGCACTTTAAAAGGAAGAAGCCAGTTTCAGAAGTCTGGGAGAGATGAAACAAAAGAAATACACTGCAGCAAAAAAACAAAACAATACAAAGATGAATGTGATCATGAAACTTCGTAGAAGTTTCCGAACACTCGTAGTTCTCTTAGCCACCTTCTGTTTAGTGAGCATAGTCATTTCTGCTTATTACTTGTATACAGGTCACAAACAAGAAATTGCCCTCACTGATACTACAGGAGAAATGGAGTGTGAAGATCTGAAACTTTTGCCCTATAGAACCCTAGAACTTAAAACAGTGAAGCCAATTGATCCAACCAGGACTGATGCTATAGTGCTGCTTTTTGTTGAAAGCCAGTACTCTCAACTTGGTCAAGACATCATTGCCATCCTGGAGTCTAGTCGGTTTCAGTATCATATGGTGATTGCATCTGGGAAAGGGGATATTCCACCCCTGGCTGATAATGGCAAAGGGAAATACATCCTTGTAGTATATGAAAATATTTTGAAATACACATCCATGGATTCATGGAACAGAGAACTCCTGGAAAAATACTGTGTGGAATACAGTGTTAGCATAATTGGTTTTCATAAAGCCAATGAGAATAGTTTGTTAAGTACTCAGCTCAAAGGATTCCCATTACATCTTTACAACAATATAGCTCTGCAGGATTGTTTAGTAAACCCCCAGTCCCCTCTTTTGCGTATAACCAAAGCCCCAAAGGTTAAAAAAGGCCCATTACCTGGTGATGACTGGACTGTTTTCCAATATAACCATTCTACTTATCAACCAGTGCTTTTAACAGAATTTCAAGCTTCCAAACCATTCCCAGCATCACTTCCAAAGCTTAATCTCTATGCTACAGTGATTCAGGACCTGGGACTTCATGATGGAATTCAAAGAGTCCTTTTTGGAAACAACTTGAACTTTTGGCTGCACAAACTTATTTTTATAGATGCCATTTCCTTCTTGACAGGAAAAAGGCTTACATTATCCTTGGACAGATACATTCTTGTTGACATCGATGACATCTTTGTTGGAAAAGAAGGAACAAGGATGAACGTAAAAGATGTGAAGGTAAGTTGAGAATTTATGAGGCCTCCTCTCTGACAGATTTCTAACAGCCAAGTCATCAGAGTCCTAGAATTCTTCTCAATTCTGTATCTTCAGTTTTACACACATTGTCCTTAACAATTATTTAAAGAATGACAGCTAAGTGTTTAGAATATTATTTTTGATTGCCTTTTTTTAAAAAAAATCCCACATTTTTAGCATTTCATTTCTGCCAACTAGGCTCAGAACTTTCTTTCAAGGAATTCTAAACTGAATTATTTTGATTAATATGAACTTACCCATGTTCCATGAGGTGTGGAAACTCAGATCTCATCAGTTCATTCATCCACACTAGCTCGCTATTGTCATTGTTCTTGCATTCTGAATTAAAGGTAATTGAATTTATTTATACCCAGGTATCAGATTTTAACAATCTGGATTCCCTAAGATAATTAAGACAGATTGATTGGATAGACCAATCAATTATGTCTGCTGATCTTTACATTTTAGCACTAAGTCATCATCAGATTGGTGGACTCGTAGGATAATTCTGAATTTCATAGGCTCAATAGAGGAATAGTTGAAATAATATTTAAGTAACTGATCTTGTAGCACTCAAGTCACTAGAGTTTGCTTTGTGCTATGTTCTAATATTAAAATGAAAGAAAATTATTTTAGCAGGTATCTTCAGGGATCCCAGAAAAGAAACTGGGAAAGACTTAGATATCTTTTGAAAATTAAACATTTACAAGTTGCACAAGCAGTATGTGTGATTAAATCCCCCGTTGGAATTATCAAAATTTGAGCAAATATCTAGTGAATTATTATTAGGTTAACCACATTTTTATGAGAAACGATTCTTTTGAAAATGCTTAGATTATTTTCTAAAATTGCATAAAATAATCATTTTCCTACCTATGTATGTAATTTATGCATGCAACCTGGCTTCTTTTTTATCATTTGATTTGTTTTGGATGTTAGCCAAGGCAACAACTGGGAAACATACATTTCAAAATCCAGTTGTTGTTTTTATGAAGCCCAACTATTAATAAAATAGTAGGATGGAATGTTAAGCAGTCCATTGTTAAATAAACAATGTATGCTTTATTAAGGATATGTAAAACATGACGCTTGGGTAGTTTTATACAAGGATTATGTTCCACTTAGGAACATGATTAGATGTTATTAGAGCAGTCTTCTGATTTTCTAGTCTTGGTTATCCATCTGGACAAACTTGATCCAAGGAATTTCTGATTTAAATACAATAGTAATTCAAATCCATATAACATTTTTGGAGAGATATTAATGTGGTTACCATTTTAGTGTTATTTTAGTTATGTATTGCTGTCAGATTGTATACATAGTCAGCCTTCCCATAAGTTCTCATAGCATAGAGATATAGATTATACATTATGTGATGCGTGAAGGCAAATATACATGTCCCAGGACCGTGGTGGTGAACCTATGGCACGCGTGCCACAGGTGGCACGCAGAGCCCTCTTTGTGGGCACATGCGCCATTGCCCCTGTCCTAGGCCTTCAGTTCAGTTTTATAAAACCTTTTCGCTTTAGGCCTCCACTGCTGTGTGCAAAAAAAAACAACAGGTTCAATCAATCAATTTCAACTTGTCGCAGGGAAAAAAAAGATCTCACAAAGTTGGAATTGATTGATTGAACTTTTTAGTCCCACCGAATCTGCTGTTTCCACCACAGTCACGCCCACTCAATGGTCCATACCCACACGGCACCCGATGATACATAAGTGGGTTTTGGGTTGCAGTTTGGGCACTTGGTCTCTAAAGGTTCACCATCACTGCCCCAGGATAATGCTGCAGGATCCAATCTGAGGTGTCACTGGGACCAGTGATTTAATCTCCCAAGCTTTCAGACTCATGCTGGAGCCCATGCAGCACAGCCCATCCAATCTGTGTGTTCTCTTACATATTTGGTGAGAGAGAAGTTCCTGAGGATGGGCTCCAGCAAAAGTCCAAAAGCTTGGAAGATCCAGCTGGGACGCCAAGGTTCAAGAAGTGGTGCATGGGGTGCTTTGGGGATGGGGAAGACCTTGGGAGGCCTGGGGTGAAGAAGCCTGGACCTGTGCTAGGACTCCCAGGCCACCCCTACATCTGAGTCACCCAATGCTCCAGTTAGTAAACTGCTTAACAATTACAAGGGAAGAGCAGAAGTTGGGACTATTAAATGAGGCAATAATGTGACTTGTGACTATAATGGGTAGGCTCCGTTATGGTTGTAACCTGAGATTATCTGTACTTTGGAGATTCTGCTAAATCATTTTCTAAACAGGAAGTAAATTAAATAGAATCATTCAAAACCAGACAATCTAAACCAGTGGTTCTTAACCTTTTTGAAAGAATCGCCTCCTTGAGCCAATGAGCAAGTTGTCATCGGCCCCTCCCCCAACATAACCTCTCAATCACAACATAGGAAATAATTCTTCAATTTATGCAAACCCTTTTTTTGTGTTCTTTAAAATTGTCATCAGGACATATCAATGCAAATAATTTATTTCCAGTCTTTTCCCCATATCTCCCATATTCTGGCCAATGGCGTGCCACTGTATGGGTAGAGGCTGCTGTGCAACACGCATGAAGATAAGCGATTTGTATTCACATATGTATGGTGTTCTGTACTGAAGCTAGCTGGAGGAACATTTGAAAACACAATTCAATCCGCTAATAGCGAGCGATCTGATGTTTTTGTACGACAGATATACAGAGATTCATTGTACAAAGAAGTCTCAACAGTGTCCCCAAAACTTCTCACTCCATCGCCCCCATATCACCCCCTTTTCGTTCCTTTGCCCCCACATTGCCCCTTTTTGTTCCATCGCCCCCCTGAAAAATGAAATCGCCCCCTGGGGGGCGATATCGCCAAGGATAAGAACCACTGATCTAAACGACCAAAGCCTCCTTCAGGAACTTGAAAACTTTTTATAAATGACATTAGGCAAGTAATTAGATTGGGGAATTTGTGATAGTCATTTTCATTATAATACTCTCTCTCTCTCTTGGTATATTTTCTTAGCTTCTTTGCTGTCTTAGAAATGACAGGAAGAAATCTCTCCTGTTCTTTCCCACTTCATATTAAACTAGAGAACTTCATAGTAGTTTAATTATATTTTTTAACTATTGGTTGCTGTTTTGAATTTTGAATGGTACTTTTTAAAAAATATTCTTAATATACTTTAGTATATTGGTCTTAAACATGGGGACAATGCACACACATACAATGTACATTAGTACTATATCATGCTTCTTATTTACTTTTCTACAACACTAAACTTGTAGTTTGACAGTAAATATGTCAAAGTTGTAGTAAGATGTTATAAAAGTATTTTTAAAGACTATCTAAGTGGGAACTAGCAGTTGCACCATAATGTAAATGCATAATCCCTATCCTGTTTAAGTTAAACCAAGGTTTTATTTGGGCTGTGGAAGGATACAATTGGAAGTGAAAAGCCCAATAAATCAAAACAGTGAATTTGCCTCCAGAGGAATGAAATAAATCTATCCAACAAGGTAAGGCAAACCAGGAAGAGCTACTGCTCTTGAAAATAACTACTCAAAAATAAGGTTTTAGTCTTCTCTAGAAAGCATTTTAAGTCCCCTTTTAGATGGAAAATTAATACAAAGCCTATTAATCAGTTAAAAACTTGAGTCGTGCATGTTCAGATTTCCAACTGCTAGATTAATCAATTGAGCAACTCTCTAGAAAGGACCTCAAAGCATCCAACACAATCCTTAAATATGTGTGCCATCAGGGCAACAGCTACATTGCTGCAGCAATTAAATTACATAAAGCTTAAATTATATTTGTTGTTACATTGTGATCAGCTCTGTCTATAATCTGGAAGCTGACCAGTCTAAATTTCTAAAATACATACTCCATGCTCCTCGCTCAATCTCACATACGTTTACTCAGTTAGAACTTGGCTGATGTTCTGAGAATTTGACTTGACAGATTTTGCTGGAATTGGATTAATTTTTATATTTAAAAAATGAGTGGGATAGTACTGAAACTTAATTCTTTCTACTAGTGTTTTTCGTTTTTTCATTCTTCTAGTCCCACAGAGATATACATCTATAGTAGATTGGCTGAGCCCACAGGCTAAGGCTGCAAATCAGATATATTTCTAATGAGGTCCTCTCCTTAGTCTTCAGATCCTAGCCCTCAGTGCTGCTTTCAGATATCAGTTTTACAGTATGTCTTGCCATCTTCCAAAGAGATCCTCACCTGGAGTCTACCCACAATTTTTAATGTATGTGAGAAGACTTTTGCATTCTGTATTGCCTTTCAAGTAATTAAAAGGACAAATGCAAATTATTTCAAATTCATGGCTATGTAACATAGTGACTGTTGTATCTGGCCCTTCTCAGCTTAGTAAAATCCACATAAATATTTCTTTAAGAGTTTTATTTAACACATTTCAAAAGATTCACTTCAAAGCAAGCTGCTGGCAGTTTGTTGGCCGGAACGGCCAAGTCTGATTTATTTACATTTAGATTAAACATTCTCCCACCTTCCAATTAACTCACTCTTTATCTCTTACATTGTCCAAGACTTCATTAATCTTCCGTAGATTTCAAAAACACCAGAAAACTGATTTCTAACGAACTCGGTGATGCATCACACTGCATCTTGATATTAATGTTGCTCGTGACAAAGACTTAGTTCCTTCTTCCTCTTCTAATATAGTTTTCAATACGTCACTTCCTTTTTCCACTTAACTGACTCCTCCGCCTATCAAACCTTCGGAATCTCGGATCAAGCCATCTAGCTTCCTGATCCGAATCTGACTCATCACTTTGAGAGTCTGACTCATCCTGCATACAAATCTCCTCATTGTCTAGCTCGGCTGATGGGAGGGGAAAATACCCAGAGGGGCCTGGTTGTGCTTCGTCATCCTCTGATATGTACCCAGCCTGTCTAGAGACACTCACAACAGTGACACAAAGCTATAGCACTTCTTCCCTCTTGAAAGATAATCTGTCTCAGTGATGGCGAACCTTTTAGAAACCGAGTGCCCAAACTGCAACCCAAAACCCACTTATGTATCATCGGGTGCTGGGTGGGCATGGCCCATTGGGTGGGCGTGGACAGTTGGGTGGGCCTGGCTGCGATGGTAATGGCAGACTGGGTGGGACAAAAAAGTTCAATCAATTCCAACTTTGCGAGATCTTTTTTTTCCGGCGAAAAGTTGAACTTGATTGATTGATTAAACTTTTTTTTTTTTGCACACGGAGGCCTAAAGCAAAAAGGTTTTATAAAACCCAGCTGAAGGCCTAGGACTGGGGCGATGGCGTGCATGCCCACAGAGAGGGCTCTGCGTGCCACCTATGGCATGTGTGCCATAGGTTCACCATCACGGATCTATCTCATGAGATAAACAAAATCAAGCTTTATTTCTTTAAAAAATGTAAAGACCCATTGTTATTGAGGTTTAAATATTAAATTTTATTTATTTTTTAAAACAAATTTTATTGGTTTTTTAATTTCTTAAAACAAAGTATTCAGGACACACTGTGGTCCTGGGGTAATCAAACATCCTAGAACAAAACATATGTACATAGTACAATCAATACATCAAATATTCCCTCTCTTTTCCCCTTAAATAGCATAGTGTATTTAAAATATCCAATTCTAGCTTAAATTTATTCAACCTGAACCTGTTTTTAAGCTTTATAAATTTACAATACCATAATCAAATTAACTTTAAATAAAAACATTTTCAATTCAGATATCCCTTCCAAATATGTTCTACTTTCTTAATTTTATCAAAATCTTATTTATTTCTTCTTCCACTAATCTCCCCTGTTTAAAGTAAAATATTAATCTATCCTATACCTATCTAATCCATCAATTAATCAATCTTTCTAAGCTAACAAGATAATATCAGACTTTAAATCATTTCAATCCATTAAACAGAATTCAAATCTCATCCAGTTAATTATCATAACTGATAACATCCATATCATCAAATTATCACATCTTATTAAATTTCAATTAATTAATAATTCAATTCAAATCTAAAACATCTCTTCAATTTTCTTCATTCCATTACATAATAATTTTCATACAAATGAACCTAACATTCTAAAAAAACATTCTTAATATTCTAATTTTAATCCATTATATAAAAAATATCTCATTTTTAAACAAAAATATTGATCTATCCTAGACATATCTAAATGTATATATCTATCTATCTATTCTATACATGTCTAATCCATCAGTTAATCAATCTCTTTAAGCTGACAGAATAGTATCAGACCTTAAATCATTTCAATCCATTGAGCAGGATTCAAATTTCATCCAGTTAGTTGTCATAGCTAAACATCCATGTTATAAAACAAACAAGTCATCTTATTTAATAAACATTCAATTGATTATTAATTTAATCAAAATCTAAAACATCTCTTTACTTCAAACTCATAATCTTAATCCTTACATCAGTCCATAGTTCTAGGCTGCCTTTAATCCAATATATGAAATTTTAAATTTCATTTTTCAGTTTTATTCTAGGTTTCCTCTTATGCCAGGCAGGTTTCCATAGCAAAGCTTCCCTTCCAGGTGATGACTCTCTTTTTGTTGCTTGTAGTGTCATTTGATTCAATGGAAACCATCTTGGTCTCTGCATTGGCCCTCTGTTTCTCTTGTCCATAAAGCCTCATTGCTTGAGAAGTTCAAAACTCAGTCTTTACTTTTCCTGGTCTTGCTTATAGGGCAAGGTAAAATTCTCTTTATTCTCAGTTAAGTCCTCTTCTTGTATAATCTGTTTTGTGGAGTAGTCAAGTGTAATCTGAGAGTCAGTTTTAAGGTTTAAAGTAGGAGTTCTGGCTCTTAATTCTGTAGTAAACTCTTTTATTGTAGTACATATTTCTTCTTTAGCCTCATAGATCTTTTCCAGTATAAGTCTACAGTTTAAATGTGATTGAAGCTTCTCCATTTTAGGAATAGTTGAAGAAAAATCCTTTTTTCTTTTTCTTTTTTTTTTCTTTTTTAGTGAAGGCTACAGTTGAACATTATCCACCCCCACAGATCACACAGCTGGCTCAAATTATCTTTTCTCTTGATAAATAGTTTGGAGGCCAAAACCATCTCATCTTCAAATAATCAACAATTCCAATATTAACTTTTGACCAGTAGATGTCCTCAGTAAGCTAAAAAGACTTCTTCAAACGCCATTTTTTCCTTTTTTCTATTTTTTAAAGGAAGAATGGAAAAAGAAATAGTCTAACAATAAAATACCGCTCCAAAAAACCCAAAAAAACCAATTTTTCTGTACCTCAACGTAAATAGAGATATATAGTTTTTAAAAAAGTTTTAGTCCTTTTATAAAACGCCTTTGTTCCCACACATACAAAAGCTGCTTTTTTCAGATGGGGAAGTAATTTCAACAAAGCTTTTACAGGCAAAAACAACATAGGGTGAAGAGAGGAACAAAAGGGGTCTCACCCGGATCATCCGCAGTGGGTCTGTTACGCTTAGATGTCAGTGTGACTTTCGGCTGATGCAGCAGGGTGGTCGGCCATTTTGCAGGCCGATCTTTACTCCATCGGCCCTAAGGAGATAGCTGGAGACACGGGGGAAGCTTCCACCCTCCCCTATCTACCAGCAAGCCTCCTCCTTGGTGGTCGCCCCTCCAGGGTGACTTTCGACCCCCTAAGGGGTCTACCGGTGAAGGAAACTCTGGACGGCGCGGAGACGAGTCTCTAGGCATGACCGGTGTCGCCGCGTTCTGGATATGATATTAAATATTAAATTTTATTTACTTATGTATGTGGTCACTCATTTGCCAAGTAACTTTGGATGCATTGTCAATTTTAAACATTAAGGGGAAAAATACATCAATCATAAAAAGCCAGGCATTAAAATTTGCAAT
Organism: Bothrops alternatus; assembly: GCA_034064705.1. Lineage (NCBI taxonomy): Eukaryota > Metazoa > Chordata > Lepidosauria > Squamata > Viperidae > Bothrops > Bothrops alternatus. Next base: position 3,537,471 of record JARGCV010000085.1, read on the forward strand.
GTCAGAATCAATTATTAATAAAACTCACTAACACTTGGGTCCTGTGCTGAAGGAAAAAGCCAGGTCTTAGGAGTATTTCTAAATATCAATAGAGTTGTGGCCATCCAGAAGGAAATATGCAGGATATAGAAACTATGCTGCTGTCCAAATCAGAAGGGCAAAGGCTGGTAACATAGTAAACGAAAGAAAAATCTCCAAATAAAATACAGTACTTTGGATAAATCTCAAGAAGATTTTGCTACAAATGAAGCAACTGCCCTCTGTCTCTAAAGTATTAAAGGTTACAAGGCAAGAGTACAAAATATCGGTGATCACAAAAATATTCCAAAAGAGGGAAAATATACCTCTAGTACTTGTGTTTAGGGTCCATAAATGCCAAGAGTTATAAATTCCTTAATTTGTGTACAGATAAGTAACATTTTATATGTTAGCACAATACAGAAACAATCCAACAGAGGGAGTAGCTATATAATCCCAGTGAGTTACATGGGCTGAAAAATGTGGGAAATGCTCCAAATGTGGCCATATGGATTACTGTAACTCCTATTTTAATGTTACTAGTAAATTATCCCTAACTTCCTAATCACAAAGACAGATTCATAGATTGTATTAAACTGTAATGAGGCATCTTTGTTTGGCTTTTGGCTTAGTGTAAACTGTGAACTACTGTCATTATGCAAGCTGCAGTCAATTTATGGCCAAATTGGGGCTAAAACCTCTGTCACTAAGTGAGTCACCATGTGACCCTCCTCAACTTTACAAAATTTTTTGCCATGTTCGTTTAGTGAACTTCCCCATTGCCTTCACTTTGTAGAAGCTGGCCCGGAGGGTCACAAATGGCAATAATGTAGTCCCAAGATACTGCAACCATCACCAACGTGAGCTGGTGGCTTAGCATCTGAAATTTGATCATGTGACCAGGGAGATGCTGGGCATAAGTGTAACGCCTAGCCATGAGTCATTTTTTCCAGCACCATTGTCATTTTGAACAATCACTAAAAGAAAGATTGTAAGTCAAGGACTATCTGTAAAACATGTTTATTGTAAATTATCTGGAAAAAAGTCTTACTAATTGTTTTGTAGAACACTTGTTATTTTATTATTTTTATTGTTATTTTAGCAGCAACAAACCTAGTTTAGAGTACTGTATGACTCTAGTTCTCATTAATAAATGCAGTGATTGATAAATAGTTGATTAGTATCATTTATTACATTGATTATCCCTAAATTATATGTTTGTATAAAAAAAAAAGCCAATAAGCAGCAAGCATTATGAGAAGGATAAGAATTGTAGCCCCTACTATAACACAACCCAAAATATTGAGTTTGAATTTACCCTTTTTTTGGAAATCACTTTAAAAAAAAAAAACCTTGCTGTCAAACTATTCTACCAATGGTGTTGATGGGTAGAGATTCCTTAGGTTTTCAACAACAAATATGTTCATCTTCTAAATGTAAACAACCAAGAACAATTTTAATAATTACCTTAGAAAAAAGTACCATATGGAGGCAGAATTGTTGCTTAACAACTGTTCGAACTTACAGGAGATTCGGGAAAAATTGCTTATGACCCATCCTTGAAGTTAAAACTGCTGCCCCACCTCCATAGTCCCATGGTTGCATTTTGGACACTTTGCACCCTATTTGCAGTTACAATTAGTTGCCAAGTTTCCTGCGATCATGTGATCCTCATTTGCAATCTTCTCTGCTGGCTTCCCCAGAAAGTCAATGGGGAAGCCAGCAAGGAAAGTTGCAAGCTGCTTCTGGCCCCTCTATTGGAGGAGATACTTCTATTGGGGACTGAAGAAACAAATATCTTTTGGATGCCTCAGTGCCAGAGATCCCATTCCCCTGCGCAGAAGGGAATTCCATCACTGGACTGGAGAAAACAGCTTGCATCCCAAAGTTCTGAGCTTCTTCTAATCTTTCTACTGTTCAGGAAGATAATGTTTGCTCACTTTACAGCTTTTTTCAGCCTTTCTATCCATCAGGAATATCTTAGTCATTATCTCCTATTCCCTTTCTCTGCTTAGGCTACCCATCCTCTTTCTTCCAGCTTAAAGTTCTGATCTTATTCTCCCTGCATGTGTGCACCCACAGCTACAGACATTTTGTTGTTTTCCTAACTCGAGTTTTCATTCTTCCATTTTTAATCTTTGGGACAGACCCCTTTCCCTCTACCAATGTCCTATTCTGTTTTCCTTACTAACACCAAGCTATCTACAGATAGTCCTTGACTTACAACAGTTCATTTAGTGACCGTTCAAAGTTACAACGGCACTGGAAAAAGTGACTTATGACCATTTTTCACACTTACAACTGTTGCAGTGTGAATTACATAGTCACGTGAAGTACATCTGGATGCTTAACAACTGACTCACATTTATGATGGTTGCAGGGTCCTGGAGTTATGTGACTTTCTGACAAGCAAACAATGGGGAAATCAGATTCACGGAAGAATCGTGTTACTAATTTAAGAGCTGCTGTGATTCATGTAACAAATGTGGGGAGAAAAATCGTAAAATGGGGCAAAACTCACTTAACAACATAAATTTTTGGCTCTGTTGTGGCTTGAGGACAAATTGAAGGCTACCTGCATTAAAAAAAATACATTATCCCTTCCTTTATTCTTAGCCAGTGCTTAGAGTCCTATTTCCTCTGTATCTGATCTTTTCGTTATAGGCCTGTGCAGTCAGATCTCCAGGTGCAAGTTAACCACCTTCTGGCAATCTGCAGGCAGTTTGCACCGGAGACTGACATTTCCTGATACCGTACTACCACAGCCCAGGAATCCTACAGTAATAGACATTGATTATTTTACCTACTTTTATAACAGATGTCCCAATCATACTTTTCAGTTTCTTGCATCATTTATAAAGTAAGGAGCAAGGGTTAAAAAAAAAATTACAGTTATGTCTTTTTCACTGAGTGAGGATTTAGCATGGAGCTGTCTAGGTACACCTTAAATATTCTTTGTTCCTTGTGATCAATATCTTCTTATTGGAAAAAAAATGATATTTGGTTTAAGCCAGCGGTTCTCAACCTTTTTCAGGCTGCGACCCCGACCTGCGTATGCGCAGTGCTACCCCCGGCACCGGCCGAGGGGAAAAGGGGGGAAAATGGTGGACTGCGGTGTTTGGCGACCCCCGTGAAATGGTCGTTCGACCCCAAATGGGGTCGCGATCCACAGGTTGAGAACCGCTGGTTTAAGCGAAGATGATACCTGCCTAGGTAGTATTTTAAGATTAGTCGTAGATAATTTGCATTTAGCTTTTAGCAGAACTTTTAGGACTTTATGGTTTCTTTTTTTCCCCCTTTCAGCTAAGATTGGTTCCTCCAAGAATTTGTTAATCAAATATTTTACAAGCTGTAGAACACTTACAAACCATTTGAATCCAGGCTGAGGTGTTGTTGTTTTTTTCACAAAGAACACAATATTTGAAGAAAAGTGACATTTACAATAAGACAACACTAGTGAGACTTAGAGAAAGATCTGTGAACACTTGGACAAAATGGAAAATCAATATATATGACCTTCTCACTGAGTTAAAGTACCCTCCTGAGCAAAAGAAAGAGAAGTTCAAAAGGAGACGAAGGGAATGGATTTTTCTAAGGAATGGCTATGGTTTATATATTTCCTGATGCCTAATGGTTTTGGAAAAATGGATTTCTGTTGTACAGGATCACTACTACCTGATTAAAATTTAGGAATACCCTTGGTACAATTTTCAGAGAGTCCATTACTTTAGAAATCATTTGGGGAGATTGTTTATTTTAAATGTGCTTTCACAAAATCTCACTAAGACAGGAAAGAAGTAGTGAAAATAGTAGTCTTTATCTTGACCTTGTTATGTAATCCTTCAAGGGGATTATTTCCAGACTAACTTTTAAATATTTTAAAAGTTTTTGCAAACTTTTTTTTATGTAATCACTTGCATTGTGATGGAATTGGGGCAACTGAATGGAGCTGAGTGTTTACTAGCCGGATGCCCTTCCCAATTCCTCCACGGAGCTCACAGCAAATATTTTCTCTTTGTACCCAGAAAGAGAAATATTTGCCATTTTGTTGTTAGTTGCAAAGTTGTGTCCGACCCATCGCCACCCATGGACAATGTTCCTCCAGGCCTTCCTGTCTTCTACCATCTTCTGGAGTCCATTTAAGCTGATGCCTACTGCTTCAGTGACTCCATCCAGCCATTTCATTCTCTGTCGTCCCCTTCTTCTATTGCCCTCAATCTTTCCCAGCATTAGGCTCTTCTCCAGTGAGTCCTTCCTTCTCATTAGGTGGCCAAAGTACTTGAGTTTCAACTTCAGGATCTGGCCTTCTAAAGAGCAATTAGGGTTGATCTCCTCTAGGACTGACCGGTTTGATCGCCTTGCAGTCCAAAGGACTCACAGGAGTCTTCTCCAGCACCATAGTTCAATGGCATCAATTCTTTTGCACTCAGCCTTTCTTATGGTCCAACTATCACAGGCATACATTGCAACCGGGCAAACAATGGCCTTGACTATATGTACTTTTGTTGGCAGGGTGATGTCTCTGCTTTTTAGAATGCTGTCTAGATTTGCCATAGCTTTCCTCCCCAGGAGCAAGTGTCTTTTAATTTCTTGACTGCAGTCCCCATCTGCGGTGATCTTGGAGCCCAGGAAGACAAATCTGTCACTACCTCCATTTCTTCCCCATCTATTTGGCAGGAATTGAGAGGGCCGGATGCCATGACCTTGGTTTTCTTAATGTTGAGTTTCAAGCTAACTTTTGCACTCTCCTTCACCCGCATCAAGAGGCTCTTTAGCTCCTCTTCACTTTCTGCCATTAGAGTGGTATCATCTGCATATCTTAGGTTGTTGATATTTCTCCCGGCAATCTTAATTCCAACTTTTGATTCATCTAGCCCTGCCTTTCTAGGATTAAATTTACAGCCTCCTGATTGTGAGATGAGAGCTCCACCCCTAGGCCACCACACCATTCATTGCAAACAATTTATGAGGCTGCAGAAAAGAAATCTAATCTGTGACAGGGAAAGAAACAACATAACACCCTTCATGGTTTGGATCCAGATTAAATTACTTGATCATACAGTAGTTCCTATTAAAATCACTCAATGATCTACTTATGATATTAATTGAGTGGCAGCATAGTAACATTAACTGTATGGGGTAACATATCTTAAATCCATTCTTTGACCTTGTATGTAAAAATGCAGAATGGATTATTTTAGTCATTAGGTTTATACTGGATGGAAAAACAGAGGCCCATGCAAACATGTTGGACTAATGCTACTTCTTAAGCATTTATCCCACATGTTTGCATGGGCCTCTGTTTTCCATTACACTCAGCTAATTATTCCAGTGAATTTATTGATACAAGATGCAATATGGGCTTTATTGATCAGCCAGTTTGTAGCATAGACAGATATTGATTTGATCTAAAAGCAATAAAAAGAACTATTGTCTGTCTGTCTATCTATCTATCTATCTATCTATCTATCTATCTATCTATCTATCTATCTATCTATCTATCTATCTATCTATCTATCTATCTGTTATCCTTGAAGGGTTGGACATTGTTCTAGGATCTGGTAGAAGAGCAAATACCTTAAAAGACAGTTTCAGTATTCAGAAGGATTCTGACAAGATTGAAACAAATGGCAGAAACCAGCAAGATGAATTTCAGCAGGAAGCAATGCAATGTCCTGTGCATGGATATAAATAATCAGGGTAGGAGTGTGTGTGTGTGTGAGAGAGAGAGAGACAGAGAAAGACAGAGAGAGACAGAGACAGAGAGACAGAGAGAGGGAGGGAGGGAGGGAGAGAGAGAGAGAGAGAGAGAGAGAGAGAGAGAGAGAGAGAGAGAGAGAGAGAGAGAGAGAGAGAGAGAGAGAGAGAGAGAGAGAGAGAGAGAGAGAGAGAATATCTCAACATCCAAGAAATGGATTGGAGAGAAGCTATAAAATATGACTGAGATTTTCAGTTATCATTTTATTCTGAAATGGTAAAGAATAAAATATAATCCATCTTATACTTAAAGGCAGCTTTTATAAGAGTGCTCCCCTGCATAATATTTGATGCTGAGTGTAGTAATACCCTGTTTGCATGGCCAAATTCATTTTCCTATGGATTTTATGACCTTGAAACATTTAGTCTGCTTCGTATGCTCCAAGCATTGATTGCCTTTTCTTGCTTTTCAAATGATATAAAATGCCATTAGTTTTTGACACCTTTTGGATTTTTGAAGGCCACTTTTTTTTACTTTCTCACCTGATCTTTGTTGTTAAAAGGTGCTTTGAACTCTGAAAGTATGCTGTCTTTCAGTAGCAAAAAGAATAAATTCAGTATAAGAGTCACACAGCTCTTTTGATTACATGGGATGAAGTAACCATAAATTCAGGAAATTGTATCCTTCAAGTGCTTGAGGAAATATGTTAGGTATAATAAATTTAATTTTCTAAATTCTGTGATCTTTTCAATAGAACCCAATAGATTTTTGATTTGCTACATAGGATGACAGGAAAGAAATAATATTCTATTTGTGGTCAATGATTTAAAAATAAAATTGCAAACTCATTTGCAAAAATGGTACATAATCTAATCCCTCACCCTCTAAAAAAAAATTTGAATACCCTAGTACAAAATACATCACTGATACTGATTAAGCATTTAAATCTAACATAAGTCCATTAAATTTTCAAATATTCTATAATAATATGGATAGGGATTACAATGGAGGAAACATTATTGTGAACCTTGTTTGAAAGCCTAGAAGCTTTTAAGACTAAGCCTTCTAAAATAAAAGAGATGTCATGGTTTCGATAGATGAAACCCATCAAAAGAACTTCAAGGCAAGAATTCTTCCTTAAAGAACATTTTATTCAGGAAACAAAGTATCGTCACTACATAGTTGAACTCAAAACTAATTTCCCTTCCCCTGGATACAAAGTAACAAATTGCAATTCCCTCCCCCAACAAACAATCATAAATTACATTCTCCAACTAGCCTGAAATGCAGGCTTTCTCCCCAGCTCCTCAGCCCGCCAAAATGTTATCAATTTGTCCTTGGGTTCCCACAAAGCAGCGTTTATTATTATGGCTAGCTGAGCTCAACATTCATCCCAACCCCCCTTCTGCACCTGATCTCTAAATAGAAGGAAGAGCATGTTAAAAGCAAAAAAAGAAAATGGCTGCAATTTTCATCGGTTGTCAGAGCGGGAACATTCAGTGTTTACAGCGTTGACAAGGGATTTTTCTCAGGATGCAGTAAATTCATTAGAAATCAGGCCTTTTTTGTGGAGGGAGGCAAATAGAATAACATTTTGTCTTGATTAAGAGTTCTGAAGTAGTTGGAAACTTCACATCTTTCTAGAATTTTTTTGCCATGGATCAATATATCTATTATCAATATTATCTATTTTATGTGGCTTGATGAGCATTGGCATGATTTCATAAGGAATGCTACCAAAGGTGTCATATTAAAAATAGTTAATGCTTAACTTGCTCTGTAAATTGCTTGGGTGGGTTAGGAAATGTGAAATCTGTTTGGAGGATCTAATCAGGAATGACAACTTTGGTTTTGATTATTTTGTTTTTGTTTATAAATTTGAAAATGAACAAGCTATACTTCTAAGAAATAGAGCTAAGCTGAGAAGTCTATTTTATGCAAATATCAAGGTTAGACATTTCCAGTTTCTTACACTTTTTATGAGAATGAGGGAGAGAGAGAGAAAGCTCTTTGACAGACTATGGCATGGGTGTCAAACTTGATCACATCACGTGACAATCTTGCAGAGCCGGGGTGGGCATGGCTTGCATATGACACATCTGGCCCATGGGCTGCCAGTTTGACACCCCTGGATTATGGGTTCTATCCCTCACTTCCCTGATGGGAAGAAATAGAAAATCACTCCTCACATAGTGGTCCTTTTACTAGGCCTCATCAATGAGTACAGGGGAAATAGATTCTGATGATAATGTCAGAAAAATGAAAAGCGGGAAAGGAAAGTTTCTCGTTTTCTGCAGCATGCTGACATCAACCTCACCATGATTCCTGTCCATACCTCTATCTGGTTGGGAGCCCCACACCAACCCTCCTTTCACATTGGGTGGCTGTGTAGCTCTCTAGCAATCATGAAGGAAAGGCAGGAACCTTGATGGTGGGTAGAGTTACCAATAGGAATATCAATCTTGCGGAAGACCTTCCATGAATATGCATTCTTATTGGATGACAAAAAGAAATAAAAATATTTCTCAGCTGCATGAGGCTCTGTTCTCTTTGGCATCTAAAGGGGGAATAGCTATGTATCGCCCCTTAACTGGATGGAAGGAGATATTCTGCAGTAGGCCCGGTTGGAACTCTGCAATCATTTTATTTCTCCAGCATGAGAATTTTTCCATAAAATGGGGCATGCAGTGCTTTTCACTGGAAAATTCTAGTTTCCTGTTAAGTCATTTTAATTGAGCTTCAATCTGCTCAAGAACAAGGTAGACTTCAAGTTAGAGGTTTCACTGCAAGAACTTGTCCTTGGTAATAAGCAAGCAGTCCATCTTAGAGGCGGAACAGATAACTTTACAACAACCCGTAACAGTTTGTTTCTTTATTTGCTTTGATGTTTTTTTGTCATTGATTTACTAATTTGTTATATTAGGACCTGCTAGAAATTAGTTGACTTAAGAAAAACCACATATGGACACAAAAATTAAATGCAGTTGGCTAATTGGTCAACTGTCCTTTTAATCGTATTTTATTTGATGACAAATAGCTTACATGCCCACTGAATAGAAAGGATACAAATGAAATAAAATAAATAGAAGTTTCTGCCCCCTCTAAGTACTGACTAATGAAAATGTGCCCATTTTCAATTCCTATATTATAAGCAGGAAGCAAATGCCTTAATCAGTTGGTCATTGATCAAAATAAAATGAATTGATTGCTAGCCAGAACCTGCCTTTCCTGTTGTCATACTCTATAAAGGTCTGTACTTATCTCTATATAAATCATTATGTTATTCAACAAGAAGAAAGGGAAATAAAATGGAACCAGCTACTTCTTGCACAACATGTATGGTGGACCTGTAGAAAAATTAAAGCTTTTTAGAGAAAAATATGGTGGACACTTCAAACCATTTTGAAAAAGAGTATTGAATTTCTACCTCAGTTGTTTTTGTTAGGGATTACAAAAGACTGTACCACCCTGGAGACGAACTTAATTCTGAATTTGATCACGGCATCAAGACTGTTGGTGGGACAATACTGGAAGAAACCAGAATTACCATCTATTGAAGAATGGACCTTGAAAGTCACAAATCTGGCAGAAATGGCCAAAATATCCGCATACTTGAAGGATCATTCAAATGAAAAATATATGTTGGACTGGGAAAAATGGATAGACTACATACAAGAGAAATACCAATCAAAGAAAATATATCTAGCTTATGGTTAACTCTTGATATGCTGAGTGAAGAATGTTTACAAGTAGAAAATGATTGTATTAAGTTGAGTTGCACTCAACCTGATTTTTTCCTTTGTTTCCTCTGTTTACATTTACAAATATATAATTAATAAATAATAATAATAATAATAAAAAGACTCATGGCAGAAAGATTATCTTATCCAAGATTAAAATAATAGCTATTGTTTTAAAAATTTAATAAATAATAATAATAATAATAAAACACTTGATAGGATAATAAATGTTTCAGATCAAATGTCAGATGCAATACATTTCCACTCATAACAGCAGTATTTTTCTTCAATTTTGTCATTCAAATGCCCAGAAAAGAAAAAGTTCTCAGACCAAAAATATCACTTAGCATTGTTAACATTATACAAGGAATGTCTAAGTAATCCATTTCAGGGCAAACATTATTAATTCACTAAGTGCATACTAAAAGAAAAAAAGTAAAAGATGGCCCTAGAACAAAGTGCCATAACTATTTACCATCTGAATTGCTTGTGTACGATCTGCTAGATGGGGAGCCTGAGTTTGGAGTCAACTACTTATTTATCAAGTGTATTTTTCTTTATTTGCATTTAAAATTTAGGAGTTACTTACTTTTCTTTAAATGCAGCAGTACCCTTTGCCATATTTCCAATATATATCCCAAAGTCACTGGCAGTGACTTGTTATTAATCAATGACAATTATAAAATGAGTAAGTTAAAAATGTGATTAGTAAAGAATATTTGCAAAGAGGGAGAAAGGTGCTAAAGACAAAACAATGGTGAAAAACCATCCAAGTTATTGATAACCTGGGCCATTCACTGCTGGAATTATTAACTGGACCCAAACTGAACTGGGTAGTTGGAGTGAAATATAAAAAAGCTAATTATTCTTTATGCATTACATCCCATAGTGACATTGATAGATTATATCTGCCCCTCAGATATGGAGGCAGAAATGTACTTGAAGTCAAACAATCAAAGAATTAAAACATGAATTGGCTGGTTACATAAAAGAAGCCAAGAACAAGCATTGATGGGGCAATATAAGTTAAAAATTGGAATTTGCTGAATGTGCAAGAAACAAAGCATGAATATTGAAATAATGTAATAAAAACAAGAACAGAATGCTGATAAGAAAAAATATTACATAGTTCTACAAAAGATCAAGAGAAAAGTAGATTTAAAAAAAACCTGTCAAAGGGTTATAACTGGAACATTTATTTAAAAAAACTAAAGGCTTGAGTTTAGCTACTCAAGAACAAACTGTTGGGACTAATCAGGACCAGAATTGAAAAAATTGTCAAATGATTCAAAGTGCAAATTGTGCATAGATGCGGAAGAAACAGTATATCATATATTCTGTTCATGCAAGAAGATGGGACAAACTGATTATAAACAATAATACATGATACCAAAATGATTCATTGGAAATCTGTAAAAATTACCATGTGCCAGTACTGAAAAAAACGGAACACAGAATTGCAAGTAGTAAAAAATCAGCAGATTAAAATATTATGGGACTTCCAAATACAAACTGATAAAATCTCCAACAACTGGAGCACCACTTGAATACCATCGGCACTGAAAAAGTACCACTAGTCAGCTACATTTACTTTACTTGGAAAAACTTACACTCTGTGCCAATAACCCTATCAAAAACATCTGCCCATCCAGTTCCTTGGAAAGGATTCGATAGGTGAATACAGTATAAATGTCAAATCCACTCTAAACATATGGCTGACTGTGAGCAACCACAATAATAACCCATCTTTAGACAAAAGCATTTTTATAAAATTCAGTGGTTTTTGGCCACAAAAATGTACAAAAATACACTATTTTGCTTAACCTTGTTTTACTGAAATGAGAGAGGCTTAGAAGAGACATAGAAACAAAAGCAATACAGGAGTTCTGTAAATGTTTTCATTGCAAACTGGAAATACAGTCTAGTCCACAGGTCAGCAACCCACGACTCCAGGGCCTCCTCCACCATTTGCAGAGAGAGAGAGAGAGAGAGAGAGAGAGAGAGAGAGAGAGAGAGAGAGAGAGAGAGAGAGAGAGAGAGAGAGAGAGAGAGAGAGATGCACTTGCTGTCTCTCTCTCTCTCTCTCTCTCTCTCTCTCTCTCTCTCTCTCTCTCTGTGTGTGTGTGTGTGTGTGTGTGTGTGTGTGTGTGTAAAAAAGAGAGTGGCCTCACGCTGTTCTCGGACAAGGTGACAAGCTTATTGGTCAGCTTGTCGGAGAACAGCATGAAGCCAACTTGCCAGATGAGCAGAAGATCGGAGAGAGGGAGAGAGAGAGAGAAGGAGGGAGAGAGAGAGAAGAGAGAGAGAGAGAATTCATGCACATCAGCCTCTATTTCTTTTTAATTAAACTCTTCAATCAAGCTCTGCCCCCCCTTTTGTGTGTGCACGCGCGTGCAAGTTTTGCGGCTCCCAGTGTTTTCTTTCTCTGGGAAACAGGTCCAAGTGGCTCTTTGAGTGTTTAAGATTGCTGACTCCTGGTCTAGTCTAATTAAAAGAGTGATGAAAGGTAAGCAGACAGAAAAAATGTGAATCTAACAATCAGTTGAGAAGAGAAAAGGAAATAACTTATTGTTGATATGCAGAGATACTACCTGAAGCCTCAAAATGGCATTTTGATGGGGATGGGGAAAATTCTATGAACATAATTGAATTATAATGGGCTTTATTTCATATAATAGTATTTAATAAAAATTAACTCTTGATCTGAGTTTATCTATTATTAACTGCTGATAAATGTTGGGATACCACTCAGAAGCCAAACTGGCCCTCAGAACATGAAAAAAAATGTACCCTTATTAGAGAAGGAATAAAGAAGAATTTTGATGAGCTGAATTCAGTTGATAAAATAAGCAATCAAGTGATAAGTTATTGAATAGGAGGTCTAACAGAATCTTAACACAAAAGAACTTGCATAGTATTTTTATTATCTATCTACCCATCCATATTATTAATTGTCTCCTACATCAATTAAGTTCTCAAATGAATGAATTCTGGATAGCATATGGCAATTAAAGTTTTATTTAAAAAACACAAAAATATGTATATAAAAACAATATTAAAAACCATGCAACAGTCTGTAGCCAAGGTGTACTTGTAGTGTTACTGTACAGACTCTACCACACATTCAGGTCACCAAACCTGATGGCAAAACCAAAACTTTCTGGAAAACCAGCAAGTCTGGGATCAATCTGACTTGTGGAGGGACAATGAATAGAATAGGAATACAATGGAATACAATGGAATAGAATAGAATAGAATAGAATAGAATAGAATAGAATAGAATAGAATAGAATAGAATAGAATAGAATAGAATAGAATAGAATAGAATAGGAATGGAATGGAATAGGAATGGAATGGAATAGGAATAGAATAGAATAGAATAGGAATAGAATAGAATAGAATGGAATTGGAATTGGAATTGGAATGGAATGGAATGGAATAGAATAGAATAGAATAGAATAGAATAGAATAGAATAGAATAGAATAGAATAGAATAGAATAGAATAGAATAGAATAGAATAGACCTTGGAGATCTTCTAGTCCAGCCCCCCTCTCAAGCAGGAGAACCTATACCATCTCAGACAAGTGACTGTCCAGTCTCTTCTTAAAAACCTCCAGTGATGGAGTGCCCACAATTTCTGAAGGCAAATTATTCAAAGGCAGGCACCATGACAGATGAGGTTCTCTTCCTGGATTTTGTCAGACACTACTCCCTATCACAGTGGTGGTGAACCTATGGCATGCATGCCAGAGGGGACACTCAGAGCCCCCTCTGTGGGCACGTGTGCCTTGCTCTTTGGCTAGTTTTTGCAAGAAAAAGCCATTTCTCAAGCCCCTTCCTAACCAAAACAAGCCTCCGGAGACAGAGTGCTGTTTTCAGCTTTGAATTATATCAAACCTTGACACCAGAAACAGACTAACAGATGACCTGAGTGCTGCATGTGTTGCTCTCAAACTTACAAAGTATAAGTCAAGGTTAGACAAATTATCAGCATGCATACAACAGCAAAAATCACATTAATTGTTCAAAAGCATGCCAAATGCAAACTTTTACCTTTCAGTAAAAAGTTGTTTGTATCATTGAAAGCTTTGACATTGAGTTTTTATTTTAAGACAAAAGATGTTAATGAACAAGTTGTTTGTTCTAAACTAAAACCTCAGTATTCAGATTAAATTGCTGTGTTGGCACTTTGTGATAAATAAGTGGGTTTTTGGTTGCAGTTTGGGCACTCGGTCTCTAAAAGGTTTGCCATCACTGCCCTATCAGACACAAACGATAGCAGCCACTGCCACCACATCTAATGCGACAGGTACGTGTAATTGGGAAGACATAACACCTCATGAAGGTAATCACTTTATAAGTGATTACCAGCACTTTGAATTGAACTCCGAATTATATTGGTAATTAATGCAACATAGAGGTAATCCTTGACTGAAAACTGTAATGGAGCATGCTTGTGGGTCGTGATGATCATAAAGCGGGTGAGCAGACCCAATTTTATGACCGTTTTGCAGTGGTCATTAAGGAAATGCAGCAGTGGTTAAGTGAACATGGGGGTCCTCAAACAAACACAGTGATTGTTAAAACAAATCCATTGTTTGCTATTGGGAATTGTTGCAAAGAACTGGAAATAAATGCTGATTTTCAGCAAAACAATAGTAAATAATGGTCATGTGACCGCAGGATGCTGCCAGTGTCTGTAAATGCTGTGTCATAATTTTCAAGTCTTGACCATCTGAATATATTTTTGCCTTAAGGACTACCTATTTCCAGTAGTTTGGAGGGATCTAAACCTACAGGGTTTAGATTCCCTAGTTGCTGAATTTTACAAAGTCTTCACAAAATGTTTTCAATTTCCTGCCACAGAAGAATACACACACATGCTTTCAGCCAATGCATTATTCATTAGCTCAATTCCTTTATTTATAGCTCTATGCATACTGCTACCAACACATTTGCTGGAAGATTAAAATCTTGCTTTTTATTGCAAGAATTTATTATTATTTATTCAATAGTTTGACATCTGTGTCAATTTTAGCATGGCTTCATTTTCTATTTGTATGCTTTACATCAGCGGTTCTCAACCTTTTCCGGGGCTCGACCCCGGCCCGCATTGCGCATGCGCGGTGCAATGGCCTGCATCGTGCATGCGCGGCGCAACGGCCCGCATTGCGCATGTGTGGCACGACGGACCGCATCACGCTTGCATGGCGCGACGGGGCACATCGCGCATATGCAGCGCAACGGGGCGCATCGCAAAGGGAAAAAAATGGCCGACCCCCCAAAAAATGGCCGGCCAAAATAAAAACAAATGGCGGGCCCGCATCGCGCATGCGCGGCGCGACAGCCCGCATCGCAAAGGGGAAAAAATGGCTGACCAAAAAAAAATGGCGGACTGCGGTGTTTGGTGACCCCTGTGAAATGGTCGTTCGACCCCAAATGGGATCGCGACCCACAGGTTGAGAACCGCTGCTTTATATCTTATTAATGGATTTAATGGCTCTGTTATCTTTGTGTGGATACAGTTTCAGTATCACTGGTCACTATGGTGTACTTTTGACATATTGTGTCTTACAGAATGATACATTCTGGAATTGTACAGTAGAAAACTCTTTGTTATATGGAAAGCAAACACAAATATTATTCACTGGTCGCATGGGAAAAAAATCATAATTTAATAATATCTTACAATGCAGTTCTTTCATTCCACATTTCATCAATGTTTTCTCCATGTTTTAATTAACATACCTATGCAAAGATTTTGTGTTATGACTTGCTATTATCTTCTTACTATTTAGGATTGTTTGTTTTGCATTTTCTCTCTTGCTGATTTCTTCTCTCCTATTATCTTTCCTGTTGCCTTCTTATTACTGATTTGGGCAGGGAATGTTACGCTGATTCATTGTATGCTTGTATTCATCTCAAGGGGGGAAAAAAACCATGTGAATCTTGTGTGTGTTCGCTGCCTTGAGTTATTTGTAAAAATAATGCAGATGGCATATAAATAAATAACAATATTTAAAGGATGTCCCAGAGAAGAATTCAATATTATCATTGTCCATAGTGGTCTCCCACTGTTTTGGTTTTTTTCAATATGTTTCTCATAATATCACTGCTCATAGATTCTTTCCTTTTAAATTATTTTAAAATAACTGCAGAGTGTGAGTTGTTCAATATTATACCAACTCTATTTATGTTTGTTTCACAATATATGTCAAAATTCACGCGTGCTATAAGCACAAGCACATAGTATTATCAAGTGCAATTTCATTGTATTTGTTATTAGGAAAGGGAACCTGTTTTCCCATTTGTTTTCATCATTATTTTTTGCTATAACTGGAAACATGCTGCTAGTATATTATGTAGAAATAAAAGCAACTCAGATGTACTGTAAATAATTCTAGGAGGCCACAGTAGATTGTATATCCATTAATGGCTGGCAGAAGTTTTCTTCTAAAAGCAGAGAAGAAGCTTTCATATCCAGAACCGGAGAAAGCGTGTAAATCCTCTACCTAATAAAATTTGCAATTCCTTTATATGGTGAGGAAAAATATTTCCAATTCATGCCCTAGTAGTCTATGAATTGGATCCAAAGGCCATTAATGTTGCCCATTGAAAATGTAGCAAAACATAGTACAAGTAGTCCTCAACATACAGTAGTGGCCAAAATTGTGGAAACCTTTTGGGAAAAGTGTACAGTAGAAATGCCATCTTTGGTTAAGTTTCCACCAATTTTTCTTCTAATTTATTTATTTTATTTATTATTTTATTTATTTGGGTTTGTATGTCGCTCCTCTCCGGGGACTCGGAGCGGCTAACAACATGTATATAACAATGAATTACAATAAAAAAAACCCAAACAAAGATATCTAAAAAAATCAATAAAAAACACACATTCAATTCAACAATCAGCCACAATTTCTTTATAACTGTAGCCTTGTTCACTTAATAATACTATTTTACATTGCTTTCTGGGCAACCAGTCAACTCTGCACCATTACTTTAATTTTATTATGTTTTACATGCTCACTAAATGAAAGAACACAAAAAAAACCCCAACCAACTTGATAGCGATCACATAACACACTGACAAATGTCCTCCTCTCAGCTTCAATACAGGATATCAATAACTGAATCCTACTGTGATCTAATTGGCTCATTGCCAAAACAAGATGACACCTGATTGGCTCTCCAAACACTCATGCTCATTGGCTACAATCGGTTGAAGGAAAGCTACCTTGATATCAACCTAAGCAAGTTGTGCTTCCTTTTTCTGGTTATTTGGCTATAGCTTTTCATAGAATACAGTACAGATAATTGAACAAACTATGTTGCATTCTTGATTAAATTATCTTTCCATTGATATATAATTTTATTGTACTTCCAAAAAAAAGTATGTGTTATTGGCCATCAAACCTCAAAAATACACTTTTCCCAAAAGGTTTCCACAATTTTGGCCATTACTGTACAACAGATCATTTGGTGACTGTTCAAAATTCAAACGGTACTGAAAAAAGTGACAATCATTTTTTACACTTACTGTACAACCATTGCAGCATGCCATTGGTCACATGATCAAAATTTGGATGTTTGGCAACTGGCTCATATTTATGACTCTTGCATTGTCCCAGGATCATGGGATCTCTTTCTGTAACCTTCTGACCAGCAAAGTGAATGGGGAAGCCAGATTCACTTAATAATAATGTTCCTGACTTAACATCTGCCATGATTCACTTAACAACTGTGGCAAGAAAAGTCGTAAACTGCAGCAAAACTCACTTAACAAATATTTCATTTAGCAACAGAAATGTTGGGCTCAATTGCTGTCGTAAGTCAAGAACTAACTGTAGTAGCTGAGAGAAAGCTAGATAGGAAAAGTGCTAAAAAGGGGACTGCTGCACTGTTTTCTTGTGATTCCTTAAAAAAAAATGTTCAATGCATCCAAGATTTTAATATTAAAACTCTTTCAGAAATAAAGCCCACCAAGGAAGTAAAGTTTAGCAAGGTTATTATTATTTCTTTTTAAAGGACAGTTTTCACAGTATAGTATGTGAAATAGTTTTGGTCAAAAAGACTGTGCAGACTTGTAAGCACAGAAACTATGCACAAATTAAAGTTTATACACTTTATTTTCAGAGTTACAAAAACAGTATTTAGGTTTACCTTCTTTCCAGGTTTTTGTAAATTATCAATTTCAAAGTGTCCATTTTTGTTTGTGATCTTTTGTAGCATGCTAAGCTTTATACAGTTGTTAATGTATATAGTTTTCTGGTCAATTTCTTTGGAAACTGTCTAATGCACGTTTCATTAATATCATTAATTGTTGCACAATTTTTCTAATACATGCTTCTAAAATGCAAATTTGCTAGATATAAACTCTCTTCTATAATAACATACTTTTTGTTATAGGCTCAGAAACCTGAATTCATTTTTCTGACTGCATCTCTTGCAATAAATGGTTTTATTATGCAGATTTTGACCAGGTAAAGACTGATACAAAGAATATCAATTCAACATTCAGTCAGATCCATTTTGGGAGTAATTAAATCTTCTTCCATAGACATCTACGATAAATTTATTTAGGTGCCTAGCTACAACCATTATTACTATTATTATTATTATTATTATTATTATTATTATTATTATTATTACTATTACTATTATTACTATTGTTGTTGTTATTTAAATCCTGTCTTTTTATATAGCAATAGCACTTAGTTTTATATGCCGCTTCATAGTGCTTTACAGCCCTCTTTAAATGGTTTATAGAATCAGCATACAGTCCCAACAATTTGGGTCCTCATTTTACCAACCTTGGAAAAATGGAAGGCTGAGTCAAACTTGAGGCCAGGATCGAACTGCTAGAAGTTTGCAGAATTAGCCTGCAATACTGCATTCTAACCACTGTGCCACCACGGCACACAAAAAGTGTGTGTGTTTGTGTGTGTGTGTGTGTGTGTGTGTGTGTAAAAAACATAAGGGCGAGATAAGATGGGCAGTCTATACATTTTATAAATATAAATAAATAAGGTGGCTTGCCTGATACTGCTGCCCATAGTCACCCAAAGGAGGCCTAAAACTCTCCTACTTCCTAAGCTAGCATAGTAACCACTGCAGTCAACTGGCTTTCTATATATGATATAGGCAGGCTCCAGGTTAAGAACAAGTGCAGTTCCTGAGTCTATTATTAACTGGAATTTGTATGTAAATCAGAATTCATACTTATGGAGTGCTTATTACTAAAAATGATGGATGATGTTATCCTTCCTCCAGTTGACGAACCACTGAAGCCGTGCAATATTTTCACAAACTGCTAGAAGCAGGCTGTATATTAAAAATGTGTAGCTTCATTACCATCATTATACAAATACCAGTCTTACATATTGGTATGCCAAAGTCCAGAGCAAGTGCATATATTGTGACATTTTCATGCTAACATCATCATGCACATTTCATAATTTGCCCCTGTTGAACTCCAGGGATGCTCTGGATAACCTTTTGGTCTCCAAAGCTCAATAATATTAGGCTTCTTCATTATTTGAATATACTATCTTCCAGTAGATACCATTACTGTATAGTAGATTTAAAAGCTGAAAAAGCATTGCAAAAGATGACAATTGCAGTCATTTTCATCTTCTTATTAAGAAAGCAACATGGTTGTACCATTGAAATATGTTCCACTTTACTTAGCTAACAGCTTCTCTTATAATTGGTCACATCTGGTCATATCAAGCTCATGAAATAATTTGCAACAGAAAATAAGGGCAAAGCTACATTCCATACAATGAACCACTTCATAATTGAGTCTGTCTGATTGCTTTATGTCTAAAATAAGAAAGACTTAAGCACATCTACAGTTTACGTTATTCTTCCTAATAACCTTGTAGATTTCCACTCTGCACATTGTGCTGGTTCTTACTGCAGTCCAAGTGTGTTTACTTGAAAGGAAGTTCTGAAGTCTAAATTGGAGTTTATGTTCCAGTAAATGCGCTGGGGATAAATTCCACATGTGAACTTGGACATGGAACTCAATGAAGATAATTCCTTGGTAGGTTTATATAGGATTGAAGCAGGAACACAATTAAACTGTATTTACTGTAGATATCTTAACTAAGATGTATGGTTTTATTTTATCAATTTAAAAAAGTAAATGATTTTAGTGGACATACCTTCATATTATCCTTTTAGAAAGTTGTCACTGTCTCCGAATTTAAAAATTGCTGTGTCTGTGACTTAAAACTACTTGATCCAACATTTTGGAAGACTTGCTGATGTGGGAATTTTTAGATAGTACTTAGAGTTCCTGTCGGTTACATTAGACAGCATCACATATTATGCCAGTATAAGGAAATAATTCTGAAAATGCATGCTTCACTGAAAAAAAAGTATGTAGGAGATAAAAAGCACTTAGCCTAGTTATAAGAAAAGGAATATTCTATGGTTTAACAACTCCCTGAAGACCAATTGCAAGTTCTACCATTAATCTTTATACAATATTTAAAACAAAAACAAAAACTTTGCATCCAACAACTGGATCCATTTGCAGTATTTTGTGTCTCACACAAGACATAGAATATTTTAATGGCTCATAAGTGGGTAGTAAAAATAGGCCCTAGTACTAATAAAGTTAAACATTGCTTTTTAAAAAGTGGTATTTTTGACTCAGACTGAACAATTATTTTATTTTTTAAATAAACTCTGCAAGGTAATTTTTGAAAAGTCTTAAAATCAGTAATACATTTGTGGGTATGTATGTATATGTCAGAAAGAATTACTTATTACTTTAGTTATTAAATATATCTTACCAAATAAAAGACATTCTCATTATCTCTTAAATCTTTATTAAATATAGTCATTATCTACTTTGTTAATATCAGAACCTGATTCCTGGGGCTTCTGTAATGAATTATATGACAATTCTTTCGTTCAAATAAATACACTTATTTTCATTTCTAAATAAATATATTTGTTGCCTAAAACTCTGGAATAATTTTGTTAGAATATATTAAAATAAATATTTACTAATGGTGATATTCTGTTTTCTAGGTAATAATTCAATATTGTTATAACTTGTAAAGTAGCTCCATCAGGGAATCACATTGCCTGCTTTTAGATAAATGAAGTGAACACAATTGATGCACAGGACAAATACAACTTGACAGGCATAGACTGATAAATTCATACAATATAGTAAATTACGGCTTTTCCTGGAGGTATTCACTTGTGTAGTTTACAAACAATCGAGTACTTAATAGGTCAAATCTAAAAGTTGGTTGCTATATAGTATTTTGCCCTTAAAATATTGCATAATATTATTTTCCTATAATATTATTTAGGATGGCAGCTGAAACATTCATTTTTCTGAAGAATAACAGCAAGAAAGAATTTTGCTTTGCTCTTGCTTGGAGCAAAAGTGACATCACAGTTATGAAAAGTATGATCGACAATATAGACTTTGGTTGAACTGACAGGAACTTTGTTACATAGGAGCATTAGAAATTTTCAATAGTATAGTCAGAAAGGTTCATATTGACCAGTTAAGATAATATGAACCTTTTCTCTGAACTTTTAAAATGGATTTTCTCACTAGCATAGTACAAATACCTGAATCACGCAGATTGTGCATGTGGATTCCACACAGTGGATACAAAGCAGTCATTCATAACCAAGTTATATATCTATTACCACTTTAAACTATTCATCTTACTCAACTAAAATAGGTTTCATAGAATCAGAGTTACAGGGGGCATTTAGGTCATTGAGCCCAATCCCTTGCTTAATGAAAGATTCCAAATCAAAAGACAACTTTCTAATAATTGGTTTAATCCAGCCATAGAGAATCTATCACATCGGTTCCACATTGTTACAGGCAAGATATTAATTCAAAATTTTGAATCACTATCATTAGTTCTCAAACAAATGATTGATTATTAAAATTAGAGTGCAGCAGAATAAGGATTTTTACTGTTGCTACTTTTGGGGAAAGCAAATTTGTTGTTCTTTATTTGGTTTTGATTTTTTAATTTTTTAATTTATATTATTTATGTATCAAATTTAGAAACTGTCCATCTCACTCACAGAGCGATTCTGGGTAGTATATAATTGAAATCATGAAAACCTTATAAATATTAAACCCCACTAGGAGCCAGTTAAAACAACAATAGGATATTTAAAGTTAAAAAGGTTGAGGGAGAGCCTTTAAAGTGTTAACCATTCCAAGGTTGCATGTTCCTCTGTGAGTCCCTATTAGGGGCAGGTCTTCAGAGACATTTGAAAGATCTGGAGATTGGAGATAGCCTCACATCTGGTTGGAGAATATTATATTGGATGGGACAACGGCAGGAAGGCTATTTTTCTGTACCTCTCTAGTTGAAATTCTTTATCTGACGAGGCGGGTAACATATCCTCCATGCCTGACCGGATGGGATTAGCCAATATAATGGGGAGAAGACAGTTTTGCAGGTAGCCTGGCCCCAAGCCATGTAGGGTTTTAAAGATCATAACCAACACCTTGGCTTGAACCTGTTTTTACGACCATCCTAATGCTTACTGAAATAAGACATTAAACAATGCTTTCTATGGGAGAGTATATGTTTTAAAAAATTCTAGATGGGACGATATTTCAAGAAAAATATTAAGATTTTACTACCTTTAGGTGTTCCTGATCAAATGAAAATGCAGTGAAGGCTTATAATTTGAAGTTGTGGTTTCTAAAGTAGATATTAAATGTTAAATATTAAAACTGTAGCTTTATTAAGTTATGAAGTGAAACTTCTTCAGAGTAGGTGCGTAGAAGCAGCCATGTAATCCTAGGGAAGTGCATTGCTACATTAGTAAGGTGACCAACTTTTTTACAATGAAAAGGAGGACACAAAAAAATTGAAGAAAAAAATATCGTAAAAGCTGTCCCGGCTCATGGAAGGTCAACCGCCCACCGCGGCCCCACCTGCAGCCGCCCCACCAGCACCGCTGCCCCACTGTGTAGAGCGGGCCCCGTGGCTCCCAAAGCACCAGCCAAGCCAGCTCCGGCCCCAGGGGGCAGCCCGCTATCGACAGACCCTGCCTGCAGCCGCCCCACCAGCACCACTTCCCACCTTGTGCAGCCCCTTGTAGAGAGGGCCATGCAGCTCCCACAGCACGGGGGGGCAGCCAGCCGCTGCCACCCCTCACATCTTCATCAGCAGCACCCCTGCCCCCCTGCCTCTTGCACCCACACCCATTATTGTCCTAGCAGACCCGAAGATCAAGAGAAACTTACCGCTCAAGTCTCCTCCAGGTATCTTTGGAACTAACTAGGAGATGCTGTAGTTGGGTAGCAGGGAGGGGTGCAAAGTTCCTGCCAATTTGCCTTCTCTGCAGACAACTTGCATGTGCAAAGTTTGCTGGCCAGATGTTTTGGTGCACTCTGCAGCAATTCCTATTGACTTTCGAAAGCCAATAGTGGGAGTAGCACAGCTCATGCAAAAGTTGAAAAAAAAACATCAAAAAAAGATGTTGGAACGCCATTCTGAGCGTTTTATGAGGAAAAAAAAGCCCTGCAGATTAGTCTTCAAATATCAAAAAGGAGGACATGTAGGAGGACACTTTTTGAGGGAGGACAGACCTTACAAAAGGAGGACTGTCCTCCCTAAAGGAAGACGGTTGGTCACCTTAACATTAGGGTATGGCAGATATGAATTTGGAGTTCCCTGTGTGTTCTATGCTGGAGCACGGGAAACAACGGTAACAGAAAATAAAATGTATAATTATACCAAGCCTAAAAAAACTTTGAAAATATTAAATGCTGATTGAAAAACAGCCCTTCCAGGTATGTTGGACTACCTTATCAAGAATTCTAACTTAGCAATAGAGAATATCAGATGGGATACATTTTTCGCTTAAAATGTACCATTCTTAATCTACCAGGTTTTCAATAATTCCTTCCAGTGAAAGAAAAGATGTTAATTACCTCCATATATTAGTAGGAGCTGGCTAATTAAGTCTCTTTTGGCAAGCAGATCCTACAGAAATCATTCAAGCCATAGAGAAATCTGGCATCTGTTAGCTATTCATCAGGTTGGAAGATCCTATGCAGAGTAAGATATCACTGAATAACTGGCTCGCTTCTTTATTTGAATAAAAAAAGGTATAAATTAGTCATTCAGACCACCCAATAAGTGTTTACATTCCAGCTGGCACTGAAGTGTTGCATAGAAAAAACATAGGAATTATAAATATCTAAATTAGATACCTGTATATTTTTCTAAGGTTGAGATATGTTTTTATTGTTAGAATACTTTTCATAATACCTAAACTTAAAGCTTCCTACTTTATTTAATCTATTGCAGCAGAAAATCAATCAATTTTTCATTTGGTCATAGATCAGCAAATAAAACAAGAAAATCACAATTAATTTGCAAAAAATAAAATAAAAAAATAATTCTCAATTAATTAGGAAAAAAAACATAATTCTTCCACAATATCTAAGAAAGTTTAAAAGATATACTACAGTGTACTGTACAAACTCTAGAACATTACTTAACTTTGGTCAAAGAAGTAAAATCAGACTGATAAAACAAATCAGACAAGATAAAACAAATCAGTTTAGGGAAGAATTCCTGGCAAGTGTCAGCATAGAGGGAACACTACAAAACAATGTGGTCCATCATTTCAATTATTTCTCCACCTCATAGATACAGTCCCTGTTCAAAAGCACATTTAAGTATTACCTTTCAGTGGCAGCTATTTGGGAAGGCATTGAATCTAACAAGGATAAATCTCTTCCAAATTTCAGAACTGTTATGTGGCTAAGGTATCTGGCTGATTGGAGAAGATATGCAGAGTAGCTCAAGAAGATGTTTCTAGGAAGAACTAATAAATCTGCTTGCAACCACAATTCAATGGCCTGTTGTTTGAGATCAAAGCCCATCAGGGTGATAGTTCGCCATGAACAGCCATAGAGTTGCACTTTGGCATGTAATATCTGGCATCAGAAAAACTGAAAGCTGGCTGGAAAAAAGGAAAGCTTAAGCCAATAGGAGAAAATGAATATACAGGCAAAAGTTTCTCTTTTAAGTAGGCCAGCTTCATGGCAAAGCAGCACATTCAGAATGCACTGAGGTACTTGAAAAATAGACTTGAATCCTTTCAAGAAAAAAGAATGAGCCGTAGGAGCCCAACTGAGCTCCAAAAACAAGCTAGGCTAGGATCTTAGCCAAAAACACTTTAATTGCTGCAGATATATGTTGGGCTCCTTTGGAAAAGCAATAAGATTGTAAAGCTGACATTGTTTTTTGTGCATTTAGAGTAACATAATTGGTGGGAGATTTACAGTTGCCTGTAGCATGGAAAACAATCTGCAGATATTTAAAGGTCCTGACTTTCTCAATTAAATGATTATTTCACCGCCAGGCATGGGCCTTAGAGCACTTAGCAAAAACCACGACCTTGGTTTTGCAGTAATTAATTTCTAGCTATTTTTCTCAGTTATGTTCAACAAGTATGTAAAGCACCCATTTCAGGCCAATCTCTGAGAAAGTAGCATGGCATCATTTTATAGAAAAAAACAGAAATGTGTCTATTTCCAATTTTGACACATGAAGAGATGGGCTATTTTATTTGTCTAGAGGAGGAGGAGGAGGAGGAGGAGGAGGAGGAGGAGGAGGATAACTGTTCAGTCAAATCTGATTCTTGGCGATTCTGTGGGCCAGGTCTCTCCACGTCTTCCGATCTTAACTCTATTTCTTTGAGTTTTTCTATGAGTTTTTCTATGGTCTGGTCTCAGCTCTGATAGTGCCTAGCCACCATGTTCTTTGATGGCCTGGTTTCCTTTTATCACTAACTCTTCCAAACATAATTACTTTTTCCATTGAATCCCCCTCATGACATGGCAAAATTGAGACACTGTTTGTAATTTTGTCTTCCACTGACATGCCTGATATTATATGCTCCAGTACTTGCTTGTATTAATTACCTTTGCTGTCCAAAGAATATAGGCAGGCACCTTCTCCAGCCTCACAGTTCAAATGAGTCAATGTTCTTCCCATCTTGCTTTTTTAAGGTACAGCTTTCACAACCATAAGTAGCTTCGGGGAACACAATAGAACAGATTAACCTACATTTGGTTGTGAGCCTGATGTCTTTGCTTTTCCATATTCAGTTCATGTTCATCATTGATGTGTGACTCAGTGCAATCCAATGTTTTATTTTTGTGCTGCATTCACACTATGAGCTATCTGCGATCCTAGGAAAATGATTTTTTCCACACATTCTCTCTCTTCAATTACTATTTTGATGTTTCCATTTCTTGCAGTGGTCATTAGCTTGGTCCTTTTGATGTTCAAGAAGAGACAAAATTCTCACTTTCTTCTTTGATTTTCTTGATCAGATGCTTCAGGTCTTCTTTAGTTTCTGAAAGGAGGCCTATATTGCAAGTATATCAAAGATTGCTGATGTTTCTTCCTCAAATCTTTACCCTGATTTTTGATTCTTCAAGATCTAGCTTACTCGTGATCATTTTAGCATAAAGGTTGAATAAGAAAGGCGAGAGAATGCAATCTTGTATCACTTCTTTATCTTAAACCAATCGGGGTCTCCATATGGTGTTTTTGCACAGTGGCTTCTCAATTTGTGTACAGTAATTGCATCAATTTGACCAGATGTGCTCATACCTCCAGATTTTGTAGAGCTCTCCTTAGCTTCTCAAGATCAACACAATCAAAGGCTTTCTTATAGTCAATAAAGCACATGTAAATGATCTTTTGATAGTCACAAGATTTTTCAATGATCCAGAGCAGATTTCCGATATGCCATGACTCCCTTTGGAAGCCAGCCTGGACACCTGGTAATTCCCTTTTAATGTTTGGTGCTATCATTGAATAATTTTAAGCAGAATCTTGCTGATGTGAGCAATTGTGAGATAATTGGAACAATTTTTAGAGTTACCATTTTTTGGCAGTAGAATGCACTTAGGATTTCCAATCCTATGGCCATGTTTTGGTTTCTCAAATTTTCTGGCACAGTTTCTCTGAGGACTGTGGGTCTCAGGAATTCTGCAGGGCTATGATCACTTCCTCAAGGATAGCTGCTTCTATTTCTATTTCAGGTCTCTAATGATTCTGGCTAGTACGGGTCTCAGTTATTCTGCAGGGATAGTGTCAACACCTGGAATCTTGTTGTTTGGCAGTTGATTCTTTGCTCATATGATCTCTTCCTCAAGGATGGCTAGTTCTATTTCTACTTCTCTTTTCTCATCATCTGCATAGCTGTTCTGTATATACTTACCATCTGTTCTTGATGCCTTGTTGGCCAGACAGTAATTGCTTGCTTCTAATGATCCCTTTATGAGCAGTAAATGGTGCTCAGATTTTTCTGACTTGCATAAATGCATTCCTTTGTGATCCTTCATGTAGTGCACTTTAAACTGTTTATGTCACTCATTGAATTTCCTGCCACAGTTCATCAGGCATCTTCTCAGCAATGCCCAGTAATTCAAACCTATTTTTTACTTCTATATGTAGTAGGGATTTTGGTGACATCAAACCTCTTTGGAGACACTGCCTTTTTGATAGAGCATAATTTGACCTTAATCTTCGCCACCAACAATTCATGATCTGAATTGCAATAAGCACTTGGATAGGTCTTAACAGGAAGGATTGAACTGGTCCATCAATGACTGCATAGGACACGGTCAATCTGATTATGGTGAAGTCCATTCAGTGAGGTCCAAATGTACTGATCATGATGTATTCATGATCCTAAATCTGTTTTCTTGGCAAAATTGTACCAAGCAATCACCTGCATTGTTTTCCTTACCTCGTCTGAAACAACCGGTGATGCCTTTCTCCGCTTGTTTGCTAACTTTTTAAATAACTTTTCCAATATATTTATTATTAAATATAATGGGAGGATCACACAAATTTCTCATAATAGAGCTATCATAATTGTGATACAGAACCATCCATATATTAATTTATACATATTAGTATACAAACATAAGGAGAAAAAAGTGTTCACTTAATCATAGCTATGCATATGACTGTCACTAATTCAGCTACTGATTATATTTTTCCAGATAGGAAATATGAGTTTTAGCTAAATTAAACTGGATTTTCACATGTAAACAAGGGGATCCTGTTTTAACTTGGATATTTATTCACATGGACTTTCAGGTTAGGAGTAAAGTTCTTTAATTACTTTGGTTGATGTTTGCTTTTTACCCTGTCTTGAGATTAATAGTTCCAGAATTTAGAATTATTCTCACTTAGCTCAAATTTACAGCTGTAGCCATCATAAGGCTATACAAGTAATTAGGGCCAACTATGTCTATTTAGCACAGATATAAAGAAAAGAGAAAAAAAGTTCCTTGAATTTCTCAAAGGATTTGATAACCTCTTCACTCTCCTTAGCTAGAGGTGTTTTGACCTTTAATTAAAAGGCAAATTTGTTGTCTCCCATTTAGAGACAGCAAATAATGATCTCATTAAAATGAAGTTAGTGCTCAGGCCTTAAAGCAATGAGAGCTGAAGTCTCATTAGTAGCTAACAATCCAGAACACAGCATATAAATAAAGCTAATATGGCAGAGCAAATGCCTTGGTGCATTAAATTTGAGCAGAATCAAATGTTTACAGTCAACGATGTCTGGGGCATGAAGTTTTAATGTACTTAATAAAGGAAAGCAAATTGGTTCCTATTAGCCATGAAATGTTCCTAGAGCACTAGCCTCCAAAAACTTTATTATGCAAATAGTTGTAATTAACAAGAACATTGTGAAAAAAATATCATGCCTGCTTAATAGATGCAGCAATTATGAAGAATAAAGTCAAGGCAACTCAAATAATAACAATATTGTTGAAACTTAAACCCTGTTGAGTACAGACTGACTATAAATCTGTCTTATCCTATGGATGCTGAAGCATATGCTTATAAAAAGCAATAAATATAATATTGATTTAACAAAAATTAATATAATGAGATCACCAATTTAGAAAGATCCTTAATAACATAAGTGTTCATTTGATCATATTGAGAAATATAAAAAAATAAACTGGGCATTTTTTGAAGGCAAACATTTCTGGTTACAGTTTGCTTGTGAACCAATACTTAACATTATCAGAGTTGAAATATATCTGTGGTCATAATTTTATATTTTGCAATAATTATCTTCATACTGAACATTCAGGAAAGTTCATAAAGCCATGCATCATGCATTAAAAATATGATAAACCTCATTTCAACTTCTAAGGTAAATTATAGTATTCATTTTATTGAATTCACCCCAATTCCTCTCAGAAGGTGATTACTACTAACATACTTTTATTATTGTTGCTGTTATTATTTTATTTTCATAATGCCCTTCCTCGCAAAGGAGGCCAGAGCTATATGCAAAAAAGAACTATAAAATCAATCTTCAATTTTTAAACAATACTTTGATAAAATAGCAATAAAGCCATATAAAAATAGAGCAATATGTCACTTAAAAGGAAATTCATTTTAAAAAGTCTTAATTTTTTTACCACTAGTACTTAACTGCTGAGTTAGAATTAACAAAAAGCAATGATGTACTAGTGTAGACTTCCCCAACTTTTTCAGCTTTGTAGACCAAGCACTTGCACTCAGCTCCATTTGCACAAGTGGCAGGTACGCACACTCACCACTCAGACAAATGGAGCATGCAAGCACACACTCACCTGCTGTTTGTATGAATGGGAATGTGCACTTGCCCCCCATTTCTACGACCCAGTTCCAAAAATCTCAAGGCCCAGTATTGGGCTGTAGCCTGGGGTTTGGGGACCCATGTAGTGTATGTTGCATGAACTACAGACTTATTTCTGCTTCAGTTGCCTCTATTCTGATCCACAGTGCTGTTGTCCTGATTTAATATGTGAAGCCTCCAACCTTCCTGGATTATTTACATCTGCATTTCTATAGAACTGGTTTCTGCTTGGGGGAGGGAGATTTGGGGCTATTAAGAAAGCTGGGCATGCTTTTCTGCCTCTTTAAGATCCTTTGAGGAAATATAATATTTTGTCCTTTTAATATTTCCTTCTGGGGGGGGCTGTCTTCCCACAGTAGACAGCAGAAGGAGTTCAGGACTCGGTCCAACTGAGCATTGCATGTATGAAACGATGACCAATTGATTTTTCTATTATTTAGTATGTTTCCTCCAAGTTTGCCCTTCCTGATTCTGCCCTCCTGCCTTTGCTGCCTTCACCAGCAGGACCAACGCATCTGCTAGTCATGGTGCCTGAGCAGAAACTATGAATCTGGCTATAGGACTCACCCCATAACAAGGTGCTTTCCATGTTCTGCTTCTCCTCCAAAACCCCAGTATGCCCAACCCCCTTATAAAGTACTGAATAAAGTTTTTTTAAAAGATTGGAATCATTATGGGAGCTGAATCACATAAAGCATTTTTCTCTTTCCTTTCTTTATAAAATCACTGAGCTTTTACACCCATATTTCTGTGTGCACAATCATTTCACTAGAGTATTACACCTGTTGAGTGCAATCTGATTTCAAGGTACATCAATCATACTTTGTCTTATCTATATAGAAGGGGGTTATGACCACGCCTCTTGACATGCCTAACTAGGATCTTTCTGACCCACTTTGTACTAGTTACTTGAATTTACATCTTGCATTATGAATTGATAACAGAGTTTACATACCTGGAAGGTAACACAACACACTGTGTTGTGACATATTGTCTACTATTTAACATAATTTCTATTTTGGTCTTAGGTTCTTGCTGTTTTTCATTATTGATGTGTATTACAGTATGAAAGAACCCTGTTGTAAATCCTTAAGTTATGAATTGTATTTAAACAGATGTGATTATATTATAGTAGTATTATTATATCATTGTAGACAACAGATTTATTGGTAAGTTTGGAGCGGATCCTAGATATAAATATAAGTAGGAGTCAGTAGGTTTATATTGTTCACGTATACAGGAATGGTCCAAAAGTATTCCCATTGTTTTGAATGGTCTAAATTCAGGTTGTTGAGTTAACATCCTAGTGGATTCCTTGTATTCTTGATCAAATTCTCAGCTTATATGGAGACCAATCAATTAGGAGCTGTACAAATAAGGGCTTCTGGAATGATATATAAAGATGCCTTTCTATGAATTGATATTATATCCCTCATATGTGGGAAGAGGGCTACTTATCAGTGCACAGGTGGTGAATTTTGTCAGTTTTCATAACAACTGCAAAGATCAGCGTTTCACATCTAAACGTATTTATAATTGTATTTATAATTTTAAACACTTTAATAGTGACTGTAGTTAATCTTCACTATAAAAATGCATAGAAATGCATTGCCAGTTTATTTTTTGACATTATTCTTATACCCAGAACGATTTTACCGCCCCCAAAAAAGTTGTGTTAGGGTTTTTTGTAAAATCTTTTATAGCTGATTCTTTTAAAATCTAAATAAGTTTCCTTTTGTCCCCTTATATGTTTTTTCAGGCTTTACTGGAAACTCAAATATTACTACGCACTCAGGTTGCAAATTTTACCTTCAACCTTGGATTTTCAGGAAAGTTTTACCATACAGGTAAGCAGGAACCACACAGTAGCACTTAAAAGCATATGAAAAATATTAAGAGATGTTTCATCATGTTGCAAGTACTTTAGCAAATATCAAAATCTACACAGTTGTCTCATGAAAATTCAACTATAAATCTTTATCTAATTAAATCAGTTTATGTTTATTGGTGTCTTTGGAATATGTAATTCTTTTTTAATGTGTTTATTTCAATTTTTAGAATTTCAACTTTCCAAAATATTTGATGGAAACTGGAGGTTTATTTCAAAAGCATACTAAAAATAAATAGAAAAATAGTCTGATCGTTTTCTTAAGCAGATAATGTTAACAGAAGATTTATAAAGAGTAAATAGGACCATCAGGTATTTATATTAAGATAAGACAAAGTATAACTGAAACCATAATTGACTTTGTTTCATTCTGTTATATAGAATGAGATAGAAAATGTAGACATCTGAGAGTTCTCACCTTTTAAACAAGAGTCATATTTGCATGATACACACCCTGCTGTGACTTCACCTGGTTACAAATTAGTCTTACCAAAATACTGTCACATAAGCAAGGAGGCATCCTGGAAGGATTTGTTCCGCCCAGAGGAGAAAAGATGTGATTTAAAAGGAGTTTAAATTAAATGAAAAGAGGATTACTTCACATTTTAAGTCCTAAGTAATTAATTGATTTTGCCTCCACCCGCTGAGACTGCAGATTAGTGTTACCTGCTTCCAGGTACATTTTGTGTATTTCTTGACTCTGCCTGCAGTTTCTTTTTAATGCCTGTTGAAAGTTTATTCATTTGCTGTCCATTTCCCAACTATATTTCTTCATTAAAAAGCAGCTTTAAAAGTAAGCAAAGATTAAAGGCTTCCCAGCAGTTAGTGCAGTTTGCATAAATCCAGTCTGCTTCTCACCAACTCAACTTCATTATTGACCTGCTTACTTTTCAAAACTTAATAGAAAAGATTAGTTAGCATTTGGCATTACTGCACAAATACTTTGCATTTTCAGCATACTTTAAGTTGAAGAAAAAGAAATTAGAATTCATTACAGTAGTGTTGAAGGAATAGTCTTCATTGTGGTTCAGTCCAAACCGGGAACAAACAACATGGCGACTGATTTAGAAAGAAGGTTACAGTTTATTGAAGAGGCGAGCCAGACAGAAAGATGGCTCTGGAAGAAAAGAGAGAGAGCACATGTAGGGAATGGGTTTTTATACCCTCTGGGGCTCTTGAGGTTGTTTCCTGTTCCTATTTGAGGCTTTGTATTTCCTGTATCATATACTTTGACCTGAGTCTGAGTGTGCCCCTTTGGTATCTGTGGGTTAATCCTATTATGTCCTGTCTTAGAGTTTGGATGGGGTATGTAGATTTTAGGTGTCTTTGTCTTCCTAAGCTTCTAGCTGGGGTCCTCCAACCTTCCTGGACTGTTTACATCTGCATTTCTACAGAACTGGTTTCTGCTTGGGGGAGGGAGACTTGGGGCTATTAAGAAAACGGGGCATGCTTTTCTGCTTCTTTAAGATCCTTTGAGGAAATATAATATTTTGCCCTTTTAATATTTCCTTCTCTGGGGGGCTGACTTCCCACAGTAGACAGCAGAAGGAGTTCAGGACTCGGTCCATCTGAGCAGTACATGTGTGAAACGATGACCAATTGTTGTTGCTATTATTTAGATAGAAATTGAACAGGGCTGGAATATGCTTAATAATTTGCCATGTAGCCTAAACCCAATTAGTCATGTGGTGATAATATGGAACCATAACTGTTTTCACATCATGAGCTACCAAGAAAAGCTAGCATTGTAGCATTTTTAACACTGCATTACTTCATTGGGTATGATAGCCTTTAGAAGTTTATAATAGCGTGCTAAATTTTATTTGCACTCAGCATGTGGGAGCTGCATATTGCAAAGACATTTGAAAATATAAGGTAACTCTACTTTCCTCCATAATTATAGATTGCATTTGGAACAAGAGTCTTTACCTTGAATTATAGAAGTATAATTATGTGTTGCCTGCTTTAAAGTATACATATGTGTTGCCTGCTTGAAAGCCAACTAAATTTTATTTTTAGGACAGCATGAAACAATAAACCTATACCAAAATGCAGAGAACGAGAACATACACACAAACACACGCCCACACAGTGACAAATAATAAAATAAAGATCCAAGCAGGAATAGCACCTTATTGCTCCTTTTGTCATAATTGAGGTTCACTAAAAATATGCATAGCTTCTTGAGGATATGAAGGAGAGTGGCTACTAATCTTTAAAAAGCAACCCTTACAGCATGTGAATTAGTCAACAAAAAATGCCTTTGAGCATTGCCTTAAAGGGAGTTCCCAACTGTGTGATTAGCCTCTGTAATGGTTGGCTATATATAATATAACTTCCTAGTTTGTTATATGGTGCTTTTTCAGGAATAAGAGAGGGCTGAATTAAATCTTAGTTTCTAAATTATTTCTATTAGCTTTATTTCTGTACTTCATTACTATATTTAAGATAAAAGTATAATAGATACTCTCCACATTATTTTTTTGCTATCCACATCACATTAAGGCAGGGGTCTGCAATCTTGACAACTTTAAGACATGTGGACTTCAGCTCCCAGAATTCCTCAGCCAGCTATGCTGGGAGTTGAAGTCCACAAGTCTTAAAGTTGTCAAAGTTGCAGACCCCTGCATTAAGGTAATGAAAGAAGGAACGAACTCAAAGGAAATATATTAGCTGCTGAAATGAACTTCAACTTTCAAAATCCTTTCTACTGGCAAGCAGCTAAAATGTCTGAAATCTCTTTCCTTTATCTTATATTATTACATGGAAGTGTTTAAGTGAAAGGCCTATTTTTGGTGCATTTCACTCTCTATCCATTGATTTCTCTAGACACCTTAGAAATATATTTTTCCACTGTTAGAAGCACAGGGTTTGGTAGTAAAGGAAAGTTTCAAAATCTAAACAACAATTCAGTGAAATTAAATTAATAGAATTCAATACAATTCAAATACAAATGCATATAATTCAAAATAGAAACTAGTCTCAAAGCAACATAATATGGAGAAACGTACTTCAGAGATAGAGCAGAAAAATGAACCTTGAGGGTGTATTCAGCGACTGAAAGATTAATAGAGAGCAGCAGCATCTATTTCTATCCTCCAGAAATGGTGGCCAAGTGCAAATAAGTTCTCATTCATGAATTTATCACTCTGAGGATAATGTAATAGCTTATTGTAAGTAATAGAAGATTTTTTCCAACTTTTCAAGGGCATCCACTTTTAAACAATTCATACAACTCTTAAATTATTGAGCAAACATATTTTAAAATTGTGTTCCACGTTCCTACTAAAGATTTTGCTCATGCTGACATCAACTTGAATCCCAGCGACCGGTTAGGGCGCATAGGGTTGGCCTCCTACGAGTCCCGTCTGTTAGACAATGTAATCTGGCGGGGCCTAGGGCAAGGGCCTTCTCCGTTGCTGCCCCAGCCCTCTGGAACCAGCTTCCCTCAGAGGTTCGTACTGCTCCCTCCCTCCTAGCTTTCCAGAAACTGCTGAAGACGCATCTATGCCGACAGGCTTGGGGCATATGAGCTGTGCTCTGCCCCTGGGCCCTAGGAGTGTCCCTCCATCAGCAACTGTCAGCTGATTGTGTTTGTATGTGGTGTGAATGAAATTAATTTTTACATTTTTATTGTATTATTGTATTGTTGTTGTGAGCCGCCCTGGGTCTTAGGAGAAGGGTGGCATATAAATTTGATTTAACTTAAACTTAATATGGAAAACTTTCAACTTTTTGATATGATTATATTATTAGTTTTAGTTATTCCAGTCCATTGTAATCTCCTATAGCCGTGGTGGAGAACCTATGGCACGCGTGCCACAGGTGGCACGCAGAGCCTCCTCTGTGGGCATGTGCGCCATTGACCCAGTCCTAGGCCTTCAGTTGGGTTTTATAAAACCTTTTTGCTTTAGGCCTCCGCCGCCGTGTCCCCCCCAAAAATAATATTCAAACAATCAATCAATTTCAACTTCTTGTGGGGGAAAAAAAGATCTCGCAAAAATGGAATTGATTGATTGAACCTTTTAGTCCCACCCAGTCTGCCATTACCACCACAGCCACGCCCACCAAACTGGCCACACCCACCCAATTGGCCACACTCACCCAATGGGCCATGCCCACCTGCCACCCAACGATACATAAGTGGGTTTGGGGTTTCAGTTTGGGCACTCGGTCTGTAAAAGGTTCGCCATCACTGTCCTATAGGAGTATACTGATAAAGTCTATATCATGTCGCATTTTTTTCTATTTGGAAATAGAAATTAGTTTGCATACTATCCATATAGAATGTAAAATGTTGCTAAGGCTTAAATATGGTGAACATGCTTATGATTATGTATTCTAGTACAAAATAGTACAACTCCATGAGATATGTTTGTGATTTCCATTAAGCACTTGCTGTACTATGTAGTCTTTTAAGTCCTACTTTTACGGTTGGTATTGTTGCTTGTCATTTCAACTTAGAGGCAGCATTATCATTTTCCATACAAATGTATATTTTATTGTCCATTTATAAATAAAACATGGGGAGTGTTCTTTAATATAAATGTGGCTTGTTTACCCAAACAAGTATTTAAGGTAAGATGATGAACAGGTTTCGTTTTATCAGTTTTTTGGAAATTTTAGAAGTTTTATCGACCTATGGAAACTTCGTGCTTTATTGATTCCCTCCATAATGCACAATTCTGATTCCTGAACAAATGTTGAGTATAGGATTTCAAAAAGAAAATAAGATAGTGGATCTGCCAGAAATTTATAGGTTAAAAAGATGGGATCCAAGAATATTGTAACATGATTGCATTCTACTTTACTTTGATACCATTATAATATCATGTTCAGAACAGGAATGATCAAACAACCAATCTCAATTATATTTCCAGCAGGAAATGATCACACTTTCAATTATTTTGAAAAAAAATTCTTGGCTATCAAGCAGCAAAAAATGCTAATAATATGTCTCATTTGCTTTCTATGGATGATATGAATTTTCATGGAAAATCAGAAATTGAAATCCAGTCATTGATAAACATTATACTTTTTTTACACAGATATAGAGTTTGACCTAAAAAAATGTGTTGCAATCAATAAATAAATAAATCACACACAGTAATGTCAAATGCCAAATGACCAAATTTCAAGAGCCATCGAGATGAAGCCTACAAGTATCTGGGCAGTTTATTGTTGGATAACAGAAAGAATGGACAAATTAAAAAGGTGATTAGTAAAGAATACATTCAAAGAGTGAGAAAATTGCTAAGGACAAAATTGAACCGTTGAAACATCTTCAAAGCTATCAATACCTGGGCCATACCTATGATACAATATACTGTTAGAATTATTAACTGAACATAAACTGAACTGGACAGTTTGAACTGAAAAACAAAATATCTGATAACTTATTGATCACATATTTCATCCCTGTAATAGGTATATGGATAAATTATACCTGCTCCTCAGAAATAGAAGCAGAGGTTTACTTCAAGTCTAACTGTCAATCAAGAACAGTGTGCTTTGACTGATTATGTAAAATCAGCCAAGCATTGATGCAAGTTCAAAATTGGAACTTTCTAAATGTACA
Organism: Bothrops alternatus; assembly: GCA_034064705.1. Taxonomy (NCBI): domain Eukaryota; kingdom Metazoa; phylum Chordata; class Lepidosauria; order Squamata; family Viperidae; genus Bothrops; species Bothrops alternatus. The sequence goes on from JARGCV010000085.1 coordinate 3,574,089, forward strand.
TTAAATAAAATGAATATCAAAATAATGTAATAAAAATGGCAAGGAAAAGTATTGCGTAGTCAATTTCTACAAATGATCGAGGGTAAAGTGGATAAAGACTAAACCTGGATTGCAACTAGAACATTAAAAACAAGCTATTGGAATTAATGCAATCAAGACCACAACTGAAAATTCATCAAATCATTAATGTTTACTTCTTTAATTTAAATTTAAATTTAAAAATAAATTTAAAGTGCAGACTGTGCAAAGAGACAGAAGATACAGTAATTTCTTACACTCGGCTCATGCAAGAAGATTGAACAAACTAATTGTACAAACAGTGATATAAAACACAGTGACCAAAATGATTCATTGAATCACCTATAAAAATTATCATGCACCAGTAATGAAAAATTGTAGGAATATTCAGTTAGAAAAAGTAGTAAAAAATGAGCAGGGTAAAATATTGTAGGATTTCTGAATATAGACTGATAAAAGTCTTGACTCATAACATGCCAAATATAACTGTGGTTGAAAAGAAAAGCATGTGAGTAATTGATGTGGCAATACCCGAAATAGAAGATAAAGAATTGGAAAAGATCACAAAGTATCAGAATTCGAAAATCAAAATTGAAATGTTATGGCATAAATTGGTGGTCCTAGTGGTGGTCCTAGTGGTACATTGGGTGCCATACTTAGGAAAACTGCACATTGACAAAAGTTCCATCTGTCAGTTACCAAATGCTGCACTAAACTCTGCTGATACATTATGAATCCTAGGTTCTTAGGAAGAACTTGATGCATATGAAGCTCAAGATCAGCTAAAGAACTGGTAGCTGTGACTACACATTGTTATGAATAATAAAGTTTTATAAATACAGTTTTAGGTGTATTTTGTGAATTTTTGGCTGCTAATCATGAAAGTAACCTGTAATTTAACTTATCGTGTACTCTTTTATAGAAAGCTTTTCTTTTGGCAATGTACACCATTCATACCTATTGGTTATGTTGCACACATGAAATAAAGATATGAAAGAAAACATGGAACTGTTGTTGAAGCACACCTGGTACACCAAGTACAACTAGGATATCTGTGGAGATCTAAAAGCAATGGCTCATCTGCTGGAATGCAGCTTGGATATACCAAGTACTGTTGTTACATATACCAATGGGACAGCCATGCAAGACAAGTTCATTATATTAAAAAGAAATGGCCCCTCTGAAAGAATTTAGTTCCTGGACAGAAGCATGTGGTACACAAACCACTTGTTGGTCTGACCAAGGTATTTTTGCTTTTGCTTCACATAAAACATGGACTGATGAAAATTTTTGTAAAAGTAATAAACAAGGAAGGTAAAAGTTTTCAGTATTTGAGACAGATGTTTCCAAGAATATCTGATGCCAAAATTAAGGAAGACATTTTTGTTGATCCACAGATCAGATACATCATCAATGACAAGCGGTTCGAAGATCTGTTAGTGGGGCCAGAGAAAATTGCCTGGAAAGCATTCAAGGATATCATTGAGAATTTTCTTGGAAACTACGGAGCATCACATTCAGCTAACAAATTCCTTACCGCATATAAAACCATGAAGTGCAAGTCCTGGCATTCAAGAAGTGACTAATGACTAGTACTGGCAATGAAATATGGATTTGCCCAAGTCAACCTATGTCACAGTCTAATCCGTATAGACAATAAAAAGAGAGTACACAAAATAAGGCAAAGGTAGAATAAGATTTGTATAGAAATAACTGAGAGATGAAGCAGATACTACTATTAATAACAGTAGCAGTCATTTTGTGGCTTTAGATACTCAAAGCACTTCATGTGTAATTTTAAATATTGTAATAATTTTTAAGATATAAATATTATTGTTTTAGCCTTCTCACTATACGTGATCTTAACAGAGAGAGAATGGAAAAATGAAATGAACTTGGAGGGATGGGGAATTTGACAGATTACACCAGGGATAGGCAGCCTTGGCTCTTTTATGACTCATGGACTTCAACTCCCAGAATTCCTGAGCCAGCCATGCTGAAGGGAAAGGGAGAGGTTTCCAAGCTGAGCAATGATGGCTCAGGAATTCTGGGAATTGAAGTCCACGAGTCATAAAAGAGCCAAGGTTGCTTACCCCTGGATTAGACTTTGCAAAAGGCCTTTTTATGCATACCCATCCAGCACAATTCAGATGGTAGGCATTGCACAAGAAAGCTCTCTTTTCATCTGATTGCAGCCCTATTTCAAACATGCACATAGATTCTAGGGATGCATGTTTCCTCTTAGACAGGACCTTATATTTGGTTTTAACATAGCGTTGAATGCAAAGCATTCAAGCCACAAAAAAAAATGTTGCTAGAATTCCTGGTGTTTTAATGGATTATATGCAGGTATTCCAAACCTGTTGAAGAAATATGTGATAAACACATTACTTCCTGCTTGAATACATTTTGGTAATAATTCTTCTTCAGTATTGCCTTTAAATTTTATATGAAGACTCCATGTATTTTATATCCTCACTGATCTGAAAATAAATTGTATCATGACATCTTTTACAATGTAACATTTGCCTTTCATCTCTTAGGAACCGTTGAAGAAGATGAAGGAGACGATTTATTGTTGGGGTCTGTAGATGAATTCTGGTGGTTTCCTCACATGTGGAGCCACATGCAACCTCATCTGTTCCATAATGAGTCATCGCTAGTGGAGCAGATGGTTCTGAACAAGGAATTTGCACTAGTGAGTATCTCTGAAATATATGTAGGTGTAAAATTGCCTGCCCCTTAACATTTTACAGTAATTATTTTTGAAGTAAGATGAGGATAAGAGTATTACTGTAGGTCTGATCAGAATAAAACTATATTTGGTAAGTTGTAAGAAAAACTGGTCACTTTGGTTTTCTAGATTCTATAAATGTAGTGGTGATTCTAGGACACGTCCTAACAGTGGGCTGGTTATGAATCAGATATTTTTCCAGTGACTTATGCCTCTGTACTCTCTCTGACCATATGGTTTTCTTCTCATACTTCTTTACTTTGAAACCATATTTGGATTGGACAGTCCTTCAAGTAGAGAACTCTGTCCACAATCATAGTTAAAGCAGGGTTTGTCACTCCTATAGCCTTATATTTCAAATCACTTTCACAACAGATACTGCTTTATTTTAATTCAAAACATATATGAAATCTTAGATTATATTTTTATATATTAGAATAGCTTTCATAGAATGGGTGTGTATAAATAATGTAAAACAGACAAAAAGTGGTCACACAGTTCAGTTTTTATTCCTTTTTGATATCTTGAAAATCTTCCCATTCCTCTTTGCTTTGAACATATTTTGAAGAATCTTAGGGTACAGAGAAGCAGTCCCATCATCAGAAACAGACCTCTGGATTTACCTCAGTCATTGCCGGCTCCACTGTATATTAGGAATACATAATTGTTATTATCATTTACCAGATATACAATCAACAGAGTAAATGAAGTTCCAATTGATGAATTCAGAATTCCTATTTATTGGCTTTATTTCATATTCATTTTGATGATGATAATGATGAATACTGTTTTCTAAATATATTATCTGTTGTGAATTAATATTACCACTATATTTTAGAAACAATAGTCAATAAGGGATGTCTGAAAAGCCTTCTAGATGGGTTTCTAATTTCCTCTTTTTCGATTCAAGCCCAGACTATAGTCTTGAAATTAAAAATGATTTTCCAACCTGATACCATTCAGTTATTTTGACATTACAGTCTCCAAAATTCATATCCAAATTAGTCAAAGACTATGATGGCTGAGAATTCTCAGAACTGTATTTCTAACACATTTGGAGGGATGATTTTGTTAGAAGTTTCTGACTGGTTGCAAATCTGAAAACTTCTCCACACTACGAACTTAAAGTAAGTTAATGATTTTAATATTGTCCATGAAAGTCTACCCATCAATATCAAGGGATCTGATTTCAATACAATAAACATGTTTCAGTTTTTTATTAACATAGGGTAAAAACTAAGAAATTAACAATTGGAGAAGATGACTAAAAAATAAATTGACTTGAAACCAGAATTGTTTTTTTTAGGAATAATAGGAGCTAATTACGAGAAGGAGAGCGGATATCTAACATTACATGTATTAACAGCAGCAAGAATTGTGTTTGCCCAATATTGGAAAAATGAAAATTTACCAACTGAAGAAATATTAATTAATTTTTTTAGATTGCGCAGAAATGGATAGATTGACTTTAAAGATTAAAGAGAAAGAAAATTCAGTTTACTTTAGAACATGGGATAATTTTTATCAATGGCTAGAAAAATGACTCAGAGAAAAAGGAGTGTGATATGTCATCTCGAATACATACTAGGAAGAAGGATGACATGGAATGATTAACTAATATTGTCTAAGATAATTAACCATACCTATCGTTATCATTTAGTATTATATCTATTATTGCTGTTTAAATATATGTACCCAGAAAATATGCTGTCTGCTAAATATTGAAAATGTTACCGGGGGAAACCCCAGTTCTAACCCCAACCCTGATCCCAACCCTAACCCAGACCCTAATCCCAACCCTGACTCCATTTTACCCTTAACCCCATAAAATTAATAAAACTTTTCCAAAAAAAGAAAGAAAGAAAATAAATTAACAATGATAATGTAAAAGAATCTATATCTAAAAATTGTAAGGATAATAAATATAGAATTAAAACATGGAGAGGTAAAATATATAAATCTGTATTATGTATTCTGTTTTCTTAAAAAACTATATACTAGCCAAAACTGCACAAGTACACAACTTGAAATTATGGTAACAATATTAATAGACATGAACCATATTAAGCCTGATTGACTCTAGCTGGCAATCAGTTCCCAGAAGATTTTGCCTGCTACCAAGGAAAACTTGGCAATATTATATTTCATGAAAAATTTGGAGTTATATATTAGTAAGTGGATATAAAATTGATCTGTATGGCTTGGTAAGCTGACTTTCTGTAGTAGAATAATAATACTGCAGATGTGTATGTAACATGAATAGGAAAAAAGAACATTCCTTGCAATTTCAGTTTGATCAACATTTCAGGGGCCCACATGTCTTAGGAAGGAGTTATTCTTATATATTCCTTCTAAGATAATTAAGGAAAGAGCACTATAGTCAGCCAGAAGTTAAGCCTTTTAGCTACAGTAGATAAGGTTTATAGCTACTATAGTGAGACAGACACAGGGTTGGAAAAAGCCCTATTCTGCAAAAACCTCAGCAAGAAAATTCTACGGGAAGCGTCTCAAATATGTCAAATAAGGACCAACAATATGACAATAGGAATTCCATTTGCTGAGGCAGCCAGTGGAGTAAGCAAATGTCTGTGTTGCATAGATATACATTGGACAGCCACATCGAATGTTAGAGGAATGAGTCAGGGTAAATTAAATATTGTCAAATGTGAGATGATCAGGTTGAAAAGTAATCTTCGTGGTGTCACTGAGCTACACTGGTTGAACAATGGCTTTTTTCAATTGAGGATTTCACCATCTATTATTCAGGACATGATACCAGCAAAACAAGTAGAGTGGTGTTTATTGTAAGCAAGAAAATTGCTGGAACAGTGGAAAGCTTCTCAACTGTCAGTGACTAAATCATGAGCATCAGAATTCAACATCATAATGATTCAAATCTATGCCCCACAGACCTTCATTTTAAAGATTGCTATGGATAAATATATACTGGATTTTATTTTTACTAGGTCTTCCTCCACTGTTAAGATACAAAAGGAATAATGCTCTTAGGAATGTGATATCTCTCCTATTTTTAGTTGCTATTCATTTTTTTTAAGCATGGCATCATCTACAAAGGATTTTTTGTCATTGTATTGCCATCACTATCTGCTCATGAGAATTTCTTCCATTTCTATTTTTTTATATAATATATTTTATTGATTTTTAATGTGGTCACCTTAATATTTGGTAAACAGTGTGTTGTCTGGGTTTACATATAAAAACATTCATTAACAATTAGTTTCTACGATCTATAATCAACATAATAGCTTTACTTGATTTCCTCTCTTTCGCATAATATTCTCTTTTGCCAACCTTAAGTTAATACAATTCTTGTTGTTTTGATAGATAACAATTGAATGTAAAATTATTTCTAATATTTCTACAGATAATAATCACATCAATATAATATTTCTTTTTTATCTAGTCATTCTGGTTGCCTCATCATAGATCCAGTTTACAGTTCTTGTTTACATTTATTTTTCCCACAATGTTCAAGACATTTTTACTGGTTAAGATTTTCTCAAAGTTAATTACATCTATTTTTCTCATGTAGGCCATCCCAATACTTTTACTTTTCTTAAGAAATAAATAAGACTAAAAAAGAAAAAAAGAATAAGAGTAAAGAAAAATAAAAGGTAGTACTACTTAAAATACATGTTCCTCTTAAGCTAATGCATATTTATTTCCAAAATTTTTCCGTTCTTTTTTACCATGATTAAAAATATATTTAATATTTAAATATTCCATTTAAATCTAGTCATCTGATATTTTACCTCTTATTCAAAACATTTTTATCCATTTTAGTTTTCTTAAAACCAATCACATTTAAATATCTAAAACATTTCCTTTATATAAGCTATTCCAACTTTTTTATATTATTCATATCAAGAAATAAAATAAAAAAGAGAAGAAAAAGAGAGTACTATGTTACTTGAGGGGCTTATCTCTCTTAAAATAAAATTCATATCCAAAATCTTTCTATTTCTTTAACCATATTCAAACAGTGTTTCTTTTTTAAATATTCTCTCTGATAGGTCCCATCATCTATTTTCTTAATTTTCACTTTAGCCCTTTTCTTTTGCCCAGTATCTTTCTTAATTGATATGTTCTGCTGAATCTTTCCATATTCTTGTAGATGTTACTGTAGATATAAAAGGTAGGTCAAGTACAATGTCTTTGTAGGAGGCTTTTGCCCTTTCATCTTTGTTGAAAATCTTTTTCTTTCTTTTTCTCTCTGTTTCTCTTATCATTTCTTGTCTCTCCAGTTCTCATGATGTGTCTGACATCTCTGCAGTCCATTTTATGCAATCTTTTTTCTTGTCCTCAAATTTGTTTTGTGGTCTTAAAGTATATTATCTTTTCAAAATCCAATGTTTCTTGTGAATTTTTTTCCACTTGCATTAAATCATACTTCTTTGTTTCGTTAGGTTCCATCTTTAAGTTTCTGTCCTCGAATTTGTATTCAGTTATCTGTTTTATCTGCTCCTTCTCTGTTGTTGTTTTCTGGGATTTTTTTTGTTGTAAAATTAAATTTGAGATAGATTGGTTTATATTTTCAAAGTTATTTTGGATTTCATTATGGTTTGAAATCGTTGTTTGAATTAGTTGTGGCATATCATATATCTCCTCTTGAAAGGTATTTGTTTTTTTTCTTGATAAGTTCTTTCTACAAGTCTCTGATTTCCCATGATAGCCAAGAATCAAGTTTTTCTTTTCTCTGAAAATATATTTGGAGTCACAGTTAAGTAGATATTTGTAATCCATGGATTTAAAAAAAAAAAATTCTGAAGTTTATAATTCTCTCTTTGTCTGTAGCCCAGATTGTTTTCTTTTTTGTCACAGCTGTTCTCTATTGTTAGAGCTTTGAAGGTCAGAAGCACAGATTAGTTTTTTCCAGATTTTGCCAAGTCCTACATGAGGGCCTAGCTGTCATAGTCTTCATTCACCACTAGATGTCAGCACTAGTTCATTTTTCAATTTTCAAGATAAACAGTTGTCTTTAAAATGAGAATCTTAACCATTCAGCAATTTTAAACTTATCCAGATTTAGGTTTTATATTCATTTCATTTCATTTCTATATGTTTTAGTCCTCCATAAAAGGTTTAATTTGCCACTTCTGTTAGTAAAAAGAGTGGGGCAAAGATCCCCCTCCTTCACTTTTGGAGGTTTTTTGCTTCTTGAGATTTTTTTTCCAGGAAATTAGTTGATAAGTAGGATAGGGAAAATTGATGTTCTTACTCAGATTGAAATGCGCTGTTTACAATGAGCTTAAAGTAGTATTTTTTGACTTTGGTTGCTTGTAGCTTGGGCTAGACTCTGAAGTTAGGCTAGCCTTTCTCCTGTTGGTTTCTGGAAGGCTTCTCCCAGACCGATTGGGTCAACTGCTGTCTCTCCATGGTCCACAGGACTTTTTTCCTTCTTTGCCACCTCTTTGGACAACTTCTGGCCCATTTAGGGTCCCCTAACAGGAAGAAAATCAACTATAGGGTGTGGAGTTCCGCAATCCCTCAGCTTCTGAAGTACTGCGCAAAATCGGAAGTCTCTTCCATTCCTATTTTTAAGTAGTCTTTTTATTCCAGAATATAAAAACCTTTTACAATTGAGCTTCTTTAAAAAATTTCTCTAGAGAAAGAAATTGTTAAATCAATTTTTGTTCTTATAATTAGTCCTCAGATAGTTCTGCTATACATCCGGCATTATTACGATAAAAAAAAATACGGACCTCAGTACTGTTTTGAAGAACTGTAGCTTCACATTTTCACTTGGTGCAAATTCAAACAAACAAAAAATGGAAATTAAACTTCTCCATTCAGTCTGCACTTCTTTTGCACATGCAATGAGGTTTTTTTAGTTAGAAAAATACATCTTTTTTTCTACATTGTGCTCCTAATGGAATTGGAATAACATGGGTCAACATGGTAGGAATGTTTTAGCACAGAAACTCTTAAGGAGACAAAATAAAGCCTGGAAAAAAATGACAAATCAGAATTGACAGATACATTCATCCTACTTATGAACAGACATGTATATGATTGCACTCTCAGGCTATTTTGTTAACACATTTACTTGAAAGTAAGCTTCACTGAGCTGAATGAACTTATTTTTGAATAAATATGTCTCCAGAGGAGAATGTGAAATTGCCTCAGTCATGTCCAGGGTATGTGCTTTTTCTCTGAATTGTGATGAAATTATTATGCCCATCAGTAATGGACATCTCAAACTGCTAAAATGCACTTTGAATTATTGCCCCAAAAGGTGAGTGTATGGTTCTAACAGTCTTTTATAAATATATCATTTTGAAGAAAGAATTCAGAATGTAAAGCCACTGTTTATATGAAAACTACTATATCTTGGGGGGAAGGCAAGTTGTTTCTGACAAACAGCAGTATCATAGTAAGCACCCCCCTTTTTTGTGGAAGGATTATTACATTCAGTCGAGACACAAAATATTTACACTTACATCACTGTCAAAAGCTTCTTGGCTTTTATTGTAGCCTCCCTTTCCTGTCAAATGGTTTTCTTCTCAACAACCAGTAGGGAAATGAGAAATTGAATGCAAAAATGCCAGGAAATGAACTGCTTCTATCAGTAAAAAAAATGTATTCATGCAATTCTACCTGGATTTGCATATATCTGAGACAACATTATGAACTTGGCATTCAGAAAACAGGTTTCCTTTTCTTCTCCTATCCTGGAAACATCATATTTTTGCCAAATCAGTTCCAAAGCAGGTTTTGAGGATATGAAGGACATGTTATAGAGCAGTGGTTCTCAACCTTTTTAATGCCGTGACCCCCAACTGGTCGTAAGTCAAAGACTACCCAACTGGTCGTAAGTCGAGGACTTCCCAACCGGTTGTAAGTCGAGGACTTCCCAACCAGTCGTAAATCAAGGACTTCTCAACCGGTTGTAAGTCGAGGACTTTCCCTGCCCGGGAGCGCCACATATGCATGGTGCCGCCCCCTGCGCCAACCAAGGCATAGCTGGCAAGGGGCAGCGACGGCGCAGGGCGACCACCGGCTGGGCCACCAGCTGGCCCAGCCCAAGGGAGGTAAGGCACCCACTGGGCCCCACGCATGCCAGCAGCCCTCCCTGCGCCCACCGGCCTCCCACCTCCCACCCCTGGCCCTCTTTTACTTACATTTTTAGTAGTTGCTCAGCAGGGACGGGTGGAAACTTCTAGACAGCTCGCCTTCGCTGCAGACAACTTGCAGCACCGTTTGCAGACTGGGACTTTTGGGCTCAGCAGGGCAGAGACAGCCTGGACAATTCCTATTGGCTTTTGAAAGCCAATAGAATTAGACTCTATAATGGCAGACTGAGTTGTTCGGCGACCCCCGTGAAATGGTCGTTCAACCCCAAATGGGGTTGCGACCCACAGGTTGAGAACCGCTGTTATAGAGGTTATCTAGTCTAGAGTTCAGTGCAGTCTCCACAGATGGTCTCTAACAGATTCCCTCCTTTTTGGAATGAGACAAACATGAGCCAGCAGTGTGCAGCAGCAGCCAAAAAAGCTAATTTAATCCTTGGTTGTATAAACAGACAAATAGAATCAAAATCACATGAAATATTGATACTGCTTTATAAAGCCTTAGTGGGACCACATCTGGAATATTGGATCCAGTTTTGGTCACTTCATTACAAAAAAGTTGTTGAGACTTTGGAAAAAGTGCAAAGAGCAACTAAAACGATTAAGGGCCTGTTGTATCTGGCCCTTCTCAGCTGAGTGAAATCCACATAAATATTTCTTTAAGAGTTTTATTTAACACATTTCAAAATATTCACTTCAAAGCAAGCTGCTGGCAGTTTGTTGGCCGGAACAGCCAAGTCTGATTTATTTACATTTAGATTAAACATTCTCCCACCTTCCAATTAACTCACTCTTTATCTCTTACATTGTCCAAGACTTCATTAATCTTCCGTAGATTTCAAAAACACCAGAAAACTGAGTTCAAACGAGCTCGGTGATGCATCAGACTGCCTCTTGATATTAATGTTGCTCGTGACAAAGAATTAGTTCCTTCTTCCTCTTCTAATATAGTTTTCAATACGTCACTTCCTTTTTCCACTTAACTGACTCCTCCGCCTATCAAACCTTCGGAATCTCGGATCAAGCCATCTATCTTCCTGATCCGAATCTGACTCATCACTTTGAGAGTCTGACTCATCCTGCATACAAATCTCCTCATTGTCTAGCTCGGCTGCCGGGAGGGGAAAATACCCAGAGGGGCCTGGTTGTGCTTCATCATCCTCTGATATGTACCCAGCCTGTCTAGAGACACTCACAACACTATCCCCCCCGCAGGCCCCTCCCCCTGGGTCCGTCGTATGGGATGTGGTTTGGAGGGAAACGCAGTATGAAAATCCCACATTAACTCGGGAGCCTCAATATCATGAGCATCTACCCAACAGCCAGCGGCTGGCCCACCCCCGGTCCAATCAACCAAATATTGGAAGCGGTCGTTTAGCCATCGGGAATCTCGGATGCCGGACACCTCCAACCGGGAAACAGGAACTTGAGCACGGCGAGCTGTCGGGCCCGGATCAGGAGGTCGAAGCGGAGAATCAGGGTTGACAGGAACAAGCAAGGAGCGATGAAACATGGGATGTACACGAAGAGACCTAGGCAAAGTCAAACGATAGGTCACCGGATTGATGACCGTCTCCACAGGAAAAGGACCTAGGAAACGTTGATCAAGCTTGCGGTGAATTCTCCCTGGAAACAAGTACTTGGTGGAGAGCCAAACCCGATCTCCAACAGCTAACGGCGGCGTGTCGCGGCGAGAGCGGTCTGCAACCCTCTTGTAGTCTTCCTTGGCCTTAGTCAAATGGTGCTTAACCATCTCTTGGACTGACTGGAGTTCGGTTAAATAGTCCTCTGCAACTGGAACTGGAGAATCGAGGAGCGTGAGCGGGAAAAATCTGGGATGATAGCCGTAGTTGGCAAAAAACGGAGTGGTCTGAGTGGAAGTGTGCTGAGAGTTGTTGAAAGCGAATTCGGCCACGGAGAGATATTTGGACCAATCGTTCTGTTGGTCGTTGATGAAACAACGCAAATACTGCTCCAGGATGCCAATCACTTTCTCTGTACCCCCATCAGTCTCTGGGTGATGCGTGGAGGCTAGATTAACTTGGACTTGAAGCGCAGACATGAGTTCTCTCCAGAACGCTGAGGTGAACTGGGTTCCTCGGTCAGACACTATTTTGTCAGGCAAACCGTGTAGCCGGAAGATATGTTGAATGAACAGCTGAGCAGTGACCTTGGCTGTCGGTATTCTTCGGCAAGGAATGAAATGTGCCATCTTGGTCAACATGTCCACCACTACAAAGACAACGGTGTAGCCGGCAGAAACAGGTAGACAAGTCAAGAAGTCCATGGAAATAGCCCCCCAGGGTCTCTCCGGCGTGGGCAAAGGCTGTAATAATCCCGGAGGGGCTCCTGTGGCATGTTTTGCCTGACGGCACCGTACACAGGAATTCACATAAGACTGAACATCATGGCGAAGTCTGGGCCACCAAAAAGTCCGAGACACTAAGTGGAGAGTCTTAAAGAAACCAAAATGACCTGCCGCAGGGTTATCATGGCATTGATTCAGGATGAGACCACGGAGTGGGCCTGCTGGAACATATAACAGGTTGCGGAAGCGTAATAGACCCTCGGACAAGGTCCAAGGTGAGTCGGGACCCACCTCTTGCCTCTTCTGTGCAGCAAAGTCATCTAGTTGTTGCGCTTCCCGAATCTGTCGTTGTAGATCTACCGGATCGTGCACAGCTGCGATCGATTCGATAGGCAGAACGGTTCGAAGCGGCAAGGGGTCCTTGATCTGTAGATACTCAGGTTTACGGGACAAGGCATCTGCTCTTTTGTTGTACCCTTTCGGAATGTAGGTGACTTTGAAGTTGAATCGAGCGAAGAACAAAGACCAACGGATCTGACGTTGATTCAATTTCCTGGCAGATTGCAAAAATTCCAAGTTTTTATGTTCAGTCCGAACTTCAACTTGATAGCGGGCTCCTTCCAGGTGGTGTCTCCAGGTCTCAATCCATTCAAGATCTGGGAAGACAGGCCATCTTGAAAGATTTCCATGAGAGCCTCTTCATTCCAATTAATTTCTTGAGCTAGGCGGCGAAAATCTGATATATATTCCGCTACGCAGCGTGATCCTTGACGTAGCTCTAGTATCCGCCTGGTGGCATTTTGTCTACGAAGGGGGTCAGCAAATTCTCTTTCCATCAGCTGGCAGAATCCTGCATAATTGCGCAGAACAGGATCTGGTCCGTCTATCAGAGGAGACGACCAATCAGCAGCTGGACCAGAGAGTAAACTTAAAATGAAAGCCACTTTAGTTTCATCAAGCTGGAAATCTGCTGGAGTTGAAGCAATGAATGTTTTGCATTGGTTTAAAAAAAACTGGAAATTTACTACACTCTCCAGTAAACTTATCAGGCAATGCTAAATAACATCTGCTTTGTCTGGGTGGGGGGGCTGGAGCTGGGGCTGGGGCTCCGGCAGCTTGCTGAATCTGCTGTTGCAAATGTCCAATTTGTTGCTGGAGAGTTTGAATTAGTTGATACAGAGCTGGATTATCAGCGAGAAGCTGCTCCATGACGTCACTGAACTGGCGCAGTACTGAAAGCTCGGACTAATTTTCGTCTTTTCTGGGTCACGAGCAATCTGTTGTATCTGGCCCTTCTCAGCTGAGTGAAATCCACATAAATATTTCTTTAAGAGTTTTATTTAACACATTTCAAAATATTCACTTCAAAGCAAGCTGCTGGCAGTTTGTTGGCCGGAACGGCCAAGTCTGATTTATTTACATTTAGATTAAACATTCTCCCACCTTCCAATTAACTCACTCTTTATCTCTTACATTGTCCAAGACTTCATTAATCTTCCGTAGATTTCAAAAACACCAGAAAACTGAGTTCAAACGAACTCGGTGATGCATCAGACTGCCTCTTGATATTAACGTTGCTCGTGACAAAGAATTAGTTCCTTCTTCCTCTTCTAATATAGTTTTCAATACGTCACTTCCTTTTTCCACTTAACTGACTCCTCCGCCTATCAAACCTTCGGAATCTCGGATCAAGCCATCTATCTTCCTGATCCGAATCTGACTCATCACTTTGAGAGTCTGACTCATCCTGCATACAAATCTCCTCATTGTCTAGCTCGGCTGCCGGGAGGGGAAAATACCCAGAGGGGCCTGGTTGTGCTTCGTCATCCTCTGATATGTACCCAGCCTGTCTAGAGACACTCACAACAGGGCCTAGAGACAAAAACATATAAAGAATGGTTGCAGTAATTGGATATGGCTAGCCTAGAGAAAAGAAAGATTGGGTTGACATAATAGCAGTATTCCAGTGTTTGAGGAGGGGTCAACTTATTTTACAAAGCACCGGAAGGCAAGAGAAGAAACAATGGATGGAAACTAATCAAGGAGAGAAGCAACCTGGAATTAAGGAGAAATTTCCTAACAGTAAGGACAATTAACCAGTGGAACATGTTGCCTTGAGAAGTTGTAAGTGCTTCATTACTGGAAGTTTTTAAGAAAAGACTGGACAGTCACCTGTCTGAAGTGGTATAGGGTCTCCTGCTTGAGCAGGAGGTTGGACTAGAGGACCTCCAAGGACCCTTTCATCTCTATTCTGATTGATTGATTGATTGATCGATCAATTGATTGAGATTTCTAGCAAAGGAGAGCTTACCACATCATCGTCATTGTCGTCGTCATCATCATCAAGTTGGAAAGGGCCTTGAAGGTCTTCTTCTCTAATCCCTGCTCAGGCAGGAAACCCTATACCATTTCAGACAAATGGTTGTCCAGTCTCTTCTTAAAAACTTCCAGCGTTTTAATTGTTCTCACTGTCAGGAAATTTCTCCTTAATACTAGATTGCTTCTCTCTTTGGTTAGTTTCCATCCATTGCTTCTTGTCCTGCCTTCAGGTGCTTTGGAGACTAGCTTGACTCCCTCTTCTTTGTGGCAACCCCTGAGATATTGGAACACTGCACCAGATATTCATAGTCAGGAATTCCTTTTGATGGCTAACCTAAGTCCCCTTCTTTGTAGGCCTGTTATCTTTGTAAATGAAGCATAGTTTGATCCTTCCTTAGTTCTTCTTTTTCATGTAACAAGAAAAAAGGCAAGAGGGGAAGAGATTATAAACAGATGGATGGGAAGTTGATATAGTAGTGCAACATACAGTACCTGCCACATTGGAGATTTTGCTGACAACTGTTTCAACAAATTAGGCCCTTTTTGGATCATCATTTCCAAAATTTCTTTTTATTTATTTTTAATTAAGTTTATTGTGATATAAATTGCAAATAAAATAAAGATACAAGAGAAAGGGGAAGGCAGAGGATGGTATGGTGCAGGGGAAAAAAGCATTGACTTCCAACTTGTTTTAGAGCAGTAAATACAAAATAGAATTATAGATTTTGCCTTTGCAATCTTAACAAGTAGTAACCATTTCTATAACAACAAACTAATTTAATCAGCAAAAGCCAATGTTAAGATTTCATTTTTTTTTCTATCTCAAGTCCAGAAGTGGTTTCCAGGTAGAAACAAAACTGGATATATTCTTTCCTTTTATTAAAACAGCTAATTTTGCCATCTCTGCCAGTCCCATCACTTTTTCCATCCATTTTTTCTATCGTGGGGATTGATATATTTTGTCCATTTCTGTGCATATAAAATTCTCACTGAAGTCAACATATGCAGTAACAACGTTCCAAATCTTTTTCCCCAAACTTTTTATCCAGTAATTATAAAAGAAAATCTGCAACTTTCAATTTTATATTCATTTTAAGATCTTCAGCATCATGACACGAATATGTCCCCAATATTACTTTGCTTTATTACAAGTCTACCAAAAATGATAAAAAGTACCTTCTTTAGAATTTTATTTCTAACATGCATTTGAAACACCTTTAGACATCGTTGACAATGTATCAGGTGTTCAGTATCAATGATACATCATTTTATAAAAGGCTCTTTTTTTCAAATTATTTCCAAAATGTCACTTGTGATCATTAACAATACAAAGGTGCATTGTCAAGGTTATAAGTGAAGATACAAAATAAATTTAATACTTTAAAAGGCTGAAAAATTGCAATGGGATAAATTGATAGAAAACAACAAAATGTTTCTCTCTCCCAATACCTTTGCACAAATAATACATAAAGCTGACATAGTAAGAATGAAATAAAGTAAAATAATCGCCTAGGGCAGTGGTGGCAAACCTACGGCACGCGTGCCAGAGGCGGCACTCAGAGCCCTCTCTATGGGCATGCTCACCATGCCCCGGAGATGGCAACCGTCCCTCTTTAACCAGACACTTGCTAACTCACCAAGGTCCACGTGGCTGGATGCATCCCAGTACCCATGCGCTTGCTGGCCTCTGTGTGCAGGGGCCAATAGTGTCAGGCAGCCCCTGCCTCACCTTGCCCTGCGACAATGGCTCCTCTGCCCTGCCCTGTCCTGCCTCACCTTGCCTTGCCTCACCCCGCAGGACGAGCCTCCTGCCCCCTCCCCCACCTGTCAGAGACCCCCTGGATCTTCCCCAACCCTACCTAGCCTCCACAGGTGTCCCTCCCCACAGCAACATCGAGGTGATCACGCCCACCTTGTCCACACCCACCCAGTCTGCCATGACCACCACAGCCATGCCTACCCAATGGGCCACACCCACCTGGCACCCGACGATAAATAAGTGGGTTTTGGGTTGCAGTTTGGGCACTCGGTCTCTAAAAGGTTCGCCATCACTGCCCTAAGGAATCTCCTTGCCTGCCTGAGAAAAAGTACTAGGGGAAAAAATGTGTCCTTGTGCTAAAAGTAGAAAGAGCTTATGTAAATCTTTTAATTCAGCAAGGTGACAGCTGACAGCCAACATTTCACCTCTCTCTTTTTGGACAAGACTCAAAGCAATTCAGCAGGGATCGCCTTGTTATGTCAACAAAGGGCAAACATATTTTATTTCCCTTAGACTCTTGGAAGCATAAATTTGCTGTGCTAAATTGTGATTGCACTTCCTGTGGAAAAAACTGCAGCCATAGGGAGAGAGCACTGTTGTGTGGGTGAGCTTCATTCAGAAATATTCTAGCCTTGACTCTTCTTCATTTAGCATCTCTCATACTAAAAGAGAAACGTTTTTTGCTCACAGGATAAGACTGCAGCCACCATTCCATCCCAGTGCTGACTCAAAACTTCTTTGTACATTTAAGTTTTTTATTCCAACCGAATCAAAACAAAATATGCCCTGGACACATGTTTTTAAATTATATAAAATGCAAGTATACTTGAAAGTATATAGACAATTAGCATTTAGGGTTTTCTGTTCACTCTTATCACAAATCTCCTTTGATATACAGTATGAGCCTAAACTTAAAACTTATTATATCAAGATGCATATTTATAGAAGGAAGATTGTATGGAACATATTGGATTTCTTACACAAAACAGAATTCATTTCTATGGAAAAGTGATATATTTATTTAAGACATTTTTTTGGGTTGCTCAACTGATTTTCAATAAAACCAATAATCCCTCAACCCCCTGGCAGTCAAACAACAGTCAATCAAACTTCATGCACTCCATCCCATTCTGAGTTTCCTAGGTCCATTGGCAAAACCAGGGCCTTACTAAAGAATATCAAAGTGGAGACCATTCTTATCTCCATAGGATGATGTTCTATAGGGAAGGAGCCACCACATAGAAGGCCCTTGCTCTTGATCCTGGTAGATGTATGCCTTAGAAGAGTGGATCCATAGCATTCCCTGTCTCCTCGCTCTAGTAGGTTGGGTAGATTTGATTGGGAAAAGGTGTCCTCCAAATAATCTGGTTCCACAATTTAGCAACAGTTTATTATGGCTTTCAATATATTCTTTGATTGTCTGATTAGATTTTAAGGTCATCTTGCTCCCAAAACTTTCTGGGCAGCTTACATATTTTAAATTAATATATGATAGATGATAGATAGATAGATAGATAGATAGATAGATAGATAGATAGATAGATAGATAGATAGATAGATAGATAGATAGATAGATAGATAGATAGATAGATAGATAGATAGATAGATAGATAGATAGATAGATAGATAGATAGATAGATAGATGTTAAAAAAGAACTTAATTGTCTAGAAAAACCACATAACTTCTCCCCACCCACACCCTAAAAATAATAATTACCAGGGTCTCCATAAATACCTATGTCCCAAGCTTGGCAATTCAGCCACATCTTAAGAGTCTTCTAGAACATTTAAAGGGTGGGAGCCATATATATTTCTGGAGGCTACTATTCTGGAAGTTAGGCACTGCAAAAGAGTTCACATGCTTTTTTTGACAACGTTTTACACACACACACACACACACACACACACACACAGTAAAGTAAGGAGTTTTATAAAACTTTTGTTCTAGACTTGAGCAAAACTATTTTTCCAGCAAAGGACATCTTATATCCGAAGACATTTTGCTGAAATCCTTTCTTCTCTTATCAAAACAAATATAAACCTTCCAAGAATTCTCTATTTTTTTCTCCCAAGGCTCTTATCATCTTGGACATAGTTGGACCAATATGGAATACAAAGGAATAGCTATTTATTTTGATCTCAGTACTTTATTTCCCTTGATGTGGCTGTAAACCTGTAAATGCGGAGATAACCTTGGCAAAAGAATGAATGAAAGGAAAAAAGACAACCCAGTCCTTGAGAAATAAAGACCTAATACAGGCTGTCAGGATTCTATTATTATATCCTATAGTAATGAAATAGTATTCTGTTGTGTTGTTTTTTTTTAAGAACTGGCATCAGTCTTGCTTTTTTTTAATTGTTCATCCTCATTCCTACATCAAGTTCATCTCCATATTCCTTAGAATTGCTGTTGCTTTTTGGAAACTATACCACACAATTTGGCTCTTATTCAGCTTATGAATATCAAGATACCACTGAGTATGCTTATTCAATCATTTCTGATTGAATTCATTTAATTGTAACATAGTATGACCAACTTTTTGCCAGTTTTTCTATTAGGATTTCATGGGAGACTTTATCAAATATTTTGCTGGAGCTAAAATGGCCACCACATCCCATGGTTAACTAAACTGGTTTCTATATCAAGAAAAAGATTAAGTTGGTTTAACATAACAAGGTCTTCATTTAACCAACTTAGCTCTTCTGCTAATCAACATATTTTTCTTTTTAAAAAGATCTCAAAATAATTGTTTAATAATCTAGTTTGGAGTTTGCTGAGTGGACAAGTGGATGACCCTTTATTACCCATCCTCCCCCCATTTTTGAAGATAGAAATAATATTTGCAGTTGAAAGGCTCTTTGATCCTATACTCTACTCAGTGTTTTTCAAACTTGGCAACTTTAACATGTGTGGAGTGCAACATGCTGGCTGGGGAATTCTGGAAATTGAAGTTCACATATTTAAAGTTGCCAAGTTTGAAAATCGGTGCTCTATACCCATCTGCCATGATTTCACAATATTCTCAGAAAATTTATATCCTCAACATATTTGAAGACCCTTGAATGTAATTTATCTGGGCTAGAGATTTGCTTATAGTAGCCAAGTATTTCCTGACTATCACTTTACTTACTTTGGAGTATTAACAGTCTCCTTATGTCACTTGATTAGTTAAGATCCATTTGATCACAGTTGCTCTTTTGGGACAAGATCACAAGTAAATGAAAGCATTTGAAGTATTTTTCCCTTCTCCCATTACCTCTTCTATTCTATTTTTTCCAAATAATGGGCTTGCTCCTTCCTTTTCATTCTTCTTAGTATTAACCTAGTGAAAAAGTTATTTTTATTTCCTTTACCTTCTTTTGCAAGGCTATATCTTTTTTAACTTTAGCCTTTCTCACCTATTCTGTTCGTAGCTGGTTCGCTTCCTTAGCAATTTCACTATCTTCTATTTCACTGATATATTTCTTTCAATTCTTGGCTCAGTTGAAATGAGTTCTACATTCACTGGAATAATGTACAATTGCACATTTACTATTTTTAGTGTACCTCCTATACTACTTTTGACTTAAACATTTCTGTACAACACTTAGTACTATTTTAAATTTGTTTTCTAATTTTTGGCTGTCCCTGTACAAAAATTCCATTTCTGCAGAGTCACTACTTCCCAAGCTTCCTACTGATTTTTCCGCTTCAATTAACTTTTTCTAATTGGTTAGGATACGATTTAGAAATGCTGCTCCCCATGACTTTTCTTCAGTCTTCTTTATAAAGAAACCTTCAACAGGACCAGATCTTTGGGGGAGCTTGCAATCTTTCTGAACTGGTTTTCTAATAGTTGTTTAGATATTAGAAATGTCCCATTATTACTATGTTCCATTCCTCAACGTTCTCTAATCTGTTCCAGAAAAGCATTATCCAGATTATATGACTGGCCCATTAGTGGACTGCAGGATAAAACTTATGAAGAACAGTTGCAGGAATTGGATATGTCTAGTCTGGGAGGGGACATAATTACAGTGTTCCAATATCTAAGGGGCTGCCACGAAGAAGAAGGGGTCAATCTATTCTCCAAACCACCCGAAGGCAGGACAAGAAGCAATGGAACTAAGGAGGAATTTCCTGACAGTTAGAACAATTAATCATTGGAACAACTTGCTTCCAAATATTGGGTGCTTCAGCACTGGAGGTTTTTAAGAAGAGATTGGACAACCATTTGTCTGAAATGGTATAGGGTTTCCTTCTTGAGTAAGGTCCTTTTCAGCTCTGTTATTCTGTTTATTTTCCATAGCATGACCCTGTAGAACATCGTTGTTGTTTCTCCTTCCTATCAATTTTACCCAAATGCTTTTGATTTTGATTGGATGTCATGGTCATAGTCCTGGATTTCTACAGATGTATATACTTTTTTCACAAATACATTCATTCTGCCCTTTTGACTGGCATATTTGTTTTGAATAAGTTATCCTTATTCATTCTTTCATTCCATCAATGTGCTTTACCCCAACAGACTTCAGTAATGTCCAGTAAATCATGTTCACCATCCCGCTTTAAGATTTATAATTCCTTCTGTTTGTTCTCCGTGCTCCGTAGTTTTTTATACACACACTTTGGTTTACATTCTTAAAACCAAAAGCTACTGTTCTTTTTGAATTGTCTGATTTTATATAAAAGCCAAATGTGGATTTTATACACATTTATCAATCTGCTTCATCCTACAGGGTGATTTCCAACCGTTTCAAGCTCAAAGTAGTTTCACATTCAAAACACATTCCGATCATTCTGAAGGTGTTTCACATTTAAAGTTAGTAATTTAAACATTCATACCAAAGTACTGAAGTCCAAGGGATACTGAAATAAACCCCCCCCAAAATAATTCCATGTTGTTAATATTGAACAAAAACCAGGCATATTTGTATCACTGTCTAAATCCAGCAGTATAAAATCTTTATTTTGGAATATTTCAGTTTTTAGTAATGTAGGCTTATGACAGTACAGCATAAGTGATGAACATTATTAATGCCTAACTCTGATATTGCTTGGGGAAATTTGAGTGATCCAATATCAACTATTCTCCGTTTATTTTACATTTTCAATATAGACCATCAAACCTCCCCATTTTTAAAAATAGCCTGGTTTGTTATATATTGAATGTCATTTCAAGGAAGTATAAAGAGGATATTAAAAAAGTTCAATTACATGTTACCGTTTGTCTACCTTATTTCATTTTATTGTGCTGATTTATCAATCTAACATATAAACAGGGATGTTTTATTTATTCTGACAATAATAGGCAGTGTTCTCCTACAGAAACTTAATGTGTCTTCTTGAGAATTTCCCATGTATCATCAAAGTATCCTGCATCTAATTGTCTTTCCAGAGGTTTTTATAATTAGCACCTTTATTGCTTGATATCTTTCTTCTGTCTTTTGTTATGTTCATGTTCCATCACATTTTAAATAGAGAAGGAGCACTGTAGCAAATGACTATCAAATGACGACTAATTTTTTTCATCATAAAATATGACCATTGCTGATAATGATAGTTGCTAATAAAGTAATAATTGTTTAATACCAAAAATTAGCTGAGATGAGGGAAAACTGGGAAAAAAATGGGACCCAGATTCATTTAGTGTAATGTAAACCCTGGATCTGGACATTATCTGTCTGTCTTAGGAAAGCTACCATTTGTTATCTAGTTTTTATTACTAAAGAGAGGGAGATGCTAGTCATGATGGAATTAATTACATCCAGTATCAGAAGCAAGAAGCTTCTCAGTACCATTTCCTGGGGATTATTAGTTTTCAGACTCATTTAGCAGTTTTCCACTGTAGAAATAACACGTTACCCTATATATCACCTTTTTTGTGACCCATCACAAAGTTCTCTCCAAAGATATAACTAGAAATCAGTTTCTTTTCCCATATACTGCATGCTTGTTTAAGGGTTTTAATTACTGTAAGTATTTTTTATATCTGATCATATTTAAAAACATCTGCAAATATATTGTAATTCTGGCGTTTTTTTAATGTACATGTGCCTTCCTCTTTTGCCCACTCTCAGGAACATGGTATTCCAACTGACATTGGCTACGCTGTGGCTCCACATCATTCTGGTGTCTATCCAGTTCATGTTCAGCTTTATGAAGCTTGGAAGAAGGTCTGGGGTATTAAAGTGACCAGCACCGAAGAATACCCTCATCTGAAACCTGCACGGTACAGACGGGGCTTCATCCACAATGGCATCATGGTACATTGCATTTCCATTATTTCACAATTGCTCCTGTGCAAAAATAACCAAAGCAGATTTATTTATTTGTTTGTTTGTTTGTTTGTTTATAACATTTATATAGCTGCCCATCTCATAAAAAAAACCCTGGGTGGATCAATCAAAAATTAAAACAACATAAAAGCCATGTTAAAACTATAAAAACTATAAATATTAAAAACAAAAACTTGGTGCCAAGTCAAGCTTCTGATATGCAGTCACCTTATCCTATCATAGCACTTAAGGAAAAAGCCAGGTCTTTAGTGTTTTGCAAAAGGCTAGGAGGTTAAGGACCTATTGAATTTCAAGAGGCAAAGGGTTCCACAGGGTACACGTCACCATGGGAAAGGCATGTTTCCTGACTATCATAAGGTAGCAATATTTAAGTTGTAACCTACAGTTACAACTCTGTATAAATTACAACATGTTTTATTTTTTCAACCAACTTAGAAAGCATGCACATTTTTTCTGCCCAGTAGGTATTCAGAAACAGAAGTAATATTTCCATGCCAAGGTAAAGACAGGGCAGCTGTTTATATGATCTCCTGAATGTCATGGCAAAAGGTCAGAGCAGTTGGGTTGAGATCATATCCTCATAGGATTAACTTGGTCCATCAGTTAGATAAAAAAGACTAGCTAGCTGGCAGCTATAATAACCATGTAGTGAGAGGGAACAGATTGGAACACAAGAACAGATGAACATTATCTCCAAATGAAATGTCAAGGGAATTTTAGGCAGATGAGACTCAGAAACAATTATTAAAATCCATCACTATTCTATCAGTAAAAAAGTTGCTCTCGTGATTACAACATTATTTCAAGAAAAGTTTGAGTGTGCCCAAACAAAACTACACTACTATAATGCTTCCAGAAATATTTCTTGTGAATAAATATTTTGAATGAAGACAGTTTCAAGTCTTTCTGCAAATATGAAGATTGTTTTTCACTTAAATAATAACTCATATTTCCATAATTATAGTTGGTTACAGAGGCCAAATGGGTATCTATTTTTTTTAGAAATAACTCCATATATTTTGAGAAGGTGATTGCTTAGAGAACTTATAGAGAATTCAATCTTTAGTATTATAAGCTAGCACTATTTTGGGCTCACACATACTATAGTAATATTCTGCTGCTACATGAATATAGGCATTTGTCTAAAAAGATAAATTTGAATAAATGTATTGAGGAAGTATGGTTGTTAGTCAAAACAATTATCCACAGGGTCAGTATCCGGAGCTGACCTCATTTGCTTTTTCCAAGTTCTGTACTTTTTTGGTGGGTCCACTATAAATCTTTACATCTCATCCCTGCTCTCCCTGTTACCAGTTCTGTATAAAAATGCAAGTAATGACAAGATTGAGGAATAAAAACAGTGTTCTTTAGTAACTTTGAATTCACTTTTTGATGAAAACCACCTGTATGGGATCTCAGTGGGAAGAGGAAAGACTGTTGCTTGGAATTATTAAGGAACCGCTAGGCTAAGCTGGTATTGCTTGGAATACCAAGCATTTTTTTATTAAAAAATTTGGGGTATTGTTTTAACTTTATGATCATCTTAATTTAATTTATATTAGACTTATTAAATGCGATTGTTATTTATCTATGTTGTAAGCCGCTCTGGGTCCCCTGGAGAAGAGCGGCTTATAAGTCTAATAAATAAATAAATAAATAAATAAATCCTTATAAGCTTCCCAATGGAAAGCTATTGTTATAATCCAAATTCTGGACTAGATGGATCTGTCATCTGTCCAACAACATTTGTTTTAGATTCTCACAATTTTAATCATTTTGTGTTTCTTAGCACTGCATGTGTCATGTAGGCATCATGTTTAAAGCATGTTTCCCTCTGTGAAAGACAAAAAGGAGACCTATGTTAAGATACATTTCTCATCTGTAGTTTTACAAATACTTATATTTAAGATAATTAACATTAAGATATTCTTGAACCCGGTTAAACTTTGTCAATTTTTTATTTAAATAAAGGTTTTAAAAAATACTAGCCAGGTAACCTAAATTATTACTCAGATTCTACAAATCATATATGACTGTATTTATGTTTAAAGCAAGGATTATTCCAATCAGCATGCGATGGTCTTAAAAGAGTTTCAGGATGACACCTATTCAATGGGGAGGAGGGCCTGATTACCTGATTATTACCATATGTTACGACATGGACATCAACTGACCTTCACGTTGCTGTACCCGATGGCAGGAAAAACTTTGGTCACAGATTGAAAATTGTAGTTTTAGCTATCAGCATCTTACAGCTGAGGGAATCACATACCAATGCATCATACACCAGTGCATGCATGAATAAGTAGTTATCCATACCAAAAGCTTGCTTGTTGTTGTTGGTTTATCTTAGGTGCTCCCTCGACAGACATGTGGACTTTTCACCCATACAATTTTTTACAAAGAGTATCCTGGTGGCCCTCAAGAACTAGACAAAAGTATCCAAGGAGGTGAACTGTTTCTTACCATCCTTCTTAATCCTGTAGGTATTTTTTGTGTTTGAAGAGTAATAATAATACTTGCTGTATTATATAGTAATACCGGTATATACTATAGTAACATAATGCATGAGCATATTTAGAAAGCAGAAATTATTTCTTTCTGAATAAATTTTTGTCTGCCATTAATATCAAGTATTTTTTTAAAAGAAAAGATTAGATGATAATGAAGATTAAAATATAATATTTACATTACATAATATTGGAGGCTTTCCAAAAATACCTTTATGCAACTATCCTGTGAAAACAGGTTAATATATCTTCAAGCTGTAGACAAAGAATAAGCATTTCTTATGAAATGCCACCTAGGACATTCAAGCAAGAATTTTCTGATTTGCAGCTCATTGTTTTCAGTTCTTATACCACAAATATTTCAAGTTGACATGAATTTATTTATTTTTTATTTTTTAAAAGCAGCGAATAACAATAATAAGACAAAAGAAAGCAAAGGTAGTACCAATAGTAAACAACCTCAAAACAACTGGAACACCACTTGAACACCATCAGCATGGACAAAATAACCATCAGTCAATTGCAAAAGAGAGAACTAAATTATGCTACTAGATTTAAGTTGAAAAATACAGATGACTTTGTCCTATACACCAAGGCTCTCTAACCTAAGCCATCATTATCCATTATAGATAATGGTGTACCCTACTATTTTTGTTTGTAGTGATTGCAATTAATAAATGTGATTTTTTAAAAAAGAAATATAGCTAAACCAAATTTATACAAATACTATTCATTATACTGCTCTAAATCATTCAGTCCATGAAAACCATCCTTGCTTCCTACATGAGCATTTACTGTTTCATTTATCTTTTGGTCACCCTGGCCAAATGAATAGGAAAATTGGATTTTCAACAGTTGCAGTTACCACTATAAGTAAAAATATTAATTCAGAATATGTGCAGAGTGAAAGAGACAGACTTAAAGAAAACCATATTTCAGGTATTCTACAAAAGTAAGCTGGTTTCCAGTTTCCAGTAAAATAGGTTTTTTTATACATAAAATTGTAAGTTTCCATCATGTTTTATTTGTTTTAATGATAAAGATGATATATTTATTTCTTGCTCAAGTCTAACCTCTCATTTTAGAACAGCGGTTCTCAACCTGTGGGTCGCGACCCCATTTGGGGTCGAACGACCGTTTCACGGGGGTCGCCAAACATGGCAGTCCGCCATTTTTTCCCCATTTCCCCTCGGCCGTCGCGCGTGCGCTGCGCATGCGCAGTTCGCCCATCGCGCCGCGCATGTGCGGTTCGGGCCGTCACGTTGCGCATGCGTGATTTGGGCCGTTGCGTGCGTGCCGTGCATGTGCGATTCGGGCCGTCATGCCGCACATGCGCGGCTCTGGCCATCGCACGCCGCACATGCACGGTTCGGGACGTTGTGCGTGCTGTGCATGCGCGGTTCGCCCGCCGTGCATGCGCGGTTTGGGCTTTCGCGCGCGCATCGCGCATGCGCGGTTCGGCGTGTCGCGCAGGTGCGGTTCGGCCCGTCGTGCCATGCATGCGCGGCGCAGGTCGGGGTCACGCCACACATAGGTGGCGCAGGTGGGGTCTCAGCCTGAAAAAGGTTGAGAACCGCTGTTTTAGAAAGTCATGGTCCTGAAAAATTTGAGATCTCCTGCTTACACAAATAACACTAACTGTCTTGTCAACTCTCTATTGACCTTTTAATGTTACCCAAAACACAGACATATATTTGAAGCTACGTATTATTATCTTATCTCATTTCCTTATTCTTAGAAACATCTCATGGAATTTAAGATTGAATTTCATATTGTTTTTATTAATAATGCAGGATGGTTTTTTAGAATATTCTGAATAAAGGTAGATATGTCTAGTGTCAATGGCATAATAATTATCATTCACTATAATCTATCACATACTCATGAGCAGTCATGCACTGTCACATCTAAAACTAAACTGAGCCAGCGAATTTGCTTTTCTTCAACATCTCATTTTCATTCTGTAAGTCATCAATCAATTCTTCATTTTTGGATTATCAATATTCAGTTTATCCCAGATGTTAGACAAAAAGACAGGGTTTTTCATGGATTAATAATAGAAATAGCACTTAGACTTATGTACTGCTCCATAGTGCTTTATAGCACTCTCTGAGCAGTTTACAAATATTAGCATATTGCCCCAACAATCTGGGTCCTCGTTTTACTGATCTCAGAAGGATGGAAGGCTGAGTCAATCTTCAGCTGATCAGGATCGAACTCCAGACTATGGACAGAATTAGCTTGAACAATTGCATCATGACAGCTCATTAGCCCATTCAAGTAATTTTGCAGTGTCATTGTCCATATTTAGTCTTACTGCTGCATTCTTACATATTTAGACCATGAATAAATGTCAATAAATATTTTCTTAATTTGTCCTTTTAAATTGTCATTTAATGTTGTATTTCTGTCATGGTTTTTTTTGTCCATGCTGTGTCTAGTATTGCAGGTTTTTTATTAGAAGATAGTCCAATTTCTAGCTTTCTAGACAAGTAGCATCTTACCAGAAAGATAAAATTATAGCTCTAAGAAACAAGTGGGTCATGATTTTATAAGCTTCCTAAATATGAGTTGTGAAATTTATTTTTAAGCAGTTGTGTAATAAAATAATTACTTCTGTATCTCATGGGTGAAATATAACTTGACTTCAAAGAGTTTGGAGAAGATTTAAATATTTGGAACACTAAAGCATTATTAAATGTATAATATGACCTACATTTCAGGCTAAAGAGAACTTTAATGATGCCTTTATTATTAAGAAAATTTCTATCTCCAAACTTGCTTATCACTGCCGCTACAGTGCGATTAGAAAATGTTCTATTCCTGCCTTTGCTTCACTTTAATCCTCTCCTACATATTTCCACTTCTGCTTAAGCTTCTTACAATTTCCCTGAATAACCACTTGCTAAAATTTATGATGTTTTGAACTCTGAAACGCAATATTCTTCTTATTTTGTGTCACAACCTACTGAAAATATTGACTGATAACCATTTCAAGCAGTGAATTCCATGCATATCTAAACATAAGTTTCAAACAGTATGTGCTTAAGTGGCAAATTTATTTATATTCTGCCTTTCCTCTCAGGAGATGAAATCAACCGTGTCCCATCAAAGCCAAAGCTTACTTAGCTTCACCTGTATGTCTGTGTTTTTTGTTTTTTTTTAAATTATTTTATTAAAACCATCGACATTAAACATAAGTTCATATTAAAAAGCAATCATCATATATCCTGCAATACAACTCGTAAATTCGTCTCAGTAGTAGTGCAATCTTTTATGATCCCTAACAAGAGGTCCTGAGGTAGAAATTCAGTATCCTGAGGTAGAAATTCAGTACGCTTTTCCAATATTAAAGCAATCAACATTAAATCTGGGCTCATATTAATAAGCTGTCCTCATAAGTTCACATAAAGAGGAACAGACACAAGTTTTTACCTGAATCTCAGAAGTGTTGTCTCTTTTAAAGTCAAGCAGAATACTCACTGTTTTCCTTCTAGGATGAATATGGTGAATTGGACAGCAATATGATGCTTGCCTCATCCTCTCCTCAGTTCAATATATCATGACCAGACCAGTCTCCATAAATTTTAATTCATCTATATCCTATCCATACTTCATTTTGGTATTTCTCTAGGTTTTTCTTTAGTTTGTTATGAGAGCCATTTTGTGCCATGAACATGTTTCAAGTAACTGGACATATTTAGACAGACATTTTTCAGATCATCCTTTAAAATTGGACAAACAGGGAAAGTGAAATTAAAATGCCCATGTATTTTGGCATTAATGATTAAGGTGTTAACATTTCTATATTTTGGTTACACCACAATAACTACAATAATTATTAAACAGGAACAGAAGTGGATTCCAGAGAAGTAGCAATCTAATGGCAAGTGCTTTTCTCAGTTACATAATCTTCAGGAAATCTGAAATAAATATCAGCAAAAGAGGTGCCAAATCTAATCTAAAAAAAAATGTTCTATACTTCCAAAATTTCCTAAGCAGTGGATAATTAATCTGGATCAGGAATTATATACTCAGTAAATTGTGTTCTTTCTTTCTTTAATTTATAAACAATCTGAATCCCAAATGACTCTGGAGAACTTTCACCTAAGAACATAGTTATATATAAAATTTATAAAAAAATAAAACTGACCAGAAGAATTCAAACTAAGCAAAGCAAAACAAACAAGCAAAAGGACAAAAGGGGGCTCCACAATCTTGCCCTGCCCCCAAGGCCTGGGAGAACATTTTCCTGGAGGACCTAAAGTGGGAGCCTCACAAATCTCTGGAAGCATTCATTAATTCCAGAGGAATTGAAAGAGTTTCAGTTCCTGGCCTTCCTGGGTCCTACGACGTGACACTCTTTAAATTATAGGCTGCAGAATATGCCCACTGTGCTGAACCATACCAGTTAAGCAGACACAACTAGAGATAGATAGTTCCTCAGACAGGCAAGTCCTAAGCTTCAGATATTTTTAAAGATGATAACTAGCACTTTGAACAGCACCTAGTAGCCAACTGGTAAGCAATGCAGCTTACAAAGCAGTGGAGTGACACACGTATAATACCATGCCCCCATCTCTCCTCACCGCATTCAGAACCAATTTTACAAAGTGCAGATCACACTTTGCAGTAATGCAATTATGAGGTGACCACAGAAGTGCAACCCATTGAGAGTCAACAATGGAATACTGAGGATGTGGGGGGAGGGGGAATAAACACAGCCACTCAGTGTTGTAGGGATTGAGCCTCAGTCTGTTCCTTCCAATCCAGACCTGCACAGTTCCAGGCACTGGGTCTATATCAGGGTCTTCTCCAATAACTCTTGACTTCATATTACCTGTTCATTTTTAAGCTTCATTATTAGTATTTCCAGTGAGCAGGATGGTATTACTTCACCTAATACTAAATTATTTGTTTTTCTGTTGGTCCAAAATATTATCAACTATTGTCTCAAGTATCATAATTGAAAGAAAAATTCAATTGAATTTTTTTTTCTTTACTCAGCATTGTTGTTGACTCAGGCTTCACATCTATTTGTTATAACTGGAAAAATTATACCTTTCACAATATGTACTTTTATTGTCACTTTGATATTTCTGCATTTTAATATATTTTACAGATTTATCAATCCTGCCTACAGTCACATTCTGTGAATTTTTGAGTCTAGAACAGTGATGACGAACCTTTTAGAGACCGAGTGCTCAAACTGCAATCCAAAACCCACTTATTTATCACGAAGTGCCAACACGGCAATTTAATCTGAATACTGAGGTTTTAGTTTAGAACAAACAACTCATACATTAACATCTTTTGTCTTAAAAGAAAAACACAATGACAAAGCTTTCAATGATACAAACAACTTTTTACTGAAAGGTAAAAGTTTGCATTTGGCATGTTTTTGAACAATTAATGTGATTTTTGCTGTTGTATGCATGCTGATAATTTGTCTAACTTTGACTTATACTTTGTAAGTTTGAGAGCAACACATGCAGCACTCAGGTCATCTGTTAGTCAGTTTCTGGTGTCAGGTTTGATATAATTCAAAGCTGAAAATAGCGCGCTCGCTCCGGAGGCTTGCTTTGGCTAGGAAGGGGCTTGAGAAATGGCTTTTTCCTGCAAAAACCTAGCCAAAGAGCGAGGCACACGTGCCCACAGAGAGGGCTCTGAGTGCCCCCTCTGGCACGCGTGCCACAAGTTCGCCACCACTGGTCTAGAAAGATAAAGCCTTGTCACTTTAACATCTTCTGTTTTTTATGTTGGCCCTGTTTGTGTGTATGTATGGGGGGGATATTTGTTTGCTTTCTATTTTCTTTTTGGTTTATTTAACAAACATAAATTGCCTTTTGCACTGTGATATTTTAGTACACTGCCTCCCAAACTTTAATTTAACATTGGCTAGTTAATCAGATTCTGTGTGTGGTATGTCAGTCTCAGCTGGTCATAGAATATCATTCAACTGCAGTATTTATGATAACAAACCTTTCTGCAGAGACAATATTTTTGCCATAAAATATTTAATCACATTATTTGTAAGCCTAATTAAGATAGGGCAGACAGAGGTTTAGGGAGAGATAACAAAATGAGCCTTTTGCTATAATAACCATGCTCCACTCCTTTAAATGCCTGAATATATAAAATATAAAAAATAAATGGTAGTTGTCATAAATGCCGTTGTGATGTTCATGTCAGCATTTTGGACAAAATTGATAGATTCTGTTGATACTTCTGAGGGCAGGGCAAAGCTGCTGACCCTTTGACTGATTGAAATCTCATTGCTGGTGAGAAAGTATTTTTTTTAATAAGGGGCAAAGCAACTTTTACTGGCTAGAAGGCTACTATAGTGGAGTGGATCCCAACTATAGGAAGAAGCAGGGAAGTTCTGCAGGAGGCAGACTTGGGAGTTAAATCAATGGTTTAATATCTGCAAATTTGAACCATCTGTTTTGCCTTTAGAACACTTTAAAAGTTCCAACACATTTTAAAAATTCACTGTTTGGATTCCAGCCATCCTGGCAGGCCTGAAGGGTTACAGGCAGCCACATTTTATAGCAGTTACAGTTTGCAAATATTCAAGGGCATTAATGTAATGCTGAGAAATTACAGCAGTCTATATGCCAGCACTTTGCTGGCATTTGTTATTCCGGGGACATCTAAAATTGGGCCACTAGCCCAAGCAGCGCAAAAGTCTTCCTGGCACAATTTTCCCCTAATGTTCCATGAGAAACACGGAATCCAGGAGAAACCCAAATTGCTCATTCTGGAGGGAGTCAACGCTATCAAGAACTAGCACTGATATCAACCTGGATTTAGTCATCCTCTGAATCAACAGCATTGTTACTTGCTAAAGTTAAGACTCTTCATCTTTATAGCTTCTACATACCAACTGGTTTTTTTAAAAAAAAAAAAAAAAAAAAACCAGTTCATCTAGTGGGAGAGAAAGTTGGACCTGCAGCACCTCATATAGAGATGCCTGATGTTTTTTTGTTTTTTTTTGAAAAATATTTTATTGGTTTTATGATTTTAACAATAGGTGCTTAAAGCACACCATGGTGATTGGGTAAACAAAAATTCCAAAATAAAAACATACATAAACAGCTCAACTTAGTACATTCACTTTCATCTTTTTATTTCCCTCACACACACACACACACACAAAAACATATAAATTTAATATATTCCATTTCTATCATAAATTTCTGTTAAACCTATTTTAAGACTTTGTCAATTTCATTCCAAACTCTCCCCAATACATATACCATGATATTTATGAGATGTTACCATACATTCTTTTTACATTCATATATACAATACTTTTAATGAAATGAGATAAATACCTACACATAACTTTTGGTGTTGCTCTCCCATTTCCCCTTTCACCGCATCCACGCTCCTTCTTCTCTACCTTCTTTCTCCCTTTCTTCTCTTCCCTACTTCCTTCTTCCCCTCTTCACCACTCTCGTTCCCTTTCTCTCCACTTCTCCTCTTCTCTTCCAACCTTCCTACTTCCTTCTCCCCTCCTTTACTGTTTTCTCTCTCCTCTCCTTTCTTCCCTCTCATCCCTCTTCAGATACAGTTCAGGGGTAATGTCCGAGCAACTCCTCTCTCCAAATTTCCCTATCTGTATTATACATTAATACTTCTATTTTATCTAATCTTCTTGGTATATACTTCTTTTTTAAAAAATAATTTTTTTTACTGATTTTTCCCATCTTTCCCCAAAAGCTTAGAACACAACGTGGTGATCAGGATGTCCAATCATTCAAAGACAAAGTCATATAAATATAGCTCAAATTGAATATGGTATTGCTTATTAAAATTTATACAATTTTAAGTAAAGTTCAATCAAACAAAAATCATCAAACACATGCGATTATAATCTATATCCTGTTTTTAGGCTATACTAATTACAGTTGTCATACTCCAATTACATTTTAGTAAGTATATAGTTGTGATTTCAGGTATCCTTAATACAAGATCGTTCATTGAGACAGATTTTTTTTCCTTATCACAAATAGCTCTTCCTCTCTCTCTATTACAACATAGTTATCATATTTAAAATAATAATATAAGTCCAACGAATACAGTTCTATTTTTAAGAATATATTCTATCATTTCATCAATCTACATCTATAAAAAAATCTTTTTAAGGCCTTAATAAAGTTTATATCTTCAAATACTTATCAGCTATAATATCAGGAAATTCTCATCTTTCATTCCTAATTAAATCAGACATATTCTCTTTCTCTATTACAACATAATTATCAAATTTAAAATTACTATATAAGTCAAAAAAATAAAAAAGAAAAGAAAAAAATACATTTCCATTTTTTTAAAGATATATTCAATCATTTTGTCAATCTACATCTATAAGGTCTTTTTGTCCTCTAGAAAGATTTACTCCCTCAAGTAATTATCAACCATGGTAACAGTAAATTTACATCCTTCATTCGTCATTAAATCAGACAGAATTTCTAAAGCCTTTTTAACCCGTCAAATAACATTTTATGTCACATTTAAACCTGACTCTAGCTTTCTTTCTATGCCAATTTGGTTCCCATAATAAGGCTTTTCGGTTATCAAACCTCAAGATTTGATTATGAGGATTCCTAACCGGTTCAAACTGAACAAATTTTCTTTCCCTTTCCTCTTTATTGTAATTTCCGAAAAATTGTGTCTGGGTATCAATCTTTGTTATTTTTGGTAGTTGAGTTGAGTCAATTACAGTTATTTCTTGGTCATCAAAATTGTCCATCAATTGTAGGTGACGTGTAGCATTAGTTGATTCAGTGGTTTCCACATTTTCACTCAATGCAGATTCACAATTAGGTTGTAAGAATAGTGTCTCTCTCTATTTAAGTTGTAAGTAGGTCTGTTCAGGACTATTCTGTTCATCTTCTATTGTTCCTTGTTCCATAACTTGGTTCATTATTAGAGGGTCAATGTAAGATTCCAAGGTGGCATCTTTGGATTTTCTCCAAGATTTCCAATAAGTTTTGAAATCTTCTCTAACTTCTAATATTTTTTCCAGTATTAAATCATAGTCAAGATATGAATAACTTTCAGCCATTTTGGTGGTAGCTTTGCCTATTCCTTTATTAGAGACTACTTGAGAAAGATCCACAAATATCCACCTCCAGTGGTCTAATAGCCAGCTTCACCACCCAGCTGTCCAATTATCTTTTCTCTTTTATTATCACATAAATCCAATCCCTCTTCAGACAACAGGGAGAAATACAGTTAGAGTTTCGCTTTTTCACCACCAGATGTCCTCAGTGGACTATAAAATCTTTTTCTTCTTTTTTTTCCAAGTTAATCAAGTTAAAGAAAGAAAAAAAAGGAAAGTTTTCTCTCTTTTTTTAAAAAAATCAACAAAAAATGTCTCCTACATTATCAAATTAAAAAAGGAAAGTAACAATGTCCCTTTTTCCTTCTTTTCCCCTGAAATTCACCCAACAGAAGTCAAATAGTAAAAAAAAAACAATCACACACACAAAAATTAATCTTTTTCTTTTTAGCTCTTCTTTCCACATATAGGCAGCCGCTACTTTCTTAATAAAGGAAAATAGAAACTCTTTACAGGAAAGGGAAGAAAAGGTCTCACCCGGATTCACCATGGTGGTTCTTCATGCTTAGTTGTTCTTGTGACTTGCAGTTGGTGCGGCTAGGTGATCGGCCATTTTATGGCCGATCTTCTTCTCCGTCGGCCCTCAGAGTCAGCTCGGACAGCTAGAGGAGTCGCCGCTCCTCTGCAGCCGAGTGCAGCCTCCTCGACGGTAGTCACGCCCTCCAGGTGTGACTTTCGACCCCCGCAGGGGTCTACTGGCGGAGGGAAACTAGCCGAATGAGGAGACAAGTCTCCCCATACGGCTAGAGGTGCCGCGATCCAGAACCGGAAGTCAAGATGCCTGATGTTTTGACTGCTTCTTTCCCATACACACAAACAAGAACCATCCACTCACAAAGGAGCAGAATCACCATAAAATAGGATCCAATTTGCAACCTGAAGAAAACAAAAACCTAAAGGACATCATTGACTGCAGCAGACCCGCCCTGCTCTCTTATTGAAGAGAATCATCAGCTGGTAGATGACCTGAATGTGTTCTATCATGCATCTACTGCTACCTACCCTACCTCAGATACACCAACAGTAAATATTTTTTTCTACAACTATCACCACTCCTCTGGACCCCCACCTTTGGTGATCTTAGAAAAAGATTTGTAAAGTCTATTTAATAGACAAAAAATCAGAAAAGCACCAGGCCCAGATGGAGTGACTCCTTCTTGCTTGAAAGCCTGAGCTGAAGAACTGACCCCATCTTCTCACAGATTCTTAATAAATCAATAGAGATGTGTATGGAGAATAATCAAATTCCCAAGATGGAAATGAGATGGATCTCCCCTGATGCCAAATGATCAAGAGGATGCCCTTGAAATATATGGAGCAGAAAATTAATAAACTACTTAAAGACTTTAACATCACATGAGAAGACACTGACATTCTTGCCCCAAACCAAAAATACTGGTGATCCCTTGCTGCCCGATATGCTACATAGCATAGGAGGATCTAATGCTAATGCTGCATATACTGTAGTTGGGAGATTGAACAACTGGGCCTGTGGTGCATCTGTAAAATATGGAGATGAACATACTTAAAACTGTACAGATGAGAGTGGATTTTAGGAGAAGTCCTTCTCTTTTACTTCACTATATTCGACAGCATGGTATCAGCAATAGACTCCTTCAAGTTTTGGGGTTCAATACTCTCCCAGGACTTGAAATGGATGCTCAACATTAGAACCATCATTAAAAAGGCACAACAAAGAATGTTCCTCCTGTGTCAATTCAGGAAGTTCAGACTGCCCCAGGAACTGTTGATACAGTTTTACAGAGCAATTATTGAGTCTGTAATTTGCACTTCTATAACTGTCTGGTTTGGTACAGTAACAAAATTGGACAGGTTCAGACTCCAATGGTTAGTTAAGATTGCAGAAAGAAGAACTGCAAGCAGCCTGCTTTCCATAGACCTCTACTTTTGCACAGGTAAAAAGGAGGACTTAAAAGATATCTGCAAAACCCTTTCATGATGTAGGCTGATGCACCATCTGACTCTCCAAGGGACACTTCCCCATTGTTATTCATCTATCTTTTATCACTATATGCCAGATCTATCTTTTTGTCCATGATAGACTATTATCTCTTCATGCAGATACACTGGCATTGCCTTAACCCAGGGGTAGGCAGCCCAAAACACTCAAAGAGCCACTTGGACCCGTTTCCCACCAAAAACAAAATACTGGGAGCCGCAAAACCCATTTGATATCTAAAATGAAGCTAACACTGCATATATCCTTTTTTACCTTTATTATAAGTGTGTGTGTGTGTGTGTGTGTGTGTGTGTGTGTGTAATAAAGGTAAAAAAGGATATATGCAGTATCATCTTCATTTTAGATGTCAGAAGAGTCTCTGTCTCTCTCTCTGTGTCTCTCTCTTTCTCTCCCTCTCGCTCTCTTTTTCTCTCCCCCTCTCTCTCCCTCTCTCCGATCTGCTTACCTGGCAAGCTGGCTTCAAGCTGTTCTCCAACAAACTCAGGGGTAGGCAACCTCGGCTCTTTTATGACTCATGGACTTCAACTCCCAGAATTCCTGAGTCAGCATAGCTGGGCTAGCTAGCTCTCTCCTGCCCTTCCTGTTTCCTGCTTCCTGCAGAGACGCAGCAAAGGGAGGAGCTCAGCCCAATAAGCTTTTCAGCTCCTCGGAAAACACTATGCCTTAACCCAAGATGTCCAGTGATCCTGATGCCAGGCTATCAATATGAGATAGGAGAGATGGAAGTGGGACTTGGTTCATACTCCTGCAACAGCTTGAGTTTAGATAGCCTTCCAATCCCCTGATTACAGGAGAAAATATTCCTATTACAGGTATTCCAATTGCAGGAGCTTCTTAATAATATTAGAAAGGGATAAAATCAGCTTATATCACACTAAAATGCATTTTTATTCTGGATTATACTGAATCCATATACTTAACAGGTCATCTTACTACTGTATACTTAATTGGAAATAATTTTCGTTCTTTTAACTAGGATTAATCTATAAGTATTTTGATTTTAAAGATATATCCACTTTTTTACTTTTAACAGGAATTTTGTGCACCCATAAAATAAGTCAGAAGCCTGGAAGAAACTCTGCTTAGCATTATTTTAGCTTTTATTTGCTTTATTTTTATTATGCCCTACTCCATAAATACTCATAATCATAAGGGATCTGGAATGCAGTCATTTGTTTCCATTTTGTTTCTTCCATTGGTAGGCTAGCTAAATGCCCATAGTCATTGGGACTCAGGCAGTACCATGTAATTATATGATACTCTTGTTGGAAAGTCACAATCCTAGTCAGGTAAATTTTTCCTAGTTTGTTCAGTGGTCACAATTGTAGGCATAAGCAAAGCAGGAGCATGTAGGATCCCCCAAATTGCCAAATTTTGGCAAAACCTTCTGTCAGACTACGACTAGCAGGTATTTCTTCTATTTATATTTGCATGTGTGTTTACAGTTATTATTCACAGTATCTGATTGGATGAATGGAAAGGAACAAAAGCAGGCAAGTGAAATACACGATTCATGGAATTATCCCTCAAGTAAGACTTTCTTGTGTCTGAGCTCATGAAGCAACTTGGCAAAGTATATAATCATATTATTCTGCAATGATATAACACACATCAATGTAACATGTACTTATGAGGTCATTTCTTCTAAGGGAAACCTATTGTAATATTTACATGAATGGCATCAATTAATAGTAGAGACACAATGCACATGGAATGTCTATATCACTTATAATTCATTTTTAAATGTGCAAAACCCTATCATTCCTAGCCAATATCCACAATATGATTATTTTGGGGAGGAGGGTTAATGGAAAACTAAGGCAGCAACCTTCAATTCCTATAGTAGTATGGCCTACCTGTTACTCCAATACAAGTACAAATTCCATTTTTAATGTTTGGTCTAATATCTGTTAAGTGAAAGAAGAGTCCTTACTTTCTGATTTCTGAGTTCCAAGTGGCAGCCATCTTGATAATCTGCCAAATTTCCTGTTTCTACAGCTGACCAAATTGAATATGGCTTTTTAATAAAATTCTTCACAGGATGTTTACCTATGTCTTTCTTGCCCATAATATATCCTTGCCAACTTGCCAGTGTACTACCTTATTATTTCCTATCTGTTTCAACCCTATGAGAGAAACAGCCAGATAGTATTCTATAGCCAAATAAGTTAAGCCCAGGGGTGCAAGATAGAATTTCAGGGGGTGCAGTAAAGATTGGCTTGTGTCCTTTCATGATGAGTCACAAGTCACAATTATTTTTGTAGGGGGTGTGAACATTAATCAAATTTTTCCTAGGTGTTTGGGGCATAGAAAAGGTTGGGAAGTGCTGAACTGAAGGATTAATTTCAACTTCGGATTCAAACATAACAGCAAACACTCAGCTAATGGTTTGCAGTTTAAGGTTTAATTGCAATATCAGCATTCATTATCCTGCAAAGAAAAGCATAATCTAAAAGTCATTAAGTTTAGGAGATAAGAATGTGATGAACACAGAATAGGCTTTTTATTAAGACTGATATCAAATATTATTTTGTTTTTTTTCCTGAAAAATAAAGAGTTATATATTCAATAAATAACAGTAGAATTAGGAGTAAGGGAAGCCTGACTTGCATGCATTATCCTTAAAGGATAGGATTTCTTTGTTAATTTAACTAATTGAATTGCACACAGCAAAAATAAAACCAGCTGAAGCAATATGTCCTGAGGCATAACTCTACTATCTGTCATCAGAAGACAGCATTTTCAGGGCCTACAAAGGTATTGAACAAAATTCACCTAATTGCAACAGGTAATTGGACAATTATCTTCAGGCAAAAACACTGATTGAAGACAGGACAAAACTCAGTGAGGTTTTAAAAGTTATGGTTCGGTTCAGTGAACAGGGATACCTTTAATATTCACTTTCTAGCATGCAATGGAAAATTATTGGGTTGGATGATTTAGAATATAGGTTTTCAAAGTACAAAATAATGTCTTGATTTGTAGTTATGTCTTAAGAGACTTTTGTAGAATCAGCAGTGCAAAATATAAAAGGGAACCGCGCGAAATACCTATTTTCCAAAACCGCTATTACCACCAGTTAAACTCTGTGTGAATCTCCCAAATGGAGTGTAAATAAAAATACTGCCTATGTGAAAATCAGTAATGTTTTCAGATCTCTTTGCCATTATTTAGTAGAAACGTGGGAGTTCAGATTTTTTTTTTTTAGATTTGTCCTCAATGTTATTCCTGGATATACAAGTCAATATATTAATTTTTATTTCACTTTCTCATTTCTGTTTTCCAATCTGAACTTTAGTTTTTAACAAATTCATGAAATGCATTCTATCAGTATGAATATTTTTATAAGTACTTTGACAAGTTTTTCAAGAAAGTCTCTTAATATGAAGCATTAACGTTGTGCACACTGGATTCTAAGATATGGATTCATTGGCCTCTTTTCAATTGTTTTTTGTCTTGTAAATGCACATACAGACATGTAGTTGTATACATGTAGTTGTACATACAGGTACAATGGAATTGTGACCCACAAATAGCTCATTATGACAACAGTAAGCAAAATGATTTCCTGTTAAGAGTTTCTGAACCAAACCTAATTAAGCTTATTTTGAAGTTTCTGTCAAAGTTGGTCATTTTATTTTATTTATTGATGCATTGGACCATAAGAAAGGCTGAGTGCAAAAGAATCGAGGCCTTTGAACTATGGTACTGGAGAAGACTCCTGCGAGTCCCTTGGACTGCAAGGCGACCAAATCGGTCAGTCCTAGAGGAGATCAACCCTGACTGCTCTTTAGAAGGCCAGATCCTGAAGTTGAACCTCAAGTACTTTGGTCACCTAATGAGAAGGAAGGACTCACTGGAGAAGAGCCTAATGCTGTGAAAGATTGAGGGCAATAGAAGAAGGGGATGGAGTGGCTGGATGGAGTCACTGAAGCAGTAGGCGTGAGCTTAAATGGACTCCAGAAGATGGTAGAGGACAGGAAGGCCTGGAGGAACGTTGTCCATGGGGTTGCAATGGGTCGGACACGACTTCACAATTAACAACAACAATGCATTGGATGTATAGGTTATCCCAATAACTATAGAAAGCTTACAGACTATCAATAAAAATAACTACTTCAATAAAATTATGTGATTTTTCTGGACTTTTACCAAAGAAACTCTGACGGGGAGGGGAAAGACCATTCAAAAGACCAAAATATTACACAAAGATATCTCTCACACCCTCATCCAAACCCTGGAGACTGACACAGATTTTAAGGGCTCATATAAATGGGAATCCAGGTGGAAATGGTGCTCCAGAAGGCAGGGAAGATCAATTTCCACACTCCCACCAGGTGATATTTTAGATAGAAAAATCAGCATGTACTGTTATACTGTATAATTATATACACTGTTGCTATATAATTGTGCTTATTTTTCCTACTAATAATTTTAATTTCAGATTGAATATATCTTCATCTTTTGTTCTTTCAACAAGTTTCATATAGCTGTAGCATAAAGCAATTTTCAACATTGCAAATTGTTTTCTTGGATATCCAGGATATCTAATGCAGAGGTCCCCAACCTTTTGGGCACCAGGGACCGGTTCTGTGGAGAAAGGTTTTTCCATGGACCAGAGAATGCATGGTTCTGTGTGCTACCTGCATCCCATGGATGGGGATTTGCTTGTTTGTGCAGACCGGTTGGTGGCATGCGGCAGCTCAGTACCAGTCCACAGACTGGAGGTTGGGGACCCCTGATCTAATGCATCCAAGGTCAAATAAATTATTGTTTTAAACATGCAGTAGATGGACTATTCGCACAAGAAAATATTTCAACATTTTATATTATTTTGATTGTTTATTAACATCTTTTAAGATTAGCTCATCTCAGAGATTTAACAACTCATTATTTACCCATTCTGCCTATAACAATAACAACGATGACAAGATGCTGAAAAATGGTACAAATGGCACAAAAAAGAAAATCAACATAATTAATGTTCTATTTGAAGGCTGCACTAAGAAGGCAAAAAACCCTCTTTATTTTAGATTAAAACTAACATTGTTCATAAACATATACCACAGGGTATAAGGAGATAGGGTTGATTTAGATCAGCGGTTCTCAACCTGTGGGTCGCGACCATTTCACGGGGGTCGCCAAGCACCGCAGTCCGCCATATTTTTTTGGGGGGTCGGCCATTTTTTTTGGGTCGGCCATTTTTTTTCCTATCGCGATGCGGGCCGTCGTGCCACGCATGCGTGATGCACCCTGTTGCGCCGCG
Source organism: Bothrops alternatus (assembly GCA_034064705.1). Classification (NCBI taxonomy): domain Eukaryota; kingdom Metazoa; phylum Chordata; class Lepidosauria; order Squamata; family Viperidae; genus Bothrops; species Bothrops alternatus. The sequence goes on from JARGCV010000085.1 coordinate 3,615,481, forward strand.
CATGCACGGTGCGGCCCCACCATTATTATTATTTTTTTGGGTCGGCCATTTTTTTTTGGTCATCCATTTTTTTCCCTATTGTGATGCGGGCCGTCGTGCATGCGCAATGCATCGCACATGCACAATGCGCCCCGTCACGCCGCACATGCACGATGCGCCCCGTCACGCCGCACATGCGCGATGCGGGCCGGGGTCGCGCCGCACTTGCGTGGCGCGGGCCGGGGTCGAGCCCCGGAAAAGGTTGAGAACTGCTGATTTAGATAATAATCTTCACCTATTATAATATTTCAGTTTGTAGCTCCTGACTTTTTCACTTGCTATTTTATTTCTGTTTCATTTTGTAGTTCTGTTTACACGCATACATACAAAACTAGTACACACCTCCTTTCAGAAATGGAAATCATTTTCTTTTTTTGAACTTTAGACTTTTTTTTTACTAATTGCATCCAAATAGAAAACTGCAACAGAATCGAGTCCCCCTTTCGAATAGAAAGATTTCAACATCATATCTTTCTAAACCATTGGCATCATGATGGCACTTTTCTATTGGAAGCAATGTTTTCTAAAACGTGGAATAAAATTTAATCTCACATTCATCTGGGAGCAGAGAGAAAGAGAGAGAGAGACAGACAGACAGTGGGAGAGGGAGGAAGAAGAGGAATTAGAATATAGAATACATACATTTATTTTAAAAAATCATGTATCATTCATATATTCTCTGTTACTTTCTATAAGTTGTAACTTGGAAAAACATTCTGACAAAGAATACAGAAGTATAATGAGCTTTTTTTCTATTAGTTAAATAAATGTCAGCAAGAATTAGAATGCAACTTCCTCCAAAAGGAATCCGAAATTTTTCCATCTGATACTTGATCATACATGAATATTTTTTTAAAAAAATAATCCTTTTATTAGTAGTAATAATTCAATATGAGCAACTGGGCATACAATTCTAGACTAACAGTTTTCATGAAATAATGCAGCAACGGTTTTCTGTAACCTTTGACTAGCACACACAAAAAGTAAGGAATTCCAAATGCTTTTTCACCAGTACTTTTCATTCAGTCTGGCATATTGAAAGCATCTCCTGAAATGAAGTTATACATCACATATGTTCATTGTCTACAAAGTTTCCTACAATGTGTTTCTCAATTCATCTCCCTTATTCCAAAGACTATAAAGAGCAAGTTCATAAAAAAATTAAAGATAAGCTAATAAAACACCTCTAAAATTATCTTTTTTGCAGTGAGGAATAAGACATTTATTCGTCATGAAATTATCCTTGTTGTGTTAAGAGTTGCAATAATAATCAGACACCCAATCATCCAACAAGCGGAGGTGGAAAAAATTGGTGTTTGAGAAAAATAAACTTGGTTGTTAGTATATTTATAGATAATCATATAAGAAATGCTTATAATATTAGAACTGTAGTAGGTAGGAACTCATGCATACTTTTTGTATGAAATTATGTGTTCTGGGCTGAAAACACAAACAATTTGCAACCAAATTTAGGTAGATCAATATTAATATGGACTGAAAATCTGAAAATCAACCTAGAATAGTCCAAAATAATTGTTATTTGGCAAATAAAGAAAACAAATAATTTCAAGTGGTAGATAGATACCTATGAATACCTTAATAGAACATTTACTAAAGATAGGGAAATGGATAAAGAAATGTTGAGCTATACAAACACTGGTAGGGGATTAGATATATGTGGTGTCTTGTGAGAAATGAACATTCATAGAAATAAGCAAAACTAGCTCTGAACACAAGACCTAGAATAACAGAGTTGGAAGTGACCTTGGAGGTCTTCTAATCCAACTCTCTGCTCAAGCAGGAGATTCTATACCCTTTCAGACAAATAGTTGTCCAATTTCTTTTTGAAAGCCTCCACAACTTCTGAAAACAAGTTATTCCATTGGTGATTGCTCTCAATGTTAGGAAATTTCTCCTTAGTTCTAAGTTGCTTCTCTCTTACTTTCTATCCATCGTTTTTTGTCTTGCCTTTTGGTGCTTTGGAAAATAGCTTGACCCTCATGTCTTTGTAGGAGCCCCTCAGATATTGGAACACTGCTACCATGTCTTCCCTAGTCCTTCTTTTCATTAGATTAGATATACCCAATTCCTGTAACCATTCTTCATATGTTTTAGCCTCCAGCTCCCTAATCATTCTTGTTGCTCTTGTCTGCACTCTTTCCAGAGTCTCAACATCTTTTTTTATATTGTGGTGATCAGAACTGGATGCAATATTCCAAGTGTGGTCTTACTAGGGCTTTGTAAAGCAGTACTAGATCTTCATATATATCTTGATTCTGTCCCTCTATTAATGCAGCCTAGGATCGCATTGGCTTTTTTTGGCTGCTGTTGCTGTTGGCTCATATTTAAGTGATTGTCCACTAGGACTCCAAAATCCCTCTCACAATTACTGGCACTAAGCCAGGTTTCACCTAGTCTGTACCTGTACAGTTGGTTTTTCTTGCCTAAGTGTAAAATCTTACATTTATTTCATTACAATAATGTTCAAGTCTCTCAAGATCTTTTTGGATCTTGAGCTTGTCTCCTGGGGTGTTGGCTGTTTCGGCCAGCTTAGTGTCATCTGCAGATTTGATGCATTTGCCTTCTATTCCCTCATCTAGATCATTTATGAAAACATTGAAAAGTACTGAGCCTACAACAGAACCTTTGGGTACCCCACTGCTTATTTCCCTTCATGTAGATATAGTTCTGTTGAGGATTACATGCTGATTACGATTTGTCAGCTAATTACAAACCCATCTGGAGGTGGTGCTGTCTATCCCATATTTTTGCCAAGAAGTAGGTCGTGGTCTACTTTATCAAATGAATTATTGAAATCTAACTATACTATCTCCTCAGCACATTGCTGAGCCACTAATTTAGTCACTTTGTTGAAGAATGAAATAAGATTTGTTTGGCATGATCTGTTATTGAGAAACAGAGGTTGGCTTCTAGTTATAACATTGTTTGCTTCCAGGTATTTGCAGATTTGTTGCTTGATTATCTTTGCCAAGATCATCCCAGATATTGATGTCAGGCTAATTGGTCTGTAATTTTCTGGATCTGGTTTTTTTTCTCCTTTTTTTGAAGATGGGAACAACATCAGCTCTTTTCCAGTCCTCTGGTAGTTCCCCACTTGCCCAGATAATTTTCAATGGTTCTGAAATCACATCGTAAATTACTTAAAACACACCTCTGCCAGCAGGCCTGGGGTAGTTAACATCTTGCCCCAAGCCAGTGTATGTCTGTGTGTATGTTGAATGATTGTTTTTTTTAAATTAAGCGGTTTTATATACATGTATTTTTATATGTTGATTTCTACTATGTTGTGAGCCGCCCTGAGTTCTCCGGAATAGGGCGGCATAGAAGTCAAATAAATAATAATAATAATAATAATAATAATAATAATAATAATAATCTGCCAGTTCTTTCAGAACTCTATGATGTCCATCAGGAACCCGTGTTTTGAATCTGTCTAGAGCTGACAGGTGTTCTCCTGCCTTAATATTTGCATATTTTAATTTGCACTCCTAACCTGTAATTTACAGTTTTGGTTTTGGTAAGTTGAGTAGCATCTCCTATTTGTGAGAAGACAGATGCAAAGTATGAATTAAGCAGTTCTGCTCTCTTTCTACTACCTGTTACTTTTTTGCTATCTTCTGCCATTAGTAGACCTTTTGTTTCTTGTGACTTTTTTCTTGTTTTTTATGTGTTGAAAGAAACTTTTTTATACAGTTTTTTAAATTTGTTGCAAGTCTTACTTCGTTCAAAGCCTTAGCTTTCCTAACTTTATCTTTGCAGGTTTGGGCTATTTGTTGGTATTCTGCCTTAATTATGTGCCCCTCTTTCCATTTTTTATACTTATTCTTTTTTTCTCTCTCAGTTGGTCTGAGAGTTCTTTGTGCAACCATGCTGGGGGGGTTTTTTAGTGGTATTGAACTAAACTAGGCTTTTATAATCATAATTTTCAGAGTTTCCCAATCTTTTTGAGTTGATTTCCCGTTTAAGGATTTTCATCCATGGGATTCTTTCCAAGATTTCTCTGAGTTTGTTAAAATCAGTCTTTTAAAGTTTAAGACACTGGCTAGATTATGTTCTGTTGCTTGTGTCTGTTTTATATTGAATTCTAATATGACATAGTCACTGTCCCCTAAAGTTCTTGCAACTTCAATGCCTTCTACCACTTCTTCTCTGTTGGTAAGAATAAGGTCCAGTACAGTGGTTCTCAACCTTCGTAATGCCACGACCCTTTAATTCAGTTCCTCATGTTGTGGTGACCCCCAACCCCCCATCCAGCTGGCCGGGGGGGTATCAAAAACTTGACCAAAAAAAGGAAATAATGGGAAAGTATAGGTAGTCCTCGACTTACAACAATTCGCTTAGTGACTGTTTGAAGTGAATTATGATCATTTTTCACACTTATGATTGTTGCAGCATCCCCAGAGTCATGTGATTTACATTCAGATGCTTGACAACTGATTCGTACTTATGACATTCACAGTGTCCCAGGGTCACATGATCAATGGCCAGGGGGTGTGGCCAGCTGATCACTCAGGTTGCAGAGTGCCTGTGGGAGGGAATCTGTGGGTCTCTGGGATGGGACTGGGATGGGTGCCTGCCTTCCTTCCCTCCTCTTGTCCCTTCCTTCCTTCTTTTCTTCCTTTCCTTCACCTCCCTTAGTCTCTTCCTCCTTCCCTCCCTCTCTCCCATTATCCCTTCCTTCTTTCCTTCCTTTCCTTCACCTCCTTCTTAGTCTCTTCCTCCTTCCCACCCTCTCCCCTTGTCCTTTCCTTCCTTCCTTCTTCCCTTCCTTTCCTTCCCCTCCCTCAGTCTCTTCCTCCTTCCCTCTCTCTCTCCTTGTCCCTTCCTTCCTTCCTTCATTCTTTCCTTCCTTTCCTTCCCCTCCCTTAGTCTCTTCCTCCCTCCCTCCCTCCCTCCCTCCCCTTGTCCCTTCCTTCCTTCTTTCCTTCCTTCCTTCTTTCCTTCCTTTCCTCTTTGTCCCTTCCTTCCTTCCCTCCTTTCCATTGTTTCTTCCTTCCTTCCCTCCCTCTCTCATTGTTCCTTACTTACTTCCCTCCATCTTCGTCCCTTCCTTCCTCCCCCCTCTGTGCCCAGGAAGGGACAAGGGGAAGGGGATAGGCTGCCTGTGTGGCTGGGGGCTTTGATGCCAGCAAACCTGACTGTGCAGAGACAGAAGAAAGCTCCGCCCAGCTTACTTAGCTTCGCCGAAAGAATTGCCGCTTGCTAAGTTAGCAAGCGCCAGACTACAGCTGATTCGCACTTCTGCTAAATTAGCAAAACTCGAGCAAGTTTGCTGGGCAGGAGCCAAGGAGAGCAGCTACAGCTACAGTAGCACAGATCAGCTGTAGAGGCTTGCCCCGATCCTGGACAAGAGGGAAGGAAGGAAGGAAGGAAGGAAGGAAGGAAGGAAGGAAGGAAGGAAGGAAGGAAGGAAGGAAGGAAGGAAGGAAGGAAGGAAGGAAGGAAGGAAAGAAGGAAGGAAGGAAGGAAGGAAGGAAGGGACAAGGGGAAAGAGGGAGGGAAGGAGGGAAGGAGGGATGAAGAGGAAGGAAGGAAGGAAGGACAAAGAGGGAGGCGAAGGAAAGGAAGGAAGGAAGGAAGGGACAATGGAAGAGGGAGGGAAAGAGGAAGAGACCAAGACGGATGGAAGGAAAGGAAGTTCCAGCCAGGAGAGGCTTGGCAGCCCGGCTGCCGAGGAAGAGAAGAGCGCAAAGCCAAGGAGAAGAAGGTGGAGGTTTCCTCCCAAAGGGGGCTTCTTTTCTCCACCCCCTCCCTGGGTTTGTGGGGAATTTCTCGTTATCAATGCTGACAGGTGCTCCTTCCAGCCCATCGCAAGCTTTCTCGCCCCCTTTGCTTCTCTTTCTCCCCCCCCCCCACTTTCGTGAGGATTGTGGCGCCGTTGGGAAGCCGATTGTGCTTTGAAGCTTAGGAAAGGAGGAGGCGTCCCTTCCTCCTTCCCTCCCTCTCTCGGCCTCCCCTTCGCTGACCTGTGTGCACGAGAAGTCAATCCGGCTGCTGTACAATGAGTCTCTGGGGAGGGCGGGGCCTTGCTCTGCGCCTGCGCTCTTCATGCGCCCCCTGCAGGGCACATTTGGTAGAGTTCGTGCAGACTGCCACCAAGCAGCATATTTTCCACAAACAAGTAAGGTGTAGTGGAGGGGGGGAGGGAGAGAAGGCGGTTGACAAGCCCTGCCTATGACCATCGGAAATACGTGTTTTCCGATGGTCTTAGGTGACCCCTGTGAAAGGTTCGTGTGACCCCCAAAGGATTGCGACCCATAGATTGAGAGCCGCTGGTCCAGTAGTTCCTGTAGTTGCCTCATCCAGCTTTGGGTGATGAAATTATCAGCTACGTTAGACAGGTATCTGTTTGATGTGCCATTTGTTGCAGAATTTGCCTCCCAGTTGATGTCAGGATAGTCAAAGTCCCCCATTACTATTATGGTATGTTTCCTACACATGTTAGTTAACTGATTAGCAAAAAATTCATTCATTAAATTAGCAAAAATTTCATATATTAAAAGATACTTCCACTCCTTGTTATATAGAAGACAGAATTGGTTGTTTTTAAAAAACATAAGAATAGTTTGTATGCGGTGAGAATGGGTTATTTAAAAAGCATATTTGGGAAAAAAATAAGAAATAGATAAAAAAATATAGGGATATTGAATGCATATGGACCAGATACAAAATTGAGTGAGTGTTAGGAAGTAAGTTTGTTGGGGTGACTTGCCTTCATTGAATGAATGAATGAATAGATTCCACAACAAATGTAAGTAATAAAAATGAAACGAATGAGAGAAAGAAAGCAGAGAAAGATGAGTGGAGATGTTCCATTCTCAGAAAGAGAGTCAGGAGAACCTCAAACAACAAAAGGCAATGCATGAATTAAAGCTGAAATATCTTTTAAAACAAGCCTTTTTATATTCTTCTTAAATACCAGAATTTCTAAATTTTAGAACTTCTCTATTTTTCTCTAACTATCAATGAAGTGCCGTGTCTCATGTGGCAGAGAATGCCGCAGTGTGAGCATTTATGTGTGTTTCTAGAAGAACACATGTTATATTGTACATCTGCTCTGTGAGTTGAATTGCTTACATATTTGCTTCTGGGACTAATTCATGGTGCTGGTTTTAACTTTGAAAACCCTGCAAGGGGTGGGACTGGTTATTTAAAGGACCACTTCTACTTATCTCTTGCTCCCACCTGACACCCAGATCTAGCAAAGCGGGCATAATGTCAGTCCCATTGGTTAAAGAGCTCCACACTGGATCTTTCCTGCTCCATTTTATAGAACATTCTTTCCCTTGAAATAAGGTTAGTTCTTAAGCTCTGGTAATGTCACCAGACATGGAGACCATAGGAAACTGGCAAAATATTGAGAATAGCTCCAGTATAATTAACAGCTGGTCTTCATCCAATCTCTCTTCAATTTTGTGCCTTTTATAATTTTAACATTTTATTTGCTGTATGATGCCAAGAACCATTTGATTATGCGATGGGCAGACATATAGATATGATGAATAAATATCAAAGAGAAGAATACATCCCAGAATACAAGAGAGTGAATAATTTATTTCATTTACAGGAAAAAGATTCTACTTGAATGTTAAGGAAAAACTTCCTAATGTTAAGACAAGCAGAAAGGTGGAACAATTAACCAAAGAGGTGATGACTACCTCTTATTAGGTTTATTTGAGTTTAGCACAGGAAATTGGATTTGATGGCTCATATTACCACTAACGATGATCCTTTGATTTTATGTTGTTTCCATAAAAATAAGTGAAATATAAAGATCCATAATTTCTACATACAGTATTTAAAGTTTTTCATACTGTTGTTTTGAATAAAGTAATATTAGGTAACTATACCAAACATTGCCTTTATATTGTAGCAGGAACTCCAGTAACGCTGAGACAAAAATGGGTTTCTAGCTAAACTACAGATAGAATCATCACTATTTAATTACTGCTTTCTGATACTATCTTTGTTAAGGTCTGATGGCCAGAAATACGTCTTAAAACTTGGCAGGAAGGAGCCACCATCCAAATACTAACTCTAATTGTCTGCACTGTCTTGTCCTGAAGCCAAATAATTGGAATATATAATGGGGACATAAGAGACAGTTCAGATAATACTCAGCAGAAACTATTATCCTTAAATCAAGGAAGCACATATGAAAAAGAAAGGAAAATCTAACAGGAAATAGCAATAGCAATAGCACTTATATATTGCTTCACAGTGCTTTACAGCCCTCTCTGGTTTACAGAATCAGCTTATTGCCCCAACAATCTGGGTCTGGTGAGAATCGAACTCGTGGCAGTTGGCAGAGTTAGCATTCTAACCACTGCACCACCACAACTCATGTAAATAGTGCATTCTAACTACAGCGCCATCACGGCTCATGTAAATATTGTATAAATTGTAAATATTACAATTGTAATTGTTTTATATACAAAAGAGTTTTGTAAAAAAAAAAGTATCATGGCAACATATCCTGAAAGTATGTTGAAATATGACTAACTAAACATTGTTTTGAGATAATGGGTAGAAAGCTAAAACTTATATGTATGTGTTTGTTTTGTTTATAAATATTTATTTATTTAAAAAATAAAATATTTAAATTATCTAAGAGCTATTTTCTTGACAAATTCTAAAATACATTTTAGAAATATTTTCATTTCCTTCGGTTGAGATTAGTTATAGGGAGCTAAATCAAAAATGATCCTAAAGTGATTTCATGGATAATCATGATACTGCCATTCTTTCAAGTGAATTTACACCAAGTCTTAATGTTTCAGCTAACTGTTTTTTTTTTTAAAAAAAGACTACAAACTCATTAAGTATTGCTTATAAGAGAGTCAAAGATGCAAGATGAAAACAGCCCGAATGACCTTTTATGAAATGAAGTGCATTCAGCACTAATAGAGCTAAGAATAGGTCATGAGGGAAATTCCTCCTAAGTTCCTTCCATCTTCACCATATGGATGTACTAAAAGCTTTTTAAATAATTTAGCAAACTGATGGACATGTTTTTAAACACTATTAAACCCACTGTAAAAAAACTGGCACATTGGCAGGAAGTATAGGAGTGAAAATGGAAAACACGTAGCTTCTATCTTGTGGTTATTCTAGAAAGCAGAAGGGGATGGTGTAAAAGCAACTGTAAGTTATGGCAGGTTTGCCAGACTTCAATTTAACTTTGTGTCCAAGAAACACTTAAAGCAAAGCTATACCTTAGGGCCACGCAATTCAATTCAAAAGCAGAAAGGGACTTCTGCTGCTATTTGCAGACATGAAAATAGACTCCTTAAAACAGCCATGTCTTTTCCCATGCACACCCATTATTCTGTTCAGGTACTATGTGATCTCAGCAAATATTTGGCTTAAGGAGTTCAAGAGATATACTTGGTTGTGCCTTCATATATTATGCCCAATGGATTCAGCCGATTCGCACCACTTCAGCAGAACCGGTAGCTAATTTTTTATTGCCCAGGCCCAGAATGGACTTTCGGAAGTGGCATCCACACAGAGAACCAGTTGTTTATATATTTGAATCCCACCACTTGTTATGCCCTATGACAGTGATGGCAAACCTTTTAGACACTGAGTGCCCAAAAACCATCCCCCGCCTCGCTCGGCCTCCCACCCTGCCTGCTCCACCCGCAGGGCCACACACCGCCTCCATGGCCCACCACAGCAGATCGTCCAGGCAGCACTGCAGCACCATGGCAGCCATGTCCTCCGCCCATACCCCACAGCAGCATCTGCATGCTATTGGGCACAAGCGCAGAGTCTTGTCCCTGTTGCCAGCTAAGTCCTTGCCTGCGCTGCTCCAAGCGGGCTGTGGCCATGGGCGACTCTCTTCCAGGAGTGCTGATGGTGAGGATGGGGCTGCAGAAGGAGGCGTGGCTGGGGTGACAGCCTGTGTGCCCACAGAGAAGGCTCCAAGTGCCGCTTCTGGCACGCGTGCCATAGGTTCGCCACCGCTGCCCTATGAGGCACTGCATACCCGAACTACATATCCTGAAAAATGTAGAACATAGAAATGTTATAAAAGCCCTGTGACTGTCTTCTTGCTAACACTGGTGGGAGTAGGAAAATGTATTAATGAAACAGTTCATATCCCCACCCACTTGAAAAGAAACATATGAGTGGTCCATTATTTTGTTCAGATCCCTCCACAATCACACACAATAACCTAACACCTAGATTTGTGCTGAAAAACTGTTTCCTGTTGCCCAGGTAATCCTAAGGACCGAAGCTGCATTCTTACAGAACCTAACAACCATGACAGTTCTACGTGTATAGACAGTGAGACTCCTTTCTCATGTCTCCTGAATGTGAACTACAGAGAAAGGCTGTTTATAATGTTAAAAACACAGCAGAGATTGATTTTTTTTTCCGTTTGAATCATTAATGCTAAATGCTGGAATCACCAAAATATTATTTAGTTGTAAAAGAAAGAGGTGAAAATTAATGCAGGTTGTACTCCAGTTGAATCTCTGAAGGAAAGCAGGTTCTACATTTAAATATATAAAAAGGACAGCCAGTTACATATATTGCTTCCTTTAAAATGCATTTGTATGTCTTTATATTCAGACCCACTTCTTGCTAAGGAATAGTACTGTAGTTATGTTATTTATAGTTTTCCTTAAATCATCCAGATGTAATCATGCTGAGTAAGATCTGTATCAATTGAGCAAATGTTCTTATACAGTACTTAGTTATGTTCATGAATGCAATGCTACCAAGGATAATTCAAGCACAATCAATGTGATAGACAAAGATAAAAGTCCATGAAGTCCATACTTCCCCATGCTGAGAAATTTCCTAAACAGTTTTTAAAACTTCAGCTAATTATTATTATTATTATTATCATCATCATCATTATTATCATTATTGTTATTATTATTATTTAAAAAAGGGAAGGGGTTACCCATTCGTATAAATCATAGTGAGATTTTCTTTTTCTAATCATCAACAGAACATCCTTAAAGTACACTTATTTGTCTGGGAAAGATGGCTGCTGTGGACAGATGGGGTCCGACACAAACAGAATTGTTCTTCCTGATAAATGTTGAATGTATGGAGAAATACAGCTGTGTTCCTTTGTTTTCCATGTTGAGACTTGATTAGTACACGAGTAAAATGTTGTATCAGAGCTTCCTATATGTGAGTAGGAGAAATGGTTCCCACAATAACATTCCTTCTAGGAAGTTATTATGTTAGGAGTTTCCAAACAATGCCTTAACTGCTACAAATTTTTAATTGCTACTTTGCTGTAATTGCAATAGTGGCATTAATTTGTATTTCCATTAAAAAGGCATATTTTTGTTTAAATAGAAGTGAATGAAGCAGAGCAGATTCTTATAATTGCATCCTGTTAATTTTAAGAATGCTGCAATTGGTTTATTTCCGATACATATCTTGATTTTGATCAATCTTACAATAAATCCTTAGATTAGATAAGGAACATCTCTTAATAAAGTAGTAACTTTGCCTTTATGAAAGTTATTTTCCATTATACTCTTTGGAAAGCCGTAATCATTCAAAAGTAAATAAAATAACATTGTAGAAAAGATAGAAGACATATTTCCTTCAAACAAAAGTTTGTGTATCATATAAATCTGGAAGACACTTTATCACTTACTATGAGTTTTAAAAGAGTAAATCAACTTTGAGAAAATCAAACAGACCTTTACTTTAGGGACAAGCTGAATTTTAAAAATATATGTGGGCAAAGAGAAATACTTTTGAAGGCAAATTATACTTTTCAGAAGTGTAAACAAATTCTGTGAGTTTCTATTATATCATAACCATCAAAAGTGTGGGAAATGAATGCATTATGGCTCTGTTTGGATTTTCTGTAACAATCCAATTATGGGAGCATTTTAAAAATTCAGACTGTGAGAAATTTAGAAAATGCAAGTAATTCTCGGGTGGGGATAAAAGAAAATTTCTTGGCAATCCAAGCTACATGTGACAACATACAAAGAATATTGCTATTCTCTTTTGTTATTGTTTCAATTTTAACAGAATACATCTATTAAAATCTACACGGCATACCTTTGAATAGCAATTGCTAGTAGACCCCTTTAAAAACAGGCAACTATACATATCCAGATCGGAAATATACCTAATGCCACCCAGTGACATCCTCCTGCTATTACAAGTCACTAACATTTGTGTGTTTATTTTCAGATCAGTATCTTCATGACCCACTTGTCTAACTATGGAAATGACAGACTGGGGTTATACACATTTGTCAATCTGGCCAGTTTTGTGCAAAGCTGGACCAACCTAAAGCTGCAGACACTACGTCCAATTCAATTGGCTCACAAGTATTTTGAGCTCTTTCCAGAACAGAAGAACCCACTCTGGCAGGTAAGATCCAGTGGTGGGATTCAGCCGGTTTGCACCACTTTGGCAGAACCGGTAGTTAATTTTTTGTTGCCCAGGCCCAGAACGGACTTCAGGAAGTGGCATCCAGACAGAGAACCGATTGTTCACATATTTGAATCCCACCACTGGTAAGATCTATTTGATTGAACAGCATGATCCCAATATTTATTTGCAATATTGTTGCAGTGAGGACCGCTTGGCAAAAAAAAATAAAAATAGAAAAGACATTTTAATCTGTTTTACATAGCTTGATAGATTCATTTAATTTCCTTTTCAAAATCAGCATGATTTTCTAAGAGCACATTGCTTGGCAGAGAAGAAACTGATGGTTACATGACCTTCATTAACACCTACCTGGAGTCAGGCTCTAAAGCAGGGCTTTTCAACCAGTGGTACGGGTACCACCTGTGGTACATTGGCACCTGGCAGGTGGTACATGACCATCCTAGAAAAGTGGTAGCGGGGGAGAGGAATGAGCTGAGCCGGTGGCAGCACCGCACAAGCCTGAATGAGAGATGGCTGGAGTTGCAGGGCTGTCAGGGCTCAGCGGAAGCACCAGGATCAGCGCCAGGCTCCAGCCGGAGCTCGGTGCTGATCCTGGCGCTTCTGAGCCCAGAAGAAGCGCCAATCAGCTGGAATGTTGCAGCATCTCCAGGATCTGGTGATTTACATTCAGATGCTTGGCAACTGATTCATATTTATGACAGTCACAGTGTCCCCAGGTCATGTGAAGTGACCAAAACCTGCTGCAACCACCCAGCAGACGGGGGGAATAAAAACCAAACACCACCCCACCCCACCCCCACTGCCAATTCTCGACAGAAATACTCACAACAATGAAAACCTCAGACAGGAGGAAGAGTGCCGCTGGGTGGGCAGGCAGGTGTCTTGCTCGGCTGTGGCTTGGGGGGCACTTTTTTCAGTGCCATTGTAACTTCAAACAGTCACTAAGCGAACTGTTGTAAGTCGAGGAATACCTATACTTTATCACTTTTTTCCTTTTTTTTTTTGATCATCAGGTTTTTAACATCTTGCTAGGCGATTGGTGCTGCCATATCCTAAAAGTGGTACAATGGGTGAAAAGGTCGAAAAGCCCTGCTCTAAAGTATCAGCTCTCAGCTTGGTTGATATTAATGAAAGAAAAAAGAAGTCAAGATGAGAAAGGGAAAAAAAGCTTTTATTTTCCTACTGTATTGCTTTGCAGTAACTTGTTTTGATGAATTAGCTATGAAGTGAATTAACAATGAGATAAAGTAGACAACTATGTTATAGAATAATTAGGCTTTAAACAATGAATGTGAGGAAGGTTCCTGACACCTTTTCATATTTTCTAAAGAATAAGAAACAGCCTAGAAGACACTCTTTATACCAAAGGAAAGATATTGTAATGGTGGAGGATGCACACATGGAAATAAAATAGACCTGTCCTTCTAATCCCTACTGTGTATTTAAAGGTAGTTTCCATGTGATAACCAGATTTTTAAAAGAAAATATACAGATATTTAAATGGCACCAGAAATGTATTTATATTGTCTGGTTGTCAAAATCCAAGTACTGCGATATAGTAGTGGCCAAAATTGTGGAAAAGTGTACAGTAGAAATGCCACCTTTGGTTAAGTTTCCACCAATTTTTCTTCTAATTTCTTTATAACTGTAGCCTTGTTCACTTAATAATACTATTTTACAATGCTTTCTGGGCAACCAGTCAACTCTTTGCACCATTACTTTAATTTTATTACATTTTACAAGCTCACTAAATGAAAGAATACAAAAAAACCCAACCAACTTGATAGCAATCACATAACACACTGACAAATGTCCTCCTCTCAGCTTCAATACATGACATCAATAACTGAATCCTACTGTGATCTGACTGGCTCATTGCCAAAACAAGATGACACCTGATTGGCTCTCTAAACCCTCATGCTCATTGGCTACGATCAGATGAAGGAAAGCTACCTGGTATGAACCTAAGTAAGTTTTGCTTCATTTTTCTGGTTATTTGGCTATAACTTTTCATAGAATACAGTACAAATAATTGAACAACCCTTGTTGTATTACATTCTTGATTAAATTATCTTTCCATTGATATATAAATTTATGGTACTAATCCCCAAAAAAAGTAGTGTTATTAGCCATCAAACCTCAAAAATACACTTTTCTCCAAAGATTTCCACAATTTTGGCCACTACTGTAGTGTGAAAGAATATTATCGTTTCTTCACACAAATATTTATGTACTTCAATATTTTGTCCTAAAACTTAGTTAGTATAGTACACTGTAATAATATGTATTTTAAACAAACATTCACCTTATTACATCTCCAATACAATATTGTTTTTGATCATCCTTTTCTACATAAACATAATGGAGTCCAAGATATTGGTCCTCATATTATTATAATATTATTTTGCTTTAGAATTCAAATCAGGAATTCATGTATCTCTGAAGTAGAGTATCTTTGATTTTTCTACAAAAAAGCAACCATTTGCTCCAAAGAACTTTTCAGTTGGACAGAATATTAAATATTTGAAAATTATCTCAAAGTAATTTAGTCTTTTTAATTTTCAGAATCCATGTGATGACAGACGTCATCGTGATATCTGGTCTAGAGACAAAACTTGTGGTCACCTACCAAAATTTCTTGTAATCGGACCCCAAAAAACAGGTAAGAGAATTATACAGTAAAAAAAAAACAGAAACCACAACAATAATTGCTTTTAAAAATAGTAAAACAATTTTGTCTAGATTGTATTGATTTTGTGAAGTGGAAAAACCATGATAAACAATTTAGGCTTTTTCTCAGGACCCCCAAACTAACATTGTTTTGCCAATACTATGACTGTTTTCCTTTAATAATAGTAATAGTAATTTTATAATGATCAATATAAAATATTTGCTAGTACAATGTAAGGAATATAAATTCCTAACATTAGCAAAATTTTATTATAAATGTGTAGACAATTTTAAGAAACAACTTAAGTCTTTCACATAAACTTACATAAAATTAATATATCATTCCATAAGTGGGACTTTTTCTTCCTCTTGGAATATATTTCTTGAAAGCCATTTTTTATGTTTTTAATCCCTCTTTAAATTAAATATGGCTTTTTCTGCATTATTATATATTTCTGACTGTTGGTTGTTTTTTTTTTTGCTTGTAGGAACAACAGCACTCTATTTATTTCTCCTTATGAATCCCTCCATAATTAGTAATCTTCCTAACTCAAAAACTTTTGAGGAAGTTCAGTTCTTTAATGGAAACAACTATCATAAGGGAATTGATTGGTAAGAATAAAAAGACGAAAGTTTTTAGCATATACTGAATCTCAGAGGACTCATTATAGAAGTATTTGCGATACCTAAATTATTTTTAGATGAATTTTCTGTGCACAGTGCAATATGTATCAGTTAGCAATTAGGTCACACTGATGAGATTTTTATCTAAGTATGATTTTCTTTATTTGACATTATAATACCAATATTTGTATTCTTTATAATCAAATGCCATCGGGGAAAAAGCTGTATAACTTGTTTGTTATTCATCTCTTTCCATTTGTTTTTAATTGTATGTTTTAAATGCCATATAAATAACAGTAATAAAGAAAGAAAGTTGTAGGCTGAAAATATTTAAGAAAAGAAAGTAAAATTAATCAGAATTATCATATTAATGTAACTTAATGAAACATCTATATTTAGAATGTGCTTGTCTGGTCTTCTGCCTCATTTCAAAAATATTACTATGTAGTTGAGAATAGCGGAACCAGGAAACTTACATTATCACAGCATTGTTGTTTTTTTAATTTTACATGACAAGATGTTAAAGAGGATAATGAAAAAGGCTATTTTAAAGATGCTATTTGCAGTATATATGGGTACTGAGAATCAATCCATTAAATACATCAATAAATGTATTAGAAGGAGAGAATTAGTTTCAAAGAATAGTTGGGCAAGAAACTGAAAATAAAATCTAAAATAATACTAATATTTCAGTATTTATAATACAACTGGTATGGAACTTTGGAGAAACATACATGGACAGTTCCACATTAAAAAGTCATAACATATTGTATATAACAACATATTGTAAATCAGGGATCTTCAAACTTGGCCCTTTTATAACTTGTGGATTTCAACTCCCAGAATTCCTCAGCCAGACACGATCGAGTTTGACAACCATGATCTAGGGTAGGGGTAGGCAACCTTGGCTCTTTTATGACTCATGGACTTTAACTCCCAGAATTCCTGAGCCAGCCATGCTGTCTCAGGAATTCTGGGAATTAAAGTCCATGAGTCATAAAAGAGCCAGGTTGCCTACCACTGGTCTAGAATGAGAGAAATTGTACAATATACTCTGCTTTAATAAGGACTTCTTCTTCTCAAAATAATAGCACCTGAGATCATACAGTTATATTTACTTTCACTTAGATAGATACACCCCTTACTTATGTTTTCAAAAGTTTATTTTAGCAAGGTAAAAAAATGTTGTTGTTTTTTAACCCTCATCATTGCTGATTTTGTATTTTTACTTGCAGGTATATGAATTTTTTTCCTACCCCTTCAAATATCACCGCTGATATTCTGTTTGAGAAAAGCGCCAACTATTTCCATTCTGAAGATGCTCCCAAACGTGCAGCGTCCTTGATACCCAAAGCAAAAATCATCACCATCCTCATCAATCCATCTGACAGAGCATATTCCTGGTATCAGGTAAGATTCTTGGAATGAAAATGGTGAGTTCACAACTATAAGAAATCAAACCAAAGCCATCACTTTCATAGCAAGCTAACTATTTCTAGTGCTTTATTTAATGTAATAAATTAGACAGATGAAACAAATAATGTGTTTTTTGTCTGCTGTCATTGCTATCAGAAGGCCCTGGGAAGAAACCATTAGCAATGAACTCTACATCACTACAACAAAATGTTGCATAGTTCTCTCCTTACAGCAGCAGTTCTCAACCTATTTCAGGTTGCGACCCCGGCCTGCACCGTGCATGCGCAGCACGGCGGTCCGCATCGCGCATGCGCGGCACGACGGCCCACATCGTGCGTGCGCGGTACGACGGCCCGCATTGCGCGATGCGCGTGCGACGCCCTGCATTGCGCATGCGTGCGCGACGGCCTGCATTGTGCATGCGTGACATGCGCACGATGGCCCGCATCGTGCATGCGCGGTGCTGCCCCCTGCGCCGGCCAAAAAAATGGGAAAAAATGGCGGACTGTGGCATTTGGCGACCCCCGTGAAATGGTCGTTCGACCCCAAATGGGGTCGCGACCCATAGGTTGAGAACCGCTGCCTTACAGCAAAGCTGTTGTGGCAACCTCCTGCTCTATTGCAGTATTAATTTATAATACAAGTGAAGCTCAGATGATGACATTTGAGTATAATTGATGATGACAGCCTGAAATCTACAACTTCGTGCAATTTCCAGTTCTTTCATTTCTTTAAATCCTTCTCACTTAGTTCCCATATTACTGAGGATAATGACTTCTATTGAGGCACTGTGCGATAATCAGTTACCGCTATCTAATTAAAACAGCATTATTTAAAACTTATAAAAGCCTTAATAAAATTCTTCTGTGATTTCCCTTATGTGACTGCATGATCTTCACAGAATTGTAGAGATGGCAGGGGCCACAAAAATCATTTCATGCAATCTTTGGCAAGGAAAACAAGAAGAAAAGTAAGAAGAAGAAATATTAATTTGTCAGGAGAACACATATCCGAACTCCAGAAAAAAAATCCCATACCTTAAACACATAATAATCTTATATCTCTAGAGAGAGAAGTTTGAAAGAGAGGTTTACTCAAAGGTCTTCAAGTTAAAGGGAGCTTTTGCACAAAATGGAACTTTTAAAGGGGATATTTCAAATTGAATCAACAAAAGACTTTAAAAGTCACCAGCAGCATTTTATATTCAGCTTGTCACTGAAAAAGAGTGACACTGAAAAATGTAGGCTATGCCTACTTTTTGTAGCACACTTGTTTTGTAGTACCTACTGAAAAACAGTAGGTACTACAAAACAAGTATGCTACAAAATGTAGGCATAGCCTCACAATCTATTTTTTTATTATCGTAAAGTTATTATAGAAAAAAATAAGACTCTTGAGTATCTAAAAAACTATCATTTATGATAGGATCATTTTTGTGGTACATATGCCATAACAAACCTATTAGTCTTCCAGTTACTGTAAGATACTTTATTATATTTCATTAGAGGGGGCAACTGGAAATTCAAGTAAATTTGATAAAAGTTTATTAGGAAATTTTCAGCTACTCTTTCTTTTATGGTTATTTAACTTTGGATTTTTCCCAATTAGCATCAACGTTCTCATGAGGACTCTATTGCTCTAAAGTTCAATTTCTATGAAGTAATTACTTCGAATGATGGGGCACCATCTGAATTAAAGGGCCTACAGAAGAAATGTTTGATTCCTGGCTGGTATGCTGTCCATATAGAAAGGTGGCTAAAATATTTCCCCTCTTCACAGGTAATCGGCTTTTCACTAAATAATTTTCTGTGATAAATGTCCATCATTACTTTATAAATTGTGTAATATTTAATATGTTTAATAATGGATTGTAAGATGTTTTAACAATGAACTGATAAGCCTCTTGTTCTTTTTCTTAAAACACAAAGCACTTTAGACACAGAAATTAGTTTATGTCCTAAAATGTAGAATTACTTTCAGAAGAATTGGGATCTCTTACCAATTAAATGCTGGAGATACATACTGAGGAAATTCGAACTATTTTTGTAGAATAAATCTAGCCGTTTCAAGGGAAGAGACTTAGGTAAGGATTGGATTTTACCCAAAATCCAAAGTTTCTAGCAGGTCATTTTATGCTAACCATTATGCTTATGTTAGAATATAAAGAAGACATGAAACAAAATGAACTATTCAGTGAACCTCAAAGAAGAATAACATGTATGTGCATATCTAATTTCTAGTATTATATTTCTGGCTTGGAAAAGCATTTTCGCCAGTATAGATGAATCTTGAATTAGGAAGATTGGCAGGGAGACTAAGGGAGCTTAGCATATCGGTGGTGGTAGAAGAGGGTTCCATTTCTTATTATTTGCATTTTGGTAGCATCAAAGTGGAAGGAAGTCTTAAATGAAATTAATGACTTCAAACCAATTGAACTCAATCAACAATTATGCATGACGCATATATTCTACTGGTTTCTTGAAGGCTGATGCTTGATTTTCCATTTGTGGTACATGAGCTTACAGTAAAGAGTGAGCTGCTGTCAGCCAGTTGGATAATTTATCTGCACAACTGTCACTTTGCCAGGCCAGCAGCCAGATCAGTGGGCTGGCTAGTTTTAGACTCTTTTCACTTCGTATAATAAACTTGCTTAAACTATGAGGGAAACTATGCTACTGTATATTGTGTACACACACACACAAACACATCTGTTCAGATATCTTGCCCTACTAAGCAAACTAATGTACAGAACTGATAGACAGACATAACTTTTTCAACTGGCATAAAAGTCTTCTCTTCACTTATTCTTGATAAGCTTAATTTGGATAATACTATTTTAACTGAGAAATTTTGAGGTCTGGGATTGACATTGACTTCAGGGATTTTAAGAGGAAAGTCTTATTGATTACTCATAGAACTCATAATTTTATCATTGCTTTCAATCAGCAAAGTGACTTTTCAGACTGAAATCCCTAAAGCAATTGGGTATTCAAAGTTTCCAGCTCTGCTTCTGAGCTCAAGCTAAGTTGTCAGTATCTGGTTCATCTATCACTTATTCCATTTCTGATTCCATTTACTGAAATTATTTCACAAACTCTGTGGAACAAATCTAAAATTGGCGTTATCCAGAGCTGGGTAGAGTGTGAATTTTGTCTCATGTTTTAAATAAAAATTAATTTATGTATTCTTAAAGGCATATTCAAAAGTTCATTGTACTGTTTCTAAGACTTATTTGGGAAACTCTATTTTATTTCAGAAATTTTAATACTCAAGAGCAGGAAATTTTAATTTTCTTAGTTTAAGTCTATGTCATTAGGAGTATCTTCCTTTTTCAAGGAAGGTTAATAAATAAATAAATAATAAGTAAACTTTTTTCCTAATGCAACTTTGTCTCATGGTCTATCTTAAGATTATCCTATTTGGTCCTTCTTTTAAAGTTGGAGGGCAGAATTATCTTCCTTGTATTCAAGAAATGAGGCACAGTGATCAGTAGTACTCTTGTTCCAATTTGATCATTGTGATTGTGCTCATTTAATGGTATGGGGAAACCAAATTTGACAAGATAGTCCAAAGCAATCCTGAAACTTCACAACAGATGTGTTTGTCTTGCTATGGCAAGGAAAATGAGACAATCCCAACTTTTTTCCAAAAGCATAAATAATGCTGCAATGTTTCATACTTCCTTTGAGTTTTATATGTAAATAAACGGTTAGCATTATATCTACAGTTATTAATTATTGATGGACAGCAATTAAGAAGTGACCCAGCTACTGTGATGGATGGAGTTCAGAAGTTTCTGAGCGTTTCTCCTCATTATAACTATTCTGATGCGGTAACGTGAGTTGCATTTCTTCTTTCCCCCTCATCCTATACATCTTTATTTTGCATTAGTATCATGTTACGTTTGTAGTAGTAGCTTACTTTTTAAAAAGTCTTGTTAACAGACTGCAAATATGAAGATTGCCTAGCTGTGATTGCTTTTTTTTTGTAACATCTTCATATTTTTCTTATTTTAAGTGGCTGTAGAAATGGATGCTGAAATGAGAAACAGCACAGTTGATGTTATCTGCACCAAGAAAAACCTACTTTCTGCTTTAACAGCTAATATTCCAATTTATATAATTTGACCAAAGAACTCTATAGAGCAGCGGTTCTCAATCTATGGGTCGCAACCCCATTTGGGGTCGAACGACCGTTTCGCCGGGGTCGCCGGACACCGCGGTCCGCCATTTTTTTTGTTTGTTTGTTTGTTTTCCGTCGCGCGCACGCCGCACATGTATGGATCAGCCCGTCGCGGTCCGCCATTTTGATTTTTATTTTATTTTATTTTGATTTTTTAAAAAAAAAATTTTGTCGTGCGCACGCCGCGCATGCGCGGATCGGCCCGTTGCGCATGCGCACGCCCGGGTCGGGGTCGCGGCGCGCATGGGCAGCGCAAGTGGGGTCTCAATCTGAAAAAGGTTGAGAACCACTGCTATAGAGCATAATGTACAGATAGTCCTCGACTTACAAGAGTTCATTTAGTGACTGTTCAAAGTTACAATGGCACTGAAAAAAGTGAGTTATGACCAGTTTTCACACTTAGGACTGTTGCAGCATCCCCATGGTCACATGATCAAAATTCAGATGCTTAGCAACTGACTCCTATTTATGACGATTTCAGTGTCCCAGGATCATGTGATCAGCTTTTGTGACCTTGTGACAAGCAAAGTCAATGGGGAAGCCAGATTCACTTAAGAACCGTGTGACTAATTTTAACAACTGTAGTGATTCACTTAACAACTGTAGCAGGAAAGGTCATAAAATGGGGGAAATTCACGGAATAAATGTCTTGCTTAGCAATAAAAATTTGGGATTCTATTATGGTTGTAAGTTGCAGGCTACCTGTAGTTAACATTCAGCTCCTTTCAATAGCTTCATAGCCCATTTATATATTTCACTAGCCCAATGCCTAGTGAACTAAATGATGTTGAATTCCATCTACATCTTTCAAAGAATCTACCAAAGAAATAATTATTGCCAATTAACATGTTTTTCCAAATATATTTCCTTGGAAACAAATATATGGTTTGCAATATAATTCTACAGCTTCATTCTTTTCTCGTGCACAGAAAGCAATATTGTTTCCCCCCTTGGGAAATTACTGAAAACCAGCAAAAAAGACTTTGCTATGTACAAGGAAGATTGGGAAATCCAAGCTAGGAGTGAACTCCTCTCAGTATATGCATTTAATCAATGATTTATTTAGTTTTAATTGATACCATTACTAAAGATTATTTGGGCAGTGAGGATTAATGCAGTAATAGACTGAGCTGGAAAAGTAATTTCTTTTTGTCTGAAATGTGCTGTCGTGAGTGTATTTATAGGAATATTGCTATTATTGGAAAAAGCCCAAGGCAAAAAAAAAAAAGTGGGGCCAAGCTCATTATTGCTATATTCTAACCAATAATTCATTGGCTTTCCAAGGCATCTGCCAAATTTAATTAAACTTTTCAGTGTTTTTTACAGCTGCCTTTTCACTGTTCTAAGTATGTCACAGGTCCCCAAACAATATATTCAATAGCAAGAACTGTCTTTGGTTTATTCCCTGATGTGCATTCCGAAATCCACTGAAATGTATCCATATCCAACTTTGAAAAGTAAATTAGCCACTCTTTGCCAATATGATTTATTGCAATAAATAGGTTGCTGTAAGATGTTGTCACCTCCCTATCCCCACCTTCACTTAAGCAATATTTTAGGTTTGATCCTCAGAAAGGATTTTGGTGTCAGCTGGTGGATGGAGGAAAAATAAAATGTCTGGGGAAAAGTAAAGGCCGAAAATATCCTCCCATGGATCAAGAGGTATTATTTTTAATTGAAATTTTATTGTTATTTGCTGTAATATTTAGTATGGCCTGAAAAAGGAAAATTGCTACTATGGCTGTGTGTGTATGTGTGTTAAAAAGAGATGTTTCTGATTCAGAAGCATTGTAAATGCGGTATCTGAAAAAGATATTGAAAAAGATTTATTCAGTTTAAAGAGGTACAATCATTCAGGCATTCGTAAGCATCTTTTGCAAATAATTTTCAAAAGTTGTCCGACCCTAATAATAACCATATCATCAATGAGAGCAGTGTGAACTCCACATTTTGGAAGAACACTTGACAAAGAACCTTCTTTCTTCTTCTTTTTATTATTGCTGCACTACTTTTATTTCTACTTTTCCTTCAGATGTAATCTGTATAGTCATCACCAAGAATAGCCATTGCTTATCCTTGGGCCTTTCATTTCTCAAGTGAGCAGATAAATGACAGAGAAGGCCTTGAGGTCCAGAGTATTTGAAGGCTGGGAATTGCCCCTCCCACCGGAAGAAGCTTCTCATGGAAGTGTAGGATTCCCAACTTTTAATGTTGATCCTGATTAATGTTATTTTTATTGTGAATATGTGATGCCAATTACTATTTTTATACTTAATTTACCATAAATACAAACCCAAAATAATTATGTGAACAAATGGTAACGTAAGTTCCCAGATTAGCCTCCTTTTTTAATAAATTTATGGATTCAGATGTTGATATAACATATATAGTCATGTATAAGCCCATCCATGGATAAGCCAACTCTTGAATTTTTAATGCAAATACAATGAATAGATAAATTGACCTGCATTTTTCATGGTATTTGCATTAAAAATTTAAGGGTGGGCTTATCCATGGATGGGCTTATATGCGAGTATATATATGGAAAATACTAGTCATGGATAAGCCCATCTGCAAATAAGCCAGGTAAAGTTTTTGGGTGCATTATGGCACCTAAAATTATTGACTTATGCACAAGTATATGTGGTAATGGATCATTGCATACTATTGTTCAGGTATTGGGAAGTGATCTAGGTTTTGACACCAATAGTCAAACTGACATCCCTTTTTTCCTGCCTTTTCCTTGCCATGGGAATATTTCTTCCCATTTGCTCAACAGCCTTGAGACTATAGAGCAGTGATGGCAAATCTTTTAGAGATTGAGTGCCCAAACCGCAACCCAAAACCCAATTATTTACCGCAAAGTGCCAGGGCCGCATCAGCATTGTGGTGCCCTCAGGGCAGGCGGGGGGACATGGCCCACTGGATGGGCGTGGCTGCGCTGATCACGGCAGACTGGGTGGGTGTGGCCACCTTGATGTTGCTCATGGGGGGATGCCTGTGGGGGCTGGGCAGGATTGGGAGAGATCCAGGGGGTCCCTGGTGGGGTGGGGTGGTGGGCAGGAGGCTAATCCTGCAGGGTGAGGCAGGGAGTAGGGCAAGGGTGCCATTGCTATGGGGCAAGGTGAGGCAGGGCAGCTGCTGCCTGACACCATTGCCCCCAGCACATAGAGGCCAGCGAGCGCATGGGGGCGTGCTCTATCACCTCTACTCGAGATTGGTAGCCGGCTGCTTCGCCTCCTTTGTGCTGGGTGGGGCTGCCGCTCCGGGCGCCAGAGGTGGCCTAATGGACCTATGCAAGCTGCTGGTGGTGGTGGCAGGCATGCCCACAGAGAGGGCTCTGAGTGCCACCCTGGCACGCATGCCATAGGTTCGCCATCACTGCTATAGGGGTACACCATTATTTAATACAAAAAATAAGATAAGATATTCCCATCTTCTGAAGCACATGGTTATGCAAGATGATGATTTGTTAGCTTTATATCCTGCTTTTCTTTCTAAACATTCTAAACAATACATAGAGAGTTTAGAATTATTTGTGCTTCAATAAGAACCTAAAATTGGATTGGGCTTTTAACGAATGTCCGTGTCTGAGTATTAATTCAAACCTGAGTTTCCTCACTCCTAATCCAATACTTCAAACATTACAATCACACTTATTCTTATATGCAGTTGATCTACAAGATCAGACAATTAATCTGTAATCAATTTATAGTTAAATTGCATAACTTTTGCATAACTTGGAATTATATTTAAATTATTGGATATTTTATAGAAATCCTAACATGAAACTAAAACATTGTTAACTATCTGAAAGTTTCTTTTTTTCTCAGTCTAGGGCATTCCTTTCAAATTACTACAGAGATCACAATGTGGAACTGTCCAAATTGCTGCACAGACTGGGACAACCTTTGCCATCCTGGCTAAGACAAGAGCTTCAGAAACTGAGATAGCACAGAACAGAAGTGAAAACTCTTTGTTCCGCCCTTCACTTCCTGGCTCAACCTGAGCTGTCAATTGAAAATCTGATGATATTATTATTAAGGATTTTTTTTAAAAAAGGCTGCACAAAAACAAGCAAATAAAATAATCAGAGCTTTGAAGTATTATCCTATACCCATTATGGGGTTCACATATATTCTGCATACCCTGAAACTGTACATATATGGCTATATGTCCTACAGTTATCACCATATATATGACAAATTACAATCTGTCGGGACAGTACAAAGAATGGAGGCATCTCACCATGGATTGCAAGGTTCGTAAAAAAAAAATTATAGCTTCACTTTTAATCAGTGATTTACTCTCCAAAGGTATATATTTTAAAGGTAGAGTTGCTTTTTGCTCGCTAGCTTTTTCCTTCTTAACAATACTGAAAATACTTCAAATATATACTCATCTTTCGCCAGCAGTTTCCCAGCTCTTCATAATATTTTAAAAGTGTATTTCTGTTGTCTGCAGTGGGTTCCATAAACCCCACAGTTGTTCTGCAGACAAGGGATGCTGTTTGACAGTCCTACAAATTAGATCCTCAAGACTCAAAACAGTGTTAACCCTGCTAAAGACTAGATCAGGAGAAAAAAAAAGTCTGTGCAGAAGTGCTGTTCATTATTCATGTTGATTCTGAGATGTCCATGGGACAGTTACAGTATTTGTGAATTAGACCTGTTCACTTAATCATCTTGAAACCAGCACTGTTCATTCCTTTTAGTGACTTCAACCATAGATTAAAAAGAAAGCCTAGTGGAAGATTAAAAAGAGAAAGCCATTGCCCTCCCCACCTCCTAAGTTGTATACAACGGGCTAATAATGATCCAGACTCCATGGCATCCACAGGAAGGATAAAAAAAGTCAAGATATCAGCTGCAACAATTGAAGCTTTGTGCCTTTTTTACATGCATAACATTAAAAGGGGACAAGGTTTCAACTGCAAGATTGCAGTCACCATCTTGCCTTTTTAAAAACCTTTCAGAGGTTTCACTAGAATTCACTGTGGACCCCATCTAGCGTTGTCCACACCCCAACCATTCTAGGCTACAAACTTCTTTTTAGGTTGCAATTCATCATATAACTTTGATTTATATAAAGTTTCAGTCTGGATTGTTAGCATAATCAGCCATCATGTTGGCAATGACACTGCAAGGAAGAGCTGAGAAATTGCTTTCTCAATTTCTATTCAAGAAGGGTAGTGTCAGTAACCCAGGTCGAGAACTTTTAAAATGGATTCTGAATAGGATTCTGAATTTGTCCCAAAGTACATCATATTCCATTATTTTTAAATGCTGGAGAACACATATTCTGTACAACCAATCTGTTGCATATTGGACAAGCTGAAATTTCTGAACTTGTTTCAGTGGTAGCTTAATGTACATCAGCGGTTCTCAACCTATGGATCGCGACCCCATTTTGGTCGAACGACCGTTTCGCAGGGGTCGCCAGACACCACGGTCCGCCATTTTGTGTTTTTTTTTGTTTTTTGGGGGGGGGGTTTGTTGTTTTTTTTTGTCGCACGCGTGCCACGCATGCGCGGTTCGGGCTGTCGTGCGCGCGCCGCGCATGCACGGATTGGCCCTCGTGGTCCACCATTTTTTTCCCGTCGCGCATGCGCATGCGCAGATCAGCCCGTCGTGGTCCGCCATTTTGGTTTTTTTTTCAGCGCGCGCGCCGCACATGCACAGATCAGCCCGGCGTGCGCGCGGGTCGGGGTCGCGCCGCGCATGGGTGGGGCAAGTGGGGTCTCAACCTGAAAAAGGTTGAGAACCACTGATGTACATTGATTTTCACAATAATCCAAACATTTGTTCTGAATTTATCAGATGCTTCCTTATGTTAAAACAAGCATTTAAACAACTGAGAAAATGTTTCCTTCTGCTCAGCTGAGATTTGTTCCGCGGACTACCTCAATATAAAAGTTTATTTTATACCTTATTTTCCTTAGCTGCTGCAGAATCTAGCAACAAACATCTCCAAAGCAGTTTTGTTAATGAGGAATCTTTCCACTTCATCTGTAACACATTTTGTACAGAGGAATTTCTGCTTATGCTTTTTGTACACAAGTGGTCCTCAACCTATGACCACAATTGAGTCCAAAATTTGTTGTTAAGTGAGACATTTGTTAAGTGAGCTTTGCCCCCATTTTACAACCCTATTTTCCATAGTTGTTAAGTGAATCACTGCAATTGATAAGTTAGTAAGATGGTTGTTAAGTGAATCTGGCTTCCCCGTTGATTTTGCTTGTCAAAAGATTGCAAAAGATGATCACATGAAGATGGGACACTGCAATGGTCCTAAGTATGAACTAGTTGCCCATCATCTGACTTTTTAATCACATCATCTTAGGGATGCTACAAAAGTTCATAAGTATGAAAAATGGTCATAAGTCACTTTTTCAGTGCTGTTGTAACTTTGAACACTCACTAAATGAATGGTTAGAAATCAAGGACAACCTGTATTAGCTATCCATATTGGATCCTTACAGGGAATAGACTTATATCCAATAAAAATTTTAGTTTGGGTTGAAGAACAAATAGATTGGTTGCCTCAGACTCTAGAAAGAGTACAGAGAAGAGCAACAAAGATGATTAGGGGACTGGAGGCTAAAACATATAAGGAACAGTTGCTGGAATTGGGTATGTCTAGTTTAACGAATAGAAGGACGAGGGGGGACATGATATCAGTGTTCCAATATCTCAAGGTTGCCACAAAGAAGAGGGAGTCAAGCTATTCTCCAAGGCGTCTGAAGGCAGGACAAGAAGCAACGGATGGAAACTGATCAAGGAGAGAAGCAACTTAGAACTAAGGAGAAACTTCCTGACAGTTAGAACAATTAACCAATGGAACAACCTGCCTCCAGAAGCAGTGAATGCTCCAACACTGGAAGTTTTTAAGAAGAGACTGGACAGCCATTTGTCCGAAATGGTGTAGGGGGTTGGACTCGATGACCTCCAAGGTCCCTTCCAACTTTATTATTATTATTATTATTATTATTATTATTATTATTATTATTATTATTATTATACCCAACTTTGTCTCACATGCAACTCTGAAGGGTTTTCTATCCACTTAAAATAAATTTTCCTTATATTAGTATATTACTGAAGCAATAAACCTGGTTCTCATTCATTTAATTCTGAATGAAAAGTTTCTTATATTGTGTATCTTCCCTCCCCCAGAAACTGTGTTGAAAATTATCTGTGTTGCTAATTCCTTTACCCTGTTTTCATGATTGCCTAAAACTCAGGTGATTTTCCAAAGCCTTTGCAAGCAAATGAGAATATTAATTCTCATTCTTTTCCTAAGAATCTCCCACCACATTTAAACAACAATTCAGCTGTTTAAAGGTTTGGGGAAACCTTTAGTCTCAAAGTGTACAGTATCTATGCTGCAGAAAATTAGCTTAACCTTAGCACTTTTATGGAATTATGGGTCCCAGGATTCTATGAAGGAAAGGAAGTCATAGTAATTAAATTGAAATTAACTAAATGGCCATTTCTAACATCAAAATGATATCAAAGAGAATTATCTACATTTTTTTAAAAAATGTTTTGTTTTGTTTTTTCTGCATCCAGTGCATCCATCCCATGCAGTTTAAAAAATGTGGATTCCAGGACTCAACATTTCCCAGGTTACTTCAACTACAGTGATGAATAAAGATTCACAAGTGACTACAATTCTTCTACCTTCAGAAGCTGGATTTTGTAAAAATAGACACAGAGACAGAAAATATAGTCTTCCCACTAAAAACTAATTGTGATACTTTCATATTAACTGCCTTGAAATGAATTATTTTCTATCTAACCATTGCAAATCCCAATTCTCTCCACATATATTTGATGCTGAAACTACAGGAGATATAATTTTCCACTTCTAGATTTATTTGGGGTTTATTTTATTTATTTGTTTAGGGAATGGCATCAAACTTGTGCCTCAGTTTTTTTCTCCTTCGCACTTCTATACAATAAACACTTCTCTGCACTTTTTCTGAGGGAACTTTCCATCATTTCACAGGATTTCTAAATATTTGGTTAAAAGCGTATTTCTCTAATCCCAGGTGCTCTCTCTTTTTATATGTCAATTTCTCCACTGGTGTCATTTCTCTTATTGTTCACAAGGTCACTCAACACTGAAGAATAAGAATAAGAAGGTTCATTCCCAGCATAATTTATAAACAAGCAACCTAGACATAATCCAACATTGCCTTACCCGTCAATTGTTAGTTTCAATCTGAATCATGCTGATCCTATTTAATTAGCTAAACATGATTAATATGTCACTACAACACCTTATCTTTGGCCAAGCTTGCTGCTTACTCGCATTCAAAGAAAGTTGTGTCAGCTCCAGGATAGAAACAATTAACAAAGTATAATACAACTTCAGAAGGAAAAATAGTTTCGCTGCTATTTAGAGTGTGTGACCACAGCTTCTATCAGGCAGCTCATTCTGACATTCACAAGCAAAGGCCATAACACCATGGTTGCATTTTGAAAGAGGATGGATCTAAATGCTTGAAAAGATAACGGGAATGTTTCTCCATTCTTCCTGATTATTCTAAGTACAACACACACCAAGAATTCTGAAGCCTGCCAGTGGCATGATCAGGAAACATACAATTGTATTGCATCACAATCACATTGGGAACTGATTTACAGCTACTGGAAAACTTAAACTATCCAATTTCATTTCTAATCTTTCCTCCCTTCCCCATTATCTAAGAAGTGTCCATACCGTAGTATTTGTGCAACCAAATGTTTGTTTGGCCTCTTGAATAGGATTACCATGAATCCTAGTTTAACCAGCACTGTCCTGATTTTGTCATCTCCTCAAAGTATTCCAGTCAATCACAAAAATACTATTATACAGCATTTGCTGAGATGGAATACAGGTTAATCACCTATTACAATTCACTCCTTTAATGGCTGTCCTCTTGGGCAGGTTGAAAATTAGCTGGGGGTTCAAAATCCATCATCTTACCTGTGCGAGCTTTTCAGGTGATGCCTACACTCCCTGACTTTATGTGGATAAACCTGAAGATTATGCCCTTTGTCTACAGCTCAAGTTTAATTGCTCAAAATTGCTAAGTCTGCTTGTTTATCCAGTAAATCTCTAGACTGCCCTATTCCAAATGACTCTGGACAGCTGCAATATTTAAAAGTTGTTTTCTTGGCTTTGGTTTGCTTTTTGCCAACTGCTGGCATCTGCCATTACAATAGTGCTTTCTCTCCACCACTTTCCCTTTTTCCTTTGTCAAAGCAACCTTTAAGCACAGCAAGCCAGTCTAAAAACTTACTTAGCCTGGTATTTTATTTCTTCACTACTTTCAAACATTCACAGGCCTGTCCATTCATCTCAATCCAAGACCTGAGGGAACAACTAGTCCATCGGAATGCTTTGAATCAGTCAAAGCTCCTCTGAGTGATTTAAACACTCTCCTCTAGCACAAGCAGAGGAGTTGTAAATTCTGGTTAGGATGGATCCTGTATCTATAGGATCTGGGACCACAATAGAACTATCTCATGTCATTTCAGCAAGATTTCAGAATCCTCTTGTAAAATTGTACTCTTGTACTGGAAGCATTGTACAGCTAATCCTTGTTTAGGGACTGCCTTGGACAGTTTGAAGTTGCAATAGTAATTTTGAAATCAATGCCTGCATTTACAATATTTGGAGCATCTCTCCCACTCACATGTTTGCCATTGCAGCAACAGTTAGTGGCATTGTCTTGTGCTTGACCTGTTGGTTTTTCCTCTCTCCCTCGACTATCCTTCCAGAGTGGAGATATTGCCTAAGCAAGCTGTCTCTTTTTGAGCTGCTTTTCTCCACAGTGCAGCAGGTGCTAACTGCAAGTTAACAAGTTTAGTCCTGTGACCTTAAAGTTGATTAGAACCTTCTGGCCAGCTGGCACTGCTGCCTGACACTGACAAGACATTAATCAGTTCCACATTAAAGGGTTTTGTTTGCCTCCCGATGTAGCTCATGGCTCACAGCTTTGTTTGCATGCTAGGCAAAGAGGCAGTGCTAGTGCACCTCTTTCAATGTGTATATCTTGATAGGTTCCTACTTTCTCTCTTGCAATCCCTTCCTTTCCAATGAATGTAAATACAAACTTTAACTGTCATCCTGCTGATTATCCCAGTGCCAGGATGAGCATTCCAACAGGCAGGGGAGTAAGAATAACGGGCTATAAGATTTGCCCTTTTACCCAGCTTCCTTGTGAGGCAAGCTCCAGGAACCTTTGTGGCCATTTTGGCTGACTTGGCTGTTTGGAGTCATATCTTTCTGACACTATAAGGAAAGACGAGATAAAACTTTAAGCACAGTCACAGTCATGTGATTTTCACTTAGAGACAACTTTAACCAAGTCACAGGAACCAATTGCAGCTGCTAAACAAAGACTACCTGGAATTTCACCCTCTATGGACTGCTCAGATCAGGCAATATCTTCCATATTTTGAATCATTCTTCAAAGGAAGAATTTTTGTTAGTTGCGAAGTCGTGTCAGACCCATCGCGACCCCATGGACAATGTTCCTCCAGGCCGTCCTGTCCTCTACCATCTTCTGGAGTCCATTTAAGCTCAGAGAAATGTAATGTGTCAACCTAAGGGTGAAATCCAGTTCTGCAGAATCCATAAGCAGGGATTGGAGAGGAAAATTTGTTCCACACTGAGTGTGATTTACTAGTAAATGCTATGTATAGTTTAATCTTTACTTTTTACTTGTAAACTAGACCTAGTCCACAATAATAGACTGTAGCAAATCCTATTCATAAAGCAGGCAGGGTAAATTAAAAATAGATTACTATCACATTTACTTATTTATTAAGATTCAGGCACTACTCTACCCCAAAACATCCCTGGGCAGCTTACAATATTAAACAAGAAACAAATTAGAAACACAATGCGGTATAATATAGCTGCAGATCTGCAGAAGCTGCTGCAAATTTTATGTGCCTTCTTCCTGAAATAGACATATATTTCCAAGGTTCAGCTCGTCAAATTTTGGTAGGTATATTTGTAGGCATACATTTTCACTATAGAAAAGTTGTGTGTTTTAATGCATAACCCATAAGCATTCCCCATCATGTACTAGTTTAATATTATTTGTTAGTACCTCTTACAAATATTTTATTGCAATATCCTCTTGGTTTTACATTTATTTCCCCAAATATGCCTCATTTTAAAACATTGAATTTGAACACTAAAAGGGGGGAAATTAGATTAACTTGTAGCTGTATGAAATTTGGTTTATACAAACTGCATTTGTAGTCTTAGGAAATTCTCTAAAAATATATAATTATATGTTTGTCTCTCTACTTTGCATATATAACTAATATAAGAGTGCACCATTCTACCAAAGTAATTTAATCTGAGCATGAATCAAGAATGTTACATTAACCTATTGAAATAGTCTCTTTTAGGGCTTAAAGCAAGCATTTTTAAGGTTTTTATCTTTTAGCAACCAAGATGTGACTCTTGTCATTTCTTTATTATTTTTTTAGGGTAGAATCAGATCATACAGTAGGGGCCAAAATTGTAAACCTTTTGGGAAAAGTATACAGTAGAAATGCCACCTTTGGTTAAGTTTCCACCAATTTTTCTTCTAGTTTCTTTATAACTGTAGCCTTGTTCACTTAATAATACTATTTTACATCACTTTCTGAGTAACCAGTCAACTCTTTGCACTATCACTTTAATTTTATTACGTTTTACAAGCTCACTAAATGAAAGGGAAAAAAACAACCAACCTGATAGCAATCACATAACACACTGACAAATGTCCTCCTCTCAGCTTCAATACAGGACATCAATAACTGAATCCTACTGTAATCTGATTGGCTCATTGCCAAAACAAGATGACACCTTATTGGCTCTCTAAACACTCATGCTCATTGGCTACAATCAATTGAAGGAAAGCTACCTGATATCAACCTAATCAAGTTGTGCTTCCTTTTTCTGGTTATTTGGCTATAACTTTTCATAGAATACAGTACAGATAATTGAACAAACTTTGTTGCATTACATTCTTGATTAAATTATCTTTCCATTGATATATAATTTTATGGTACCACTCCCCAAAAAAGTGGTGTTATTAGCTATCAAACCTCAAAAATACATTTTTCCCAAAAGGTTTCCACAATTTTGGCCAATACTGTAACAACGAGCACTGAAAGAAATTGAGATTTACAGGTAGTTCTGTGCTCACAATGGCAGTTGGGACTGGGATTGTGGTCACTAAGCAAGGTGGTCATAAAGTGCAATGTCACATGACCACCTTGCTTAATGACAACAATCCTGGCAGTCCCAATCATAATCCCAAGACGTGGGTCATTAAGTGGGAAGAGAAAGAAATCCCCAGTGAGGAGCACAGAGATGCAAGTGCTTCACAGCAAGTAGAAACGACTAGGGGAGAACATAGCAGAGCTGGCACAGACCAGATATTAGTCTTCCCAGGAAGTCCAACAAGAATTCTACTTTATTGTAAGGCTACATGAACAGAATTTGCAAGTACAAATCTCTGCTGTCCCCTTTACAGGCTGAGAAGATATGGAGAGTCACCCCTGAACTTTTTTTTTTCAACCCATCTAGCAGCTATGGGGTATGCCCTCTCTTATCTGACCATTCCTATGCAGCATTTCTTTACCCCAGTTTTCAAGGTATTTCTTACATACCATTTCAGGGAAAGCTGGGAGAAGGCCTGGAAGGGCAGGTGCAGGAAGCACACAAGTCAAGAGAGGGCCTGGGAGAATTGGTGTTGGTGCTTCTGCTGGTGGAAGGTGGAAGAAAAAGCAGGAACAAGTGACTTTCTCTGCCAGCTTTCCCATCTATTTCGCTTGAGGGAAGCAGGAAAGGAATATCACAAATAGTAGTCTGTGACTGACGCCTTGATACGTAATTGTGAACTAGATCTCCATGCACATGGATCATGAACAGATGACCATGGAGGTGCTCCAATGGCCAGAATTTTAGAATTGGTCATATGTCTACTTTTTCAGCCCCACTGTAACTTCGAATGAACAATATTGGCTGTAACTTTTTCCAGGTCAAAATTTTACTTGAGAAGTTATGGTTAAATATTCATGACTAAATGTTTTTCTGACTGAATTAAAAGCCTTAATTGGATAGCATGATTTTTATTGGATTTATCATTATAAGAAAATGAAACATTCTGGTAAAGATGCAATAAACCACTTTATTGAAAATAGCAATTTTAAGAAAGGATTTTATTTTGCTAAGATATATCCTCAGCCTATATATCCTCAATTTCTCGTGCAATAAAACTGTGTTTAATTTGGGTGTTGGTCATATTCAGTCCAGATTGGCTTCTTCAGGTGAGCTAAATCTGAAGTGACAACAGGGAAGCCAATTTCTCATTCTAAATACAAAAATTCCCTAAAGTTCAGACAGTCTATATTTAAATATTAAAAGGCGCATAGAAACAGCGAATATAATCATAGAAAGAATTTATATTACAGCTTGAATTTGTAGATTGCTTCTAGTTTTAATTCATTCTGACTAATTAAATTATCAGCAACTATTGTCTCCATTTCTTATTACAACTCAAGCATGCATGAACAAAAATACAAATATATTGTTTTAGGCTACTGGAGAAATCTGAGCCCAAAAATGTACTTCCAGGATTTAGTAGGGTAGGTGCAAAATGAAGTCAAAATTATGCATTTAATGATGTCTCAGTTGGATTATATATAATCCCATTTCTCCTTGTTTTTTTTTTTAATTTCTTTGTTTAAACTTTGTCTTTCATTTAATTAAAACACAAGTCATGAAATTAAACCGATTAAATTAAAGCTGACACAAGGGGGAAATTTTGCATCTGGCAAACCTTACTTTGCATCAAAGTCTCAGAATATGTTAGTGGATAAATTTCCTATTAATATAAAACACCCTGACCTGAAACCTGAACAAATACATTGTGTTACGTTACCTTTAGGAGAAAAGTGAGATAGCTCCTATCCTAAATAAAACCATTTTGTACATCCATTTTGCTGCAAGATTTACTTTTAAAGTATACGTATGGGTGATTCCATATAATTATGAAAAGCATAAAAATATTTAAGGGGACAATAAAAAAGACTAGTGGGTTGTTAAATTATTTAAATATATTTAACATATATTTATGTTAAATATATTTAAGAATATTTTTTTACATCAAAAATAGTCTCACCTGGTGTTTAGCAGTCAAAAAGTCCTGGTTTCAAGTAGTTTTCTTTCTAATAATTCCACTGTTGTACAGTAGAAAAGGTCCTTTGCTTTAAGAGGCATCACTTTTTATTTTGTAATACTCCAATAATGAGTCTGAAGTAAAAGACAGGGATGTGGTATTTTGGCATGTTAATGCTGTGCCAAAATCAATTTTCTAATTTCTCAAAAGTTTTCTTTCTCTGGGGGAAAAAAGAGGTTTTGACCTATCTTTATTGCCAAGGTGCTTGAAACTTTTTATCAAGTTTATTTTGGGATTTTTGAGATTTATTTAATTATTTATTTCTAAACCACCCATTTCTCTCAAAGAGCGGCTCTGAGCAGTGTGCAGTACAATCAATAAATTAAAATTGAACATTAAAATAAAAAACTTGGAAAAATCCTATGATGACTTTTTAATGTTGGAGTGTTAGTTATGTTATTTTTGGACACGAAAAAGGGATCTTAGCATGAACCTGTTTCTGTTTATGCAGTTTCCAATCATTCTGAAGTGTCTCTGGCTGCTCATAATACCCAGCATGAAAAGAGAAAATTAAGAGCTCTTGAGATTTTCATAATGTGTAGGAAATCAGGGAGTCAATTCGAAGCACTTTTCAAAATTGCATTAAAATTGGCTGTTAGTTATTAGTTGTTAATTATTTACTATAAGAAGAATAATATCATAGGGCTGGAAGGAATCTTGGAGATCTTGTAGACTTGCCCAAGGTAAGAAGCCTTACAGTAGTGGCCAAAATTGTGGAAATCTTTTGGGAAAAGTGTACAATAGAAATGCCATCTTTGGTTAAGTTTCCACTAATTTTTCTTCTAATATCTTTATAACTGTAGCCTTGTTCACTTAATAATACTATTTTACATCGCTTTCTGGGCAACCAGTCAACTCTTTGCACCATTACTTTAATTTTATTACATTTTACAAACTCACTAAATGAAAGGGAAAAAAACCCAACCAACTTGATAGCTATCACATAACACTCTGACAAATGTCCTCCTCTCAGCTTCAATACATGACATCAATAACTGAATCCTACTGTGATCTGATTGGCTCATTGCCAAAACAAGATGATACCTGATTGGCTCTCTAAACACTCATGCTCATTGGCTACAATCAGATGAAGGAAAGCGACCTGATATCAACCTAATCAAGTTGTGCTTCCTTTTTCTGGTTATTTGGCTATAACTTTTCATAGAATACAGTACAGATAATTGAAGAAATTTTGTTGCATTACATTCTTGATTCAATTATCTTTCCATTGATATATAATTTTATGGTACTACTCCCAAAAAAGTGGTGTTATTAGCCATCAAACCTCAAAAATGCACTTTTCCCAAAAGGTTTCCACAATTTTGTCCACTACTGTATATCTTACCAAACAAGCGATCATCCAATCTTTTCAGCAATGATGCACCCACAACTCTATTAGGTAAGATGTTCCATTGGTTAATTGATCTCACCGTCAGGAAGTTTCTCCTTAGTTCCAGATTGGATCTGATTCCATGATTCTATGAAACACTATTGGATTACATTTTCCAGGTCTAATGCATATTTGATTCAGATATTGGATTCTTGTGTGTTTATTCATATATCATAATTTCTGCAAACCAAATTAAGCAAGCATCGTGGTAGTGTAATGGTTAGAATGCAGTATTGCAGGCTAACTCGCACACTGCCAGGAGTTCAATCCTGGCTTGCTCAAGGTTGACTTGACCTTCCATTCTTCTGAGGTCAGTAAAATGAAGACCCAGATTGTTGGGGCCAATATGCTAACTTTGTAAAGTGCTAAGAGAGTGCTGCAAATGAAGCAGTATATACTATGAAGCAGTATGTAAATCTAGTTCTATTGCTATTGTTTCAAAGACTGTAATTGTTCTTCTCTATGAACTAATTATTGTGATCCTTCATGAGCAAGGCATGTGACTGAACAAAAAATCAAGATTAGATTTAAATTTATGGTTTTTAATAAAAGGTTATGGGCAATATTCGGTTTTGCTCAAATGGAATGGTGTTATTTTAATCCAATAATCTGCAATCCATTCCATTGTCCCAGTCTACAAAACATGGGTTAAATGTGTCTAAGAACTGTAGTAGATAAGGGAACTGAGAATTCCTTGTTCCACTGGGAAAAAAAGACCTGCCCTTTGTAATTTTTTGAACCTACAGAGAGAATGTAGACTCAGTAAATTCAAGCACACCCGATCTTTAACTAGCTTAGGATAGCTAATTAAATAGAGGAATGTTACTGGATATTTTTTTCTAGACTATCATAATTTTGTGTAGATCCCTCCTGCTTTTATGATCTAAGCTGAAATTTGAAATTTTGGCCATAATGTATAGTTACTGTTCAAGCATCGTTATCCTATTTTCTACTACTTAATTTTTTAAAAAAATATTACTGCAAATGTTGAAAAAAAAACGTAGCATATAATAGGGGCTTCTACTTGTAAACACCTTACTAATTCATTTTTAACTTCAGAATCAAAATAGCAGCAGTGCATTTAACTTTCAGTGTGATTTGCTGAATTGCCAATAGTCAGTGCTGCATCTAAGAGAATTAATGAAAATACTTTATGATAGTATGAAGTCTTTTAAGTTAAGAACAGAAAAAGGTCAGAAAAATGCTGACTTTTTGATACATGAATGTGTTATGTTTTTATAATTGTATAAGCTCATTGAAAAGAGAGGAAGAATGTGTAGGATGGAGACAAAGTCAGCAACTGTTCATTTGTTAATATGTTCCCACACTGACAAATTGAAATTGGAAAAAGGGTTGGAGAGAGGGAATAAAACTGTCATTTATGATCATTTATGATCCTATAATTTATGTTATAACTAGACAATTCATCTTCACACATTATTTCTCAATGAGAAAAGAATTAAACCTGTGGCTTTATTCAGGGACTGATCATTTATCAGAACGGAATCACAAATACATTAAGAAGCCTGTATTTATAAAGCTGGCTTTATTTATCAAGGATAATCGCTGTGATTTGGTATTTATCAAATAACAATCTGTTGTTAGTGCTTTAGGTCTGGTTCTCATTCATCAAGCAGGAAATTCAATCAGAGGGTCTATAAGTTATGCTTTAGCTCTATTTCTAGAATGAATCACCACTACTTTGGGGCTTAAATTGATCAAATCTATGTTAAGGTATTTTGTGCGAATTGAGATATCTTTCCTTTTTTAGGATTAAATCCCCTCCATGTGTTCCAAAAGTTAAATCTCTGAATAAAGGGGGGAGTGATGAAACATCATCAACTATTTGGAATTTTCTTCCCTCCTTCATATTTTAGAGATGCTTACCATCAGGCAATTACTTATCTCTTCACCAGAACCATCCCTGTCCCGATCTTGTATTTGAATTGTAATTTTTCTTCTTCCAACTCTTTTACATAATTTAATGAATTCTTAAAACAATATCCTATATACCTTGGATTTTGATTACTTTTAAATCTAAGTTTTAATTTAATATTATCTACCCAACTTTGAAATTAATCTTCTTCATGACTTTAGTGTGCTTGGTGTCAGTTTGGAAGATGTCCAGATCACTTGTAGTGATCATCTTAATCCAGACTCTTGATATTATTTCCATAGGGCATCTTGATTCCTTCAGTTTTCACTAGTTTTCCTCTGTTGATGGTAAGGATAGTACATTTATTCAATCCAAACTCCATTATAATATCTTGATTGTATATGTAGATAATGTTTTTTTAATATATTTTATTAACTTTTTACAAGAACAATCTTTAGTGCTTAGTGAACAATGTGTTGTCTGGGTTCATATATTTAAAAACAATCAATAATAATTAATTTCTATAGTTGATCAATGTTAGTTGATAATATATTTCCTTGATCATCTCTTCTTCCAGCAATATTTTTGAACAAATACATGTATTTTTGTAGCTATTGTTGAGCATAAAAAAGACAAATTGAGTAGAATATTCTTTTTTATCTCCCACACTTTAATGATTCTCCTGACAGTTCTTTAATCCATTTTATTAAATCTTCTTTTTTGACTTCAAGTTTGTTTTGAGGTCCTGGGAGATAGAACAACTTTTTTATTTCCTTTGTTGTAGCAAAATTTTGCGGACTTTCTTTTGTTTGTATTAAGTTGTAGTTCTCTTCATTTGCAGCTTTCATATTTAAGTCATTTCTTCTGATTTGCTCATTATTTATCATCCTTTTTTGAGTGTTGTTTAATTGTAAGTTTAGGTTAGAGATACGTTCATTTATGTTATCAAAGTTGTTTTTAATCTCATCATGATTTAAGACAATCGCCGTTTGAATCTGTCGCAGCATTGCATATATTTTCTCCTGGAATGTATTTGCTTTATTATGAGTCATTGTTCCTGAAGATCTCTGATGTTCCACACTGGGGCCTTCAGGAGGAAGACCCCAGTGGTTTTGTCACTTTTAGATAAATATATGACATCCATTTTGTATCTCTCCTCTAGGTAGTCTTTTACCAGTGCCGTAGTCTCTTTAATTAGCTTTATCAAACCAGCCCATCTTAAAATCCAAACAACCAAATCTTGTGTAGTTCTTATCTTTATATATGGTTTTTGTAATCCAATATGTTCCAATTATCAAAGCACCACTGAAAACAGTGTTTTGTAACAGTACTTTTTTTCAGGAATCTTATGATTATCAGCCAGCCAAGATTTCAGTCCAAAGTGTTTAACCACCTGAGAGCTTTCCAATGACTTCCCCTTTAGAAGATTAGCCAAAGGCCATGGTTTTTGTCTCTCTGCAAACAGTTTTTAAACTTAAAAATGCAACTCAGTGTGTTTATAATCCCAGAAGATCAACAGTTTCTAAACATATATAGTTTCACTCTGTGTTAGATAGCCCAATGTTTTGTTCCCAGCTGGTTTTTTTTTTGCTATTTCTGGGCATCTTGCCAAATTCTGAGTCAATGCTATAGTTTTCTCTAATCTTCCACTAGGTGTCAGTAGTTGTTCATTTTCCAACTTTTAAAACAAAGAGTTGTTGTGGTGGTTGTTATTATTATTATTATTTATAATTTCATCAGTACTTGTTCAGGTATGGAATTTTAACAGTTTTCTTAGTTTTCGAATTTGTCCAGACTGTACTATTTTTAACCTCATTTCAATATATTTTTGTTCCCCATGAGAGTTTAATTTGCTGTTTCTGTCTATGGGAGGGTGCGAGTTTGTTCTCTCCCTTCTCACTTTGCTTCTTGGGGATCTTTTCCAGGAAATCAGATACAAAATAAGAGAAAAGATCAAATTCCTCATCCAGTTCCAAGCACGCTGTTCACTGTTATTCTGGTTGGTGCTTTTGGATTTTGACTGCAGGTAGCTCGGGCTGGTCACCAAAGTATGGCCAGCCTTTCTCCTGTCGGGTTAGAAGGCTTCCTGGATCAAGCGAGATGACCCCCATCGTTCCACGATCATTGGGAGCCTCTCTTTTTTCGTCGCCTCTCTGAGGTGACTTTAGATCCATTTAGGGTCCCCTGGAAGGGCGAAACTAGCCATGGGGTGTGGAGCTCTGCAATTCATGGGCCTTGCGCTATGGTGAAAAACCGGAAATATATATATATGTAGGCAGTGTTGAGCAGCGATTCTATTTCAGATGATGTTTTTCTGTACAGCATCAGATCATTCATATAAAGGAGGAAGGATAGCCTGCCAGATGTTGGATAGCGATGGCCTGACTTGTTCAGTATTATTGACAGGGAAATCAATGCAATGACAAACAGTAGTAGTTATAGTGAGTCATCTTGAAATATTAACCTCTCCCAGTCTATCACCATTGACCGGCAGCTCTTTTCCATTGTGCCAATGCTTCTGATGTTTCTACTGACTCCTGTTTTTTCTAGGCACTTGATTATCAATCATGATTATTAATTATTATTATTATTTTCACTCTATTCCTCTCATTTGCAATAGCCTGATCTTTCCAATATCTTTTATCATGACTTATTAGAATGGGAATGAGATAAAAAATATATATTGAAAAGTACTTTAATCAGGCATGAAGATGTTCAAGTGGCATGTAGAAGAGTAATCAGCAGTGATTCATTCAGACCTCATCAAATTAATCATTAAGCAAAATCTCTAACTACATGAACAGCATTAACTGTAATAGCTTAACTATACATATTCTAGCAAATGACATTTTGATAGACTACCTTTTTGTAGCTAAGGAGCCATTCCCCGATTGGACTACATAATTTAAATTGCTAAAAAGGATTCCTTCCTAGTTATTTAAACACCAAGGCCCGTATCTTGCTAGATGTGATTAATTGGAGTTCTTCCCATGTGGCATCACTGCCTTTGATGGAGCAGGTTGTCTCAAACAAGTGATGCAGCCAATCACTCACTGTTGCAGCCTTTATAGCTTAATTATTTATGTTGATTTATTCTCTTCAAAATGGAAACCATAAAGCAAAATGATTATAGTTCTGGAAGTATAAAGGCATTAAGCAAGTCTCAAATAATATTATATGAAAAACATTTTTTAAAATGCTTACAAATAATGGAAAAGGAAATTTGCATTACATTGAGAATTCATGAAATGAACAGACTATCAGTAGGAAAAGAATTATCTGTGATTTTTGTTTTTCAGTCTTCCCCAAACTAATGTTCTGCAGAGGAATTAAACTATAATTTTCAACACTTCCAAAAATTGTATCTCAGCATACTTACTGTAGATTCCTCTTACATTCTTTACCCACAAAAAACTCACTTTTAGCTAATATTTGTTTTAAAGAAATGGATGGATGGATGGGGAAGGAGGAAAAACTGAAGGAAATCAGTTTGTAGTGCTAAAAAAGCCAGAAGACCTTAGGCTTAGATATATGTATATCTATACATAGCACATAAATAAGAAGAACTAGACATTTTTACTCAGAAAGACAAATATGGTATGATCAGCATTAGTAAAATTTGATGGGAAGGTAATGATTGGTAGCTAGCACTGAAAGGCTACAAAAGAAACAGCTCCAAGAAAAAAGCTAACCGTACTAAACTATGCAATCTATTCATCCATCCATCCATCCATCCATCCATCCATCCATCTACAGTAGGCATGTCAAACTGCTGGCCTGCGGGCTGGATGCGTCACGAGGAAACCACGCCCACCCCATTGCCAGCAATGGGGAAAAAGTCACGATACATCACATGATGTCAAATGACGTCGCGAGTTTGACATGCCTGATCTACAGTATCCATCCATAGGCATTTGGAATTGGAGCACAGAAATCACTTTGAAAATGTTTGGATATAAAATGAGAAACAAAAGTGAAAAATGGGAGAAACAAAGTATCTTAAGGGTTTATGGCAAACTGCCTAGGCAAGAAGAAGATTCAAACGATGCCTTTCAATGTCCGGTACGCTCCCACAGAGTGGGTCTCCTCAGGGTGCCGTCGGCCAGACAATGTCGGCTGGCGACCCCCAGGGGGAAGGCCTTCTCTGTGGGAGCTCCAACGCTTTGGAACGAGCTCCCCCCCGAACTCCGTACGATGACGGAATTGCGTTCCTTCCGTTGAGAATTAAAAACATATTTATTCCGACAAGCCGGCCTGGGATAGTAGCTCCGGTTCCAACAATGGCCATAATTGTTTTTAGGGGATTGAGTTTGTAGATTATGTATTGGGTTTTTAAATGATTGGGCCAAATTATTTAATTTATTTTTAATAATTTTAATTTTGTATGTTGTCGTTTTTAATTGGGCTGTACACCGCCCCGAGTCCTTCGAGAGGGGGGCGGTATAAAAATCGTAAAATAAATAATAAAAAATAAAAATATGAGCAGTCCTACACTGAGGCCTGTAATACTAATAATGTGAGTGTCCAATTATTCTGACATCTGATGGAAATCTAACTCTTCCAAGAGTCAATAACAGATTGTTCTCTTTCTGGAAACTTCAATGGTCAGTAAGTGGAAGAAGGAATAAGTGAGGCTGCTATTCTGGAGAGAATTTTCACCAATAGGAAAAGAAATGATTAGAATGTACATGTGGGATGTTTGGAGGGAAATTATCATACAGTATTATTCTTGAATTTGTGATATTCAAAGTAGGAGGAACTGAAAAGCATCAGACCTACATAGTAGGATGGTTTCTCATGAAGGATGGTTTCTCATGAACTCGAAGGAAGATAAAAATTTATAATCCTGAAGGAGGTCTACAAAGAATAGGAAATCTTATAAAATGACATACTAAGTATGACATCTATGGTGAAAGATGTTTTAAATAAAAATCCAAACATGGGTAGATTTGTTGAAAGAAGAAAGTGGTAATAGGTGAAGGGGAGTGACAGAACTTCTTGAACCTATTGGAGCCATGACTGATTTCTTCAAATCAATTTAATTTTTTGTTATGATTATTAGGTTAATAAATCAAGAGAATGTCATATTCAGGGCTAGAGTCTCAGGAAAGCTTCTCACCATAATTAAATCAATAAAATGATTAATAAGATGTAGTACTACATAGACCAGTGGTTCTCAACCTTTTTAATGCCGCGACCCCCAACCGGTCGTAAGTCGAGGACTATCCAACCGGTCGTAAGTCGAGGACCCCAACCGGTCGTAAGTCGAGGACTATTTCCCTGCCTGGGAGCGCCGCGCATGTGTGGTGCCGCCCCCTGCACCGGCCGAGGCGTAGCTGGCAAGGGGCAGCGACGGCGCAGGGCGACCACCGGCTGGGCCACCCAAGGGAGGTAAGGCACCCGTCGGGCCCCACGTGTGCCAGCAACCCTCCCTGCGCCCACTGGCCTCCCACCTCCCACCCCTGGCCCTCTTTTACAGACAGCTCGCCTTCACTGCAGACAACTTGCAGCACCGTTTGCAGACTGGGACTTTTGGTGGGCTCAGCAGGGCAGAGACAGCCTG
Source organism: Bothrops alternatus (assembly GCA_034064705.1). Taxonomy (NCBI): domain Eukaryota; kingdom Metazoa; phylum Chordata; class Lepidosauria; order Squamata; family Viperidae; genus Bothrops; species Bothrops alternatus. Next base: position 3,659,891 of record JARGCV010000085.1, read on the forward strand.
GACAATTCCTATTGGTTTTTGAAAGCCAATAGAATTAGACTCTATTCAAGAGAGTCTATTCTATTAGCTTTGAAAAGCCAATAGAATAAGAGGGAGTAGAACAGCTAAGGAAAAGGGGGAAAAAATGGCGGACTGCGTTGTTTGGCGACCTCCGTGAAATGGTCGTTCGACCCCAAATGGGGTCACGGCCCACAGGTTGAGAACTGCTGACATAGACTATGAGTAGAGGAATTCAGAACTTAGAAGCTCTAAGTACTAAAAGGAATGTGACAGAGCTGTGCTGGGCTCTCTGTTGTTCAATATTTTACCAGTGGCTTGGAAGAGGGAATTGAGAGGACACTTATAAATCTGCAAATAACAAATCTGGGACATTTAAGTTTAAGGGAAACACTTTAAAATGTAGTGATAGACCCAAGAAGTGAATTGAAATTAATAGACTGGACTTTTTAAAAAAGAGTTAAATGCAACATTCTGCATCTCAATAGAAAAAATATAAGGTCCAAACTAGTTGGGGGGCATCTAACCTGGCATTAGAATGTGTGAAAAAAATATGGGTGTCCTTAACAGTCAGAAATTCAACATGACCCAGACTTCCAGAGGAGAAATGGCCAGTAAATAATTTCATTGCTTATCATTCACCCCCTTTTTTAAATCTTCTCCTCCTTATTTCTTTCTCAGAACTATGCTCCATGCAAAGTGTGCTGTAATCCATGAAGACTAATGCTATATGAAAATGGTTAAAGACAGTTTCTCTTCTGAAAGTTTATCATATTTTTTTCTTTTAAATAACCATTCCTGTTCCTTTTTATAGACCACCCAAATATATTTTCTTGGCTGAACAAAGAACACTATGACTATCTTCATTTCAAACAATTAGAGACCCAACCGCAGCGCAATAGGGTGAGCTTGTTACTTGCTTCAGCTCATACAAACCTAGCAGTTGCAAATGTGCATAGACAAATATGTACCACTACAGAGGGAAGATAATAGTATTCCTCGGTGTAGAGCAGGGGTAGTCAACCTTGGCTCTTTTATGACTCGTGGACTTCAACTCCCAGAATTCCTGAGTGGCTCAGGAATTCTGGGAGTTGAAGTCCACGAGTCATAAAAGAGCCAAGGTTGACTACCCCTGGTGTAGAGTCATGCTGGCCACAAGATCACAGAAGCGGCTTCAGATAATATTGGCTCCCTTGGCTAAGAAACAGAGGTGAGCACCACCCCCTAGAGTCGGACGTGGCTAGACAGAGGGAAACCTTAACTTTTACTTTAAATCCTTAACTGAAAAACTATGAAAGACCTGGTAAAGGTCTTAAAACAATAAAGGTCTTAAAACAATATTATGCAGACGCCCTCCTTTAATATGAATTTTGACTTCTGGAGTCCTGAGCAACAGCTGGAGCAAAGCTTCCAGGTCAGGAAAGGCGCCCGCCTTCTCCAGCACCGTCTCGTGCCCCAGCAGGTTGGGCAGCCGCATATCGGGGTACTCGATCCCGCGGCACAGCAGCAGCGAGGCGGGGATGGGCTTGCAGTTGGACCGCTTGTAGGAAAACTCGGGCTCCCCGAAGAGGAAGAGCCCGCCGGCCGGGCCGAGGCAAGCTGCGGAGAGGCAGAGCAGGTGCGGGAGAAGCTGGCCGGGGCGCATCTTGCCGAGGGGCGCGGAGGGGAAGCGCGTGCGTGCGCGCGCTCGGAGCGGGGCCCGTTCGGGAACCTCCGAAGCTGCCGGGAGAGGCGGAGGAAGCGACGGGCGGCGCAGAGCTTTCCCCTCCCTCCCGCCGGCCGGCCGGCCGGCCATGCGCAGCTTCCCCGAAGCACTCCCGCTTCTCGACTGAGACGTAGCTTGCCACTCTCCCCGCTGGAGCTCTTGCGGGCATCCTTTATGCAAATGGGAAGGGGGTTGGGAGGGCAAAGAGGCGGGGCTATCGGACGATTGGTCATCGCTTTCGCGAGGGTCGTGGCGGCTTCATTTTTTGGGGGGGAGGGGCGAGTGTGGGGGGAGGAGCCCTGGCCGAAGGCACTTTCTCAACGCCCGTCCCCGGAGCCGCTGCCTCGGAAGAACCCCGGAGGTGCTCCAGGTTGCGCCGTGGGACTGAAAGCGGGCGACCCTCCGTGGTTTGGTCGTATTAAGTTACTGCAGTCAGATGACATCTCACTTTATGACCATACTGATTTATGAGGGCAATCCCAGACCCAATTGTGGTCAAAGCCAGGGGTCTTCAAACTTGGCCCTTTTATAACTTGTGGACTTTTAACTCCCAGAATTCTTCGGCCAGCGTGCCTGGCTGAGGAATTCTGGGAGTTGAAGTCCACAAGTCACAAAAGGGCCAAGTTTGAAGACCCCTGTCATAAACCGAGGAATACAGGTAGCTCCTCCCTTTCAAGAACCCTGTTTGTAGTCAATGCTTATAGATAGTGTGAAAATTTATTTTACATTATTCCCTCCTTTTTTTGGACACTTAAAGAAACGGAGCAATTGTCTGACAAGGGAGAAAGGTATAATTTTATTTATCTAATTTATATAGCTGCCCATCTCTCCATTGCGACTCTAGGCTCAGTAATTTTCATCCTGATTTTAAAAAGAATAAAAACCATGCTGGCATGCAGAAATATTTTCTGTCCACTTATATTGTACCTCTTTCAATATAAGTAGGGTTTTTTTAAAAAAAAATTCTGGAAAGGGAAGAAGTTATTTTTTAAGGGAGGAATAGGTCACAGGAATATTCTCAGTAGAATCTCCTGGGAGTTGGATAGATCCCTTTGTTTTCCTCAGGGATCTCATCTAGAGAACTACTATCCTAATATTGTATTTATTTATCTAAGTACCAGTAGCTGAAGTATCTCACTTTCAAATTGATATTTCTCAGAAATCCATGTTACAGATTGAAACGCTAAACTTATTGGGGAAAAATGTTATCTTGAATTTGTGGAATCATATGTATGATTCTGTTAGAGCAGCGTGGTGGACTAGTGGCGAAGATGCTTGCCTCCCACTCGGAAGGTTGAGAGTTCAATCCTAGGTAGTGGCAGATATTTCTCTCCTAGAGCACAAAGAAAAAATATCTCTTGCGAACTCTACATAACATGAGGAAGAGCATCCAGTAAATACTCAGCCCCATCCAGTCACCCTGACTCTTCCCTGAATTAAGGAATTACAGGGTCCTAAAAAGAGAGTTTATATGTATGATTCTGATATAAAATTATTGAAAGAAGTGATACTTCATTAATATAGGTGCAGAGTTAAGAACATCTGACTTAAGGATAATCTCTAGATAAGAACAAGCTTTCTATCACTAAAAATGGCAATGGCAGATGGTCTGGTCCTTACTAAGCAATAAAGCCCTGAAGACACACAATACTTTCAAGGAACCACTGAAGCCAACTGTTTTTAATATACAGCCTGTTTTTAGCAGTTCCTGAAACAATGTATGGCTTCAGCGGCTCAAGGAAGGACAATGCCAGCCTCCATTTTTAGCAATAACCAGTCAGTTTGTAAGTACAGCACAGAGTTACAGAACAGAAGTTCTTAACCGAGGGACTACCTGCACTCTTTTGTGTTCGAAATACAGTACATTCGTAAGTATTCAGACCCCCTTCACTTTTGTCAAAGTTGTTATGTAGTATTATTATAAGCCTCTGCAGCTACTGTGAGAGTTCAGAAAAGTTGTTTCTCTACTTTGTAACACTTTTTAGGGAATTCATGAAGAGGACAAAAGAATGATATATCATCTTCCACTTTTTAAATGAAAACAATGTTTTCTTCTGTTTGCCTGTTTTACAAAAAGTCAAAGCTAGATGGAGTTGAAGAAAGCATTATGTTGGCTATTCAAATAACAGATAAAATGTGATACATATTCTGAATACAACACACACACTCATGCACACAAGCAAACACACACACACACAAACACACACATGCTTTTAATGCCAATAAGATACAGTAAAATCTTGATTAAAAATTAGGAAGAATAGGAATAGAATAGAATAGAATAGAATAGAATAGAATAGAATAGAATAGAATAGAATAGAATAGAATAGAATAGAATAGAATAGAATAGAATAGAATAGAATAGAATAGAATAGAGCTGGAAGGGTCCTTGGAGGTCTTATAGTCCAGCTCCCCGCTTAAGCAGGAGAACCTATACCATCTCAGATAAGTAACTGTCTAGCCTCTTTTTTAAAATCTCCAGTGATGGAGCGCCCACGATTTCTGGGGCAAGCTATTCCACTGGTTAATTGTCCTCACTGTCAGGAAGTTTCTCCTTAATTCCAGGTTGCATCTCTCTTTGATCAGTTTCCAACCATTGTTTCGTCCTTCCCTCTGGTGCTATGGTGAACAACATGATCCCCTGTTCCTAGTGGCAGCCCCTCAGATACTGGAATACTGCTATCATGTATCCCCTATATCTTTAGTGGTGAACCTATGGCACGCGTACCACAGGTGGGACACAGAGCCCTCTCTGTGGGCACACACACCATCACTCCAGTCCTAGGCCTTCAGCTGGGTTTTATAAAACCTTTTCGCTTTAGGCCGTCGCCATGTGCAAAAAAAAAAAGGTTCAATCAATCAATCAATCAATCAGTTTCAACTTCTCACAGGAAAAAAAAAGATCTCGCAAAGTTGGAATTGATTGATAGAACTTTTTAGTCCCACCCAGTCTGCCGTTACCAATGTAACCACGCCCACTCAATGGGCCATGCCCACCCAATGGGCCACACCCACCCAGCACCTGACAATACATAAGTGGGTTTTGGGTTGCAGTTTGGGTACTGGGTCTCTAAAAGGTTCGCCATCACTGCCCTATATCTTCTTTTCTTTAGACTAGCCAAACCCAAATCCTGCAGCTGTTCTTCATATGTTTTAGTCTGCAAGCCTTTGATCATCTTAGTTGCTCTTCTCTGAATTTTTTCCAAACTCTCAACATCTTTTTTGTGATATGGTGACCAAAATTGGCTGCAGTATTCCAGGTGTGGTCTTACTAGGGTTTTATAAAGCGGTACTAATACCTCGTGTGATCTTGATTCTATGCCTCTGTTTATACAGCCCAGGATTGTATTAGCTTTTTTGGCTGCTGCTACACACTGCTGGCTCATGGTTAAGTGATCATCCACTTGGACTGTTTTTAAGCCAGATCTTGCCCAATCTGTACTTGTACCTTTGATTTTTCTGGCCTAAATGTAAAACTTTGCTTTTCTCCACATTGAAACTCATTTTGTTGGATAGGGCCCATTCTTCAAGTTTGTCAAGATCTTTTTTGATCCTGAGTTTGTCTTCTGGGGTGTTATCTACTCCTGCCAGTTTGGTGTCATCTGCAAATTTGATGAATTCCCCTTCAATTCCCTCATCTAAGTCATTGATAAAGATAGAGAAGAGTACTGGGCCTAGGACAGAACCTTGTGGTACCCCACTACTTACTTCTATGCATGTGAATGAAGTGCTATTGAGGACTACTCGTTGAGTACAGTTTGCCAGCCAGCTACAGATCCATCTGATGGTGATGTTTTCTATTCCACCTTTTTCTAGTTTACCAAGGAGTAGGTTGTGGTCTACTTTATCAAATGCCTTACTGAAGTCTAAGTATACTCCGTCTACAGTATTTTGTTGAGCTATTAGTTTAATCACTTTGTCGAATAATGAAATAAGATTGGTTTGGCATGATTTGTTTTTAACAAATCCATTCTGGCTACTAGTTATAACTTTGTTAAGCCCTGGTGATTTATATTTGTTAAGGTCAGAAAGGTGTTCTCTTACCATTTTCTTGCTTATTTTTATTTTTGTTTCTAATTTGTCTTTTGAAGTGGTTTTTTTGGTATGTTGGGCTATGATTTCTTTTTTGATGAAGACTGATGTAAAATATGAGTTAAGTAGCTCTGCTTTCTCCCTGTTGCCTATTATTTCCTTGCCATCTTCTCTCTTTAGTAGAGCTACAGTTTCCTTGACTTTTTTGTTGTTAATATGTTGGAAGAATTTTTTTTTCATTATCCATGATTTCTTTTACAAGTCTTTGTTTGTTCTGAGCCTTTGCTTTCCTGACTTCATCGTTACATGTTCTGGCTGTCTGCTGATAATCGGCCTTAGTTATGTGCCCCTCTTTCCATTTTTTGTATTTGTCCTTTTTGTCTTTCAGTTTGCTGGTTTCTTCTTGAATTTCTTGTTTTTCTTTTTCAGTGGTATTGTGCTGGTATGGGCTTTTATGATTGCATTTTTGAGAGTTTCCCACACTTCTTGGGTTGTTTTCCGCTTTAGGATTTTCATCCATGGGATCTTTCCTAGGCTCTCTCTGAGTTTGTTAAAATCAGCTCTTTTGAAGTTCCAGACACTAGTCGGATTGTTTTCTGTTGCTAGTGTTTGCGTTATATTAAATTCCAGTATGATGTGGTCACTTTCGCCCAAGGTTCTGGCAACTTCAATTCCCTCTATCACTTCTCTATTAGTTAGAATTAAATCAAGTATGGCTTTACATCTAGTAAAGGTTATAAAGGTGCAGAAAAAACTGTTCATTAAATCTGAAGTTCTATTAAATCTAATTGGCAAAATTTACATCATTATTTCATTGACATTTTGCACCATTTGCAGCCATCTACATCATTTGCATTTTAAATCAAGATGCAGACAAATAATAATAATAATAAAGTTGGAAGGACCTTGGAGGTCATCGAGTCCAACCCCCTTCTCAGGCAGGAAACCCTACACCATTTTGGACAAATGGCTGTCCAAGTCTCTTCTTAAAAACTTCCAGTGTTGGAGCATTTACTGCTTCTGGAGGCAGGTTGTTCCATTGGTTAATTGTTCTAACTGTCAGGAAGTTTCTCCTTAGTTCTAGGTTGCTTCTCTCCTTGATCAGTTTCCATCCGTTGCTTCTTGTCCTGCTTTTAGGCGCTTTGGAAAATAGCTTGACTCCCTCTTCTTTGTGGGAACCCCTGAGATATTGGAACACTGCTATCATGTCCCCCCTCATCCTTCTCTTCATTAAGCTAGACATACCCAATTCCAGCAACCGTTCCTTGTATGTTTTAGCCTCCAGTCCTCTAATCATCTTTGTTGCTCTTCTCTGTACTCTTTCTAGAGTCTCAACATCTATTTTACATTATACACATTACATAGTTTTGAGGACCATTTTGTAAGCACTATAATTTGTTGTTTAGGGGAGTGGGTGTGATGTTAAAAATAAAATTCAATCAGTTGCAACTGAAGTTCTGTGAAAAAAGGTGGAAGAAAATTGCAGAGATAGGATATTTTAACTTTGAAAAATAAGGGAGATGAATTTGTTTTAGTGATTAAGGCACCAATCTAGAATCCAGGGGACTGGATTTAGTCCCACCTTACGTATTAGGTCAGTTGGGTAACTTTGGGCCATACACTCTCAGCCCTACTCATCTCACAAGGTTGTTGTGGGGAAACAGGAGGAGAAGGAAGGTATATTGCGTGAGTTTGCTGCCTTGAGTTAATTATAAAAATAATGCAGATGGGATATAAATAAATAACAATATTTAAAGTACATCCCAGAGAAGAATTCAATATTATCATTGTCCTTGGTGGTCCTTCACTGTTTTGGTTTTTTTCAATATGTTTCTCATAATATCACTGCTCACAGATTCTTTCCTTTTAAATTATTTTAAAATAACTGCAGAGTGTGAGTTATTCAATATTATACCAACTCTATTATGTTTCACAATATATGTCAAAATTCACGCGTGCTATAAACACAAGCACATAGTATTATGAAGTGCAATTTCATTGTATTTGTTATTAGGAAAGGGAACAGGTTTTCCCATTTGTTTTCATCATTATTTTTGCTATAACTGGAAACATGCTGCTAGTATATTATGTAGAAATAAAAGCAACTCAGATGTACTGTAAATAATTCTAGGAGGCCACAGTAGATTTTTATATCCATTAATGGCTGGCAGAAATTTTCTTCTAAAAGCAGAGAAGAAGCTTTCATATCCAGAACCGGAGAAAGCATGTAAATCCTCTACCTAATAAAATTTGCAATTCCTTTATATGGTGAGGAAAAATATTTCCAATTCATGCCCTAGTAGTCTATGAATTGGTTTCAAAGGCCATTAATGTTGCCCATTGAAAATGTAGCAAAACATAGTACAAGTACCGGTAGTAGTGCAACAGATCATTTGGTGACCGTTCAAAGTTACAACGGTACTGAAAAAAGTGACAATCATTTTTCACACTTACAGCCATTGCAGCATGCCATTAGTCACGTGATCAAAATTTGGATGTTTGGCAACTGGCTCATATTTATGACTCTTGCATTGTCCCAGGATCGTGGGATCTCTTTCTGTAAACTTCTGACCAGCAAAGTGAATGGGGAAGCCAGATTCACTTATTATTATTATTATTATTATTATTATTATTATTATTATTATTATTATTATTATTATTATTATTATTATTAATTAAATTTCTATGCTGCCCTATTCCGGGAACTCAGGGCGGCTCACAGCATAAATAGAAATCCAATATAAAAAACTACATAATACATATATAAAAAATACATATATAAAAAAGAGAACCCCTAAATTAAGAAACCATTCATTCAGCAAACGTACACACAAACATACACTGGCTAGGGGCAAGATGTTAACCGCCCCAGGCCTGTTGGCAGAGATGTGTCTTAAGGAATTTACGAAAGGCGGAGAGGGTGGGGGCAATACGGATCTCCGGGGGGAGTTGATTCCAGAGGGCCGGGGCCGCAACAGAGAAGGCTCTTCCCCTAGGCCCCGCCAGGCGACACTGTCTGGCTGACGGGACCTGGAGAAGGCCGACTCTGTGGGCCCTAACCGGTCGCTGGGTTTCGTGAGGCAGCAGGCGGTCCCGTAAATAACCTGGTCCGATGCCATGTAGGGCTTTATAGGTCATAACCAACACTTTGAATTGTTCCTGACTTAACATCTGCCATGATTCACTTAACAACTGTGGCAAGAAAAGTTGTAAACTGCGGCAAAACTAACTTAACAAATATTTCATTTAGCAACAGAAAATTTGGGCTCAGTTGGTGTCATAAGTCAAGGACTAACTGTAGTAGCTGAGAGAAAGCTAGATGGGAAAAGTGCTAAAAAGGGGAGTGCTGGACTATTTTCTTGTGATTCCTTAAGAAAAAAATAATGTTTAATTCATCCAGGATTTTAATATTAACACTCTTTCAGAAATAAAGCCCACCAAGGAAGTAAAGTTTAGCAAGGTTATTATTATTTCTTTTTAAAGGACAGTTTTCACAGTATAGTATGTGAAATAGTTTTGGTCAAAAAGACTGTACAGACTTGGAAGCACAGAAACTATGCACAAATTAAAGTTTATACCACTTTATTTTCAGTGTTACAGTATTTAGGTTTACCTTCTTTCCAGGTTTTTGTAAATTATCAATTTCAAAGTGTCCATCCATTTTTGTTTGTGATCTTTTGTAGCATGCTAAGCTTTATACAGTTGTTAATGTATGTAGTTTTCTGGTCAATTTTTTTGGAAACTGTCTAATGCACGTTTCATTAATATCATTAATTGTTGCACAATTTTCCTAATACATGCTTCTAAAATACAAATTTGCTAGATATAAATTTTCTTCAGAAACCTGAATTCATTTTTCTGACCACATCTCTTGCAATAAATGGTTTTATTATGCAGATTTTGACCAGGTAAAGACTGATACAAAGAATATCAATTCAATATTGCAGTCAGATGCATTTTGGTGGTCATTAAATCTTCTTTATTTGCATCCTAAATGTTTACCACTAATAGTATCTATTTGCTATTTTAATATTACATCTTATTTATTGTTAGAATAGCATTATATAATTGTATTTGTAAAAGATTGCATTTTTATTACATTTATTGTTATAAATACTCAACATAGCATGGTGTTTAAATTAGATATTTGAAACCAGAACTTCAGAAGCTGTTTCAGAGGACTCAAGACAGGAGTCAGCAAATACTTATTTATTGCTTCCACATGTCAAAAAGTAGTATTCAGATCTCACAAACAGTGGTACTATATTCTTTTAAAAAGTATCTATTTATCTTAATATCATGTACAGTGTTAACTAGGAGTTTTAAGTGTGACCTGGAAATTGAAACTGAGTAAGGTATTGACATTTCAAGATTCTAATAATGAGTTTGTAAATGGTGTGAAAAGTAACCCTCTTGATGAAATAACCAATCACTAAAGGCTCTGGTTTTGCAGGCAAGAGTTTCTGTTGTGCTGAGGTTTAGTCCTTTCTACTTTAAAGATAAATAAAGCTACCTGTTTTCTTTTCTCATACATCATGCTTTAACATAATTCTCATTCCTTCACACCAGCCAATTTAAGTTGGCAAAATTCCTGACATACAAACCTACTTGGTACACAACTTAAATATGAGACTGTCAGAGGGAGAGAAAAAATCTCTTACTGAAATTTTTAAAAGATCTTTTCATCTTGTTGACAAAGAAATATTATTAAGGATTTCATTACATTGATTGCTGCTGTTATTTATTCATAACAACAAGTTAGGTCAATTCATAATTATTCTAAAGCAGTCTTAAACTCTTTTACACAGTATTATGTAATATAGACATTACAATCTATATGTAATATGGAAATGCATAATCTGATTGGCTGCATGTTTCTAAACGTTGCAACATGTAATGTGACAGATGCAGAAAAGTTGTTGAATTCAAGACTTGGGTAATCATATAATGTTAAATTTTAATTAAGTTTAAATATAAATGTTTAATTTGTTTAAGAATTTAAACAATATTTCTATAGCAATTTTTCTTGATGTTGGCAACTTTAAGTTTTTGGACTTTTTGGGGAATTCTGGGAATTGAAATCCATACTTCTTAAAATTGCGAAGGTTGAAAACACTGCTTTGTGGTTTATGTCTGAAAAGCTAAGTGTGAACCTCAGCTTGGAAAAAAGTATGGATCTTTCTTGTAGCATTTGTCTACTGAAGCACTATAGTAGAGTGATCAGTACTGATTGGCCATTTTATAATAGATTGTTAACTAAAACTGAATTAATTGAATGAGCCGATCAACACTTTAGAGCAGAAAAGCAGGGGTGCAAATTTCAGCACATAAATCAGTGTGCTTTCCAAGAATTTTTTTCCTATCATGAACTTTTTAAAACTTTGGGCAGAACAAAACTGGATTGAACTCTATAGAATATAAATATTAGACTTGTATGTGAAAGAATATTTTAAGGGCATGACTTGCATGCTAAGGATTGGGTTCCTGCTTTGCATATAGAAAAAATTATAATGTGCTAGAACTGTGGGCTGCTATGTGAACTTTTCTTTTAAAGATCTAGCTTATTGGGGAAAATAAGTTCTTTATTGACAATTTTATGGATACATATATTTATAAAGAGCAAGATGTCTTATAATCTTAATAAATATAGAAAAGATGATAATCAGTTTAGATCTTATTTTAAATTTTAAAAATTTCACACAAACTTGATCACTAGCTCTGCATGATGTAACAGAAGCAAAGGAACAGGTTTGCTAAATTAAACAGGGTAACAGAAGTTTATTAAATACACCATAGCAAGGCTGCTTACTATATACCATGACAACATAAACAGTCCCTAGTTTTTTAAAAGTTGCATTGGTTTAGCTGTTATTATGTTGTTCATTATACTGACTTGTTAAATGCTCTTTAACTTTATAATGAGTATAAGCATAGGGTCTTGCTGATTCTCCCATACTGTATTTTAACAAAGCTGATAATAAAACACACATTTGGAGCCTAGTATTAAGATTTCCACAAAATGTGGTGGTTATAGAAAGAATTTAAATCAGATCTTATGGCTCCCCCATGTGGAAATTTAAAACATTGACTGTAAGAATGAAATAAAATTAGCAACAATACTATTTAAAATTATTAAAATTTATGTTATGTTTTTATAATTTATATTTTGGAGGCAAACTCTTCAATAAGTACCTTTGACAATCTGATTTTAGATGGTAAGATTACAAAATAATAAATACTTTATAAAGTGGTTACTTGTTATTTTAACCCAAATAACCCAAATTACAATATTAAAAAGCATACATGTCATTTGTATCTTGTTAAAATATCTGAAGTTTCAAAAAATGTATATATAATGGAAAGCTTCTATGATTAGCAATCTTGGGTCCAGTAATTAGAAACCCAGATTTCTCATTTTTGTTAGGAAGCCTAAGATTTTAATACAGAAGAAAGTACTTCTCTGTATTTTGATACAATCTTTTGTTTTACTTAGATATTATCAATTTCTCCTTATTTTCTTCTAGATTTCAATTTCTTGAACTACTTTATAAAACTATGGTTATGTATTTTTTCTCAGGCAGAAACTAGGAATGTCAGTCATGTAAAAATTCGTCTTGAATGCAAACTTGTATCATTATTTTAAAATATGTCATGTATGCTCTTAAATTTGCTTTTAAGACTATCAGCATTTTATCTATGAACTGTTGTTAGATATGACTTGAATCAGTCCTGATTCATTGTTCAGGTATACATTAGCATATATATGAGTATTTTTTACCGAGCTGAGGTGGCACAATGGTTAAAGTGGAATATTTTAAGCTAACTCTGCCCACAGCCAGAAGTTTGATTCTGACCAGCTCAAGGTTGACTCAGCCTTCCATCCTTCCAAAGTCGGTAAAATGAAGACCCAGATTGTTGGGGGAAACATTCTGACTCTGTAAAGTGTAAACCGGTAAAGCGCAAACCGGTAAAGTGCTGTTGCTAAGCACTATATACATTGAAGTTATCTTTTCAAAATTAAATCTGTTTTATCAGCTTTAGGTCTTTTTCAAGTAATATGTGGCCCATTTTAATATTAATGTATGAACATTATTAGAATTATTTAAAAAATACTTTTAAACATTCTCTTCTGCAAATAGTTAGTTTTATTAAGCATAGACACTTTTATTCTAGATATTCTTTCTCTTCAATTTCAAGATGGATATTACCTAACATATGTTTCTGTGCTCTGTGAATGTCCTGGAGTGACCCAGCCAGAGCCCTGACTGGAACTCTATGGAACATCTCTGGAGGGATCTGAAAATGTCTCAGAGTCATGTGATTCCCTTTTTCAATCTTCTGATCAGTCAATGGAGAAGCCAAATTCACCTACCAGCTGTGTTACTAACTTAACTTATGGGACCATCTGCTGCCCCATGAAACCCAGCGACCGGTTAGGGCCCACAGAGTCGGCCTTCTCCAGGTCCCATCAGTCAGACAGTGTCGCCTGGCGGGGCCTAGGGGAAGAGCTTTCTCTGTTGCGGCCCCGGCCCTCTGGAATCAACTCCCCCTGGAGATCCGTATCGCCCCCACCCTCTCGGCCTTTCGTAAACTGCTCAAAACACATCTTTGCCGACAGGCCTGGGGCAGTTAACATATTGCCCCTAGCCAGTGTATGTTTGTGTGCATGTTTGTGGGACGATTGTTTTTTAACTCAGGGGTTCTTTTTATATATGTATTTTATGTTAGATTTCTATTTATGCTGTGAGCCGCCCTGAGTTCCAGGAATAGGGTGGCATAGAAATAAAATTATTATTATTATTATTATTATTATTATTATTATTATTATTAATAATAATAATAATAATAATAATTGGTTGCTGCTGCTGCACACTGTTGACTCATAGTCAGGTGATTGTCCACTAGGACTCCAAGGTCCCTCTCACAGTTGCTGTTTTTAAGCCAAGTCTTCTTCTTGATTAATATATTATATTGTATAATGTATCCTCATATCACAGCTTTACAAGCATCCCAAATTGATACCCTTGCCCAGATTGGTACCCTTGTTGTCAAATTGGTACCCTTGCCCAGATTATTGTTAAAATAAACTTGGAATACTTTTTATATTCTTTAACAAGCTGTGATTGCTGCAAAACAGGCTTGTTTAATTCCCATTTGAAAGACTGGGATCCAAATTTAAGATATAAGGTCATTGGGTTAGGGGCAAAAGAAGATTTTTTGAAAAATATTATCTTTAATTGTTTTATGGAACAATTTTTTTTGTAATGCACATCACATCAATTCTAGAAAAAGATTTATGTCTCTCAAGAGAAAAAAAAAGGGTAGCCTTTTGCCAGTCCACTTTTACATCTCTGTACATCAATCAAACCTAAGATATCAGTCAGTTCAAAAAAGGTTGGGACAGTTTCCTTTGTGTTTCTTTAATTCCTTTGTCAACTAATTTATCCAACTGTGGAATACATCAATACCGAAAAGAATAGGACAGTAACTGTTCAGACATGTATTTAAAAAAAACTTAGCTTTTTCTTGATATGTGATATATAAACCCACTGCATTAGATTTTATTCCCTGTAGCTCAGTTTGTACAATTTCATATCTATCTTGGTCATCAGCAAACAATAAGTGTGGTTATAATTGGGGTTTTTTATACAAAGCTACCTCCTTAGTTTTCTTCTTACAATTGGCAGATATATTCCAGAAGAGCTCAAAGAACCCAAATTGTGCCCTTCAAAGTCATCAAAGAAATTGTCTGAAAATCAGTTTCCAAGATCTTCATCTCAACAACAATCAGAATTTCAAAAGAGTGCAAGAAAAAATAATGGTGTTTTTTTAATCAACTCAACAGAGAAATGTGTTTTCCAGAAAATAGATTTTTCTAAGGTCCTAGAATTTGGAAAATAAAGCTAGAGCTATAGCAACAGAAGTTGGACTATGTCAAATATTTTAGCAATCATAACGTTACACTGCAACCTCAAGCATTTTAATGCTTTTTAAGAAGCATTAAAATTGCATTTTCAGCATTTCAGCATTTAACATAGAAGATACACAGATACAACACAGAGGTCTAAGTTTCATGTATATTTTATACGATTAAGATGAATTGTAAATGAGGAAGTGCCTTGACAGTAAGTTGTAAGATGATTGAAATATAAGCAATAGTTTTCTTAACCTTTACTTTACTTTCCAGAAAGAAAAGATTTTTGTCAATGTTACTGAAACTCAAATTTTATTTATCTGGTCAGATGCAAAAAAAAATTCTCATGTATCTTATGAAAGAATATTTTCAGTTAAATTGTGAATGTTTAAATCCAATTCAACATGATGCTAATTTGTACTATAAATTTCAAGTAATACGTGTCCATAATTTGTCATGGTTTATTAGTGGCTATCACAAATGTTGGAAAAGTACATGTCCCTTTATTGTTTAAGGGATAAATCAGCAAGTGCCTTGCAGGAATGAAACAGGGAGGTGTAAGATCTTGCAAAAGCAGGCTAACAAGAGACAATAGAGAATAAAGGGCTTAAAGATGAATTGCTGTATTCTGAAAAACAGGAACTGATTTCTGCTGAGGTTTGAATTTTAGATCTCCTTGTTGCAATATTCACTTAAAAAAAAATAAAATAGGAAGTAGGTTTACATATGAGCCAATCTGGTGGACATTTTGTGCAAGCAAAATTGTGAATTGTGGCTGTTGCTTAAAATGAAATGAACTTTATATATATTTCCTTTCTTGCTTCACACTTTCAACCATTATTTATCAGTATGTTCCATGCATTGTGTGTATGTTACAGAAATTGGATTACTAGCAATAAAATACAAGCATTCTGAATATAAACAATTGTTAAAAAGAATAAATACTTTCAAAACAGGAAGATTGGTTGAAGTGGGTTAGTGAGCTCCATTTTTTAAATTAGAAAGTTTAAATGATTTAATTAAAAAATAATCAAGATTTTGCATGGTCCCTTAGATCTGATTAGATGCTGTTTACCCTATGTGAAGTTGCTTATACTGTATGATTCACTTTAGATTTACAGTTTTGTAATCTTAACACCAGAACAAAAATATACATAATGTGGATGAAACTTACATTTAATTTTCTCTTTGACTAGCTCTGGCTGCAACTGTATAATATAAAACTGAAATAACTTTTCAGGAAATTTTAAACCTCACTGGAACAGTGAGTGACTGGAAAGGAAAGGAAAGGAAAGGAAAGGAAAGGAAAGGAAAGGAAAGGAAAGGAAAGGAAAGGAAAGGAAAGGAAAGGGGAAAAAGAAAAAAGAGGGAGGGAAGGAGGAAGGAAGGAAAGTCAGAGGGAGCATTTATAGTAGGTCTGCTTACAGTCATGCTGATCAAAATTGTATTATTCTTACTTCCAACCCTGTTTGGATTTCTAACTCAAAAAAGAATAAAAGAATCAGAGAAGGAAGAGAAAAAAGATTGATACTAATATATTTAGTATCATAAAATGTTAGTCTTTCAACAGTTGGTTATATTGACTATGGTACTAGCAAGTATATGTTTAAAAAGTTAGTTGTGTCTTTCAGCAGGAAGAAATTCACCATAAAAGTGGGTCTCAAGAAGAAAGATGGACTGTTGCCTTATATAAGCTGGAATAGACATAGTGTCAGGGCCCACTTCAAAACCTCATCCTAAGAAAGCAGAACTCGTGGAAGCAGTTTCTTCTGAAAGGAACTTTTATTAGGAGAAGCTGATAGCAGGCATAATAGAAAGGATCTGAGGGTTTCCCGCTCAGATCAATAGGTTAAAAGTGTCCCAAGCAAAGCCCACCCCAAAGTTTATCCGGCCAGTGTTAAGTCCATTGTGGGAAAGACCAGATAACGCCAGGCTGTCTCAGGGTTGCGGAGATAAACCAGTTGCCGGAGACACATTCCTTTCTTTTCCCCTCCCCCTTCTAGCTGACATCAAGGGGAAAGATAGTTGACAAAGGAAGTATGAAGAAAGAGCAAAGTATTATAGTGTAGAGACAGAGGTAATCAGAGCAATAGCCCGCAGTGCTTCCCCCCCCTCCAGGAGCATGGCAGAACCCAAAAGTATAGAAAGAGTAGAGTTAGGATTAAAGGTAGAAAGGGGTCCCCTTAGAATATGGGTTCTGACACATAGGACAAATAGAAAAAATAAGAAGAAGCATGTAAATATATCTTTATGGTATGCATCGCGGCCTTTACATATTTACATTTTTAAAGTAGAAGATCAGCACTATTTCTACCACATAAATTTTATTGACTGTGCAGAGAGTGCTTCCACTATAGCTATCTTTGAGTGTATTTTTATTCTGAATGTTCCTGTCTATAAAGGAAGGACATTTTTTTCTAGTTCCTTCCTTTTCTTCCATCACCATTTCCACTGCAGTATCAGGGGATTTCTGTAATATTTTAGAATGAATGCTAAAAGGAATCTGAGGGAAGAGAAAATGAGAAATCTATTCTTTGGATCAGAAACCTTTGCTAAATAGGAATAGTAATTCTGTTCAAGAAAGGGAGAGTCTGGTTCCATCTATTATTTTATAATTATTCATTTCACTCATTCTCTTGTTAATATGTAACCTATCCCTTCTAGGTGTTTCTGTTGCTGTTCCAGTGCTATTTATCACAAGTGTCCAACATTCTTATTATTCATTCACTGACCAAAGAATGGAAAAGAAAAAAATAAGGCTTTTCTTCTTGTTTGGGGGACATTTTTAAAGCGGAGTGAAGTGAAGCATGTGTAAAGTGAAAGACATGAACTCAGAACTACTATTAATATAAGAAATTGGTGTGCTCAAAGTAACAGGGAAACCTGCAAACTACACACTGAGAAGCAGGTACAGTAGGTAGTAAGAGATAAATGGAAGGAAAACAATATGAGCCAGATTTTCATTTGAAATCCTTTTTTGTATTTCTGATCCTTAAATCAAATAATCCAAGAAACAAATTGATTTGATTTAATGCTATAAGGACAAGAACATCCTAAGCTTTATATTTGCCTGCTTGATTAAAAAAATGGGTACCAGTGACAAAAAAAATCCACTGATGCTTATAATCATACATAAAACTATGAACTTTGGTAAGTTTCAAGGGTAGTCTTAGTTTAGAAATGAGATCTCTTTTATGCTGCTGTTTGTTAAAGTTGTTTAATCTTTCTATTAACAGAAGAAGAGAAAGTCTGATCTCTTGGAAATCTCATGCTTACTTATTGGCAAGAATGCAAAGAAAAGAGCATTGAAGTGGTTTTGTTAACTACTTCCTGAAGAAGATTTCTACCAATGGCCTAAGACAGGGGTCCCCAACCCCCAGCCTGTGGACTGGTACCGAGCTGTGGCATGCCAGCAACCAGGCCGCACAAACAAGCAAAGCTCCATCCGCAGGATGCAGGCAGCACACAAAACCATGCCCCCTCCGGTCCACAGAAAAACCTCTCTTCTTGTAACCGGTCCCTGGTGCCTAAGAAGAAGTCCTTGGAAAAGTTTTGTTCAGGCTCAAGTTCAGACTATGGACGTTCTTCTGGGAATGTACAAACCAGTCAGGGCAACTGGGAAGCTGGAGCAGCAGCACCAGCAGTTCGGATGGAGATAGGAAGATGCCTAGCAGACACTTCTTTTAGGTTTGTGGGGTCTGGACACACGTTCTTTGTTCTTTCTGTTCTTTCTGTCACTGTGGGTTCTGGACAGATGTTCTTTGTTCTTTTGGTCACCGCATGTCACCGTCTTACATGAAATACTGAATCTTCATAATTGCTATTCATTACAATTCAGAAAAATAAGCTTGACCAAATAACAAATCAAATCTTAATTGCTGCTATTAAAGTGTTTATAAAACTATACCAAACTGGCTCTTTTATTTAAAGACCAGAAGAGTTCTGACATTTTTAAGTTTAACTACAGATAGCCCTTGCTTACAACCACTCAGGTATATATGACCAAACTTTCGAGTTACAACTGTCATAGCATACCCATGGTCATGTGATCATGATTCTGACACTCAGCAACTCACAGTTGCAACGGTCCCAGTATCCCACAGCGACATGATCAGCCTTTGCAAACTTTACTGCTGGCTTCTGACAATTGAAGTCAGTGGGGAAGCCAGCAGGGGGCAGCAAAAGATGATCACATGACACTGCCCTTAACAATTGTGTGGAATCTGCTTAATAATGGAACTGCCATTGTAATTCGACATGGTCTTCTGCAATGTGGCACTTTACAACCTCATTGCTTACTTAGTGATCCCAATTACCATCATTAAGTGACAGCTACCTGCATAAACAATTGAGCCTTTCCTTTAACAGTTCCTTTTTGTTTTTCTTGTTAAGCTTTATTAAATTTATTGGGATTTCTATTTTGAATGCATTTTAATAGTCTTGTGAGTTGTTAACAGCATAGTTTAAATGTATGCAAAGCCATTGTGCAGGTAATCCTTTTCACACTTACAGTCGTTGCATTATCCCCATGGCCATGTGATCAGAATTCAGAAGCTTGGCAACGGACTCATGTTTATGACAGTTATAGTGTCCAGAGTCTCCTTTTGCGATCTCCTGACAAGCAAAGTCAATGGGGAAGCCAGATTCATTTAATAACCGTGTTACTAACTTAACAACTGCAGTGATTCACTTAACAACGGTGGCAAGAGAGGTTGTAAAATGTGGCAAAATTCACTTAACAAATGTTTCACTTAGCAACAGAAATGTGGTCATAAGTTAAGAACTACCTGTACTTGGAAATGTATTATTTGTGAGGGCAAGGAGACAAGTTTATTTATAGAGTTATTTATCAAATTTCTCTATTTTGAATTAATTATTACCATGGTCTTAGATGTTACTTCTGGATGGCTGTGCCATGTCTGATCCTCAGTCTTTCTCTCTGCTGTGACTTTTTAGGATCTCTACAGAAAGAAAGATCATGTATGCATTTAAAAGAAGATAAAGCCTGACATATTTTAGTCAATACATGGAAACGTTGCTTCTAGGACAGTGGTGGGGAACCTATGACACGCGTGCCAGAGGCGGCACTCAAAGCCTTCTCTGTGAGCCCGCGCGCCATGCTCCGGAGATGGCAACCGTCCCTCTTCAACCAGCCATCTGCTAACTCACCGAGGTCCCATGTGGCCGGATGCATCCCATCCCACCTGGTTTCCCTCCCCCACATCCCATCCCTCCTGGCCTCGCATGCTCTCTTTTTCCCTGGACACGACCCACTGCATCGCCTCAGCTGTCGGCTGGCCATCCAGCTGAGAGGCAGCTTCTCTGAACTGCTGGTGGTGGGCTGCATAGCCCCAGAGTGTGCTGGTCAAGGGGCTGGCAGACTGTAGCTGTTGATGGACACTGTCGGCCCCCATGCGCTCACTGGCCTGTGTGCGTGGGCCGATGGTGTCAGTGACCTTGCTTTGCCCCGCAGCAGTGGCACCCCTGCCGTGCCTCGCCTCACCGTGCAGGACGAACCTCCTGCCCACTGTCCCACCTGCCAGAGACCCTCTGCATCTCCCCCAAACTTGCCCAGCCCCATAGGCATCCCTCCCCATGAGCAACATTGAGATGACCATGCCCACCTTGGCCACACCCACTCAGTCTGCCATGACCACTACAGCCACGCCCACCCAGCACCTGGCGATACATAAATGGGTTTTGGGTGGCAGTTTGGGCACTTGGTCTCTATAAGTTTCGGCATCACTGTACTAGGAACTTTTTTAATGTTTTTAAGCGGATAATTTACTAAAATTATTTATACAGGTTGTCCTCAACTTACAAAATACAAAATAGTAGGGAAGCTTCACTTTAAAGATTCACTTTAACAATCATGTTGCTAATTTAACAACTGCGGCAATTCACTTAACAACTGGGACAAGAGAGGTTGCAAAATGGAGCAAAACACTCTTACTTAGCAACAGAAATTTTGGGCTCCATTGTGGTCATAGTTTGAGGACCACCTGTACTTGTTTGACGAAGAAGTCATTTATATATTTATTTTCTTTTTCTTTATTCTTTTTTTCTTCATTTTATTTTTTTTTCTATTTTTCTCTTTTCTGCACCTTCCATTTTTACTATTTATTCTTTTTTAGCTTGTATTAGTTTCCATTGTTAAAAATTGTAATCTTTAATAAAAGTACTATTAAAAAAATTAAAGAAAGGTTTGCTCCCCAAAAGGAATTGCTGATCAGCTTACTGCTGACAAAAAAAAAAAATCTAAAAGTATGATGAGTAGTTTTGTGAGGGCTAAAATTAGTTTGCAAGTACATTTCCTCTTTCTGAGTTAATCAAGAATACTAACTTTTATCTAGATCAGGGATTCCCAACCAGGGGTGCTGCCCCCCCTTTGGGGTGTGAGGCGATATTCCATGGGGTGAGAAAACTTGGGTTTTCAAAATTATATTGTATATGCATAATTCATTGCCGTTATTTTGAACTTTTGTAAGGGGTGCGAGAATGTATCAGAAGCATTCTAGGGGGGCAGGTATAGAAAAGGTTGGGAACCATTGACCTAGATAGATCAAGATATTTTTTTTTCTGCATGTATTGGTTTCATAGTGATGGGATTTTATGGTCAGATATTAGGAAAATGACAGACAACAACATTTCAGAAGTTAGGTACAAAATTATGCCAGATAGGAACATGCAAATTAAGCTTTTTGCTCATTTTATTTTCTAACAATTGTCATCTCAGTCATAAAATGCGAATGATGAATGAGAACACAAACTAGTTAAAGCAAAAAGACTTGGTCATCCAGCATTTTCAGAACAAATATCCACTTCCTGTTCTTCCAGTTCCCACAGACTCCCATTATGCCTGCTTCTAGAAGGTGCATCTGAAAAGACTGGAATAGTCCTGTAAATACAATAATTCATCATCCTCTAGCTATTGATCTCAAATGGACAGGTTTACAAAAGAAAGTTGTGGCTAATGTATCACTTTCTGCAAAGCTATTATCTTTCTCCGAATCTCTAAATCTGTGGAAGGATTCAGCTTTGGTCTATTGGAAGTCCTCACTTAATCATAGTTATTGGAACTGGAATTTCTATTGTTAAATGATGCAGTCATAAATTGTTATGTCACATGACTGCATCGCTTAGCAACAGCACCCCACTGCCATCATTAAAGATTGTGCATTGTTAAGCAAAGACCCCACATGACTAGGTTTTGCAACTTCCTGGTAGCTTCCCACAAGCAAAGTCAATGGGAAAGCTGGCATGAAGTTGCAAATTCCAGGCTAGAGGATTGAAACTCCATAGTGGGATTCTGGGGGGAAAAAGTAGCAGAAGTGACTTGTAACCTTTCCTGCTGGTGTCCCCTTTGACTGTGCTTGTAGGCAGCTGGCACGGAAGGTGATAAGTGATAGTCCTGTGACCACAACACACTGCAATTGTGTAATTGTCAAGCACCCATATTGTCAATGTTGTAACAATGGATGTTCCTGCTCTGACAACTGATGGAAATTGCAGCCATTTTTACTTTGCTTTCAACATGCTTTTTCTTCTCTTTCGAGATTAGGTGTTGAAGGAGGGATGGGGTGAATGCTTGAGCTCAGCTAGCCATAATAATAATAATGCAGCTCCGTTGGAACTCAAGGCCACAAACCGATAATGTTTTGGCGGGCTGAGGAGAGAGCCCGTGCTCCGGGCTAATTGAAGAATGTGAATTATGACTGCTTAGTGGGGGTGGGACTTGCAACTTGTTACTTTGTATCTGGGGGAAGGGAATCTAGTTTTGGGTTCAACTATGTAGTGCCGATACTTTGTTTCCTGAATAAAATGTTTTTTAAGGAAGAATTCTTGCCTTGAAGTTCTTTAATGGTTTTCATCTATCAGAACCGTGACATATATTGCGTTTACATGTCCATGGAAATGCTGTAACATCCAGAACTTTTGGGGACCAGTTGTCAGTCCCATTCGTTCAGCGCTGTTGCAACTGCTGTACTACAAAAGACTGCTGCTTTGATTCAGACCCCTTAGCTGCTTTCCCTTTCCATTTTGGGAAGAAGAGTGGCTTTAAGTTTTGTCTTTTGTTTCAGGGTGAAACTCCTTGTACCCAGCATTTTCTGACTTCTTTAACTTTAATTTTTATTTAGCAAATTTATAGTCTATTGTTTATGATGCTTTAAGGCAGTTAACAGCAATAAATAGAAAAAAAATAGCCATACAAATAATTGTACAAAACAAATCAAACTTTTAAAAGTTACAAATGATAGTAAGCAATAGACTGTATATTTATAACTATATATTCTTCCTTTTAGAGATAGCCACATCCTCAGCACTGCCTACATATTGCATAGCCAGAAAAGCAGGTGCATGCGCTGGTTGCTTGGCTACTTACTCAGGCTTGTTTCTTGATGAATTGAATAGGTTCTAAGTAGCTACAGAACTTCAGTCAACCATGACAGCTTTTCCACGAGGTTGAATAAACCTCCACTTTATTAAATGCATTCCTAAGGAGACACGTTATGGACCTTTAAAAGCCCAATAAGATGAAGAAAGATTGAATATCCATGGACACATTCCATAGACTAAGCCCTTTGCTGGAAATGCTGGCCCCATTAAGTGCTTGTAGATGGTATTTTCCTCAGGACATATTTAGGAAGTCTCACTTCTGATTTCACAGTGGTCCTCAAGAGAAGCATTATATAAAATGGAATACAGTATCACTTAAATCAGAGCCAGCGATGTGCAGCACTAGCCAAAAAAGCCAATGCAGTCCTAGATTGCATTAAACCAGGGATGTCAAACTGCTGGCCCATGAGCCGGACGCATCACAACGAAACCATGCCCACCGCATTGCCGGCAATGGGGAAAAAGCTCTGATATGTCACATGATGTCGTGGGTTTGACATGTCTGCATTAAACAGTGATATAGAATCAAGATCATGTGTTAGTGTTAGTGCCGCTTAATAAAGCCTTGGTAACACCGTACTTACTGTATACTGTTTTGGACACCATATTATAAAAAAAAATGTTGAGACTCTGCAGAAAAGAGCAACAAAGATGATTAGAGGCTAAAACACATGCAGAACAGTTGCAGGAATTGCGTATGTCTAGTATAGTGAAAAGAAGTACTAAGGGTGACATGAAAAATATTTGAGGGTCTGCCACAAAGAAGAGAGGGTCAAAGCATCAGCAGGCAAGATGAGAAATGATGGGAACTAATCAAGGAGAAGTAACCTAGAACTATGGAGAAATTTCCTAACCGAACTGTTAACCAATGGAATGGCTTGCCTTCAGAAGTTGTGGGCAAGACTGGGCAACCACTTGTCTGGAATGGCATAGGGTCTGCTGCTTGAACCAGGGGTTAGACTAGATGACCTCCAAGGTTCCTTCCAAATCTATTATTTTGTTCTGTTCCATTAATTGCATTACAAGATGATGAAGGCACAAGTCATTATGCACAAAGCTTCCCAATCCAAAGCGAACCATAGCTGGTACTCAAGATCTCATTGCACAAAGATTTCTTGGCCCCGATTGTCAACTGTTAAATTCCTGAAAGGCAGGAAAATCCAGGAGAACTCCTGAATTGTAAGTCTTCTCCATAAGGTGATTCCAGGTAGAGGTAAAGATTGAATATTTCCAGTGAACCCATAACCATTTCTTGCTGGTATTTAAACTAAGCCAGTTTTTTTATCCAGCCTTCACAAACCCCAAGTCAGAACTTCCAGACTTGATGCTCTGGCCAAGGCAGTGCTACCTACAGTATATTCAATACTGAACAGATTGAACTCTTGTCTGTTTTCTCACAACTATCCCAAACAGTGAACCTTTCATTGATTCCAAAGGATATGCCACCACTGGCTAGCACCAGGCATGTAAAAGACAGTTGTTCAAATGTTCCTGGCTGCCTTGCAACTCCACTAGCATCAACTAAGGCAGTGATGGAGAACCTTTTAGAGACCAAGTGCCCAAACTGCAACCCAAAACCCACTTATGCATCGTCGAGTGCCGGGTGGGTGTGGCCCATTGGCTGGGTGTGGCCAATTGGGTTGCAAAAATAAGGGTGAGCAAAAACTAAAGCAACAGAGGAAGACAGCTGGCATGTTTGATACTGAGTTTGCTGATAGGCACAAATACATGAATTGATCTTGATAAAGGACTTAATACACGAAAAGTGGCATAGTCTGCAAGAACAGCGGTTTGATGTTTATCAAACCCTGTCACAAGATAGTTTGCTACTGTAGACAAGATGATTCAAGATAACCATGGCTTTATAGAAATTTGTTGTGAAAAAATTGAGAACGTTTCTGGATCCTTTTGAAAATCAATTTGCTGGAGAAGAGCACTGGGCTTCAGATGAGAACAGCTTTATGTCTAAATTTCTGAGCAGATGCTAAAGATTTAGTTACTTTATTCAACAACCTTCCTGCCTTTGCAAAATATGTCCTGGATAAACAGGAGCTTTTCACTTCTCCAGTAACCTCTTCAAGTGAGCTTATAGAAAACAAAACGTATCTATTTTGTTAGCATCTTTGTAACTGAAATAACACACTCATTCTAAGGAATATGTGGTGTGTATAGCGCCTAATGCAGTGATGGCGAACCTTTTTAGAAACTCAGTGCCCAAACTGCAACCCAAAACCCACTTATGCATCGTCGAGTGCTGGGTGGGTGTGGCCCATTGGGTGGGTGTGGCCCATTGACTGGGCATGGCTGTGGTGGTAACGGCAGACTGGGTGGGACTAAAAAGTTCAATCAATCAATTCCAACTTTGCAAGATCTTTTTTTCCCATGAGAAGTTGAAATTGACTGGTTGAACCTTTTTTTTTTTTTTTGCACATGGCGGTAGAGGCCTAAAGCGAAAAGGTTTTATAAAACCCAGCTGAAGGCTTAGGACTGGGGCAACGGCACGCATGCCCACATAGAGGGCTCTGAGTGCTGCCTCTGGCACCCGTGCATAGGTTCACCACCACTGAACTAAGAAATTGGTAAAGAGGAATGATTCACCAAAGATGATAAGCAACACCTTATCTGGAAATAAGCAACACTGAATTCATGATTCTTTAAGGTAAAAATGCTTATAGACTTAGTTCTGTTCAATGGCGTGCTAGATTTAGTCTCACTCCCTTCTTCGGAGAGAGACAATCTGGAGAGCCTTCCTCATGAGGTAAAGTCCACTCATGGAGGATCCTGATTTCTCTTGGTCCATAGATAAAGTCCCTGTTGTAAAACCACAGTGGGTTTCAAAAAAGATGTTCAAACCCACAGAAGGCAGTGGTTTTCTCTTGGCTCTGTTTCAGCTACTTGTTTTCACTATTTGCATCTCCTACCTATTGATAAGGTAAAAAATGTTCTCCTTTTGTGTGAGATATTCAGCATTAATGAGACCTTTGTCCATTCAAGACAAAATCCCCCAATACTTTTGTGTTTAGGCAATGTACAATTTACATTGCAGAGAAAATCTACTTTCCATGGGTGTTACTGTGATATGGGGGGTGGGGAGCCAATGGAATTAGATCATGTAATTTATACATGATTTTCCTTTTATAAAGGCTGTCACTTCATTCCACTGAGCCCTAGCTCAGGTAATGTAATGTAATGCAATGTAATGTAATGTAATGCAATGTAATGTAAGGTAATGTAGCTAAGGTACATTAGCCTATAAGGGGATCAACTTGCACTAAAGTATGTTTCTTACTCACAAATCTATTTCTAATTGTCTAAATAGATCAGGTTAGGGAAAGTACTTTACAAAATTAGATTTTGTTTGAGATTTGATTTCCCATACCTGGAGAGAGAAGAGGATGACCAGCAACAAAGTGGATTGTCTTAGTTACAATGACAATGATACTCCAGGAGACTTGGTCATAGGAGAGTTGAAAGAAGAGATATGGGATAGATTGTCATGAGGGGAAAAAATCAATCCATATGATTGCTATGTAAGTATGTATTATGTATGACTTGATCATACATAATAATTGACTCCCATGTTTCATCCTTTTTTTTTCAGTGAATTTCAGCGACAATTTCTAATCTGCTTCCAGTCAGCTTTCTCCTATTTCTAGCTGACATGGCTTCTTACTTAAACTATTTCACTGTCAGTCAGTTGACTTCTTACTGAGTGCCACAGAGACATAAGAGCCTCAACATTCAAGTCTTATTGGCAAAAATATTAAAATGCTTTGTTTTTTCAGTCTCTCAGACCTTTTCCTTCCCAATGTGTGTGCATATTAATAAATGTAGAATATAGAAAATGTAGTAGACATATTGTACAATTCCAGTGTAGCTTACATCTAAGGAATCTAAGACAGGACTTAAAAAGCCACCACTATCTTGTCTGGAAAATGCTCTCAGGGTGATAGTCCCCTGTGGAACAGGTTAGACCTTGGTGGGCAAGAACAGTCCTTGCTATTGTAGCCTTGTAGACAATGGTTAAAATGTGTGTTACGGGGAAGACCATTGCTGCTTAAGGTGGTTTAGAAATCTTACAAATAATGAATAAATAAACTTCTGAGGTTGCTATCAATCATTCTTTCTAATCTTTTAGGATACTCTCTTAACATTTTAATTTATTACCCTCTGCTTAAGATTGGCATTTTCCTTTGTAATAGACCCATTTCTACTTTTAAAAAATAATTTCTAAATCAGAGCCGAAGATTTTTGATGGTGGACAACTAGTTAAGGGACAGTGTTGTTCATGAGTATCTCATTGGAGACTCATCCATAAAACTGTCGATCAATCCCTTTCACCCTTAATGAACAATGTTTTTTCTTAAACAAATTTTATTGGTTTTCCAGTTTTACATTAAGTATTTGGGAAGCAGCATAGTGGCTGGGTAATCAGTGGTTCGATAACGAAGTCTTTGGTGCATATCTCAGGTTACATCATCAGAAATTCCTTCTCTATTTGCCTTAATCTTTGCTATATCACATTTAGGCTAGTAGATTTCTAATTATAACAAACTTAGTTAAAACATTTATCAATATATTTTTTGCTTATACATATCCATGTCCTGTTTTGAGTTTTACTTAATTTTTAATTACAATATTCCAATTTAACCTTTAATATCCATCATGTTTGAATGTCAGGTAATCCAAATTTCCTTTATTTCACTACATAGAACTTATCATATCTAAAATATACATATTACTTACTTAAATATATTCTTGTTTCATAAACATTTTCTATTTCTCATCCTAATACATCATCACTTACTAATAGAGTAATGAACAATGGTTTTTTTCCATATAAGGAAAGAGGTATAAACATGTAAGAGAGTTTTAGATGTCACTGTCAGCATTTCTGGTAAAATTTCGTGTCGGGCAAGTGCATTATTAAAGACTTCATCTAGATTTGCTATAGTTTAGGGGAAGTGAGAGTAAAGCATACGGTATATTAGTAGTTCATATGACAACTCTTGCATTTATTGAATAAACAGAAATGGGACAAGGATCGTGTTCTTAGTTTGTGAATTGCTGGTTCATTTTAATGGGGGAATATAAAAAAGAAAGTTCTTATCAGTATTACAACATAGTTATGACTCAGATCTTCACCTAACCCAGGGGTAGGCAACCTTGGCTCTTTTATGACGCGTGGATTTTAACTCCCAGAATTCCTGAGCCAGCATAGGGAGTTGAAGTGCACGAGTCATAAAAGAGCCAAGGTTGCCTACCCCTGACCTAACCAGTTCCTCTGTAACATTGTGCTCTCAGGGGTGACATCTGTACCCACCCTTTTGGCCTCCTGAAAGGTGAAGAAACCACCCCAGCCTTTGGTCGACCAGCCTCCCCCAAAAAAGAATAGTTATAATATTCTCAAAGACTGTATTTCAGGGCTGTTGCTCACTCATCTGCCTTCTTGATAAAATATATCAAGTTGATGTCACTTTTGACTGATTCGATGGGTTCCTGGTTTACATGGACTTAACTTAACTTTCAGTAAAGCTAAAGGAAAAAAACAGAACAAAAAGTATTTTTAAGTCACTTAGGGAGATTCCAGAGCAGACTCAGAAACTGAAACAGCAGGACTACTAGTGGTTTTTGGAAATATAAATCTAAACAACAGATCTTTCAGAAAAATACTTTCATGCTTTCTGGACATGCCAACTACTTAGAAATTCCAACTAATGTTTTTAAAAAATGAATTGGCAAGAAAGTGTATAAACACCAGGCCGCAGTGGAAAAGAGAATTTCCAGAACATGAACAAAAGATCATTTGTTTTCTAAATCCCAAAGGATATAGCAATGCAGCTTCACTTTTTTGTAGTAGCTGAGTGTAATATTAAATCTAGGATCTGCAATTACTCTGAAATTGTTGAGCATTGTCCAAAATGAAGAAATTATTGGCTACTTTTCTAACAGGGAATGCATTTTGAAAGTGGATTATTGTTGCTGTTGCTCCAAATCAAACCCTAATACTAACCATATAAGAATAAACAGAATTTTCAATAAAAAGCTGGAATTTTCAATAAAAGAGCTATGGATGACAATAAAATAACAAACAACTTCTAATTGAATCAGACTTATGAGCCACCCATAATCAGCAGAGGATATCACTAAACACATTCTTCATCCAATCCATATTATACCTGATCCAGATGGATATGCAATCTTCAGTTTACATAAATTATTTTAATTTCAAAAGTTCTGGGCCATCAACACATATGCCCTGGCAGTCATCGGATACCCTGCTGGTATAGTGAACTGGTCAAAAGAGGACATGGAGGCTACCAGTGTGAAGACCCAGAAGCTCTTCAAAATGTACAGACGTTTCCACCCCAAGTCCAGCTTACATACACTGTGCACCAGCCAAAAAAGGCTACTACACTAATTAGGACCCAAGGTGCAAACTATGCAAAATGGCTTTGGAGACAGTCCAACACATAGTGGCAGGGTGTAAGATGCAGACAAGAATATCAGTAGCTGGCATTGTGCAGGAACATTTGCAGAGTGTAGGGGTTAGCTAGACTCTGTCAAGTCCCAGTGGATGATCCCACAGAAAGTCATAAAGAATAACAGAGAACAATGGAGAAATGGAGATGGCCATCATCCCCTTAGAGTCAGACATGACTGGGCAGGAGAAACCTTTGCCTATATTCCATAAAGCATAAACTCCTGGACTTTCTAATGCATGCTGCAAAATATGAGGAAATACAACCGAACATTAGGGGCAGTGCATACCTATTGTTTATTTATTTATCAAATTGGTGCGCCACCCAGCTCGCGGTGACTCTGGATGGTTCACACAAAAACAAGACAATTTCATGTAAAAATAAATTGCAAAAATAAGACAGGAACAAAGCAATAGCCTGATGCAATGATTGACATTATTGCTGCTAATGATCAACCTGAAACAATATGATCTCATAAAATGTTCTGGAAGATTACGTGAGTTGAAAGAAACAAGAGTACAGAATAAGTAACTGATCAGAACAATAAGTATCTATTTACAGTGTTTCTGAACCTTGACACATGCCTTAAAATTGTCAAGGTTGAGAAACACTGATTTAGAAGAACGTCCCTCGGTTTTGGATAAGTCCATTTTTCTATACTTATTACACCATGGAGAAAAAACTACTTTTATGTAAGATGTGACACCGCTTCTACAATGCAGTCCTTGCTACCTAGAAAGTTAAATTGGGTATTTTCAGCTGAGCCGATGCAGAAAGTAGAAGGCAATTTATTTATTTATTTTTTAACCCTAGCTCGCCAGATTCGATAGGGGAGAAGCACCACAGTGCACTCATTTGCAAGCAGCAGAATATTTTGAGTCAGCTCCGTCAAAATAAGCATCCTATTGCAAATAAACGTCTTTCTAGACAGGAGCACGAGTGAGGGCAAGACAGCCCGCGGTGGATGTGTCGCTCCTCCCGCTCCGCGAAATTGAAACGCGTGGAATGAAGGGAAAGTCTTTTAATAATTACAGAATAACAAGAGCTGGAAGCGACCTTGGAGGAGCCAACTGTGTCTGGTTGGAAAATGTATAAAAAAAAACAAAACGCGGTTGCGCTCTGAACTGGGAAGGCTGCACCTTTCCCTCCAGGGCAACTTCAGGCAGTTTGGGCAGAAAAACTTAAAAAAGAGGCACAACTGCTAAGCCTAAGAAAGGGGGGGGGACCGGCAGAGGGGCAGCGAGAGGTGTGGCTGTCGGGAAGGAAATATCGAAATCTAAATCTGTCTTCGACTGAGGGGAAGCCACCACCCACAACTCCCCAAAGGCTGCCGCCTTCCGCTCGGGGACGCCGCGCTGGCTCATTCGCAGCCGCTTCTTCTTCTGAGGAGGAGGCGAACCCGACGTTGCGGAACCGTCGGAGAAGTTGCGTTGAGGCAGCCGGGCGGGGGGAGGCTTTCGGAAGTTCGCCGAGTGAGTAAATAACGCCAGAGGCGCGCCTTTGTTTCTTTTAATTCGTTTTTTGTTTTCTTTAAAGATTAAACTTAAATTGACGAAGCAACCAACTCGGCGCAGAAAGCCGTTCCGTGTGAGTTGCGAATAAGCCTGCGTTTTTGTTTTTGTTTTGTTTAATTTTTTTTAATGTATTGCCCTCTGTGGGGGTAACTGGAATTTTAACAGGTGCAGGAAGACGAAGAAGACAGCAAGAAGACATGGTGATCATTTAGACCTGAACTGTCCTGTGATGATGTTTAAGTTATGTATGTGCTGATGATGTGAGAGGCGTCTAAGGCAAGGGTTCTCAACCTTGGCAGCTTTAAGACTTGTGGACTTCAACTCCCAGAATTCCTCAGCCAGCCTGGCTGAGGAATTCTGGGAGTTGAAGTCCACAAGTCTTAAAGCTGCCAAGGTTGAGAACCCCTGTAAGGTGACACTTGTGAAGAAAAACATGCTAGGAAAATGTCATGTGCCTTTAAATATAATATCTCAAATGTTAAAGGTGAAATGGCGATATTGTGCTTTGGGGAACATTATGAATTGTGTAGAATCACTTCTTCTCCCTTTTATGTAGGGACGGGACTTACAAAAGATTTCATTTGATTCACCCATAAGTGACGAAGTCTGATTATCGATACAGGACTTAGCCCAAAGTCATATGTGGGCATGTATGCTCATACATGCTTTACATTCGTGCAATGCAGTATATTACATGTAATGCTTTTGCTGGTAATTTTCATTTAAAGAGTGAACCAACTATGTTGACTAGACTAAGCCCCATCCTATCATTCGGTTACTATGAGTCCTCACATGTCTTGTGATGTGCAAGATGTGATGAATTCATATGCTTTTTTTTTTGCCAGAAAAAAAAAAGCAATAACTTTGCTAATAAAAATACGTCACATCTCTCTCTTTGGCTGCTGTTCTAATGTTTATGTTTGCATTGGCACAGTGTTTTTTCCCTGGCTTCACTCATCGCTTAGCAGAGTTAGACTTAATCCTGTTATAAATAGTTTAGACTTTATTCTCAGTCTCTGAAAGAACATATTAGTTTCAGTTTCTTTTGGTTTCCTGTCCCTGTGATTTGTCTGCATTGCTGAGGAATAGGCAGAGAGAAAGTAAATCTGGATATTCTCCTAATGAATAGGAGTTGTGTGGCTATGAAACACTGGTGGAAATAGAATTATGAAAATAAAATAATTCTTTATTGCTAATTATTATTATTTATTATTATTATTTATTAAATTTCTATGCCGCCCTATTCCGGGAACACAGCATAAATAGAAATCCAATATAAAAAACTACATAATACATATATAAAAAATACATATATAAAAAAGAGAACCCCTAAATTAAGAAACCATTCATTCAGCAAACGTACACACAAACATACACTGGCTAGGGGCAAGATGTCAACCGCCCCAGGCCTGTCGGCAGAGATGTGTCTTAAGGAGTTTACGAAAGGCGGAGAGGGTGGGGGCGATACGGATCTCCGGGGGGAGTTGATTCCAGAGGGCCGGGGCCGCAACAGAGAAGGCCCTTCCCCTAGGCCCCGCCAGGCGACACTGTCTGGCTGACGGGACCTGGAGAAGGCCGACTCTGTGGGCCCTAACCGGCCGCTGGGTTTCGTGAGGCAGCAGGCGGTCCCGTAAGTAAGTAATATAACATGGTCATGTTCTTGTCTATACACATTGTGTATAACTGCTATAGACATCTACCTGCTAGTGATAGATCTGTTGGTTCTTGGAGTACAGGTAGTACTGAACTTATGACAAGTTATGAGCCCAAAATTTATGTTGCTAAATGAAACTTTGGCTAAACGAGTTTTGCCACATTTTACAACTTTTCTTGCCACAGTTGTTAAGTGAATCATTGCAGTTAAGTT
Source organism: Bothrops alternatus (assembly GCA_034064705.1). Taxonomy (NCBI): domain Eukaryota; kingdom Metazoa; phylum Chordata; class Lepidosauria; order Squamata; family Viperidae; genus Bothrops; species Bothrops alternatus. The sequence goes on from JARGCV010000085.1 coordinate 3,692,799, forward strand.
AGTAACATGGTTAAGTGAACCTGAGTTCCCCATTGAATTTGCTTGTCAGAAGGTCACAAAAGCTGATCACGTGACTCCTCAGGACACTGCAACCATCACAAACATGAACCAGTTACCAAGCATCTGAATTTTGATCATGTGACCATGGGGATGCTGCAGTGGTTGTGTGAAAACCGGTCATAAGTCACTTTTTTCACTGCCATGTGACTTTGAATGGTCACTAAATAAATTGTTCTTCAAGGTCCACTGTACATTGGCAACAAGTTGAATCTATAGTCTTGGATGCAATGAGAAGTTGTGTTATCTGAAGTCTCTGGTTCATTCAACCTAGTATTCTCAACACTGATTGGCAGTGGTTCATCCAGAATTGCAGCTGGAGCATCCTCAGCCATGGCTGGCTCAGGAATTCTGGGAGTTGAAGTCCACGAGTCATAAAAGAGCCAAGGTTGCCTACCCCTGCCATAGAGCTACAGCCCCACTGGGTCTATCTATTTCAAGGTCCATTTTTCCTTTAATCTATTGGACATCAGAGATATGATTGGCTGGGTGGGGAAATTCTCTGGAAAGGGAAAGGAATCTGTAGGCAGGAGACCATTTCAGAATTCTTTACTTGTGTTCTTTGGTGTCTAAACTTAAAGCAGATGTAGAACATGTAATCCTATGTAGTCTGCCCCAATTTGTCACAAATAAGAGATAATCATGTTGCCTGTGCATGCTTACTCCTACAAGAAATGAATGGGTAAAATGCACTATAGTTTGTCTTTGCAATGGGTATTAATCACTGAGAAACTGTGATAGCATTCCTAGAATATTCAAGGGAATCTAAAGAAGCAGAAGAAAGTGGCCTAGCCTATAATCAAGTAATCTAAATAAATAATGTAATCATGAAAGTGGTGAATTAAAATGGAGAAAAAAATAAATATTTTTAGGATGAGCTCATTATAAAGATTGCAATCACATCATTTTAGGTCAGTGATGGCGAACCTTTTAGAGACCGAGTGCCCAAACTGCAACCCAAAACCCACTTATGCATCATCGGGTGCTGGGTAGGTGTGGCCCATTGGGTGGGCGTGGCTGCGGTGGTAACGGCAGAATGGGTGGGACTAAAAAGTTCAATCAATCAATTCCAACTTTGCAAGAACTTTTTTTTCCCCGCGAGAAATTGAAATTGACTGATTGATTGAACCTTTTTTTTTTGTACATGGCAGTGGAGGCCTAAAGCGAAAAGGTTTTATAAAACCCAGCTGAAGGCCTAGGACTGGGGTGACGGCATGTGTGCCCACAGAGAGGGCTCTGAGTGCCACCTCTGGCACCCATGCCATAGGTTCGCCACCACTGTTTTGGGTCCTCCCCATTCTGTAATTTATTATAATCTGTAATTTCACTCTTCCACTGCAGTCACACTGCTCATTATTTTGTATTTTAATTTGCTTGAAATCTGTGCACATTAGTTATGACAAGAATGATAATCTGTTTCTTCTTTGATACAAAGGTCAAATTGACCTGAATGTATTAGTTTTCCCAATTGTTTCCTTTCTCAGGACAGAACTAAATGTGAATAACAGTAACAGATTTGGAAAATAAACTCTATGTGCTTTTTTCAAACATTTTGTGGAATAGTTTTATTTAACTCTGGCTAGCCATGGCATAGATATTGTTTGAAAAGTTACCAAGGTGAATATACCAAGTATGCATTTTTAAGATCAGTTATATTAGTTATTTATTAAAACATTTCCTACAGGTGGTCTTTTGTTACAGATGTCTAGATAATTATTATTATTATTATTATTAATAATAATAATGATGATGATAATAATGATAATAATGATAATAATGATGATGATGATAAAGTTGGAAGGGACCTTGGAGGTCATCTAGTCCAACCCCCTGCTCAGGCAGGAAACCCTATACCATTTTGGACAAATGGCTGTCCAGTTTCTTCTTAAAAACTTCCAGTGTTGGTGCATTCACCACTTCTGGTTAATTGTTCTAACTTTCAGGAAGTTTCTCCTTAGTTCTAGGTTGCTTCTGTCCTTGGTTAGCCTCCAGTCTTCTAATCATCTTTGTTGCTCTTCTCTGTACTCTGTACTCTTTCTAGAGTCTCAACATCTTTTTTACATCGTGGTGACCAAAACTGGATGCAGTATTCCAAGTGTGGCCTTACCAAGGCATTGTAAAGTAGTATTAACACTTCACATGATCTTGATTCTATCTCTCTATTAATGCAGCCTAGCACACTGCTAGCTCATATTTAGGTGATTGTCCACTAGGACTCCGAGGTCCCTCTCACAGTTACTACTATTGAGCAAGGTATCCCCTATATTATACCTGTGCATTTGGTTTTTCTTGCCTAAATGTAGAACCTTGCTTTTTTCACAATTGAATTTCATTTTGTTAGATAGCACCCAGTGTTCAAGTCTGTCAAGATCCTTCTGTATCCTAAGCCTGTCTTCTGGAGTGTTGGCTGTTCCTGCCAGCTTGGTGTCGTCTGCAAATTTGATGAGTTCCCCATCTATCCCCTCATCCAAATCATTGATGAAGATGTTGAAGAGCACTAGGCCCAGAATAGAGCCCTGGGGCACCCCACTACTCACTTCCCTCCATGTAGATGCGGTTCCATTGAGGACCACACGCTGAGTACGGCCAGTCAGCCAGCCAGATGAATACAACAAATATCTATGATATATTCAGACTTGGGTTTGCACTTGTTCTTCTGTACTGATAAGCAGAAGTTTATGTGTTTAATTTACCAAGAGCTGATTCAGCATGATCAGTGGTAAGGGATTCTGACAGTTACAATTTAACAACTTTTATAGGGCTATGAATTCCACAATCTTGCTAATATCCACTCATTTGTGACTGCATCCCATTGAATTTGTGGGAATGACTTCTTTTTAAAACTATTGTATCATGCCTCTACATTGAAATATATAGGTTCACATAGCAAATCTGTAATCTAGACATTAGGGAGTGCCAAATACACTAAAACCTGTAATTTCCAAGTTGCTAGAAAAAGTTCTAGCTATTCTCAAAATGCTGTTGCAATGTGCCTGTTCATAATATAAATCTCCTGGATTATTTAGCTAAAACATCTGAAATAAATAAGCAACTTGATTTAAAATGGGTATGGCAAAACAACCAGGCAACTAACCGTGTGGCCTTCCCTTTTATTCAGCCAAGGGAGAATCATGGGATTGTAGTTAAATAAATGGAATGCCTCATGAGAGTAACCCCATGAATGTGCTAAGGTATTATCAGCCAAATACTTGGGAACATATCTATGACAGATCTCACAGCAGTTGTAAAAAAGAATAAAGGAATAATTCCAAGAAGAGAAGGAACATAGTGAGCATCAGAGTCGGCCTTCTCCAGGTCCCGTCAGCCAGACAGTGTCGCCTGGCGGGGCCTAGGGGAAGAGCCTTCTCTGTTGCGGCCCCGGCCCTCTGGAACCAACTTCCCCCGGAGATCTGTGTCGCCCCCACCCTCTCCGCCTTTCGTAAATTGCTTAAAACACACTTTTGCCGGCAGGCCTGGGGCAGGTAACACCTTGCCCCTAGCCAGTGTATGTTTGTGGAATGATTGGTTTCTTTTTTAATTTAAGGGTTTTTATATTTATGTATATAATGTAATTTCTATCATGTTGTGAGCCGCCCTGAGTTCTCCGGAATAGGGCGGCATAGAAATTAAATTAATAAAATAAATAAATAAATATAACAAGTTCTGATTAAATGTACTTTTTCTCTGATTTTTCTACTTCTAGGTCAATTGGTTTATGGCATGCAGAGGAGACATCCTTCGTAAAAGGTTCAGATATAAAAGTATTAAAAAGAAAATGTAAATTTGATATGTCAATCTTTGTCCACAACTGATCTGGATAAAGACCATCAGGATCAAGGAAACTAATCAGGTGCAACAAAATTCCTTTCTTGGGTTCCTTTTGTCCTTTTGCTATGTTTTTTTTTTTATTTTCTCATGTGCTCCAGTGTTTAAAGCCAGATATGTAAACTCTGGTTTTCAAGGGATTGGGATTAGGAACCAAAAAAAGAAAGTAGCTCTTAGTATAGTTCCTGAAGCTTTGGATTCTCAGATATGGATTTATCTCTGATTTGAACTGAATAACATAAATGTGCCCATGTTGAATCCACAGCTTTCATAATGGGATATAAACTATATTTTATATATATTTGAGTATAAATTATATTTTGTGGTCAGTATATAGTCTATCTCAGTGGTTTTCAGCCTTTTCTTCACCATGGACCCGGCTTTAGAAATCTTTTGTGGCCATGTACCATGGTCAGGAACCACCAAGACTTAAGATTTAACATATTAGCATACTAACATGCATCAAGCTTTTTTGGACCCCCTGTGATGACATTGCAGCCCCCTGGGGGGCATATATCACAGGTAGAGAACCACTTGTCTAGCTGAATGCATAAGAAATAATGTCCAACTGTCATTAAAGCTGCTTCTAGCTCTCTGTGTGATATTTGCAAATATTGACTGCTTTTTAATTTTTTAACCAAATTACTTAAAATTACCAAATGTATTATGTATTATAACATTCTAATCACACTGAATTTTGTTTAATCTTTTAGATAATCATGATTTTTACAATTTGGAGTCTTTGTTTTATCTCGAGTGCTGGAGCTAAAAGTCTTTCTGCTGAAAAGATCATTCCGTTTTGTGATGTTGCTCATTGCAATTTTCACGGGAAGAGTCTGCACACAATTCCACTGGGTCTGTCAAATGCTGTTTTGGGACTGGACCTGACCTCTAATAGCATTGTGCATATTGGAGATGCTGACCTAAAGTTTGCAGTCAATCTTAGAACACTTTTGCTTCAATCTAATTCAATTCAGACAATTGACAACCATGCCTTTGATTTCCTTGGAAAGCTGGAGCATTTGGATTTATCATGGAATAACCTGGCCTACTTGTCACCCTCTTGGTTCAGAAATCTTTCTTCTTTACAGAAGTTAAACATAAAGGGGAATTCCTACTTGAAACTCGGCAAATTTCCATTATTTTCTGGCTTACAAAAGCTAAGATATCTATACTTGGGAAACGATAAATTCTCTACTTTACAGACAAAAGATTTTGAAGGAATTTCAATTCTTGAAGACCTGGAAATTGAAGGACAGAGTCTTCAACAATATTCACCAGGAGCGCTACAATCTCTTGAGCGCATAAATCACATTATTTTGAATGTAACTGTCAACTCCGCATTGCGTCAGATTTTAAATGATGTTAAAAATTCTGTGGTGTTTCTTGAACTGAGAAATATACACTGTAACCTTTCATCCCTTATCGGTTATTTCAGAGAGATTCCAATGATTGCTCAAAAGCTTGGATTTAGAGATAGTGAATTTTTAGAAAATGAAGCTTTTCCCTTAATGGAAGCATTATCTGATATGAGCCAGCTACAAGAGTTAGAAATTATAGATAGCACTTTAAAAGGCACTGGGCAATTCTATGCTAGTCGGCGTATTTCCAGAAATGGAATTATAATAACAATTCGGAATTTAAAAATAGATTTATTTTACTTATTTTCAGATCTTTCATCCATGTGGTATCTTGTAGACAATATTACCAAACTGACCATTGAAAATACAAAAGTTTTTCTAGTGCCTTGCGATTTGGCAGAAAGATTCCATTCATTACGGTATCTTGATTTCAATACAAATTTGTTACAGGATTGGTCTTTGGAGCATTCATTGTGTCCAGGCAGTTGGCCTAAACTGCAGACTCTCAATGTTAGTCAGAATTCTTTGACCCGTATTGATAGAACAGCTAGAAATGTGGCTCATTTAGTCAGTCTCACTAACCTAGATATCAGTCAGAATAACTTGGAACAAATGCCAGAATCGTGTCTTTGGCCAAGAAGCTTGAAATATTTAAACATCTCTGGCTGTAAAATAGAGAAACTGACAGGTTGCATCCCTGACTCTTTAGAAATTCTGGATGCAAGCAACAATTTCCTCTATGATTTTAAGGTGAGCCTGCCTCAACTTCAGGAACTTTACCTTAAAAATAATAGATTACAAGTTCTGCCAGATGCTGCCTTCATCCCTCATGTAAATTTTTTGACTATTAGAGAAAACAGTGTGTTCATGTTCTCTGAGCAGGAACTGGAGACGTTTATAGAACTGAAGATGCTGGATGCCCGTTATAACAGCTTTCAATGCAAGTGTGAATTTATTTCCTTTGTACAGTCTTATCCAAGAAGAGAGAATATCTTTATTGGTTGGCCTGAAAATTACATCTGTGATTCTCCAAATTATGTAAAAGGGGAGCAAATCGGAGTTGCCCAGCTACAACTGACTGACTGTCATTTCACTTCTTTTGTGTCCATCCTTTGTATTCTGATCATCCTGATCACCTTGGTGGCAGCCTTTCTTTGCTACAAGTTTCATGTCATCTGGTATTTGCGCATGACCTTAGCCTGGCTTAAAGCAAAACGCAAGCCTCAAAGGACCCATGACCAGGCAGTCTGCTATGATGCGTTCATTTCCTACAGTGAACAAGACTCTGAATGGGTGGAAAATGTTATGGTCCAGATGTTGGAGCAAGCAAACCCTCCCTTTAAACTCTGTCTTCATAAGAGAGATTTTATGCCTGGCAAATGGATTGTAGACAATATTATTGACTCCATTGAGAAGAGCTCTAAAACCCTTTTTGTGCTTTCGGAGAATTTTGTACGGAGTGAGTGGTGCAAGTATGAATTAGATTTTTCTCACTTTCGTTTTTTTGATGAGAATAATGACACAGCCATTTTGGTCCTCCTGGAACCTATTCCAACAAAAACAATTCCGGAAAGGTTTTGCAAACTCCGAAAATTAATGAATACCAAAACTTACCTTGAATGGCCAAGTGATAAAGATCAACAACAGTTATTTTGGTTTAATTTGAAAATGGCAATAAAAGCCTAACTGAGAAGTTGGTATAATAGGCCATTTCCATTCATTTTAGCAGCACCTCTGGTGTGAATAATTTGTTATGGTTCAGGATATTCAGTCAGGCCAATCCATTAGCAGGAAGCAAGTAGGCTTCCAGAAGTTTGATTCCTTGAACCCCAGACATTTCCTTCATCATGTAGTTTGACTGCTCTTCTCTCAGCAGAAATATCCGGAACATGCAACACTAGCTCTGTCCAAATTTTGCACATGTATCTCAACTCTTCAGATATTTATGAGAAAGGAGAAATCAGCAGGGGAGTGTGGAGCAGCTAATGTGCTGGAAGATACAGTTCTAGCAGAGTCTTGAGAACCAATTGAGAAAGATTGAAAGAATTGAATGATAACATTTATGGATTGCATTAAGCCACTTTTTGCTTAACTATGCCATATTTAACAAGATTTTATCTGAATTCATGCATTATGCTAAGCTGTAAATCTTGATTTATAAATCACAGGGGCCACATAGCACAGTAAGCCAAACTCAAAGAAACTGCATGATGTTTAGTGTGATGTGTCCACTGAGTTAACTTAGGTGTGCCAAGCAAATGAGGCCAGCAGGGGAACCAACACAGATAGTTCTCAGTCATAATTAATTATAAAAAATAGCATCTGTTACATTCAGTGTTGAACAAGAGCATATACCAGTGATGGCGAACCTTTTAGAGACCGAGTGCCCAAACTGCAACCCAAAACCAACTTATGCATCGTCGGGTGGGCATGGCCAATTGGGTGGGCGTGGCCTATTGGGTTAGAGTGGCCCATTGGGTGGGTGTGTGGCTGCAGTGGTAACGGCAGGCTGGGTGGGACTAAAAAGTTCAATCAATCAATTCCAACTTTGCAAGATCTTTTTTTTTCCCCCGTGAAAAGTTGAAATTGACTGATTGATTGATTGAACCTTTTTTTTGTTGTTGTAGACGTGGTGGAGACCTAAAGCAAAAAGGTTTTATAAAACCCAGCTGAAGGCCTAGGACTGGGGCAACAGCGTGCGTGCCCACAAAGAGGGCTCTGAGTGCTGCCTCTGGCACCCGTGCCATAGGTTTGCCACCACTGGCATATACTATATGATCGTTTTTTGTTTAAATATTAAACAATAAGTATAAATATACTGTAACTTAAGTCCTTTTAGAGCTTTTCTATTTTTTTTATTTTTTTAAAAAATTTGGTGGTTGCTAAGAGCAAACAACCACTTGCTGTCACATAATCAATCAGTCAATTGCTAGATAGCATTTTATTGGTTTTTATTATCTTTTGAAAGCTCCCTGGAGCCATTAGAGATAGGCAGCATAAATATCAGTTAAATACATAAAGCAAATAAGCTGTTTAGTTGAACGTATTCTGAGATGATCCATAAGCTGGGACTTCATGGCGTCTTCACTATTTGAGAAAATGTTCAACACATTTGCATTAAGCTTCATTTATTTTTTGAAGGGCAAAAAGGCACTTCCTGGAGTTATTTTAGTTTATTGATTGTATCATATGAAAAATGTATTTTCTGATAAAATTTTGTACTTAACTGGTTTAAATAAATATTTGGTACTTCTATATTCTAGCTATTCCTTTGGATCATCAAGAGATAGGATCCATAACACTGTTAAGCTAAAACACAGAATTGTATCTAGTTTCCATTGGAGTCAGCCATTCAGTGCTTTCTATAGCCAACTTCTGCAGAAATAAAAATCTTTTTAAAATGACTTCTGTGGGAGTTAATTAAACTAAAATTAAATATGCCTTCTGATGTTGTCCATTTATGGTAATTGTGTCTTAGAAGTGTGCAAACTCTCTTGATTTCAATAGGAGTTGAGTGCATTTAATTCCATAGAATTGTGCCCATAGTTAATTCTGACAAGGGCAAAACATTTTGGTAATGCTAAGAATCCTATAGAAAAGCTGACAAAACATTTATTTCAATGCAGGATATTTTCAACATCTATTTATTGAATTGTGATTGTCAACGTTTTTAATCTTTGGTGGTCTGACCATCACTACCCAAACCCTTGCAGAGAAAGGGGAAAAAAATTAAAACTGCTTAGGATTACCTGCAACCTGGCATGTAGATTTCAAAAGAAATAACTATAAAGGAAGCCACAGAAAGGCGGAGGGTTCTTGATTTGGCAGGAGATGCTGCTGGAGTGAGAGGCGACTGGATGAGGCATGGATTAGAAGAGGCACGGCTGGGAAAGACAGAAGACAGTCAATCCATGGCCAGGGAGAAGAACTAGAAAGGTGCCTTAGGCAGCTAAGGCCAAAGAACAACCTGTAGAAAAGAATAGCACGCACACCCTGCCCCCCCAAAAGCCAACAACGGCAATTCAAGTCCAGACAGTAGTGGGTCAAACTCCTTGTCATTTAGATGTTAAGAACATAAGAACATAAGAAGAGCCATGCTGAATCAGGCCAAAGCCCATCGAGTCCAGCATTCTGTGTCACACAGTGGCCCACCAATTGTACATGGGGATCTTGAGCAGAAAGAGAAGGCAAAATCCTCCCCTTCCCTTGACCCCCAACAAATGGTACTCAAGGGAATCCTGCCTGCCTCAACCAACATAGAGGCGGCACATGGACATCCGTTTTAATAACCACCGATACACTTTGCATCCATGAATCTATCTAGCCCTGCCTTGAAGCTGTCAAGGCTGACAGCTGTCACAACCTCTTCTGGAAGTGAATTCCATAAACCAACGACCCTCTGGGTGAAGAAATATTTCCCTTTATTTGTCCTCACTTTCTTAGCTATGAGCTTCAGGGAGTGCCCCCTTTTCCTGGTATTGTGTGATAGAGAAAAGAATTTTTCTCTATCCACCTTTTCTATCCCATGCATGATTTTATACACTTCGATCAAGTCACCCCTTAAACGCCGTCTTTCAAGGCTGAAGAGACCAAGGCGTTGCAATCTGGTTTCATAAGGGAGGCGCTCCATTTCCTTGATCATTCTTGTTGCCCTTTTTTGCACCCTTTCCAGTTCCATTATATCCTTGAGGTGCGGTGACCAGAACTGTACACAGTACTCCAAGTGTGGTCTCACCATCGATTTGTACAGAGGCAATACAACACTTGCTGACTTATTTTCGATTCCCTTCCTAATCATGCTAATCATGTTGGAGATCTTAGCAAAAGAACATTGAGAGGAGAGACTGTTAACACACCTAGGCCTGTAGATAAGTAAGTGTGGGAGGAGAAAAAAAAATTAACAGAAAAGCTTTTTTACACTGTTGGCTGGGGATGCTAGAAATAGAAAGCTGCATATCTTAATGTTGACCAGTTGAGAAACACTGCTATAATGAAAGTAATAAGAAATGTAAGTCATTTAAATTAAATTCTACATATTAAGTTATATTTATGCTTGGTCACTATACACACACACGTATCATAAAGTCTTGTAAATATACTGTGTACTTCAGGTGGTTCTTAAAACGGTTCATTTAGTGACCAAAGTTACAACAGCACTGAAAAAAGCTACTTACGACCATTTTTCACACGCCCGTTGCCGCATCCCCATGATCATGTGATTAAAATTCAGACATTTGGAAACTGATTCATATTTATGACTGCATATCCTGGGGTCGTGTGATCCCCTTTTACGACCTCTGACAAAATCAATGGGGCTGTCAGATTCACTTAACAACCATGTTACTAACTTAACAACTGCAGTGATTCACTTAACAACTGTGACAAGAAAGGTCATAAAATGGGCCAAAACTCATTTAACAAATGTCTCAATTAGTAACAGAAATTATTGTAAGTGGAGGGCTACCTGTACATTTGCACTGTAATAAACCACTGTCTTCAGTCTGTGCTGAGGTGTGTCTGGCTTCATTCACGTACATGCTCACCATCTTGACAATACTTAAAAGATTCCAAGGAGGTTTATTGGTTTTAATAAGCTCTATAGCAACAGTTTTAATAACTTCTTTGTTGCATGTAAAATAGACAGAAAACTTTTTCCCTTAAGTATAAATCCTAGTTGGGCCTACTTTAAATAGCAAAAAAAGATTGGACAAGTTCTTTGTTTATATTTAAAGGTCATTTGTTCAAAACAAAAGTGTTAGTTTGAATTAGTGTTATAACCTATTAAGGCCACCTGCAGCTTTTATTGGGAAGCCTAATGTATAGATTATTGCTATATTCTACTTTTATTCTTTCATTGCTTTTAATCTGCCTGAAAGAAAATAGCAGGGTGATACACATTTGTATAACTAATGCTAATCAGTGCATCTTTATGAGAAAAACACAAAGTATAAATTTTACATCTGCTATAACAATAAAAGCAACAATTTATAGCTACAAAGTATCTTGTAGATATATTTTTTTGTCTTGTAATTAATTCAATAATCATTTTCACTGCATTTACAAACCTATATAAAAGTTGCTTTTGTAAATGCGTTGCAAACTATTTTTATAGTAGCTATACCATTGCACTTTAATCAAGTTCATTCTCCAAGCTTGTGGGTTAGTTTCTGAACAGGCTAGATAACTTCTTCAGAGAATTACCAGGGAGAAAGTGTGAGATGTTCGACAATGAGTTTGCTGAGAACGAAGAAAAGGACCTCAATAGCAATAGCACTTAGACTTATATACCACTTCATCATGCTTTCTGAACAGTTTACAGAGTCAGCCTATGGTCCCCAACAATCTGGATTCTCATTTTACTGACTTCGGAAGGATGGAAGGCTGAGTCAAACTTTGAGCCAGTGAGGATTGAACCACTGCCATCAGCAGAATTAGTCTGCAATACTGCATTCTAACCACTGCACCACCACGGCTCTAAAACAAGATCAGATTGTCTATGAAAAGAGCACATAACAAAACCTGGTCAGAAGCAAGCAACTAATGCTACGCTATTTACATTCATAAAGAAGAATCTAATTGCATACATCATTGACGGCTGTAAGCCTGCTGTTAAATATTCAGTAATGAAAGTGATGTTAAGTGTTTCAGTATTATACAATGCTCCCGAGTGTTTTCTGAGGAGATTTGGTAATTAGATCTGAAGAAAAATCAGTGGTTTTTCCAAAATATACATTTTTGGTGAAGTGTAGCTGAATATGGTAGCCTCAAATAGTACAACATTTTTATAACATGCCTCCATCCGCGTTCAATTTTTTCCCTAGAAAGATAAAGTTTGGAAAGTCTTTACGTGGAATCTGCCTGTATATCACTCGTGTGGTTTTATTTATGGCCAGTGAATAATTTCATTTCTTCTTACCATTCACCTCCCCCTTTTTAAATCTTCCTCTCCTTACTTCTTTCTCAGAACTATGCTCCATGCCATGAGAGCTGTGATCCATGAATGCTTATGATATAAGAAATTTTTTTAAAGAAGGCTGCCTTCCTGAAAGTTTATCTTTTTTAAAATTTTAAATAACAATTCATGTTCCTGTTTATAGACCACCCAAAGACATTTTCTTTCCTGAACAAAGAATACTGTGGTCATCATCTTCATTTCAAAAAATTAAAACATCAACTGGACTCACAACTGAACTTCTTATAAAGGACAATGGTCTGGGACAAGAAGCAAGAATGGGCAAGCCATAGGGCAGGGGTAGGCAACCTTGGCTCTTTTATGACGCGTGGACTTCAACTCCCAGAATTTCTCAGCCAGCTATGCTGAGGAGAAAGGGAGAGATTTCCAAGCTGAGCCATGCTGGCTCAGGAATTCTGGGAGTTGAAGTCCACGAGTCATAAAAGAGCCAAGGTTGCCTACCCTTGCCATAGGGGATGTGAGGTCACAGCTTCCATTGGAGACTCCCAAAGCGCCCTTAAATTATAGGATTTGAAAACCATCAGCAACATTATCAATCTTTAGAATCATGATTAGCTTCTTAAGCACTTATAAACCGAGGAGCTCTAAACTGGTTGAATGTCAATTTCAGTTGTGTGCATAGGGATGTAGACAAGATACACTGAATTTGCTGTCCCTAAACTTTAATAATGAGATAACTAACATTAACTGAAAAGCTAAGATAGAAACTGGAAAAAGTCTTAAAATAATATTATGCAGACTTCCTCTATTAATATGAATTTTGACTCCTGGAATCCTGACAATAGATGGAAACTTTTGAGAGCCAAAACCTGGGAGTCACAGAGCTTCCAGGTCAGGAAGAGCAGGTGGAGTAGCTCTGAGTTGGTAACAAAAAAACAGAGGGGAAGGAGCAGGGCCACTGGGATTGCAGTAGAACAAAAATCACTAGAAAGGATGTTTAGTTTATGGCGTTACCCATTTTCATAATTGAGACAACTGTTATCCTTGCTCACTAACTTTAAATGGAAGATACGGTTTGCTGGATTTCAATTCCAATGGTTTGGAAGTATATAACTCTAATAAGCTAACAATTTATACCAGAATGTGAAACAAGTAGTTTCGATTCTTTCATTCTATTTTAGTGAAATTGGCTGATGCAGTTCTTTTAACTTTAGCACTTTGACTACCCCCTACTGGATCATTTGTGAGATACAAATGGCATCTTAAAAATGAATTCGTTTTATTACAAGATAACACTTTTATCAAAGTCTAGACTCTTGAAAATCAACACATTTGTTAGTCTCTAAAACAATGTTTCTCAACCTTGGAACGAAGATGTGTGCTATCAACTCCCAATTTCTCAGCATCCACAGCTCTTCATGATGTTAAGATTGAGATACACTGTTCTAAATACCTGCTGGCTGGGCAGATCTGGGAGTTGAAATCCACATATCTTCACATTGTTAAGGTCAAGAAATAGTGCTCTTAAGGATCACAAGACTCTTTGCCTTGCCCCCTACAACAAAGAGCACTGTTCTCCCCTTTGAATATCTATGAGATGCTAATAGGCAGCATAGCTGCTATATAGATAGAAAATATTGTTGGATTACTTGTGTTTTACTATGACTCTTTTAACATTAAAAAAAAACATTCCTGTTGCTTACTAAAAAAAAAACAGGAATAGGGATTTTACTTCAGTTGTGCATACTGCCCACCACGTGCTTTCTGCATGGTCCCAGAGATGTACTAGAGAGGGCTAATGGGTAAATGTTTAAATATTTGTACTGGGAAAACTTTCAAGGGATATTTCATGCCAACGTTCTTATGGAGAGCTGGGATTTCCTGCACTACAGCCCTGGAATCCATCAAGGAATATGATTTGAGTATCTATCTTTCATTGCTTATAGAAAGGAGCAGACGTTGCTTTGCTTTTCTAAGAGTTGGAATCCTGAATAAAAATCTTTGTAGACTGTATTCTTTGGGTCAAAGGGTCACAGTGTTTAATACCTGTACTTTGGTAGCAGGAACAAGGGCAGTATTGGATATATTGTCGCCTGGCGGGGCCTAGGGGAAGAGCCTTCTCTGTTGCGGCCCCGGCCCTCTGGAACCAACTTCCCCCGGAGATCCGTGTCGCCCCCACCCTCTCCGCCTTTCGTAAACTGCTTAAAACATACCTTTGCCGGCAGGCTTGGGGCAGCTAACATCTTGCCCCTAGCCAGTGTATGTTTGTGTATATGTTTGTGGAATGATTGTTTTTTTTTTCTTTTTAACTTAGGGGTTTTTATATTTATGTATTTTACTGTGACTTCTATTATGTTGTGAGCCGCCCTGAGTTCTCCGGAATAGGGCGGCATAGAAGTCAAATTAAATAATAATAATAATAATAATAATAATAATAATAATAATAATAATAATAATAATAAATAATAATAATAATAATAATATAAGGATCCATATACTCTACACAGGAACACACTTAAATGAGTAACATGCAAAAACACCGATCACTGACATTGTGTGAAAGATATTTGATTCTTTTTTTCTAAAATTTAATGAAGAGTCCACTGCAAAGTAGATGATATACTACCATAAGAAAGAAAAATATGCAGTTGTTCATCACAAGAAAAAGGTTGAAATGAAAATAATAGGGTGCAAATGTAAAAAAAAACCTGCTGAAAGCATTTTAAACTAAGTTCTTCCCATCAGTACTCTTGAAGAATAAATTTTATGTTTTCTTCTTCAAATTGTTGCAACAGAATTAGGATGGGACAACCAGAATACTGATTCTCTGGCACATAACAGTCTCAATAAACAGTTACTAAGGAAGTGTGTATGAAAAATCTCCCCTGAAATGGTTGTAATTTTCCATGCCGACATATAAAACCTGGCAAATTAAAAGGAAAAAAATCCTGGAAGAAAGCATCAGTAAACTGCTTCCATATTGCTTACAAGAGAACTCCATGGACCAGCTACCAGAAATCATGTACTCCAAAAACATAAACACATTTTTAAAAATAAAAATGACACTTTACACTTAACTATGAAAAATCTGGAATGCCAAGTTTACTTCTGTATGTCAGACTAACCAAAGAATAGATGTGAAAAATTGTGTAGTGAGAATTCTCTTGCCTTTCCAAGTTTGACA
The DNA here is from genome assembly GCA_034064705.1 of Bothrops alternatus. Classification (NCBI taxonomy): domain Eukaryota; kingdom Metazoa; phylum Chordata; class Lepidosauria; order Squamata; family Viperidae; genus Bothrops; species Bothrops alternatus. Next base: position 3,708,139 of record JARGCV010000085.1, read on the forward strand.
GAATCCATTACAACTCTGAGTCCAATCCAGCATTTGGGGCTTCCTCACTCAGAAGATCTTACCTTCTTTAATAGTCTTATGCTCAAGTAATTCTAATTTTTAATGCAGTATCCAGTGTTATAGGAATTAAAATTCATATTTGGGTGAAATATGCTATTAGATGATGCAGGATTTTATTGAAACACAATCATTGTTTAAAGTATAGCATAATAATTTAGAATACATCATAAATTTACTGGTAGTTAACTAGTAATAAACTATATGTATTTTGTGAATGACTGTTTAAAAGCCTGGTTAAGTTCTGCTCTGGAGATTACCTGTTTTTCACACATACAGTATACTTAATAGATCTGACTTTCTAAGATGATCCAAGATGTCAGTTGAATGTACAATATATACAATAACATTTCAACTAGTGCAGCAGTGTAACTAACTTAAGAGGCAGTGAATTTCTCATATGTCTTTTATTACAAAGACGACAAAAAAGATACAATAAAAATGGATCCTATGGATTTCAGAACAGTTTTCACAAAACCTAAAGACAAAAACACGACAAAGTATAAACTGTGATGTAAAGTTTATGTACAGGAATATAAGGTTTATCTGGAATATTTACAAGGTTTGTTAAAGTAATATTTTACAACTCTTTTTTCAAATAACCACTACTTTACAGTTAGGCTACAGAAACTAATTTGTGAAGCACAAAACAGAGTACTTCAATTTAGCAATAGCACTTAAGAATTATATGCCGCTTTACAATGCTTTACAGCCTTCTATAAGCGGTTTACAGAGTCAGTATATTACCCCCAACAATCTGGGTCCCCATTTAGCAACCTCGGAAGGATGGAAGACTGAGTCAATCTTGAGCTGGTGAGAATCAAACTGCTGGCAGTCGGCAGAATTAGCTGCAATACTGCATTCTAATCACTGCGCCACCACAGCTCTACTAATTTAAAACAATTAGTACTAAGCTTTCTATAAAATATTATGTGCAAATGAGTAATATGTATTTATGGATGTAGTTCTTGCACAAGTAGCACATGCGCATGGATAATTTCTCTATAATGAATAAAACTAGATAGCACATTCCCGGTTAGATAAAATTAGGCCTAATATTCAAAGGTAAAACAAGTTATTGTAAGAGCTATAGTCTATAGCAAGCTTCCAATGCAACTATGTATGTTGACAGACGCCAGTCCCATAAAGTGCAGTCACTTCTCCACAAGAAGTGTGCATGAGATTTCAGCCTAATGCACACCAAGCTCATGGGCTTTAGAGGCCTTAAACACATATAATTCGGCAGAGGATTTGAGGAAAGAAATTCTCAAGGTATTCTTGAGCTGTTTTTGCCTGTCTTTGAGTCATAATTTCTGTAAGAGTAAACTGTATACAATAAAGTTTGTCTTTTAAATGCCAAGTAGCAAAATAATTCCCACTTAGTAAAAACTTGGACATTGTTATCTGCCACATTGTGATTCCCACATTTGTTTTAACTTGAACAAAACCAAACTTAACAAGTTGATTCCAGTTCCCAAATGGACACATAACCAATGCAGAAAGGTTAACCAGACAGAATGTATGATTAGAAATGAGTATGAATAATTAAAAGAGGATCAAATTACATTTTGCAACAACTCTAAATGACACAGTTTGGAAATAATTATACAGAAGAAAAATTATGTTTGGGGCAACTATAGTTTATTAAATGTACACAATTAGAAGGGGACAGTCTCTTTTCTTCTTAAAAGAACTGGCTCCTTCATGCTGCAGGGCATTTATGGCTGCGGAAAGAAGATGTAAAAGAACTTTAAGGCATGGCGATTAAAGGCGACCAGAGACGCCAACAATTAGCACTGCAGCTTGCGGATGCTGCGTGAAAACCTCTTAAAGGCTCGCTGGCCTTTCTGCCATCGCTTGACGGAGGTGATCACCAACTCCCCAGCCAGCCTCTGTCCCATGACTAAATATGGTGCATTGATATCGTTCATCTCGTCACAGGTACACTGGAGGCCGCCTTTGAGCCAAAGCACCGTCTTCTTCAGGTCCCTCTCCGTCACCCCATTCAGCTTGTAGATGGTTTTGCTCTTTGTCTCCGGAGTGATCTTGGTGTCTCCATTGATGTAGGCGATCTCCTTCACTTTTATCTTTAGAGCTAATAGGGATAGTGGGGAGCAGAGCAGGGGTGGGGGAGTGGGGTAAAAGAAAGGAACAGAGAGAAGGAAAGTTTTTTTCCCCCTCTCACTGAGGCAGGTCTTCTCTTGCTAATTAAACTGTCAGTTTCTGACAAAATGGTCAGCAGGTGGTTCCATTTCTAAAGGCATCAAGAGCATGAAAGTAATTTCAGTCCGAATCAATCTTGGGGTGTATTTCTTTCACTTTCAAAAAAAATAATAATGCCTTTGCTAAATGAGCCTCTTCCTCTAGATTTTGTTGGTTGTTTTTGTACGTTAAAGTTTTAAAAGCTGAAAGGGGAAGGGGAAACAGCCATCTTTCCATAGGAAAAAGCAATCCCCATTTCTCCTGAAAATAGTTTGGCTTAATTTATAAAACTCATTGGTTAATCAGTGTATTTTGTCTATTGCATTTGAAACAATGAGCAAAAATAATTGGGTTTTATAGATAAATTCGATTTGGTGCAATAATTGAAAAGAGAGGAAAATAGTATCATGCTTACTAAGAAAAGCCAAACATCTGCTGGTGAATATGTCAGATGAAAATTCAATACTAGTTAATGAATAATAAAACTCACTGTCTATGCTATTCTTTAATGATAACCTATACATTTGTGATCACGCTGTAATAAAATAACTATTGCAGTTAGAATATAATAAAATTACAACATGTATTTATCATTTATGCCTGTTAGTTTATCACATTTTACCTGTCTTATTCAGGAGGATTTTCCAAATATTCTTATCCCGAATTGATATATTATTTGTCTTACCTCTGTAAAGCAATTTTCTGCTTTCTTGACAGCCAATACTCATTAATTCCTGGCATTTCAGATTTTCAAAAGACAGATTCATCTCTTTTTAAGAAAAGCTGCCAGTTTCCTACCAATATGGAATGTACAAAGTTTGCAACAGTTGTTGGGGGCTTATTGTAAATTAATGTAACAATGCTGTACATTTACAATTGTTATACCAGCTTAAAATCTGAAGTGAAGACTATCAAAATGTTTCTCAGGTTTTCTCTCATATCTTTGTGGTTGTCTTGTATTCTGGAAAAGTCAGGAGCAATTTCTATTTTACTCTTCCCATGAAGCCCTCCCTCCCTGCTGCATAAGAAAAGGGGGCTGGACAGGATAAAACCTGTTTTCAGATTCATAGCAGGACCGAAGCTGCCTCCTTAGCCTCCTTCCTCTGCAGGTGGGCAGAAGGGAAACAGAATGAAACCAAGGCCTCCAGTATTACTATGCCACTGGGCTCCAGTTCACATCAGCAACAAATCACAAAATTCAACGCTGTCACATTCATATTACCGTATTTATATTTCTGCAACTCTGAAATACCTGATATTGCAATTTCAGAGGGTAATAAAAAAGATATAGATATGCCTATATACAACTAGCTAATTCTTGGATTCTATTACTATCTCAGGCAGAGGTAAGCAACCTTGGCTCTTTTATGACTCGTGGACTCAAGGAATTCTGGGAGTTGAAGTCCACGCGTCATAAAAGAGCCAAGGTTGCCTACCCATGACCTAAGGTGACCAAACATGAAAACCAGTTGGTTTATATAGACAGAGGTACTGGAATTAGAATCATTGGTAAAACTATTGAGAACTAAATCAGTTTCTGTTGCCAGCTACGGGACAACCAATATCCATGAAGGAGAACAGGATTTCCCCCGCTCCCCAATTCAAGCATCAAGATTAGTTTGGACTTCTAGCTAAGAAAACTTTAGAATCCCATTTCTTTCTACCTAGGAAGGAATTGAGGCCACAGTGGACAATGTTGTAAAGAAAAGAGAACAACCATAGAAAGGCCAGAGCACCCAACATGTTTATTACAAAGAGCAGTTCTAAACAGCCTCCTAGTCTGATAGACTAAATAGAAACCTAATCATAATCCCATGATTAGGTGAATTAGGATCCACTGTTGAAATAAAAGCTTAAATGCATTTGCCATTTAAAACTGACCACAACTTCCCTTCTTACAACACTGCAATCAGCGAACAAAGCCCCCAGTTTTCAATCAGAGCATCTCCCTCATACTTACCAAAGTCATTTTTGCACAGGTTTTCTACAATTTCGTTGTCATCTTCATTCTTGTTTTTGCAGGCATCACAAACTTTCGGCACTGCAAGGAGTAAGTTTTAAAAAGAACCTTTAGAGGACTTTCAAAAGCAAGTAGTGGGGGCCATTTGGAAAGAAAAGACACCCTTTTAATATGTAATTATGGCAATGACAGGCTTCTTATTCTTGGCTCTATTTCATGAGAGCCCAAAGGACTATATTTTAGAGCATCTGGAGCTTGAGATACCTAATCAATCCCACTGGCCATTTAAAAACAACTGAAGAAAAAATAGATAGTCATACTAAAGAGATATCATCACAAGTTCAACAGAAACGCTGAGTGGAATATTGAACCATGGATACAGATGGATTCTGAGTGGGATTAAAGTCTCTCCCTGACACCCCTACACACTAGGACCTCCAGAGAGAAGAAATTAAATGTCCTGGTGGAAGAGCAAGGAGCAATGAAAAAGTGCATAAAATGCATTTCCCAAAAAGTCTTTCTCAGGAAATTGCCCTTGTCCAAGTCCATTATTAAAAAAAAAAAAACACTTGAGAGAATGTCATCTTCCCCATCCCCAAGTTAATTAAAACCACATTTTCGAACACTAAACTGATACTAGCTGAAAGCTCTTACTTTTAACAATGAGAAATCAGTAATATGAAAGTATTGCTTCTGTTATCAATATTTTATCAGGTTCTTCCTCTTCTTTCTCTCTTTAACATTTTTTCCCCTCAGAATTTCCTGTTACCTTTTATCCCCACCCCTTTTTTAAAAAAAATACCTGCAGAAAAGTTCATTGGCTAGTTGACGTGGAAATAACTTACTCTACTGATTAACGTTATCATTTTCCTAGGAAAACAGTTACCGTATAACAGTTCCGTAATTACAATATTCAATAAGCCGAAATGGTTAAAAGTACAAGCAGTATTCCAAGTCATAGTGCAACTTCAGAAGTAGAAGATCCCAGATCCCAGATCTGTGTAATACTGTAGGGTTGTTTAAAGCTATTATCCTATATAGTACATGCTTAGTTTAAATAAGTTCTTATCAGGATCCTAATCCTGTCCTAGCCTTAAGAATGTTTATTCAGGATTCCCCAGTTTAACCTTTCACAGCTTAATATTCATAAGGTCTACAGTTGCAGACCTAGGGGATTACTTTGAATAAATTTGCTTAAGAACAAGTTTAGGAGAGGAGAGGATGTGGATAAGACAATTTTAAACACCCATATTTAAAACTACAGAAGATCTTACTGAATCCAATCTAGCTTCATTCTGGTAAAGAGACTGCACTGAACTTTCCAAATCTGGGAAAGCAAAATCTAAAATTGTTTTGGTTTCTATCATTAAAGGTGTCTTGCAAATCATTTTTTTTTGGTGCTGTGGTACTTTTTTGCTGTATGAAAATTTGAGATGCAATGTTCTAAAGTTCTTAGAAACGAATTTACATTATATGCTGTAAAGTTCATTTTATTCCTCCAAATTTATATCTTTGATGGAAAAAAACATGATATGTAAAAAGTTGATACTTTATCCTTTTAAAAGACATCACAAACAAGTATTCTTAGCAAACTTATTCTCCCTATGCCTTCCACTGAGATGCTTAGGGTGGCAGCCTAAGACTGCAATCCTATTCATGTACTGGAAGGAGATGTTGAATGATTTCTACCCAAGTAAATGTGCCCCAAATCATTGCCTCAAAATATACCCCAAATAACCATTTACTTCAAAAGAACGCAGATGAGCTTCTAATTCAATATAAAAAAAGACCAATTGCAGAGGAATCCCTCCTGTACATGAATTCTACTTTTATGCTCTGAAGAGTTATGCTAAAGTACAGTCTAAAGCTGTAATCTTGCCTTCCTAATCTGGAGAGTCTTTCGGATTTACTTCCAAGAGAAACTGGCGCCACGGGCCCCTTTGATTAAACCTGCACAGCTGCTCTTACCTTCTCTAGGGGTCGGGAGGACGTGGTCGCTGCTAGCCAGGGGGATGCACAGGTCGTTGTCCTGGGGAAAGCGGCTGCAGTCCAGCATGTCGGGCCAAGGGAAGCCGAAGGCGGACATCACCGGGGCGCAGCTGTTCTTCACCTGTTCACAAAGCGAATGGCAGGGCTCAATAGTTTCGTCCAAGTCGACGATGCAGACGGGCGCGAAGAGGGAGCAGAGGAACTTGCGCGTGTCCGGGTGGCACTGCTTCTGCACCAGCGGGATCCAGGCGCCCGCCTGCTCCAGCACCTCCTGCACCGTCTCGTGGCCCAGCAGGTTGGGCAGCCGCATATCGGGGTACTCGATCCCGCGGCACAGCAGCAGCGAGGCGGGGATGGGCTTGCAGTTGGACCGCTTGTAGGAAAACTCGGGCTCCCCGAAGAGGAAGAGCCCGCCGGCCGGGCCGAGGCAAGCCGCGGAGAGGCAGAGCAGGCGCGGGAGAAGCTGGCCGGGGCGCATCTTGCCGAGGGGCGCGGAGGGGAAGCGCGCGCGCACGCGCGCTCGGAGCGGGGCCCGTTCGGGAACCCCCCGAAGCTGCCGGGAGAGGCGGAGGGAGCGACGGGCGGCGCAGAGCTTTCCCCTCCCTCCCGCCGGCCGGCCGGCCACGCGCAGCTTCCCCGAAGCGCTCCCGCTTCTCGACGGAGGCGCAGCCCGCCACTCTCCCCGCTGGAGCTCCTGCGGGCATCCTTTATGCAAATGGCGAAGGGGGTTGGGAGGGCAAAGAGGCGGGGCCATCGGACGAAAAGGCGGCGTGGATTGGTCATCGCTTTCGCGAGGGTCGTGGCGGCTTCATTTTTCGGGGGGGGGGGGCGGGGGGGTGGGGGGGGAGGAGGAGGAGGAGCCCTGGCCGAAGGCACTTTCTCAACGCCCGTCCCCCGAAGCCGCTGCCTCGGAAGAAGCCCGGACGGCGCTGCTTCAGGTTGCGTCGCGGGACTGAGAGCGGGCGGCCCTCCGGGGTTTGTTCTCCATCACAAAACTTCTTGCCTGGCTGCCAAAAAGGGAAGCGCCGCCGGAGGGAAACAGAAATGTTGCTTCTTTCACTACGGCTGGCAGTCCTGGCGCCACTCGGGAGGAGAAAAACTCGGGCTTGAAGTCAGAGAGGTTACAAAGCACGCCGTCGCCGTAGCGCTCGGCAATCTCTCCCTCCCTCTCCCTTCCTCCCGCTCTTTCTCTCTCCCTCCCTCCCTCCTTCCCTCTCTCCCCTCGTCTCTCCCTCCCTCCCTCCCTCCCTCTGTCTCCTTTCTCTCTCCCACTCCTTCCCTCCCCCCTTCTCTCCCTCCTTACTTCTCTACCCCCTCTCTCTTCCCTCCCTCTGTATGTTTCCCTCCCTCTCTCTTCCTCCCCTTCTTTCTCTCTCTCCTCTCTCCCTCCCTCTCTCCCCCTCCCTCTCGAATCGGTCCCTCCCCCGTCTCTCCCTCCCTCCCTGTCTCCTTTCTCTCTCCCACTCCTTCCCTCCCCCCTTCTCTCCCTCCTTACTTCTCTACCCCCTCTCCCCTCTCTCTGTATGTTTCCCTCCCTCTCTCTTCCTCCCCTTCTTTCTCTCTCTCCTCTCTCCCTCTCTCTCTCCCCCTCCCTCTCGAATCGGTCCCTCCCCCCGTCTCTCCCTCCCTCTGTCTCCTTTCTCTCTCCCACTCCTTCCCTCCCCACTTCTCTCCCTCCTTACTTCTCTACCCCCTCTCTCTTCCCTCTCTCTGTATGTTTCCCTCCCTCCCTCTCTCTTCCTCCCCTTCTTTCTCTCTCTCCTCTCTCCCTCTCTCTCTCCCCCTCCCTCTCGAATCGGTCCCTCCCCCCGTCTCTCCCTCCCTCTGTCTCCTTTCTCTCTCCCACTCCTTCCCTCCCCCCTTCTCTCCCTCCTTACTTCTCTACCCCCTCTCTCTTCCCTCCCTCTGTATGTTTCCCTCCCTCTCTCTTCCTCCCCTTCTTTCTCTCTCTCCTCTCTCCCTCCCTCTCTCCCCCTCCCTCTCGAATCGGTCCCTCCCCCGTCTCTCCCTCCCTCCCTGTCTCCTTTCTCTCTCCCACTCCTTCCCTCCCCCCTTCTCTCCCTCCTTACTTCTCTACCCCCTCTCCCCTCTCTCTGTATGTTTCCCTCCCTCTCTCTTCCTCCCCTTCTTTCTCTCTCTCCTCTCTCCCTCTCTCTCTCCCCCTCCCTCTCGAATCGGTCCCTCCCCCCGTCTCTCCCTCCCTCTGTCTCCTTTCTCTCTCCCACTCCTTCCCTCCCCACTTCTCTCCCTCCTTACTTCTCTACCCCCTCTCTCTTCCCTCTCTCTGTATGTTTCCCTCCCTCCCTCTCTCTTCCTCCCCTTCTTTCTCTCTCTCCTCTCTCCCTCTCTCTCTCCCCCTCCCTCTCGAATCGGTCCCTCCCCCCGTCTCTCCCTCCCTCTGTCTCCTTTCTCTCTCCCACTCCTTCCCTCCCCCCTTCTCTCCCTCCTTACTTCTCTACCCCCTCTCTTCCCTCCCTCTGTATGTTTCCCTCCCTCCCTCTCTCTTCCTCCCCTTCTTTCTCTCTCCTTCTCTCTCCCTCTCTCTCCCCCTCCCTCTCGAATCGGTCCCTCCCCCGTCTCTCCCTCCCTCTGTCTCCTTTCTCTCTCCCACTCCTTCCCTCCCCCCTTCTCTCCCTCCTTACTTCTCTACCCCCTCTCTCTTCCCTCTCTCTGTATGTTTCCCTCCCTCCCTCTCTCTTCCTCCCCTTCTTTCTCTCTCTCCTCTCTCCCCCCTCTCTCCCCCTCCCTCTTGAATCGGTCCCTCCCCCCATCTCTCCTTCCCTCCCTCCCTCTGTCTCCTTTCTCTCTCCCACTCCTTCCCTCCCCCCTTCTCTCCCTCCTTACTTCTCTACCCCCTCTCTCTTCCCTCCCTCTGTATGTTTCCCTCCCTCCCTCTCTCTTCCTCCCCTTCTTTCTCTCTCTCCTTCTCTCTCCCTCCCTCTCTCCCCCTCCCTTTCGAATCGGTCCCAACAAACTGAATCCGCCTCCCGCGGAAACGAAGGTGGAAAAAAAAAAACCGAAACCGTGGGGGGGGAACAGGGTCAAATAGACAAAATGTCCACCACAATGATCAGAGGGTTCAATGCTTTCTTTCAGCAAGTTTAAAAGAATTCGGTTTCTTTACCTTAGAAAGAAAGATAACAGAACCGAAGCGTAGAAAACACAGCCTTGGCCCGGAGAAAGCGCCGGAGAGTTTCTCTCCCTTTCTCAAAACAGCAGAGCCCCGAAAGCCGAGGGAAATGCAGAAGTAGAGAAGAAAGCCCTTGTTCAGAGAGCAGATCATTTATCCTGAGGACTAGAGAGGTGAATGGCCTCTAATTTGGATTACTACGCAAGTGGGTGTAAATGGATTATGCGCATTCATGGGGGGCAGGTCTGTAAAGAAGTATTTTATCTGGAAGACTCTGCTGGGCTTGGTTCCAAATGCCACTTTAGGAGAAGTCCAACAGGGATGATGGGATACTTCTCTTATGGCCTGATATTTTCTTAATATCACACGTTTCATTGATTTTTTTAAAAAAAAAACATAAGAAAAAAGAACAATGCAGAATTTAAATTCAAAATGATTCAATATTTAATAAACTAAATATATGCTAATATAGATAGAAAAATAACTACAAAGAAATTAATGTAGTGTTCCCTAGTTTCTTTCTACCAGTATAAAGTCAGTGCAAAAAATTTGTTAAGCCACGCTTAAAGTCTGAACGACATCATTCCAGGAAAACAAAGTCACCTTTTCTTATTACAATCCAGGCACAATGAACCCAAAGCTTCCCTAAGTGTCGTTTGGCGGTACCTAGGGTTAGGGCCTTCTCTGTTGCTGCCCCAGCCCTCTGGAACTAACTTCCCTCAGAGGTTCCTACTGCTCCCTCCCTCCTAGCTTTCCGAAAACTTTTAAAAACGCATCTATGCAGACAGGCCTGGGGCGTGTGAGCTACGCTCTGCCCCTGGGCCTTTGATTGGGATTGTATGTTGTATGAGTGGATAGTTTTATAGTTTTATATTGTATCATTATTTTAAATGATTTATATATCTTTGTACTTGTATTCTGTTGTGAGCTGCCCTGAGTCTGGGGAGAAGGGCGGCATATAAGTCAAATAAATAAATAAATAAATAATTTAATAGCACATACATATCTTTAAACTTTTAATTTCTTTCCCAGAACCTGGTCTATCATTAAACAATGTTTCAGTAAAGAGAACTAGCAGTGGGTGTGACCAAAGTCTATGAATTAATGTACTTTCCATGTGATTACACAATGGCAACATAAGAAAAAGGACAATAGCCAAACTTTTGAAAACATTCACTGGAGAATCATAACGTTTTGTTGGGTTAACCCACTTTTTAAATTATAATTGGCATATTTCACATTTTTAAAAACTCAAGAACTTGGTATTGTAATATACGATCCCCTGTTCAAAATTTATTTTATGTAATCCAGTGCGTGTGTATGTGTGTTTGTGTGAAAGAGTTATATTTTAGTTTTGCTTCTATGAAAACCTTAAGTATGTGTAGATCTAGTAAATTTAAGAGGCTACTAAAGCATGCAGACAAAATAAAGACCATAACAAAACTAATGATCTAACTATATACTACCATGCAATTTTTTGATAGATTATATTCCAGTAATATCAAATAAATTTTGTAATGTGAAGGGTCATGCTAATGGTTTAAATGTTCATGAGAAAATTTTAGGAAGATCAATTCCATTTAAAAGACCATCAGTCTGCTCAAATTATATTTCTGTATTTGCATTAATATAAAGCTGAATAAAACTGGAAATTATGTAATAGTTCCAATGTTTTGTCCCGTTTGAGTCTCTTATGAATATTAGGTCATATTGTTTCAAACAAGAAACCAACAATTTGCAAATATTTTTTTTTCTGTTTCCAATACATCTGGTTTAATTTAATGAAAATTCCATATTCAAAGCATACAATTGGCCCAGCTCCAATTTTAAAGGAATGATATGATTCTAAAGTATGCTTTTACACACTTCAGAGACAATTTCCATAAGTGCCAATCATACGTTTGGAAAGAAAAATACACATATCAACATGTGGTGGATTGTTATGGATGATAAACTAAAAGAAATCTATCAATGATACATCAAAATATCATTTCCCTCTAACCTGAATTATCTTGTCGAAAGTCAATTAATTTATTATTGAATTACAATTCTGTCATGTAACACCTTCAAGTAGATTAACCATGGATTTAGAGATTACCCCTAGTCCAAATATGAACATATGCCATATAGGAATTTAGTTCAGTTTAGTTTAGTTCAACTTAATTTAATTGGGCTAAATTTAGTTGTATCCATGTATCAACAACATTAACTTCTCATATGTTTGCATGACAACAGTCCAACTCTTAAAGAGGAGTTTCTGTTTTTAAATTTTGTTATGATCTTTACTGTACCCAGTACTAAATTAAAAACCAAGTACAGTTAGAAGGTTTTCCTGTAAATTGAAAATGTTTACCAAACAATTATATAAAATATATAAATGATTTCTAGTCAAACCACAAGTACTTGTCCAAACTATTTCTCTGTCTCCATTATTAACCACAACTGTTTCGTAATAATATTCAGTGTCCAACATTTCTTGTGCAGCTATGAAACATGAGGGTTTATATTTCTACCCCTCTGGCCATTTTTGAATTTCTACTTATCAAACTTTGATCCAGAGAATTTTTATCATCCCCAAAAGATTTTTTTACTGTTTCTCATATGGGATAAAATTAGTTTCTTGGAAAAAACTCCAAAACTCTTTAGGCAGAAGCAGTTTCACTTTGTAAACTATCTTTGCCCTATTAGATGTTCTTCACAGTTGTTGAACCTTTGAGGTTTGTCATTCCTAAGGACTCGTTTGCTGTTTAGATGAATTGTTTGTAAAGTTAAACATTTTTCAACTTTACCCAGTTAAATTAGTATTGTGTTGAAAAAAAATCTTTATTTTTTAGCCCATTTTATCTAGTTGAAATGATTGCTTTCAAAACTGATTTCTGTGGAGCAGGAAACAAAAACCCAATGAATTTTCATAGGTGGGGCTACTTACTTGAGTAACAGAGAAGTTTAAAGCATGCCTGTGAATATTCAGTTTGTTGCTGATTTCTCATCATTCCAGTCATTTGCAGTGCTTCTTCAACATGTTCCCGTGAGAAGACATCTTGAGGAAACCTCTCCTATTGTTCTTTTCCAAATCCAAACATGGATGTAGTTAAGGAGGCTGCATAATATTGGAGAAAAATATAACAGAAAGAAAACGCATGGATTCTCCCTGCAGCCCCATACAAGGTCACTTTACAATGATCAGGTAAGCTCCAAATTTCTGCCCAGAAGAAATTCTAAAGATTTTGAACATTAGCTGGGAAAACAGAAGCAGGGCAAGACTACTATAAGGACATTGAAGGAGAATATATTTTGGCATAACTTGAAACTGAAATATGCTTGGTATTTTAAACTTCGTCTTCATTAAATAATGCACATGTCTTTATGGCAATTGCATAGATGTTGAACTTTTCTTTAGTTCATATGTAATTTGATAACTGTATATTTTCTTCAGTAATTTGGGATTACTATAGTCTCAGGACCAGCTCTATTCTTACACAGTGAGCCCAAACTTTACAAAAATAGATTGCTACTTATTTTATATATTAACATTGTGATTTGCAGCCAGAGAAGGTGAGAGAACCCATGACAAAAGGATCCCAATAGCAATGAAAGTATTTCCTTAACAAGATGGGAGCCATGATGTTATTCTAATATTTTCATTAAAAAGGAGGAGGAAAGTCATATTTTCTTCTTTCTACTAATGATAAATGCAGAAAGATAACTGGATGATGCTACAGAATAAGGAATTTGAATTGAGATACCCTAGCTAAACAAATTGAAAACATCAACACCCATTGGACCATTATTGGCTAAAAGAGGCAGCCATATTTTCTATTTTTTCATCAAAGTCTATCACTATAGATTTTATATAACATGTTTTAATTAAAAATGAGTAAAACATATATCAAATGATTTAAAAGATGACCTTCATTAGCAGACAGCATAAACATATGAACAGGACCATATTTTGTACCATAATTTGTTTCCCCTTATATTTAAGCCCTTTTCCAGTCCTGTGTATGTGCAGATGCTGAAGGTATGAAAAACTGCATGGGCAGCTTTTGATGTAAACATGTAGTTTAAGTTCCAAAATCTGCAATAAGATAGGACTTGAATCAGAAATGGTTTATACATGTAAACATATGTTAGTTTGCAAATTTATAGGTCAAAAGAAGGCATTTGGATAAAAATTTAGAAATAAGAAAAAAACAGGAAGATGATACAATATTATATCTCTGTGTTCTGCAAAAGTCTCTCTATATAATTATTATCTGCATTTTGAACCAATTATTATGTAGGAACAATCTTCAAAAACAGTTCCACATAATGTATTGCAGGAATTCAGTATTGAAGGGTATTTTGTACATTTTAGCTGCTTTTGGAATGTTACCATATTTAGTCCAAATATTTTGCTGAAGCCAGCTATCCAATATACAGTAATGCTCATATTTTGATGCACATGCAACTTAATTAGCTCAGTTATCTTTCTCCAACATTTTCTCCACACATGATAGTCCTGTAATATAGGAAGCTAAAAATCCCTTTGTCTAGAGATAGGCCAAGCTAAGGGTTAAGCTGGGGACCTAGCCTTTCACATGTTTTTCCCTTTAAGGAATATGAAGGAGGTTTGATATCAAATTACATCTCCCCCAGAAAAGAATTGGACAATCTCTGTTTTTCAGCTTCCAGCATAATTTTTTTTCTCTTCTTCTCTCTATTAAATGGTTTTCAAAATAGGCTAGCACGTTGCATGAAGCTCTAGTTTTGCTTTTAAAAAAACATATTGTATTTCAGCCTTTCTTAAGTGGAATGGTGTTTCAGGATTGTAAATTTAGAAGCAATACTGATAGGTATGCACCACCTGGGAAAATATACAAAGCTGTTTGCAACAGGATAGGGCAGTAATATTGTTTGATTTTTGGAAATAAGGATAACCCACTGTAAAAATTTTGATCTAGAAAAAATATTGTGCAAAGCCAGTTCAGATCATTTAATTCAGATGAAGTTGAACCAGACCATTCACTGGAAACATTAATAGTGAAGTAAAGTTTAGATATTTTGGACACATAGTGCTAAGGCAAGAGTCATTAGATAAGACCCTGATATTTGAAAAAAATCAAACAGAATAAAGAAAAAGAATAACAGATACAACCTGGCTAGATACTATTACTGATAGCACCAGCATGAGTTTCTAAGAACGCAATTACAGAAAAATAATCCTCTAAAATAGTATTTATTACATCATTAAGATCTAAATTCGGCGTTGCCATTTGCAACCTATTTTATTTCACAACTGCATGAAATAGCTCATTATCATGTGATTCTGCAGAGGCAAAATGAAGATGAGAGATAAGAGATAATTTGCAGAATAACAGACAATGCAAGTAGTGTAATTACAAACAGTACTTGAGAGTGTTCTGTTACAATATTTGTCTTCTACACAAATCATCTACCATTTGACAGTGAAGGGTCATATACATTGTGATAAGTATTATTTTTATTCAGTGTAAGACAGGGGTATTAAACTGCCGGGCCGCAGGCCGGTTTCATCATACCGGAGCCGCGCCCACCCCATTGCCGGCAATGGCAAAAAAGCTCAGATACATCGCGCGATGTCACGTGACATCGCGAGTTTTACATGCCTGGTATAAGAGGTTAACCAGCATATTAACTGCTGCAAGAGAAACAGACAACCTGATACACTCCATTGGTTTTGAATTATAATTTCCATCTATTTGTTGGGCATACTAGATATAGTTGCTTCAAGCAACTGATTGGGAGCCTGTTCCTAAATTTGCCACTCACATCAATCTGCCTATCTCCTCATTCACCATCCAGTTCATCATACCTAAGTAGAATTTCACTATATGTGCAACTTTGAGAAGTGTCTTCAGAACATGTGTATAAATGATGTCCATAAATGATTGGCAAGAGAACTGGTGATAGCAGGGTCTTTTTGCTGTTCCAAGTAGCTGGTTCCCTTAGACCACCTTACAGAGATCAGACTGATGCACTTGACATATTCTGCCCTGCATCTCCTAGGTTAGTCTGCTGTCCTTCAGCAGAGTACAAGGTGCTATACTCTCACTGAGTATTGAAGTAAAATTTAAGTGCCAGCCTTCTTGGCTTCTGTATGAAGAATGGAAAATAGCATCTTCTTTTTTGCTTCAAACAAAAAGGTATAATGAATGAGCCCTGGGACTGCCATTGTGTAAGAAATGTGTAAGAAGAACCAATCTGGATGACAAGAAGAAAATGTGGACAAAGAGGAAAGTAGTTGAATGGAAGAGAAGCTTTGTCAAGTGACTTCTTCCCAAGCAAATCCTTTCTGCTTTCACTCTTCACCCTGACTCATCCAGCTCCAGTCTCCCTTTACTGCATGTGTTCATTCCAATAACAGTTTCTTTTTCACGCTTAATTGGGAATGAAACTAATGAGATATTTATGACCCTTGGCTTTATTTTCCCATGTACTTAACACACTAGACTTCACTCGATCCTCAAGAGCCTTTCTCCTGCCCAAAAGATCTCTGGGATTAATTTAACCTCTTGGTGCCAAGAAAGAAATTTCTTGTTTTTATCTGAAATGGCTTTTATAAATGATAAATACTGGATGGTTTGTCTTCACCTCCCTTTCTTTGCGGAAAATGAAGGGATACTCCTAATGTTTTATCTGTTACGAAGTAAAGAGCAGTCAAGTTTGTGCCTTATGTATTGGAGTCACTATTACTTGTGGATATACAACCGAAAGCCACACTGGACTTCCTCTTAAGAGTATTATAATCTGTGGAGACTCTACAACTCAGACAACAGTTCCAGGAGCTCTTCAGATTTTTCATTTAAAAAGCAAAATTTGATGTAAGCATTGTTGTAAAACAGTTTTTTAGGACACATATAAAACCATGCAATGTACTGTTGTTGATCTTTTATTCTCATCATCATATCGTTAGGACTGCTCTTTATCTGTATGAGATGCTTTCTTATTAATGTATTATAGCAGTGGTGGCGAACCTATGACACGCATGCCAGAGGCAGCACTCAAAGCCCTCTCTGTTGGCACATGCGCCACCACTGCCAGCAGCAGGTCCATGAGGCCGCCACCACCGCCCAGAGCAGGAGCCTCGCCCAGCACAAAGGTGAAGCGGCCGACTAGCAAGCTCGAGTAGAGGTGGTAAGGCAGAGGTCACCAACTATTGCCAGTTGGTGGACTGGAAGAAAAGGGAGGTGGAAGCATTTTACATGCGTGCATGCGCACACAGGGCTGCGAGCACGCACATGCTGCAAATGGGGCAGGGCTAGTGCCTGCATGATACTAGCCCTGCCCCGTTCTTGCATGGTGCAGCGCCTTGTAACCTGCACTCTGCAGTGGTGGTGGCCATTTTTGCGCATTGCAGCACGGTGGCCCGGTTTTTGCGTGCCAGAGGTGGCATTTATGCGTCCCTGGCATTTTGTGATAAATAAGTGGGTTTGGGGTTGCGGTTTTGGACTTGGTCTCTAAAAGGTTCGCCATCACTGTATTTATAGCATTTCTATTTAGTAGTTGTATGGATTAATGCAGTTCAGGATTGCAACAGGACTCTTGCTCATGTTCCCTGGAACTAGTTTGAAGAATCACATTGTATGCCTTCTTAGCCAGGAGCCATAGCCTTATTCTTCATAATAATTATGATTTTATGAATGTGCTTGAATAGATAGTATTGCTTATCAACTGTGCTACAAAAATAATGGAAAAACCAATCCTCAAAGCTGTTTAAAGATGGAGGAGAAAATATTAGCTTAACCTATAAACCAGCAGTCCCCAATCTTTTTTTGTAAATCTTAATGATTATGGTTATGATTCAGTGAGGTTATGCAATATGTAATCATTTCCTCAGCTGAAGCAAATGTATTTTGCAGATTCGTGTGGACCATAGTTCTGATGTTTACAAATCTAGTAATTTCTTTATCTAAGAATAAGATCCTTACATTCAGTTCAATTGCCTTTACCCTTTCACCTGTTTCCTTTCTTCCTTCCCCAGCTAAAATGTCCCTGCTCTTTATGCTTCTGAAGAACCAGTAATTTATTGCTCCAGTGATCTATGGCAACCTCATGAAGTCACTTTAAACAGAAACACTCTCAAATTGCACTCAGCCCAAATTACTGAATGAAAATTTGAACAAATGAGGCTTAGAAAGGCTAGAATCTCTGCCATGACCCCTCCTGATTGTCTGGTGAGTTTGGAAAGAGGAGTCACTGACTTAGTTAAAGTCCTTCTGGTCACAGATAAGAAAGTCAGCACAAAAAGGTGGAAGTAGTAGAAACCATGGTATTTTTTTTTCACATTTTTCAATTAATAAACAACAACCACAACAAAGGGATATATAGTCAAACAATCAGATTTGGCTATCTGATTTGGCTTCTTAAATAAAAATAAATGTTCATGATCATAGTTTTCTTTAAAGTATTAAAATTAATTTTCACATGTCACTTTCAATTAACGTTTTAATAGTACTTCAAATACTGTTTTAAAAACCAAAGCAATATTTAAAGGGATGTGGATAGCTTATTTTAACAGCTTTTTTTGTCATTATAATAGTCTATGACTTTAAATTTCATTTACCTGGGATTTTTAAAACATTTTATTGATCATATTTAAACTCAGCCTGTAATTATTCTCCCCATAATCCATAGCTATTTCTTAATTCTTGAAGGTGACACATCGAGTTAAATCGTCAAAAACCCCTTAAGGTGGCTTCAGTTTTATTAATTTTAGCCCCTTAAGACAGCAGAAGTAATTAACAGTGCAAATTTATGTTTGGTGCTCAGAATTATCATAGCCTAAAGTGTTTTATCCTTCAAAAGATGGTCTTATGAAATCGTCTAATTATCTTTAAATAATTAATTAATTAGGGCTCATGAATCTAAGATGAAAATCTAGATGAGTAATAAATGACAGAAAAATGATAGGAAAACTTTAGCCTCTTTACTCCTGTTCAGATGTTTGTAGACTAGATATGGTTGGCTTAAAATAATTAACACATAGCAAAAATGTAGTTTAAATTCAATACATGATTTCAGCTTATTGTATATTTGTATTGATAAAGTATGCGAAGCTTCCCTTATACACTTCATTTATCAAATTTCCCTTTCCAAAATTAGGATTTTTAAACATTTATTTATTTATTTTTTAAAAAAACACTCTCCTTCATTGATACCAATTATTTCGCATATGACGAGAACAGGACAGAAGAAAGCTATGACAGTATGGCAGTGGTCTCATTATTGGGCATCCAATTCAGTTATCCAGGCAATCACCTCTGGAGTTGCTTCATGCAGATCTTCTAGGGAACCAGAGAAAGCATGTTGTGGGCTATCTTGCACAATATGTTTAATAGTTTGCAATCAGCATCACAATCTCAACAAGGAGAATCTTTCCATTCCACTGATACAGAGCAGAAGCTTCTTCCAGTATCACCCCTAATTTTGTTCAAATAGATATCAATTGAACCCTTCTTTTAAGAGAATTTGTGTGGAAAATAAGGTAAATCAAAAATAAAGCAGCTGGACAAAAACTACAAGCCGTGCATTCAGAGGAGAAACTCACATAATTACCATTGAGGAAATAAAATTAGGGATGAGCTATGTCCCATGTAATGTGTACTTTGTTTCTTATACCTTGTAAAATCACAATCATATTGTGGATATTTAATAAACAGCTGGCCTATGTGTTAGTATTTTTTGGCAAACGAGGTAGGAAAAAAGTTATTAAAAATGATGCAATCTACAGTTTTTTGTATCAACAGCTATATCAACAGTTTAGTCTTAAATATATTTACTTACTGGCAAATCTAAATTTCAGTGAAGCTATTGAGATCTAAACAGCCATCATCATGTTTATTACTAGTATGGTTGGTTGCAGACTCCATCAGATGTGTAGGCTGAATTTAGCATTTTATCAAATCCTTTCCAAGAACCCGGGATAGGCAAGTCTTGATGTTTCATGTATTAAAGATTATTGTTGCAGGATGTAAGCTGTTTAGACTAAAGCTGCCTTTTGCAATTGCTAGTGATGGTGATTTTGCTAATGCTAATAGTGTTCAACAGTAGTGCTATAGAACAGAGGTCCCAAAACCACGCACCCTCCGATCCACAGAAAAACCTTTCTCTAGGGAACCGGTTCCTGGTGTCCAAAAGGTTGGGGACCTCTGCTATAGAAATAGGCACCTTGGTGGGTTGCACCCAAAGTGCCTATTACTATTGCTACTACCTTTGCAAGCAAATGGTATTACAGATCTTCCAATGTACCATTATTGTTACTTTGTGATCTGCTATTTGTAATCAGTCTATGCTACCATGCAGCAGCTTACCAGGTGGTCCACTATTTCTTCAGCTCCTTTGTAGAAGCGGCATTTGTTGCTGTCTTCTCAATTCTAGCTTTGTATGCATTTGTTCTTAAGGCTTGGTCTTATGTAGCCAGAGTTAGCCTCTCTTGTCTCTTTCTTCAACTTTCCTGCTCTTGCCATTGGCCAGATCTTATTATCTGCTTTGCCTGCTATTTTTTTAATGCACTAATTAGTATTATTACTGATACACAATGTGCACAGTCAGCCAGATGTTTGGGCTGGATTTGGCAATTTTATCCACCTATCAAGTCGTTATTATTTTATTGTTATTAGCCCAATAAAATAAACATGCAATATGTATCATAAAAATGGCACTTCAAATATCCCATACATCTACTTTTGCTGTCCTGTATCTATTCTATATCTCAATATTTTTTTGTTGACTTTTGACTCTTTGTAATTGTTAGAGACTGGTAATCAAATTGTGATTGTAGAAATATCCATAACTTAACAAGATTCCATCTCATATTGTTTTCTTACCATGATCAGTCTGATTCCTTATGGTTAGGCCCTAACATTTGTACTATTAAAAGCATTATTTCCCAGTTAGTTTTGAAAAAGAAATTATGATTAAGCTAATGTACATCTTATTTATTCCGTAAATACAGGTGTACTTTGAGGATTTTGCTACTACTTTTCTGATGCTGCTGCTGTTCTCAATTTGGAAAGACCCTTCTCATTCTCTTCTGCACTCCCAGCTAGGATTTGACAAAAGGGGATAAACTCTCCAAATATTGCAATATTGACAAAAACTGCAACAACATTAAGGTGCTTATCAAGTGTATATATATATATTTAATATACCCTAGTAAAACTGTTTTCTGTATGAAGTTTTATAATTGCATAACCCAGTCTTTGCTTATTTTTCCCTCTTCATCTCAGGCCAAGCAATTAGCCATTCTTTATGTATGGGAAACCTAGTTAAAATTCTTTTGTTACTTTAATCAACTTAAAGGTATTGCATGTGAATAAAATGAAAGCTGTTTCCTGAATATTTATAGCTTCCTCAGACTAGCTACAGGTTATGTCAACACAGCAGAATGTTAATACAGCAGAAACTCATATGGTGAACATCGGTGTAAACCAGTGGTGGGATTCAAATATGTGAACAACCGGTTCTCTGTGTGGATGCTGCTTCCAGAAGTCTGTTCTGGGTCTGGGCAACAGGTGCTGAACTGGTGCGAACTGGCTGAATCCCACCACTGGTGTAAATAAACATATACATCAGTTACTAGTCAAATAATTGTGGTTTAATCCTGATTTACATTTTCTGTAATCTGTCACTTTATGGCAAAAATCTTAGCGTATTTTGGGGAATAGGGTAAAAGTCTCAATGGATCTTAGATTTGGGAGATCATCCGGTAACAATTACATGAAAGCTTGGGAATTGAAATAATGAAGAAGAAAGAAAAAATATGTTTGTTTAACTTTTATGTGAAAATCAGAACAATTAAAGAGGAAGAGATTTCTGTATATGAAGAATCATAGTTTTGTTGTTTGAAACTGGAAAGGTTCATTGCAGCAATCACCACTTCTGTATATTGTAGGTAGATATAATTATACATATGGAAAGTTGCTGTTTCTTAAATATTGTGCCCTTAATCTGTGGAATGCTTACTTTATTGTTCTTTTTAAAATATATATTAGAATATGAAAGCAATTAAAAGACCACAGGCTGTATTTAGGGCTATTAAAGCAAGAGGCAATATAGTGCTTTTTGACCACTTGCGGACTAGCTGAAAAAAATGTTTATGTTTTGCTGTATCTTTTTTATATTGCATTTCTTTATCTGCTTACTGCTTGATCTGCTAAATACTACTCTTAGCATACTAAGTACTATTCTGAATTCCCTTTGAAAGATATGGATATATTTTTTAAAAAACCATATTTGCTTTACAAAGCTTCTATAATTAAAAACATGAATATACCACTAATAACAAATTCAAGAAAAAGAGTGCAAAGATGAATTTATCAAGAGCAAGAGAGTCAGTATTGTTAGGGCAGCTTTCATACAAAATTTTATGATTTTGATTCATATTTTGAGAAGTTTACCTCAAGGAAAAAACATCAAAAGAGTCCAAGTCAATTTTTATCAGTCTGTCCAAGGCAAAATAACTGGTTAGTGCAAAAATACAAACAAACAAACCATCAAATAACTGTTTCCCCAGAAATGTTTAAATTGTTCAGTGTGATTAAAGAGATTTCTTTCAAAAAAAAAAAAAAAACAACCACTCTCCACTTGTTTTCAGCATTTGGCAGTGGAGTCAGTCCAGGGGTTACCTGTTTCAAGAGGTTTATTTTCTAAGTTGATAGCAGCTAAAGATAGGCAATTTAAGAAGTTTTTCTTTTTCTTTTAAGAGGTAGTCCAAACAGAGCATATGAAATAGGCAAGATGTTTTACTTAAATATTTAAATATGTTCCTTAATAAATGTGTGTGAAATAACATATACAAAGTAACTATATTTGGAACAGTTTGCATAAATAACCAGGCATTTTCATAGAGCACATCAAAGGACAGTCCTCTCAGAGTCTTTCAAGGGCCTTATCTGCTCTTCATGAAAATCATATAAATGAGTAAACAATAGAGTTATGCCTGCCTTGAAAATGTTTCAGAAGCACCTGGTTGTGTTCTGGCTAATGACTTTTTTTTTTAAATAAATTTTTATTGGTTTTTTAATTTTTACAGAAAAAGAAAAATGCTCAAGTCACATCATAGTGTTAATATAAACAATCATCCATAAACAAAACATAAATACATAATTCAATCAATACATCTAGTAATAATAACTCAACTGAAACTAATCGACCACATTTACCAAGCAAATAACATAGCTGCTCGGTACCCCCACCACCACATCCCCTTAACCCTAACCTTCCCCCCTCACTTACCAACTATCTACTTACTTTCCTCCCTCCTTCTCTATACTTACTCCACCCACCTATCCCTACTCATCCCCCCTCTTACCAACTTTCTTTCTACTTACATATGCCTTCACTCCTCCTTGACTTTATTCCTACTCAAACTGATCCAGCTGCTGAATCTTTACACTGCTGACACTGTCCAATTCAATTCAATTCAATTTTTATTGCAGTAATGATTCAGTACAGGTGCTGTAGTCCTTGACTTACAACAGTTTGTTTAGTGACTGTTCTGAGTTACAATAGCACTAAAAAAATTGACTCTTGACCTGTTATTACACTTAATGACCGTTACACCATCCCCATGATCAGGTAATCAAAATTTGGACACTTGGCAACTGACTCATATTTATGAGGGTTGCAGTGTCCTGGAGTTATGTGATCACTTTTTGTGACCTTCTGACAAACAAAGTTAATGGGGAAGCCAGATTTACTTAACAAGCATATTATTAACTTGACATCTGCAATGATTCACTTAAGGGCAACAAGAAAGGTCGTAAAATGGGACAAAACTCATTTAACAAATGTCTCATTCAGCAACAGAAATTTTGCTCTCAATTGTGCTCGTAAGTTGAGGACTACCTTTATAGAACAAATCTACCAAGAAACTCTTTAAAAGTAGAAGAGAAAGGCTAGATATGAAATGCAAGCTAAAAGGACAGAATGCAGCTTGCAGTATTATTACCATTATTGTTATCAACACAAACAGCACCTGTACAGCTCAGAAACAAAATATTCATTCTAAGTAAACAACAGTCACAAAACTGAGATACAAAAACAAGTAGGCAAAAAGTAAAATCCATCTATGTGTTATTTAGACTTATTCAAGGGTTAGTCATAGTTGTATCATATTAAGGAATGAAGGAGTTAGTCAACTTGAATCTTTTTTTAAAATATATTTTATTGACTTTTTACAATAACAATCTTTAGTACTTGGTAAACAACGTGTTGTCTGGGTTCATATAGTTAACATCAATAATAGTTAATTTCTATAATTGCATAACCAATATACTAAGAATACCTTTCCTTGATGGTCTCCTCTTCCAATAATATTCTCCTTTTACCAACATTGAGCAAATATAGTTCTTAGTACTTTCAATACATATAGAGTTGAATATAAACATTTTTCTAGTATTTATACAAATAAAAATAGCATCAATATGTAGCATCTTTTCCAATCAGCTTATTTTACAACTGCTTCTGCAAAAATAGTCAACTTGAATCTTATCTTGCTGGGAACAGCAGAATTTGACAATGTCCAGGAAGTTAGAGTCCACTTGATCCAAAATAAGAGTGTCTTATTTAGAATGTTTCAGAATGACTTGGATATTTTACCATTTAAGGGAATACAAAAAAGATTTTAATATCCTTATAAAAACATCAACACAATAAAATATGGTCAATAGATATGATAAACCTTTACCACACAGACACAGTCATGCAACCGTAGGATTTTTTTTTTTTTTGCTGTGTGGGGGGGTAACTGCCTTCCAGAATAGCTGAAGGCAGTACATTAAATTGAATGTTAAAGGCAGTGTTAATATATTTCTTGGATACTACGATATAATTTAAGTATCTTGCTGGTCTGAAAATACAGTTAGTCCTTGATTTACCATCCCAAGTGAGCCCAAAATTTCTGTTGCTAAGTGAGTCAGTTGTTAAGTGAATTTTGCCCAGTTTTACCATCTATCTTACCACAGTTAAATGAATCATTACAGTTGTTAAGTTAGTAATGTGGTTCTAAGATAATCTGGCTCCTCCATTACTTTGCTTGTCAGAAGGTCACATAAGGGGATCACGTAACTCCAGGATACTGCAACGGTCATAAATATGAGTCAGTTGTCATGTGTCTGAATTTTGATCATATGATCATGGAGATGCTGCAACGGTTGCGTGAAAAATGGTCATAGGTCTCTTTTTTTAATGCCTCTGTAACCTTGAACGGTCGCTAAGTGAACTGTTGTAAGTTGAAGACTACCTGCATAAAATTGACCACTCAGAAAAGCGTTCCAGTGACATATCACACAATTGTTGCTTGCGACTTTTACTGCTAGATTCTCCATCGATTTTGCTTGTTGTTAGTATGTAAATGGCATACTATCCATTTATGGCAATGGACCAGGTTACTTGCGGGACCGTCTTCAGCCTCATGAATCCCAGCGACCGGTTAGGGCGCATAGGGCTGGCCTCCTACGGGTCCTGTCCATCAAACAATGTTATCTGACAGGCCCTAGGACAAGGGCCTTCTCCGTTGCTGCCCCAGCCCTCTGGAACCAGCTTCCTTCGGAGGTACGTACTGCCTCCTCCTTCCTAGCTTTCCGTAAACTTTTAAAGACCTATTTATGCCGACAGGCTTGGGGGGTATGAACCTTGTTCTGCCCCCGGGCCGAGGAATCTCCTTCCATTGTTGAGTGTTTACTTGATTGTGTTTGCTTGTTGTATGTGTGTTGATTTTTTTTAATTGGATGTAATTATTGTTATTGTTTTTTATCTATGTTCATATTCTTGTTGTGAGCCGCCCCGAGTCTTGGGAGAGGGGTGGCATACAAATTTAATTAAATAAATAAATAAATAAATGCAGGAACACTGTGAGGACCAATCATATAATTATTTTAACTGTGAATGTTTCTAAACAGGGCAGCCATATAATGGGGACTACCTGTAATATATACAAAAATAATATATATGCCCATGTATTTATCATTTTTACTACAGCCTTCCCATAAATGTCATCAAATTGCATACACAAAATTCAGTTAAAAAAACAACACCTATAAAACCACATAATATTTATGGCTACAAAATAAACAAAAAAATGGGAAAAAAATGTTTGAGGAGGTCAGGTAGAGAAGGAAGTTGTATGATGTATTCTGATTTTAATGCAATCTGATCTCTTTTAGATCTATAAGAATCTAATATCTAAAACATTAGATATGTTAAAATATCTAATGTATTTACTGAGTATCTAATATAACTTAATGAGTAGTAAATGTTGATGCTATAGAATCAAACTTATGTTCCATACTATAGAGCTGATACAATATTTAATTTCAACATCATATGTATTTAATTACCCCATGGGGCAATAGTATATCGAGACCAAAGTCCAACAGTGCTGTATGCAATTACATGCAAGTATCTTTTTCTGGAAGATGCTCTTGAGATATTCTATGTGCAAATGCCTGGCACTTTATGGTTTTAGAAAAGTATAGTTAACCGCACAACATATGGCCAGTCTATGGAGAATTGCTAGATGTGAAGCATAAAGATGATTCATCAATTAAATAAATAAAAATAATAAAAGTTTTGCTTCTTTTGCATTATGTTTTCCAAAATACAAAACTTAATGTTTGTGTCTCTGTGTGTAAATGTGTGCCGGGGCACATGCAAAAGCCTTGGAGAAAGCAGTGAAAAATGTAGACAAGAGCAATAGTTTATCCCACTCCTTCAGACAATCATATTACACAAATAAATTACATCATACTCTTTTTTTCTATAGAGTTTTCAAGTGACATACTTGGAGAAGTTATCATAATAAGCACAACATACTGAATATAAATATGTTCAATAATATATTAACGTAAATGTGAAGAGCCACAGGTTGACATTAAAAGTAGTTGTTTGTTGAAGTACTTTAAGAAATGAAGGAACCAGGCCAAAGTATCTAGTGTTTTAATGTAAGTGTTCAAAATCCTTTATTTTACTGTTTTCCTAAGATAGAAAGCAAAAGTATGAGCACATGTAAGAGGAATGCCATGCCATTATTTTCTTGTCTATTCTATAAAATTTTACCTCAGGTTTTCTCTTAAAAATGCTGAGATATAAAGTAAAAAAAAGTTATTCATCACAAAAAGAAATACAAAAAAAGGTAAACAGTTAAACACGTCAGTGAATATATCATATGGCTGCATTTCTTTTGACTATTAGTCTGATTTTTGTCACCACTTTTTTGCCTTTGGTTCTTGTGCTCAGTTTGTGTGTTTTGACTGAACAGGCCTCAGTCCATGCAGCTGAATCTGGGAAAAATCTCTCCTGGCATCTATGTCGATGAAGATCAGAGACAAAGGCTGAGCTAATTTTAGGAAAGCTACTTTTAGCTAGGAAGCTATTATTTTTACATGCTGAATACTTTGGCTTTTCAACCGCCTTCAGAATATTAATAACTCAAAATTTTAATCCAGCATTATGTTCTGAACGTTGTATATCTCTACTTTCCAAAATAAAAAAAAAGTCTTGAATGATTATTTGTATTACTTCTATATTATAAAAACGAGGTACAAAAGAATCAGTGCATCTAATACTTCTCCTGAGAAATGACATCCATCAAAATTGACCCCATCCCTAACCACTGTTTAAATACAGACTGTGCCTCCATAAAATAATGTTCGACAAGACGCCTAGTACGTTTCTTTCTTTCTTTGCTGCTTTCATCCTCACGGGGGGGGGGAATGTGATTAGACTCAGTAGTGTGGGTTCAGTTGACTTCACGGTGAATCCTATAACAAAAATATTCTGGATAATAGCCTCAATACTCTCCTGAAAGCTTACAGAATTTGAGTTTTTGTAATACATTGCTGTCTAAATCAAATAGGATACAGAATGCTGTATATTATTTATAAGAAAGATGGTTCTGATCTTAAAAGACAGTTGGAACTGCAGAAAAGTTTAGAGAGAGTATATGTGTCCTATTAAAGCAGACATTGCTTTTTAGATCCGTTGATTTGTATAAGCAAAGACAAGAAGGCAGGCATGGATGATCCTTGTCTTAAATGTGAGACATGCCAGAACATATCGCTGAAATGTAAAGGTACCTGATTATTTAGCAATATGTTTATAGTTTTCTCCAATCTAAGCTAATGAATAATCTCAATCCATAAGTTTTTTTAAAATGTAATATAATTAAAATATAATATAATCTTTTAAAATATAATTAAAATATAATTCCATAATATGACTCTAGAAATATATTTTTTCTAAAAAAAAGAACTATCCCCCAAATCAAAAAAAGTTTTATTTTTTTGTCAAGAAATTACCCTTTACCAAGACATGAAATCTCTATTATATATGTAAGGCATTCTTCAAGTCAGGTTCTGATTTACCTTCTAGGCCAGCTATTATTCACTTAACTTGTTAATATTTCTTGTGTCTGTGCAAGGCTTAACTTCACTAGATTCCACTAAGATAGCTTCCTTCCTTCCTTCCTTCCTTCCTTCCTTCCTTCCTTCCTTCCTTCCTTCCTTCCTTCCTTCCTTCCTTCCTTCCTTCCTTCCTTTCTTCCTTCCTCCCTCCCTCCCTCCCTCCCTCCCTCTTTTTTACCATTAATAACTGTCCTGCAAATGAAAGAAAAATTCAAAACATACTTTACTTGACAGTAGGACTAATGTTTCATTAAAAAGTGTTACATTTTGAAAAAAGGAAGAGCAGTACAATTCTACATTCAGACACAAAATCATAAAATTAAACTTCCAAATCAACATGATATAAAAGTAATTGGGAAAAGCACAGGAAAAGTGGCATTGTGCTTTTGTTCTTAAATTCCTGGCTAACTTTACTAACTTTAGTAAAACCTCTATTAATCCTCAGCAGAGAAATGCCCTTAGACACCCTATAGTGCTGCATGGAAGCTGTTTATCACTATAACTGCTTACAAAATTCTTTGTGGTGTTTTTTATGCCATAGATAGGGTCAGAAATGACCCTCTATTAAATACACCTTAGGTAATGTTAAAGGAATATAACAGATCTTAATATTTAACACATATAGAAATAAATTTACATATTGCAACTTCTAAGACTTGATGTCATTACTGAAATTTATATAGAGTGATGAGATGCAATTTTTAACTATCTCAAATGAGCATCAATAGTACAAAAAGAGGAGGAAAAAAGAATGACCTCTTGGTGGCGCTTGTGCACAAAATAATTGCTGCTATTTTATTAAGACTTTTTCATTTTTATTTTCAATTCAGGTCTTCTGCTTTTCAGTTTCTCTTGAGAGACTTTGAGGGCTACATCTTTAGGAGAATCCTTTTTTTGGCACTGAATTAAATGTCTAGATTATTCAGGGAGACCAGCATACATGATTCAAATTAAAGACTTTTTAAAAAATCTGCCCACAGGAAGAATGGTTTCCTTCCTTTCAAGACGTTCTTTAAGGTTTAATACATTCCATTATAACAACGCATAAATGAATAATAGATAATTTGTATCTCTAAATAAGATCTCTGGAAGTGGGGTAGTGGAGGAATGATAAAATAGGGCACTATTTTTCTTACCTGTTTTAAATCCCAGTTGTTGTTAGTTGCGAAATCATGTCTGACCCATCGCAACCCCATGGACAACGTTTCTCCAGGCCTTCCTGTCCTCTACCATCTTCTGGAGTCCATTTAAGCTCACGTTAAGCCCCAGTAAACCTGGGTAACTAGTTCAGCTTGGTGTAACTGTAGAGTTTAAGTCTTAGGATCATTAACTGTTTTTAACTGTTCTCATGGCTGTACCTGTCAAATATTACTGTGAAAAACTCATTTTGAAAATTGATTATAGGTTTGACAAATCACAGTGATGTTTATTTTTGCTGGGACCTTCCATCTTTACAGTACTTACAATTATTTATTCTTGATTTCTCTCTCATTTGCAGTGATAGCATGCACATAGACCAATATGTTCATACTGATATTATAATAATTAATACTACAATACTGTTGTATCTGGCCCTTCTCAGCTTAGTAAAATCCACATAAATATTTCTTTAAGAGTTTTATTTAACACATTTCAAAAGATTCACTTCAAAGCAAGCTGCTGGCAGTTTGTTGGCCGGAACGGCCCAGTCTGATTTAGTTTAGTTTAAACATTCTCCCACCTTCCAATTAACTCACTCTTTATCTCACATTGTCCAAGACTTCATTAATCTTCCGTAGATTTCAAGAACACCAGAAAACTGAGTTCCAACGAACTCGGTGATGCATCAGACTGCCTCTTGATATTAACGTTGCTCGTGACAAAGAATTAGTCTCTTCTTCCTCTTCTAATATAGTTTTCAATACGTCACTTCCTTTTTCCACTTAACTGACACCTCCGCCTATCAAACCTTCGGAATCTCGGATCAAGCCATCTATCTTCCTGTTCCAAATCTGACTCATCACTTTGAGAGTCTGAATCAGATTGCATACAAATCTCCTCATTGTCTAGCTCGGCTGCCGGGAAGGGAAAATACCCAGAGGGGCCTGGTTGTGCTTCGTCATCCTCTGATATGTCTCCAGCCGGTCTAGAGACACTCACAACAAATACATACTTTAAAAATCATTAGTATTTATTAAAAACATTTCAATTTTATCAGATTTAGAAGAGTAGAAGGGGCCAAGACATGCTGCAGGGTTTTTCCCTGATAAAATTGTTACATTTAGCAGGAAGTACAAACATTATCTGATCTCCCACCTGCCTGCTTCCTTTCTTGTTTTTTAAATTAAAAATATCTTCATTTTGTACCAGTTTTAATTGTATGAGTAGAGTTGCCAAACAGGCGAAGGAGGACACCAGACAGTTGAAAAGAAGGACAACTGGAGGAGAAGGAAGACACATTAACTGTTTTACTTTTTTACATCTATAACAAAAATTCCAGTGAAAAACACTTCTCCCCATGTACACAGGCTGAAATTATATGTAATATGTAATCACCTTTTCCATTATCACAAAGACTGATTTTTCAATGCAGAAAGTACTAGATGCAAATCTTCTGATTGTGCCTTCAGTGTCTCTTGGATATGCTACACACATGAAAGAAACACGGAACTGTTGCTGAAGCACATCCAGTACATGAAGTACAACTGAAATATCTATGGAGATCTAAAAGTTTGGATATACCAAGTGCTGTTACATACATGACATGGGACAGCTGTGCAAGAGAGTCACATTACACTAAAAAGAAATGGTCACGCCAGAAGAATTTGGCTCCAGGATAGAAAAATGTGGCAAACGAATCATTTGTTGATCTGACAAAGATATTTTTGTTTCACGTAAAACTCAGACTGATGAAAATTTTCATTGTTTGAGACAAATATCTCCAGGAATAACTGATGCCAAGATTAAGCCAGGCCTTTTTGTTGATCCACAGATTGGATATGTCATCAGTGATAAGTGTTTCAAAGATGTTAGTGGGGCCAGAGAAAATCACCTGGAAGCATTCAATGAGGTCACTGAGTATTTTCTTGGCAAGTAAAGAGCACCAAGCTACATTCATTTTTTACACTCACACTTGGACTTCTTTCCCGAAAATCTAGTACAGAATATAATGAAAGTTTTCACCAAGATATTGCCACAGTGGAAAAATTGTATCAGGCTATCTGGCTGACTATTGCTGAGCTGTGAGATGCTCGGACAATCAGCAGCAAAACATGTTTTGCCCTGTGGAACACATGCAGCATGTTGGAAACATTACCAATTAAAGACATTATAGTCATTAAAAAGTTAATTTGATATTTCTCAAGATTCCCACAGGATGCAGTCAAATCTGAAATTATATTTGTGTTCAATTTGAAGGAGTCTATCATAACCACCAAAAGTTTTTTCAGGCTGCAAAACATTTGAACAAATTTGTTGTTCGGTGTAGTTTTCCTTATTGTTTCATCATATTATCTTCAGGGGAAAAAAAAACCTACCTGATAGAGAAGGAGCAGCTTAGGAGTTCAAAATCATTACCTTGCATATGGATTAAATAGGATATTTCCTCTAGGCTTCTGAAATGCATGTGGTCTCTGGGCAGTTGTTAGGAGCCCCTCTTCCACATATTGTGCTATTGAGATTTGATGCTAACTATTGAATAACAGTGGTCTGACTTAAGCATTAAATAAATGCTTCTAAATTCTGATAAACTTAATGCTTACTTTTAACCTCTCTTCTAATCTTCCTAACAGGATGAAATGATTTGAAAATACCAGTCCCTCTATCAATGAAATCATTGTATCCATATCAAGCAATTGCCTACTAGTCATTCAAAACAAATGAAGCTCATTGTTGCATTGTTGTTGTCAGCCAGGCAGTATGGAAGAGTCTGACGGACTTCCTATAATTCTGCGCTTCTTGAATTTTAAACCCAATGATGTAATAGTGCCATACATTGGAAGAAAAATAAAGTTAAGGCAAACCTGTAATCTTTATTTAAGAGACAGAAAAGTTATTTATGCACACATTTTATAGATTACCATACTTCCACAGCTCCTGTGGCAGTTTACAGTATAACCCAAACATGAAATGAACAAATGAAGTATTTTTCAAAGTGATGCAATTCATAAAAGGGCTGTGTCAACGCTGCTAATACTGAATATTCTTGCTTTGACAAAATATGCAGAACTGTCTAGTATTTTTAGAGTTAATTCAGATGACAGAGAAAAGGGAGGGGAAATAACAAAAGCCCGGGAAAAGGAACGGAAGTGAATCTCTGCCCTCTGGGCTAATCAGAAGATGTGACTTGTGACTGCAAGATAAGGGAGGGGTTTAGCAAGAAAAGTTAGATGCCAGCAAGAGGAATTTAGATTCTGGCACAAACCTCCATGATGTGCCGTCAATTTGTAACACTGTTAATAAAGGCTTTAGGATAAACGTGCCTGGAAGTTCTTTGAAGTGTTTCATTAGTCAGAACCATGACATCATGCCAACATCCTCTTGCTGGCATCTAACTTTTCTTGCTACACCCCTCCCTTATCTTGCAGTCACAAGTCACATTATATACATTTAGGGATCGTTCTGACGTGCTTTTTGTCCTTTTCAGTTAGGTGACTGCTGATTGCATCATTGCACTTCTGCCTTATACGGTAACGGTAGAAAGACCATTACAGGTAGTCCTCGTCTTACGACCACAATTGAGCCCAAACTTTCTGTTGCTAAGTGAGACATTTGTTATGTGTTTTGCCCCATTTTACAACCTTTCTTGCATGTTAAGTAAATCACTGCCGTTGTAAAGTTAGTAACACAATTGTCAAGTGAATCTGGCTTCTCTATTGACTTTGCTTGTCAGAAGTTTGCAAAAATGTGATCACATGGCTCCAGGACACTGCAGCCAGTCATAAACATGAGTCTGTTGTCAAGTGTCTGAATTTTGATCACATGACCATGGGGACACTGCATAAGTATGAAAAATGGTCACAAGTCACTTTTTTCAGGGCCATTGTTACTTTGAAGGGTCACTAAACAAACTGTTGTAAGTCGTGGACTACCTGTATTTGTGCCTTACGGATGAAATCCCTTCAGTCAGTTCTCCTTGCTTCCGTGGATTTTTGAGAAGCCAAGAAAGAAAATTTCAGGAGATCAACTCTTCTATAATGAAGTAGCATGAGGAGATGTGTGCATGAAAATGTCACTTTTAAATACATCCCTGCGTTCATAACCCTGCCTTGTAACCAAGAAAGCAACTGATTCATGTTTAGGCAGCGTTTTAACTGTATGAAGAAATCCATTAAAACAGACATGCTCAACATTTTGGACTTGTGATATATTTGTTCGAGGCATCACCAGTAGAGCTGTTTCGTTTCTTTCTCTGAACTTGAAGAAGATTTAGTAGGATTTATGGGATTTAACAGTGCTTTTTTTTTTTGGTAAAAATAAAAAGGTGCCGGAACTCACACACGTCATACAACCCGCCTTGCCTACCCTCCAAGGTTTCATCCAAAAAGGGTGCTGGAACTCCATTCTGGGCGTTCTATGACAAAAAAAAAAAAAAAAAAGCCCTGGGATTTAATATAAAGCTATTCTATTTCTAACCCATAAGACAAAGGGTTTGAAAATTCTGGAAGATCATATTTTCAAAGGATTAGCTCTCTGGATAATTATGTTTCTAGAAGAGAAATATCTTCTTTCAAGGAATTGCAATATTAACTAATCCTTAATTCTTCTTAGATATGCATATAGGAAATATGTACCAGATAATGATTTAAATTCATTAATGCAAAAAACAAACTTATAATCAGAATTTCAACATTTTTAAAACTATCATTGGGTCCCTCCATATGTTTTTATAGATTAGAAGCATTTTCTTATAAAACAAATGTGAAGGCAGTCTTTTCTTTACAATATATTTTTATAGGCATAAAGCAAAAGTGAAAATTAAATGAGTTTTCTGATTATTTTGTAAAACTTTTTAAAAACAAAAACATGTTTGAATGGATCCTTTGACATAAAATGAAGGAATAAATAATACTTTGGAAAGGCAGAATTAACATGACAAAATAGAATGGCTAATGTTTAGCCATCAAGCTTTATTTTGCCTGCTTAAACCTGCACGGTTTTTTACCTTTCACTAGAGAATTGTGATTGGAAAACCTAAGAAAGCCTTGATTCATGGACACTAATCCAAGGTCAGGTAAAAAATTAATCCATTGCAGCAAGATTTTACCATGTGCTAAAAAATACAGAGAATTCTTCAGCAAAGACATATTTACCTATTGCAAGCTCTTTATAGTTTCCCATATATAAACACCTTAAAGGCAATAAAAGACCTGGTTCATGCAAGAATTACAATCAACACCAATTTGTAATTCAACCATATATCTGCAGAAGAAATGTCACCTAATACAGCAGTTTCTTCTCTTCCTCTACAGCTTCAAAAACATACAGAGGTTAAACAAAAGGCTGTTAATAAATTTGATCTGATTTATAAGCTGTGAAATGTATAGAGCAGAAACAAAATGACAGGATAGACATATCTTAAGTTGTGAATAACAGTCTCTAAATATTAGTGGGGAATGGGTAACTTTTTAAACAAATAATAAGATATGTTTTTCCTTCCAGATGTAATAAAACATTTGTTTTAAGAATTGCAATCTTAGAATGGAATCAAAGCATTTCACTTAACTCTTATATTTGTTTTCAAGAGTCTTTATTATTCACTGCATTTTTGTGTGTGGCATGAAATGTTGAATCCATTACACTCATCAAAGGCAAAATGCATGGTGATCCATTATGCTAACTGCAAATGTTTTAAAAGTAGATACTTGGGTGTCCACAAAAGAAGCAAACGGAAGGCAGGCTATGTGCATTGTGATGTCATTGCATTAATGGAACCAGTTTGAGTCATTTGCATGACTTTGTAAATCGCTCAGAGTCACTTGGACAAGGAAATGGGCAATGTCTAAATTTGATAAATATATAAATATCATTATGCTTCTACCTAATATCTATGGCTAAGGTGTTTTTTTTAATGAAACACTTAACATCTTTATCAAAATCTTTTGCACATATAATGTAGAAAATATTATAGTACTGTACATTTTATAATGAAAGTTCAGCTATATGTTTTTTTAATAAAAATATGACAAATACTTGCCTTAATTTTCAAAATATTAATAGCTTTTACATTTCAAATCTTGGGGTTTTTTGTGACTATAGTTGTGAGTCGATGGAAGAATATTGTAAATTGTCTAGAAATGCATACTTCCATTTTAATTATTACTCATGTGCAAGTTCTGAGGCTAAATCACAGTGGTCTCTTAGAAATCATGTGAAACTAGTTGCCTTATATACTATTACAACTTGCAGAATGATTCAAGGCTCAAATCTTTTAGAAACCTTCAATAATATAAAATTATGTGGAGACAGCTGTTTTAAATATATGCCATTTTCCCCTCTGGCCAGGTTGCATTTTTGTTTTACTATGAACAAAGCAGCTGGACAAAATCACTTTCAATCTTTCATTTGACTCTCAGTACCCAGGATACTTCCTTATACATGGGGTGTTTTTCATGTTGTCTCACAAAACAGTTTCAGAATATGAATACATAGTATAAACATTTGCCTTTGCTAAAACCCAACCTCAAATCACTGCCATTCTCAAGGGTTTAATTTAACTGCATAGATATACTGCCTTAAGTAGGGCTCAGCCTCAGGTTTGTGATATTACCTGGGAAAAAGTCAGGCATATTTGAAATTTTAGTGGCTGGCAATATGAAAAAGAAAGATAGCTCTCTTATGGATCTGTTGTGACTCAATTTATTAAAATCTCTGTGGAAATAACACATTTTTAAAAAAATATGTCAGCAGATTAATATGAGAAATAATTGTTGGAACTGATTATTATCTGAGATAAGACCCCTGGCTGGAATATTCTATGATAAGAGATTGATCTCTCTTGTCTTTTATACTAAGCTGTCTATTCGAAGAGTGAATTTTGAGAAACATACAGTATATATGTTTCTCACCAGGAAACCAGTGATTTTTTTTGGAATAAATAAAAGTATGTATGTATGTACAGTATGTACTATGTCTGTTCATTTGTTCCCCACTTATCCTTTGCCTTCCCTTTTGCATCCCTCAACTTTATAAAGCATAATATATTTTTCTTGATTATGAATCACATTCAGAAACTTTAGTTAAAGCAAGAATGACTCTTCAATTTCGGCGTCTGAATAGGTCTGTCAGTTCTGCATCAGTTTATTAAATTATATTAGCAGGTGTGTATGTGAATTCCTACATACACTGCATTTCCTTGCAACTATTAGAATAAATATTACTATTGGTTGGACAAAACTCAGCAGCACTTTTCCAACATGATCGCCAACATCCGATAACGGATATGGCACAAGAAGAAGAAGATTCCTTTATAATGAACATATTCTATCCAATGTGGTTTGATTTGAGATACACAAGTTCTTTATGATTTCCAACAAAAGGCTTGTCAATTAATTGTGGGAGTTGACATGTGTTTACACTAGGAATCTTTGGGGAAGGGGCAAGCATTCAATCAGTGTGTCAAATGAGTTGGAAAAGAAGTAAAAATGCCATCAGAATGATAAAAGCTCGAGATGCAGATATTGCTGATATAATTTTAGTAATGTCAAAATATGGATGTAGGTTGCATATGGACTGGCTGTGTAATTTAATGTGGGTGAAGACTGTCTTTGTACCTTGCTTGGACAGATATCGTTATTGTTCCCTCATGCAAAGGGACAGCCAATAAGGGTACATGAAAAACAACAGAGAATGTGCTAAGTGTGTCTGAAAAGATAACAGCAGAATTCAGATCAGTAGGTTACAAAAGATAAGAATGAGACAAATTTGGAAAGCACAATGAAGCTAAATGCAGGCTGTGCAGAGCAGTTGTTTTTCAACAAGTCACTGAAAAATATGAACATGTGGTGTCCTGCTCTCTCTTTTTCCCTCCCTCCCTCCCTCCCTCCCTCTCCCTCCCTCTCTCTCTCTCTCTCTCTCTCTCTCTCACACACACACACACACACACACACACACACACACACACACACACACACACACACAGAAACTGCAGTGAGTTAAGAGTTCTTTATTCAAATACCCAGCTAGAAGCAGTCCACTAAGTGCAATACACAATCCAAGAGCCAATTCAAGGTTCAAATAAGATGAGCATATGCAGGGTAAATGCAGGAAGCAAAAACATGGAGCAAGAAAACCGACACATTGTTCCAGTAATGCCCATCTCTTTGGACGGGATTAAATAGGTAACACTGGTACAGCCACTGGTACTGGGTGAGGCTGCCTCCTAACAAGTGTTAGAAGTAAGTCTTCATCCTGGTTCATCCAAGCCGGGATAAATAAGCAAAATGGCGACTGCTTTGGGAAGAAGGTTACAGTTTATTGAAGAAGCAGAAAGATGGTCCTTGCAAGGAGCAGAGAGGAAGAGACCTTGAGCACATGGGCAGTAGGTTTTTATACCCCCTCTAGCCTTTAGAATAGTTTCCTGTTCCTGTGGCATGAACCTTGAAGCTATTTCTGAGTGTTTTTCTAGGACTTGATATCTGTGGTTTAATCCTATTATCATATCCTGCTTGCCAGGTGATGGGGTTAATCACTCCTAGAGTTTGGGTGGGACATGCAGATCTTCTCTTTGTCTTCTTGAGTGCCCTGGCTTCAGCTTTCTGATGGTTCTACATCTGCATTCGTATGGGGCTAGCTCTTGCTTGGGGCAGAGAGATAGATTTGGGGCCAGGTTTGGTTTTTAAAAAAATCGTTTTGAGGAAAAATATATTTTTCTGCCCTTTTAATATTTCCTTCTCTGGGCTAACTTCCTTCACAAGCAACCTGGATGACCAGCGTTATGCCTTTTACCTCTCCACCCTGCTCATCCTTGGATTGGGGGAGGTGTGAACTCTACCTCCTCATCCTTGCTGACAGCAGGCAGCTGTTTTTGTTCTTCGCCTAAAGCCTCCAGGCTAACTTACTGAAACTGTGGCTCCCTCTGCTTGGCTCAGCTTCTGTCTGTTCCAGCTGAGACTGCTCTGTAGAGCTGGAGCCCCCCATTCCCTGGTCCATGTCTACATGCATCCTCATACTCACTTCCCCAGGTACTAGAACCCCTGGCTCATTGTCCCTCACCTCCAAACTCCATAGAAGAGGCCAGAAGTGCGTCCATGAATATACAAATTTTGATACAAAGATAATATGTAATGTGTTTGTCTGCAACAAAGAATGCTTGTTGAAAAGAGTGTACATAAATGTCTGAATATAAGAATGTAGTTCTACCAATTTTAGTAAGCAGAGTTGTTATCCGTTTCAGAATCCCTAATATCTAACACTAAACAGGAACCCACACATGTGTATGATATGTAATAAAATATGATATCAATGTTAAATAATAGATTTATCCTCCAAGATCCAATGTCTTCAAAAACTATCCAGATATTACCAATAATGCCATCCCTTCCTCTTGTGAAAATTAATCAACTATGCACCAGTTGAATTTTTTTCCAATTAAGTTTTCAAGATCACCTTTTCTCATTTAAGAAAATTAAAGCTAATTCCTGTTCTCCTTTCCCCCAACATGCATAATTTTATATAGCTCTGCATTCTGTATTCTGATGCATTTTATTCTGCACTTTTTGAAGTGTACAATTTAAAACTTATTGTTCTGAACAGTGAATAGCACAAAGAGTTGCACCATGGGTATGTGCAAATGATTTGAGCATTTGTTTATTTTTGATACATTTTAAAAATAATTTTCAGAGTGGGTTTTTCATTCTCCTAGTTTAATGTGATAATGTGTCTGTTTTCTTAATTTATAATCCAATTCTCACAATCTGCCTAAATTCTGGACTTGTATGTCTCATCTGTCCTTCTCCAAATGTCTATTTATTTTGATGAAAATTGAAATTGATTTTCTATTGTACATATCCCATGTATTCTACAATGGAAATTGTTATAAGTATAATTCTCATCTGTTTTTAATCTATATGATTTCACTGACATAGTTGGTTTGATTTAATGATATCATGGCAAGGGTGATCTCAGTTAGGGGTATATTTCATTTATCCCTGGAAAGTGGTATCCTTCTGTACAACATTCCATTGCATTATTATTGACATTAAAATAATCCATTCATTTTTGCTAGTACTTTGTTTCTCATGTTAAAAAATGTAGAATAACATTATTATTACCATTACATATTTCATTGCCTTAGAAACTATTTTTCTATTAATTTCCCCAGGACTAATTTTCTAAGATTACATTTGAGCAGAGAAATATATATTCTGCAGTCTTGGCTGCAGTTTTAAAAGCATTTATAAATAGTCCCATTTCTAATAAATGTCTTCTAGATTGCTTCATTATTTAATGTAAACATTGCTGAAATAACATACAAAATCAATAAAAACCCAGAGTGAATGCAAGCTGCTTGAAACAATTATTTAAAAAGGCACTGTGAAAAAAAAAATCCAACAAGGCACTAGTGGCAGCCAGACCACCAATATTGCAATTTCAAAGTTTCCGTATTTTAGACCTGTAATTCATGCAGTATCTACAGTAATGAAGAAATAGTTCTTATGATTATCATTGATGATGCCATCATGTTCTATTGCAGGATGTAAAGTCATGATTTAGAAAGGATGTCAAGGATTAACTGGAACATAGAATAATAGAGTTGGAAGGAGTTTTTGAAAATTTCTAGTCCAACTCCCTGCTCAAGCAAGAGACCCCATACCATTTCAGATAAATGGTTGTCCATTTTGAAATCTTCCAGTGATAGAGCACTCACAATTTCTGAAGGAAAGCTAGTCCATTGGTCAATTGCTCTCACTGTTAGGAAATTTCTCCTTACTTCTAGTTTGCTTTCCTCCTTTGTTAGTTTCCATCCATTGTCTTGCTTTTTTGTGCTCTAGGAAATACCTTGACCCCCCCAATTTTGTAGGAGCCCCTCAAATATTGGAACACTGCTATCATGTCTCCCCTAGTCCTTTTTCCCATTAGACCTAGTCAGATTCCTGCTTAGTGAAGGAACTGTAGGTTAGATTCAACCATATTCTCCTGGATCCATAATTTATCCTTCAAGGTCTAATCTCTTCAAAAACTCCAAAAACAAAATATGACATTAATATTTAGCATCTGCATTTCCAAAATTGGTTCTAGATGTGCTCGCCAGAGAACAATAGAAAGAAATTGAACAATAAGTCTGTTCTATTTCATTGCAGCTTGATTGATAGATGTATATACAGATATAGATAGAACGTCATATCTCTTTAAATACTAGTGCATTTTATCATTTACTTTGAATAAGCAGAATACATTCAACAGAATTATTAGAGATATATTTGCCACTTAAAACAAACTTGATTTTAAATGGGTAAATATTTCTTTTAAACGTACATTAAATTACTTTTTGTTGGTGTCTTTTAACATAAAATAATAATAATAATAATAATAATAACAACATTCAAACTTGAATAGATTTGCATAGTTTTAAGTAGTAGATGTAGATGTATGATGTGTGTGTGTGTGTGTGTGTATGGGCATATGTGTATTTATGGAACAGGCAAGTATTGTATTAAAGCAGATTTAAAAAATACATTGTAAAGGAATATTTTTGTTACATTAGCACTTATAAAATATCCTTTGAGCCAGAATTACATCATAGTGATCTATATACTATTTATAATAGTGATTTATATACTATTTATAATTTGTCATTGTTTCCCATCTTATGAAAATAGGATTAACTGATGGTTTGCAATAGACTCTACAGGTATAATTGCCTGATAACAGAATTATCACAGTACTTCCTTGTTGATCATTTATCATCATTACATTCACATGTCATCACATAATATTTTTCAGCAGCACTACTTTTTAAAAAGATCAATATTACCCTAAATGAATTGGAGGGAGGAAAAGACAGGATGAATAGCCTTGGGATGTACATATGGTTGAACAAGTTTGGATAGCAATCACTATCCTTATTAGCAATAGTCACCCACTGTATCGTTTTAGTGAAAGAGAACAAGGATGCTCTTAGCCTGTCAAAGTGACTGATATATTTGGGATGTTCTATTAATATGTATGGACTGATGAATGAAGAGATCAAGAAATAAATGTATTGCAGACAAACCCTGGTGCATATTGTCTTTTTGTTTCTGGAATTTTGACATTTTTCCCCTTAGGAAAAGCAGCAGTGTGTCTCAACCTTAATGACTAACAAAATAATTATGGAATAATCTTCCATGATCCACAGCCCAATTATCAGATGCACAGTAGAATATAATCCAAAACATGGAGTAGATGAAGTACAGTACCATGGTTGTTTGGATATGAAAATCAGAAATCAACGGAAGATGAAAAGCATGAAGGTTATTCTCAAATAACCATTACATGGGATATATTCTTGTGTTAGAGATGATCAGGATATGATAAGAATTCCACTGCCTAATCTTTGATAATAAAATTGCCCTCTCAGCTTCTTTTATTGAGATTTTTTTTTTTTTTGCAAATTAAAGTGTTTGTGTAAAAGTTTTGGCTGTTCCACTTCTGATACTAGATTTAGATCTTTTTGTTGTTTTGCCCTTTGTTCTCTAGAGTTTGGAGCAATATTGGCAAATGATGAAGTTACAACAAAAACTGATCAAATCTAATCACTCCTAACTTAGGGTAGTGTGATCATATCTTCAGTAGCTGCAGGTGCTCAGCAGCTGAGCCTCATGGCATCTGGAGGGAGCAAGACAGAGCAGAATAATAATAGAAGCATCTTCCTGTTGCACACACATGCAGAGAGTGACGCTTGCAGCAGGATGGCCTGATAGCAAAATCCCGGGTACATCCTTGATTTAGTGTCAGATGCAAGGAACCAGAACAACACAGAGTTGAACAGTGCAGTATGTTTAATGCAGGATCCAATCTGGGTCGGTCACCAGGACCAGAGGTTTTTGTCCTCCAAGCTTTTGGCTCATGCTGAAGCCCATCTTCAGGAAACTTCTCTCTAGCAGAGTGTGTATTTTAGGCTGTTCTGTGTGTGGTACTCATATGGTGCCTGGTTGTGTGTGGCTTTTTAGATGTTGATTGGGATGTTGATGGCTGGCTATTAAGTCATTGGCTGTTGTTTGCTTGTGCTGCCCAGCACTCGCTTCCTAAATACTTTATAAGCTGGTGGTAAATCATTTCCCAGGCTTCAATCGCTTCCCTGGCTGTTTTGTGCCTGCTTCTCCAACAATCTTAGTAACTGCAAAATAGTAGCTTGGAAGTCAAAACCTCTGGTCCCTGTGACTGACCCAGATTGCATCCTGCAACATTAATCTGGGACACATAATATATATATTCACCTTCATTCATGCGTATCTTCATTGCTACTCACCTGTTTACAAGAATCTTGCCAAACTAACTGCATTCACTACAGAATAAATAGATAAGAACTCCAAATTCTTATCTAGTTACTGATAAGTGCTGTCCATCATTTCTTCTTCTTCAGTGATTCCAGGCTAGCCAGTCTCTTAATTCCTCCCCCCACTTCAGATGCAGATTTAGCCATACATATTTAGCCATACATAAATCAGTCCAGCTATTGAACAGAGATGTCTCATAAAATCACAAGTATGATGTTAATTCTGGAATGTTATAGATAACACACGCAGATTGCTTTTGATGTCAGAAGAGTAACAGAAATTAATTTGTTATACTGTAAATGAATTTGTTATAGATTTGTTATAAATGCATATATTATCTGCAAATAAAACAATGATATACTTCGTTTAAGAAAGATTTGCCTATGATGTGTTACCAAGATCTTAATCATCCCGATCTATTAATCTGAGCCAATATGAGT
This sequence comes from Bothrops alternatus, assembly GCA_034064705.1. Lineage (NCBI taxonomy): Eukaryota > Metazoa > Chordata > Lepidosauria > Squamata > Viperidae > Bothrops > Bothrops alternatus. The sequence goes on from JARGCV010000085.1 coordinate 3,750,798, forward strand.
ATTCTAAGATCATTGAGATTCCACATGTAAATCTAAGTTATATCAAAATAATTAATTATCCAAGTTGTTTGGACAACTGTCCCCTATATATTCAAGAGTCGAGGTGGCACAGTGGTTAGAATGCAGCACTGCAGCTACTTCTGCTGATTGTTGGCTGCCAGCAGTTCGGCAGTTTGAGTCTCACCTACTCCTTCATCCTTCCAAGGTTGGTAAAATAAGGACACAGATTGTTGGGGGCAATATGCTGACTCTATAAACTGCTTAGAGAGGACTGTAAAGCACTGTGAAGCGGTATATAAGTCTAAGTGCTATTGCTACATATTCACGTAGTGTATATTTGTGAATTTTATCCAAGAATAGAAATATTTAGTGGTCGTTGGCCAATGCTGAGCACTAGTTTGAAATACCTAAAACACTCAATGGTTTTCAGCATTTCAAACCAGAATGTTCCCCAAACTTATCCAGCTTTGGCAGGGACTGAATCTAGAAACTCTTGTAAACAAAATGATACATTTCACCACTAAGTTATTGCATTTTCTTGTATCAAACCTAAGACCTGATTTAGAAGTGTTTTTAAAGGGCCTCAAGCTGGATAGAAGCTAATAAAATTCAAAATTATGGGCTGTTGAATGATTTCTTACAATTACAATTTGAGATATAAAGTAGCGTGATGAAATAGCACACTTTGGCTGTCCATTGTGAAGTCTGCTCTATATTTATTATGCATAAGATATTAGGCAACCCTAATAACAGCTCCGTTAATGTGTTTTCTTTTTCCCAAACTTGATTTAAACACTTCATATGATTTTTAATCAATAGAGTTATACTGTAGCATCAGATGCAGCGCAGTACTTAAAAACAGATTAATTGGAGAGAAATGCATAATAAAATGTAAAATGAAATGAAATAATTTGTAATGCTAATCAATTTTATAATAATGCTATATTAAACTGAGGATATTTATTCTAAATTAATGAAGAAAAGTTGTAATTTATAAAAAGTTGCACAGCAATAAAAAGGCATAAAAATGCTATATTATCTGTTCATAAATAACAAAGCTAAGATCTGATTGATGAGACAAAATTAAAAGTTTAGAGAAGTATTATCCATTAAAATAAAACAAGCATTATTCAATATTAACATATTAATTCGTATTTCCAAAAGGTGAAACAGTGTTAATTCTTCTATTTCATTAATAATATACCTTGTATGTTGAAAAGAAAGGCTACAATCTAGCCAAAATTAAGCAATTAAAATACTGTCAATGCCATTGCAAAGTTAAACTTTGTGCAATTTTTTTCTTCAAGATAGTCTTATTTAACAAAAGAAGACTTTAATAAAACTGCTATAAATCATCACCTTGTTTGTTATGTATCAACTGAGGTAATTTTATAATTATAAATTGAAATATATTTATTTCTTCTACAATTCTAAGCCATACACCTTAACACTGTAAATGTCCAAGAACAATCAAATATACTTTTGTCTTATTTCAACAAGGCTAATAAAAATAACCATTCTTTCTCATTTTGTTGGACTTCACAGAATATTTGATGTCAGTATACAATAGGAAAAATTTTTGCACTGTTCTATCTAGACTATGAGTGAGAAAGATTAGAACAATGCAAAGGGGGATTTGTCATAATTTTTTTTATCCTGTAAAGGAGGCATTTGTTTTTTCTGTCTTACTACCAAAATGCTTTTAAATTTAAATTTTTAAAATTTATTTATTTCAGGTGGTGTTTTTGAATTCACTGTATTATCAAATGTGGCAGTCTTTTCATCCTCAGCAGCCTTTCTAACTAGTCAGACACACTGATCTGGAAAACACACACACACACACACACAACTTGGGCATCATTTCAAGTGGTCTTCCCTAGGAATATGAAAGAAGCGTGGGAACTCAATCCTGAACAAGAACTATTTGGTCCTTTCACAATTAAGATAAGTGCAAAAGCTCCATATCCAAAGATGAGACCATCAGGGAAACTCACTTCTTGAAAAAATAATGGAAAACAATGTGTTTCCCATCCAATTGTTTTTTAAAAAAACAAAACAAAACAGAAGACATCTGGTGTAGTATATCTGATTAGTTTAGTACGACTTCAAAGAACTTTCCAAAATGCCCTGAAGTGATGTAAGATCAGCAATATGGGTAATGTTAAAAAATGTGGTTAATAGAGTTGATCATTTGCTGCTGCAGTGGGTACTTCTCAAAGGATTGCTGTGGCCTCCTGCATCTAGTTGTAAATGTTAGTTAGCTATCATCTATCTATCTATCTGTACTATAATTTCAGGGCCCTATGCTAGAGTTTATAAGGAAGTTCAAGTTAATGAAATTATTTTAAATTATTTGGATACTTTTCACTATTATCAGAGAGCTCTGAAGTGGCAGAACATTTTGGCACTACCGGTACTAGTCAAATCTGTCTAGAATGGTAGATCAAATATCTAGGAGTAAATTAAACTTTGTAGCTATCACTTTTGCTTGAGTTGGTACCTGTCTCTTTTATAAGTCAGCACTTATAACTAGTTTAGTCACACTATCATTAGTCTGAATTAAACTTATATTTAGCCAGCATTGTCTAGTTTTTCACATTCCTCCAGGTGGGCTGAGGTCACCACTAAAAAAAAGCAACAAACTGTTTAAAGAGTGGAAATATAAAATATAAACAAAATAAAAATTCCTGGGTTAAAAAAAAAGCAAATGAAATAAGGAATCATTCTTAAATGACACCAGATTATTGGCAGTTAAGGATATTAGACAAAGTGTAATTGATTGTCAAACTAAATCTTTATTTCCCCCCCTTCCCACCCAAGTCTTTGCCCTGTGTGATCAGTTATCCTACATGAAGAGAAAGACATAATGTAGAGTTAATAATATGCATTATTTTATCATAAATGAAGACACTCATGAAGGAACACCACACTCTTTTCTGTATGCTTTAATTTCATGTTAAAATATAAAGCTAATGTAATATCCTTTTAATCAAAAACAGCTGTAAAATCTATCTAATTCCTGATAGAGTCTTTGATAGGAATAAGAAATTGACAGATTGAATATTAGAAAGAATGCAAAGTCCATTCGTTGTGGACATGCTGTTCCTGGTATAATTTCCAGGAGATACACTCTCATATATGTATATCATTATTTACTAGCTGCTTCATACATGGATTCTCTCACACCCTTTATCACTTTCCTATATTACATGCACATTAATTCTTCTCCTAAAAAACTTCATACCATAACATTCTAGCAACCCTTCTGTCCTCCCTCTCTCTCTCTCTCTCTCTCTCTCTCTCTCTCTCTCTCTCTCTCTCTCTCTCTCTCTCTCTCTCTCTCTCTCTCTCTCTCTCTCTCTCTCTCTCTCTCTCTCTCTCTCTCTCTCTCTCTCTCTCTCTCTATATATATATATATATATATATATATATATATATATATATATATATATATATATATATATATATATATATATATATATATATATATATTCCTTTCTCTCTCAAAATGTCTCTCTAATAGGAATTTGACTTTTCAAAAGCTTGCATTTACATCAGTTGTGGATGAAGTGGGAAGCTTATTTTGGAAATGTACAGATTGTTTGAGGAATACTTACAGGCTATTTATGTGGGGTAAAAGGTATCTGAGAAGATGTCTCCATCCCAATGTAACTAGCTGCCCACTTGCTCCAGTGGAAGGGACCTGCTATGGACCCTGCCTGCTAAAGAATTTTGGTGGGTGAGGTCAAGGAGAAGAGTCTTTTCCGCTGTGGCCCCAAATCTGTGGGACACTCTACTACCAGAGCTGAGAACTGCTCCCATAAGTTTGGCTTTCTGGAAGGATATTAATACTTCGTTTTGCCAATTGGCTTGGAGCCCTGGAGGGCCCATTTACCACTGGAGGTGGTTGACAGGGTAAAAAGACTTCATCCCTGTCTCCTTGGTTCTGTTTTATTGCATAATTTTAATTTTAATTTTTCTATTTATCTTTTTTATGATCTGTAAGCTGTCCAAAGTTATCTTACTGGGGAATGGGCATCATTTAAATTTGATAAATAATAATAATGTGGCCCTTGAAACTGAGCATTACTATACCTGCTATGCTTCTCCAATTTTAGGGAACTTATTGTAGCCTTTACGGATGAAGAAAGGATCTTCATAGATAAAGGATGAACAGGATCGAGAGACAATGATGGAAAAAGAAGCATTTTAGTTTACTAGTTCAGCATGGTTGTTATTTGTCTTTCATAGTCATTGCAACTTTGCTATTTTCCTAAGCATATTATGTCCCAGTTGTGGCACTTACTCTTTCTTGTTTGTTGTTTCCAGAGTAATTAGCAAAATTCTAAGCCAGTGTTGGGGAACCTATGGCACGGGTGCCAGAGGCGGCATGCAGAGCCCTCTCTGTGGGGACATGTGCCATCGCCCCAGTCCTAGGCCTTCAGCTGGGTTTTATAAAACCTTTTTGCTTTAGGCCTCCACTGCCGTGTACCAAAAAAAAAGGTTCAATCAGTCAGTCAATTTCAACTTCTCACGGGGAAAAAAAGATCTTGCAAAGTTGAAATTGATTGATTGAACTCCCACCCAGTCTGCTGTTACCACCACAGCCACGCCTACCCAATGGGCCACACCCACCCAATGGGCCACACCCACCCGGCACCCGACAATGCATAAGTGGGTTTTGGGTTGCAGTTTCTGCACTCGGTCTCTAAAAGGTTCGCCATCACTGTTCTAAGCAGTTGTAGAAAGCGATAGCTATGAGGAACCGTTCTAGAATAGACCCTAGCATTCCTTCTCTTCAGTCTTTTTCTATATAGCTCTAATAGGGGGACAAATTAATGCATTAATTAAGGTTAGGGTTAGGGGGATGTGGTGGTGGGGGGTACCGAGCAGTTATATTGATTGTTTGGCCAATGTGCTACATGATTGTTTTCAGTTGAGTTATTATTTCTTTTTTCTTTGTAAAAATTTAAAAAAAACCAATTAAAAAATAATAATAAAATGAATAAACTTAATATGCATATTCAGCAAAAAAAAAAAGGAACCGTTCTAGAATAGACCCTAGCATTTCTTCTCTTCAGTCTTTTTCTATATAGCTCTAATAGGGGGACAAATTAATGCATTAATATCTCAGAAATCACTGATTTAGATAAAGGTGGCATTGCTGTGCATGTTATTTATTATTAGGTATCACATTGATACATATGCTTGTAATATGCCATAGACTGTGAGCAAAGATGAGCAAAGTTAAAGAAGATAATCCTAGAATTATATGCTGCCTTGTACAGTATTGTATTATATTCATTCAGGCTGTGGTTTGATTTCAGATTTTTCCTTTAGATGTAAATCTGGAAAAAAATGACTAAGCCATGAGAAAGTTACAGAAGGAAATTATTCCCTTGCCATGCATATATTTCACAGATAGGATTTGCCAATTACTTCCACTTAAGATGAATATTCTTTTTTTTTCATTGCCTAAAAGAAAGAGTTCAGAACTCAAAGCAAGCAAGATTATATTTTTTTATAACTCCTCTATATACCTTTCTGAAAAATACTAGTTATCAGAAAAGCTAAGCTTTTTACAAACATAAAGTCTCCATGAGTTGCAAATGACTTTGCAGTTGGCAAGAACTCAGATACTTCTTGTCCCAGTATAAATTTATACAAATTTCTGTCACTTGACAATACTGAGATCAATGTTAAACTAAATCCAAATGTATGAATGGTCCGTTATGGAGACGAGGGGAAGGGCTCAATTTTGAACAGGGGGAGAATAATGTAAGAAGGAATATGGTGTTCCTGTACTCATATTACCAGTTCTGTACTCCAAATGTGGGCTCTTCATGAAAATAAAATCACTGCAGATTTAATTAAACAAATCATTCTGCAAAGAAATCTTACTATTGCTGGGAACCTTCAACTAATTGACTAGAATCCAAATATTTGATGAGCTCTACAATATAATATTACTTCATCAAGTCAGGAAATAGGCAAGAGTTCTGAACTAACAGGAAATTGTACCATATGAACAACATATATATATTTGTGCTTGCAAGATGGCTCTGGGTTGAGCTGAAACAAGCAAAAGGAAAGAATGATTCCTTCCTCCCATATTTGGGTTTACAGGGTGCAATCTAAAAAATAAACACTTGACACATATCCTTACTCCCTGACTACTGACAAAGCGGGAGAGAACTTGTGGCTCAATAGGTTAAAGCATCTGCTTAGCATGCAGACTGCCCAGGTTCGAATCCCGGAAGGGTGAGTTCTGACTGAAGAGAGTTAAGAAACTCGAAATGGCTATATCAGAAATCCCTTATTTCTTTGTCAACAATTTTAAAAAACAACATATATATATATTTGTGCTTGCAAGATGGCTCTGGGTTGAGCTGAAACAAGCAAAAGGAAAGAATGATTCCTTCCTCCCATATTTGGGTTTACAGGGTGCAATCTAAAAAATAAACACTTGACACATATCCTTACTCCCTGACTACTGACAAAGCGGGAGAGAACTTGTGGCTCAATAGGTTAAAGCATCTGCTTAGCATGCAGACTGCCCAGGTTCGAATCCCGGAAGGGTGAGTTCTGACTGAAGAGAGTTAAGAAACTCGAAATGGCTATATCAGAAATCCCTTATTTCTTTGTCAACAATTGTAATATGATCTAAATAGATGTGGGCTTGATGTTAATCCTAAATCTTCATTTATTTAGTTTGAGATATTGGTACCAGTTTCTCATCTGGACAAAATGTTTTTTGACCAAACAAAATATAACATATGCCAATCTTAATAAGAGAATATCCTAGCTACAATTTTGTTTCCACATTTTTTTCCAAGACATATTTTAATTTCCAGAAGAATAGCTATATATTTTGCTAAATCAGCTTTATTAGTACCATTGACTTATTTGACTCAACTATATGTTCAAAGTATATTAAAAAAATCATATAAGGAAGGTTTATCTTTGTAACCAAGAAATACCTGTTTCTGCAGAAAAAATAGCTATTTTCTTATCAGTAAAAAGAATTAGAATAAGCTTTAAACTAAAGCAATTTTAGTTGATTAAGCATGGAGAATCCTTTACACTTATGAAACTGATTTTTTCATGCTGTTTATAGATTTAAGGATTTTGTCATTCTTCTTAGAATTTAACATGAAAGATAAAACTTGATACCTTAGAAGCAATTTTTATATGCAAAAATAATTAAGTAGTTTTCTTATTATCTTAATTACATATTTACTTCTCTGGAAATGCATCAATAACATCATTTGAAATAGATACCTGAAAACAGAAAAAGGAATATAAATCTATGTAGACCCAGTACTAGCTAGATCTGACCTGGCTTAGACTTTTGTGATCAAGTGCCACCTAGCTATAAACTATATTAAATTGAAAATATTCTGATAGGTATTTCTTAGAATTGTGCCACTTATGTTCTTATTTATATAAATTGTTACAAGTACTGAGCTTTCAAAAAGCTCCATTTAAATAGTCACTATAAAGTTTTTGAATAAGTATAATTTAATTTCTGAAGAGTTGAAAAATAAAAGTGATAAATGAACTTCTGTTTATTAAATACAGGTTTGGCAGTTTAGTCTGTTTTAAAAATTAGAGCAAAAGAATAGACATTAGACTCCTGCACCCAAACATACCTATGTCAGTTCAAAAATGGTTGCAGGGCCTAGTTGCTCAGCCCAATCATCACTTGCTATTTATGAAGAATCATTTACAGGCTGTTATAATTAAGCTGCAGTCTTGCCATGATAATCTTTCTCCACCAAATAATACAGACAGGAGAAACTACAGTTCAAGGTTAAATGTGTACAACATGACTCTTGCATTCTGAATTCCTGGAAGTATTACACTTATTAAGCTAGATAAGTCCACTATTTCCAGTAATTCAGAATGCAAGAATCATGCCTATAAATTGCTTTTGTTTTTTTTTTAAATATTATTATTATAATTTTTGAGGATTTCCAAGACCAATTTAAGCTGCTGTAACTCAGCTGTTTTTTGTCTGTGTCTTTTGAAATGTGGGCAGCTTGCATTCCTTACACAAAACCATCTTCCATACCAAATGTCACACTGATAGGACAAATCATGTATGAGGAATGTATATATAATGAAGAGAATGTTTGTGGTTTCAACAAAATGCACTTATATTTTACAGCACTTTTTTTTGTAATTGTACAATAAGTGTGTAAGTGTTAAAGACAGCCAGAATATTCAGTACAAGAGAACATTTGTTAAAGCAAGATATTAGGTGCTGGGTAGATAGAATAGTATCTATTAAAGCAGTGGACTTGCCTTGGTGAATCACGAGCAATAGAAAATATTATCCATGCACTTTTATGTTGTAAAAATGAACAATGACAATAGTTTTAAATATATTATAAGTACTTTACTGAAATGTTCAGGTTGCTTTGTTTTGCATTTCTGTATTTATTTATAAGATAAAGTACATAGTGGCAAAATGATAGTACATAGTGGCAAAATTCTGCACAATCGTAACACATAATTGCTATTACATAAGTACTACCATCTTTCCCCAAAAGTAAGGTTCTGTCTTACTTTCTTTGGGGCTCTGAAATAAGCAGAAGGTTTTACTTTCGTGGAGGACTTACTTTTTGCCAGAACCAGCACCAGTAGGCCATGAGCACACGGGGTGGGGCAGGGCCTGTTTATGGGGTGGAGAAGCAACACGGCAGCGAGAGCATGGTGGCGGACCAGGTACGGTACTGGTGTGGCCGTGGTGGGTGGCAGCAGAAAGGGCGACGAGCCTGGTGCTGGGCGAGTGGGCCCAGATCTTCCATGCGACTACTGGAGCACCCCTGCACTGCCGGCCTGCCAGGGCCCTTCACCAGCTACCACCAGCCCCACCCTATCCGTCCCACTGCCTACTTGCCTGCGGCTGCAAAAAACCAAACCCTAAACGAGCCCCAGCCTCCGCCCGCCCTGCCTGCTGGCCCTCAGCCGCGTCGGGTGCCATGCAGCCACCAAGTGCTGCCCATGCTGCTGGCCTCGCTGGGCTCTTTGCTCTCTGCTTGCATGCCTACTTGGTGCTAGAGGCACCAGGTTAAGGGCTGAACCTGGCGCTCTTACGGCTCTGGTGGGTGCTACACCCCTGGCAGACCAGCAGTGGGAGGGCACTCCGGTGGCCACACGGAGGATCTGGGCTGACTCACCCCACCCCGCACTAGAGCATACTTTTGGGGCAGGGCTTATATTAGGTCCACCCCAAAAAAATCATCTGGGGCTTACTTTTGAGTAGGGTTTACTTTCGGGGAAACACGGTATGTAAGGGTTATCTCAGAAATCTAATATTTTTATGCTATCTCTGTATGTATATATACACACACGCACCTTGATTCAGTGTTAACTTCTGGACAACTCCCTATAGTTTTCTTGGCAAGGTTTTTCAGAAATGGTTTGCTATTTCTGGGGCTGACAAACAGTGATTGGTCGAAGGTCCCTCAGCTGGCTTTCGGTCTATGGCAGATTTCATGGTCTCCTGGTTTCTAACCTGAGCCCTTAAGCACAACACCCTATTGGCTCCCTATCTACTGTCTTTACATTTATTGTTGTTGTTTTTTATTTGTTGGTCTTGGTGTAATACATATTTGATTTTATCTGAGCAATGAAAATAGTGCTAATTTGCTAACCAGAAATTGAATGCTCCTTGAAATGTATGTTTCTATTCTTTACAAAATTGCTAGTGTGCCTCTGTGGTATTTTTCATATGTGTGCTCATGATAGCAAACTTCCATTGTATTCCAGGGCTTCTAATAGTCTATGCTGGTGGTTCTGCATTTGTCCATCTTTACTTAATCATGTCTGCATCTTATTATGATCTGGTGGGGGAAATGGGGGAGCAAGAACCAATGAGAGCTAGAAATGCAAATACGTGGCAAGAATATTTTGTCATTTCTAAGTAGCATTTTCAGACATGGATTTAAGACCATTGGCCTAGAACAGGGGTAGGCAACCTTGGCTCTTTTATGACTCGTGGACTTCAACTCCCAGAATTCCTGAGCCAGCATGGCTGGCTCAGGAATTCTGGGAGTTGAAGTCCACGAGTCATAAAAGAGCCAAGGTTGTCTACCCCTGGCCTAGAACTATGATGAGTTTGCTTGTAATTGCAAGCTTCTGATTATACCTTTGTCTGGACAACTTAATTTAGATTATCAGCAAGTAGAAAAAAACTTCTGACCTTTTCTTATTCTTGTTAATGTGGTCTGTCAAGTAAGAAAGTTATATATCTCAACACATAATTCCAAAATCCTTTTTTTTCTTTTCTAACCAACTTAATTTTTCTTATCTCTCACACAAAGCAATTAATCTTCCATTTGTTAGTTTCATATGTTCAGAATGTCCTAACCTGTTCTATTTCAACATTATTCTTTCTGAAATGAATTTGTTGAAATGAATAATGAGGGTTTTTCTTTCTTTTCCTTAAAAACTCATGCAAGGAAAATAAGTAATCTTAAACCAGATTTTTGGGGAAACTTGTTCAATCTTTGTTGTAATGTAGCTGAATGAGAGGGATGTACCTTTTTAATATAGTTGGATGGGGTTTAACACCAATAGAGAGACATAGATTGAGGCACCCCTCTATCCAATGAAATTCCTTAAATGTATATGGCATCACATAGTAAGAAGAATGAATGAAAAATTAGAACAAGGGTGAAAGTGGCTCAACAAGAGGTGGGTATAAGTGGGAAAATTAGGGCATGGAGTTGGAGAGAGTGATATGAGGAAGAAGTTATGCAGAAGGTTTTTTGTGCAGTTGTGCTAATTCTAAAGTTAGAGACATGCAGTGCTAACCGTAGGAGAATACTTGAGTCTGATTACTAGATGTTTGAACTGGGAAATCTTGTTTCCTGGAACCTGGATGAGCAGAGGACTGTGGAGAGAGAGTCCAGAAACAGAACTGAGAATTCATAGGAATAAGCTGGTTTTCTGAGGTCAAGCCAACCTCTGCTTTCCATCCAATTTGGCATTAGGATTATTTTCATTTTAGCCTTGCTAATTTGCCTTTCTATGAAACATGCAACATAGTATCAGCCTTAGCAGTCCATGGCACAATAACCTGTTTGCTAAACTCCAAACTCTCTAACCTTTGACAAAAAACATGATTCATGTACAGTAACTGTAATGAACACAGATGAAACAAAATCTGTAGTGAAAATTAGACCCCAGAAGAATAATATAGTACCCCTGAGACCTACTTTTGTCGTCTTTTTCCTCTCTTGTTTTAATTTCATACACTATTGCTTATCTTTTTTGATATAAAGTTCAAAAAAACTTCTAAGTATGTAGAAAGAAGAGGGAAATGAAGAGTTTAAGCAACCTATTATGGCTCCTTGATGATAGATTTTGAATGCAAGAGAATACTTATTTTACCTGATAAATTGGCATAGTTTATCTGTGTGTAGCAGATGTTGCTTACAATTCTGTCCTATGCAATTACATTTTATGGAGTTCACAAAGGTCCTCCTGATTAACTTCCATTTACCAGATTTTCTTGTATTTCACAAATTAGATTATCTGTCCAAACACTAGAAAGAAAGAATACAGAATTTCTTTGAGGCAGAAACCATGCTGTGCCATTACAGGACATGATGGTGGGCAATCCAAAAATTAATGCTTAGGACAAAGATAAATATGAAATCAATTTCAGTTTTAGAAATTGCAATTAATTTCTAATCAAATGTAATGAAAATAAATATGCTTATTATAAAATAATTACTGTTCAGTCAGGTATTGAGGAACTGTATCTTATTTTTGCATTAAACATTGCACTTTGTTTACAATTGTTAGAAAAAACTGGAGCTATATTTAATTTTGTCTAAGGCAAAAGATTTATATCACATATGCCACATATATATATGTGTGTAAGTATATATATGCAAATGTTTTGCTTCAGACTGTTGTCTTGTCTTGTCTTCAGTAGGCCTTATTTATATTCATTGATATATAGTAAGTGAATATAATTCATTCATTTATTTTTAAAAGTTATTCTTTAAAATCTTAGTGTTCATCGTCTTCAAAATCTTACGTTTGGAACTGTGGCATACATGGAATTCAGTATTCTGTGGCTTACTTTATAATGGCTTGTTTGTTTTGTTTTGGTGTTTTGGTAGTTTTGGGTTTAAAGTAATGTACCCAATCTCCCAGATATGGCTTAGCATTTTGTGTGAACCACTATGCTTTGTTTAAGAAACCACAGCTAAAAGGAATCTTGGCTTAGTGTTCTGTCTGTGTTTTATCTGTACTTTATGAAATATGAAAAATGTCCAATTTGTTTATATATCTTCTGGATTTTAGTGATGATTCACATACGGTTACTCTTAGTTGCATTATATTGGTAGAAGGAGCTGATGATAGAGCACAGAGACACATCCAGTATGTCTAATCTTCTTACAAACCCATTCAGATTAAAAATACTGGATATGTAATTTTGTGTTAACATCCAGTTTAAAGATAAATATTGATTTTGTAATGTCATGTTACTAGGTTACAAGATAAAAGAATTATTATAGTCCTAGTTTATTCCAGAATCTGTATGCAGTAATTAGAAGGTAAATATCTTATTATAACCTCTCTACTTAATTAAGAATAATTTCTCTTGATAAACATCAGCTTCAGTTTGATTGATTAATTTCATTTGATTTGATTTCTATAGCCACTCATCTCAGCAAATGAATCGGGGGTGGGTGGGTCACAATTCGAAACATATATTACAAATTAAATCTTAAAAACAGTTTAAAATAATAAAACAATGAAAAACATTAAAACAGTAAAAACATTAAAATATCTAATTTGATTTATTGATTAAATGACTTCAGAGTAATGTAATACACAAGAATGTGCACAGTTTTCTATTAAGCATGATTAAGGTGGCCAAAGTTTGTACTTTATTGTACTGTCATCTTATCAAGGAAACATTTAATTATGGCACAAAGTTAAAGCATTACAGAAAACATTTTAGCATTTTAATATTGTTTAAAAACTGACAAATATTGTGAGTTTTATGTTTATTTTAATGGACCCTAGAGAATAACATTCCTGAATACTTTAGATTCTTTCTCCCAAGATATTTGATTGACTTCCTGAAGGCATACTTTAAGTGAAAGTAAGACTGAAAGACATAAAATGATCTGAATATTAAAAATTGAAGCTTTTTGTATAAGGAGCACACAGTTTAAACTAATGGCTTTGACATTCATGATTTAAAAAATGAAGAAATGAGACTCAGGTTTCCTGCCTTAGCAGGGGGTTGGACTAGATGACCTCCAAGATCTCTTCCAACTTTATCATCATCATCATTATTATTATTATCATTATTACCTATATTTTTGCCAACATGAAAATGTAGACAAAAATATACTGCCAGCCTTTTTCATAAAAGCAACATTTGGTTCATGGGCTATAGGCATTTCCGTGCCAGGAACACATTTAAAAATGATCAAAAAGTGCCTCAGAATGATTTTACAATCATACATGCAATATAAGACTCTTCAGAGACAATCTAGAGTGGAACAGTCAAACAAATGATGTAATCTTATAAAGCAGTTGATTCTGAAAGTGACATAAACTACAGGTTCGCACAATATAATTGCACGATATAATTAATTATCATAATTTAGAGACTAATTAGCATATGACCAAAGGCAAATATGAACTGTGCAGTGTGCATTAGTCTAAAAGGAAGCTAAATAATTTCAATGAAAGCCAAAAAAATGCTATAAACTGACTTATGAAGCTAAGAAAGAAATGAGAAGCAGGTCGATGTACAGTTTCTGGATCTAGAAGAATTATAGTAACATGGTGTACCCCAAGAGAAATTTATATTTGCAATATTAGATTAATATAATCAAATTTTAACAATATCCATGGGTCTGAAGTTGTTGGCTGAGAAATATATCCACAGAGTGCAATAGACCGTGTGTGTGTGTGTATGTGCATGTGTTTTCAGATTTCAAGTCCTGATTATTATTAAACGGCATACATTTTGATGGGATTGCCTGGCTATCCTTCTGTGATAGTTGGCATAAAATTCTTATTGTGAAATGCAGGATTTGGTTTATACGAGACATAATTACAACAACAAAATCAGGATAATTCCACTTTGTCTCATATGTCCAGCCTTATGAAATCTGGAGCATCATCAGATGATCTTTGATACAATTCAGACAAGTGTCAAGAGAGTGAGCAATTGCATGTGCCACCATTATTCAGGATATTTTCAGAGGATATTTGGAGCTGATACTGTGTAGCAACTTTGATCTTGTGATGTAATATCATAATTAGTTACTTACAATGGTGGGATTCAGCTGGTTCGCACCACTTTGGCAGAACCAGTAGCTAATTTTTTGTTGCCCAGGCCCAGAACGGACTTCTGGAAGCAGCATCCACACAGAGATCCGGTTGTTCACATATTTGAATCCCACCACTGATTACTTAGCAGGGCAAGTGTATTGAAGAAAGTATTTTACTGTTATCAGAAATAATTAGGATGATAGCTAACAATTGATTAATGATAGTTAATTAGGATAACAGCTTAATGCTATAAGAAACATGGATTTAATTTTCTGTGATTAATAATTTGGCAATTATATTTACCTTGGTTTAACTAAATGCTTCAAGTTTTGTTATCTTATTTCTTTTAGTGCATATTTCCATTATTGTACATTTTTAAAAAAAATCTCACTCACTTAATCAATCAATCCAGGCTTTTGTATGGTACTTTCCTATGAATTGCATTTTTACCCAGTGATTTCCTGGTGGGGGACTTCAGCTAAAGCAAGACAGATCTGCAGTTCTTAGAGTCTTCATGATTTCTGTGATTATTTCATTCTGTGTTGGAGTATTTTTACAGCATGACCACAACTTGTCTGTAAGACCATGTCTCGGACAACTCTTTTATCTTTTTTTGTCTGCCAAAAAGGTTTTGCTGTCTGGTAAGTTTCATGCACTAGTTGATGATATCCACTTATTTTGATGGTCTCATGTTTTTTCCTCCCTGCTCAATTATTGATCAATGGTTGATAGTGATCTCTGCAGATTTAAACAACCATGCTATAATCATAAGGATATTTTTTAAAAGATTCTGCCTACCATGAATAACAACTATTTGGACATTTTAGATTTTAATCCCAGTGGTAGGAAAAAAAGGAAAGCCTAAGGATTAGCAGAGTCTCAAAACCTTGAACATGGTTTTGTAAATATTTTCTAACTTGAAATTGCCCCAAAGTACTTCATTTAATTTCCTATCACGAGACCATAGTTTAGAGCTCTGGGAGATGAGGAAATAGGCATCATTTTGCTCAAACCATGGCCTTCAAAAACAAAACAAAACAAAAAGTGCACTTGGTTCTCATTCTTCCTTTTCTAATCGCTTTTGGGAAATTGTTAATTTCTGTTCAGCTGTTAGGAACCTTTGGATTGACAAATGATATAGGATGGTGAGTTTCCTATAATCCTTAGTGAAAGCAGTTTTATAAGTTTAAGAATTTAATTTTGTTTTTCTTTTGGAATAAACAGCAAAAGGGAGATTAAAACGTTGATTTTAGAAAGTTACAAATGGAGTAAGGATTGAGATGCATTTGGAATTAACTATAAGAATGCTGTGGTTTTGAATTGTCTTAAAAAAAAGGCAAGATGAGACATTGAAGCTGGACACTATATGGTATATATTCAGATTAGCAGTTTGGGGCTGTTTAGCTGACCATAACCCCGTAAACTTAATCAATATGTTTCCATTGTTACACACATTTCACTTTTACAATAGTCCTGAAAATTGACTTTTACTTTCTGTCTGTATAGAAGGAAAGCAAGGTTCTCTCTTTAATATCATGGACATAGGGCTCCCCCCACACCAAAAAAACCCTGAGTATTAGAAATATCTAAACTATCCTCTGCTAGAGATATTACCAAACCAAACAAACCAAACAACCAAACAAGACAGACACAGACTTCAGCGGACAGTTAGAACGGCAGAAAAAACAATTGCTACCAGCCTGCCCTCCATTGAGGATCTGGATACTGCACCAGCAAGAAAGAGGGCTGTGAAAATATCTACAGACCCCCCTCACATCCTGGATATAAATTATTTCAACTTCTTCCCTCAAGACAACACTGTGTAGGGCATTGCACGCCAGAACTAGACACAAGGACAGTTTTTTTTCCCATGCCGTCAGTCTGCTTAAGAACTAATTCCTACAACACTGTCAAAATACTTAGTAAAGCAGTATTACTATGATACTCCTCATCTTTCCTATTACATATCCTTATCTTCTTATGATTATAACTTTGCTGCTTGTATCTTACAATTTATATTGTTTTTTTGTACCCTAGTATGATTTATGTTGTTTGCTTAGCTAGTACTCTATGACTATCACTAAGTGTTTCATCTTATGATTCATGATGAAGTGTTGTATTTCACAATTTATGATGAGTGTATTTTCATGTTGTGTATGATCATGATTATCACTATTACTTGTATGTACACTGAGAGCTTATGCACTGGAAACAAATTCCTTGTGTCCAACCACACTTGGCCAATAAAGAATTCTATTCTATTCTATTCTATTCTATTCTATTCTATTCTATTCTATTCTATTCTATTCTATTCTATTCTATTCTATTCTATTCTATTCTATTCTATTCTCTAAATTTGGGCTGCAAACATTTTGACAACCATTGGATAACAGCAAATAATCTTTGCTGCTATCTAGTGGATAACTGGATTTCTGTTGGAGTTTGGTTTATTCTCAGCATTAAGAACAAAATATTTAAAAATAACCCTAGGATATGGAAGTCTAGCAACTCTAATTTTATCCAAAAATAAAAAAAAGAAGTGGAAAAACAGCCTACACTGCTATTCTTCTTTTTCTAAATCCCTACCTTTTAAAAAAGAATATCACATATGTTTTTGTAAAAGGCAACACACATACCTATTATATTTTAAAATCCAAGTTTTGCAAAAGAAAAGCAAACAATGATATCAATTCCGTTTTCTGTAAACCTTTCAAAATTTGGGTAGAACAGTAGGGATTGTTTTAATTGGTTAGGTATTTTTATTTAATGGTCATCAAATCAACCTCTGCAAGTGTTATGTTGACCTCATAAGGCCATCTTGCCAACCATTGTGTCTATGGTAAATAATTTCTTTGATTGCAATCAAATCAGTTGTAAATGGAATCTGCAAGTAATTAGTTTAGTTGAGAGCGTGAAATGTTAAGATTTCTTTTTCCTTTTGGTCTAAAACATATCCTACTATTTTGTCAAGAGTTGGAACACAGTAAAATTTTGATCTGTAGCAAAACACCATCAAATTTACAATAACCAGATATCCTTGAAAACAACTCTACTGAAATTCAATTGTAATAAACAAGAAAAGCCTCTAGCTTTACATGGATAGTTATTTTACAACACAATTTGATTTTTTTAATGTTAAAAAAGGAGGAGAAAAGAAATGAAAACCAGTTATATTGTTATCCAGAGTTTGTTATGATCCAGAAGCAATTAATATATAGCTCCCATTTAATTTACCTTTAGTGCTAATATGTTTATAAAATAAGTTCATGTTAGGGCTGTTTCAGACTCAATTCCAAAAAATAAATAAATAATGGTTTGAAGCCCATGGGATATGAACATCTGCTTTAAGTTGCAGACAGGTGTTACATTCCCATGCTTTAAAGCACCTTTTTAGAATGAAATCCAAGGCATCACACATGTTATTTTAGCAATAAAACACTGCATTCCTCTTATTAAGAAGTAAATATTAATAAAAGCTCTTCAGTAATACGGTGTGCCACCAAGCATGGTGTTTGTTTCATTTCTGCTCATAAAGAAAGTTTAGAAAAAGATAATGAAGGACAAGGACAAATAGGTGTACAAAATCATAGATGGCAAGAAGAAACTGGACAGAATTAGGAACAAACACCATTCAACAAAACTAAGATATAGGACAGACATGGGAAAACTCCTTTTCTTACTGCACAGAATTAACTTGTGCAAGTCACTTGGTAATAGTCACTAGCTTGGATTTTAAAAGGATTTTAAAAGGAAATTAGAGAAATGTATAGATTTGGAGACTTTGAAGGAAAGCATATGTCTACATAGCAATTGTGAGGGAGAAACAGCAAGAGATGGATATATGTCCCTGAAACACCTGGCTGACTTCTGTAAAAAATAGAATCTTGGACTAAAGTGACTCTTGCTTGATCAAAGTGACCCTTGCTTTTGTTTTTATAAAGTGTTCGGGATGCCACAGTGGATGATTTTATGAAGTAGCCCTAGGTGCAAGTACTCTTGACTTCTCATGTCAAATATAGGGAGAGGAAGAGGAGAATAATATGGAGATTAGGGATGTCTTCCTTTCTCATCCACAACTGTAGCACTTGTTTGATTTTCAACTGATTGTGCACTTTCACAGTGTTTTGGGTGTTCATACCATATTTTATCTGGCAGAGTCTCTTTAAACTAATTAATCCATTTTCATTCCAGGCCACATTCTGAGTTATGAGCTAAGATTCGGCATTATACTCCCCCACTGTATCACAGTTGCCATATAAATTTATTTATTTATTTATTTATTTTATTAAATTTCTATACCGCCCCTCTCCCGAAGGACTCGGGGCGGTGTACAGCCTAAACTTTAAAAAACATATAAATATACAAAATTTAAAATAATTAAAAATAAATTAAATCATTTGGCCAAAATCCTAAAACCCAAAACATACAAAATTTAAAATCTTAAAAAATACTCAGAAGCTTCTATGCCAGGCCGGCCTGTCGGAAAAGGAATGTTTTTAGTTCCCGACGGAAGGTGCGTAAATCTGTTATTATACGGAGTTCGGGGGGGAGCTCGTTCCATAACGTGGGAGCTCCCACAGAGAAGGCTCTCCCCCTGGGGGTCGCCAGCCGGCACTGTCTGGCCGACGGCTCCCTGAGGAGGCCCTCTCTGTGGGAGCGTACCGGACGGCGGGAGGTATTTGCTGGCAGTAGACGGTCCTGTAAGTATCCGGGTCCGATGCCATGGAGCGCTTTAAAAGTGGTCACTAACACCTTGAACCGCACCCGAAAGACCACCGGCAACCAGTGCAACTCACGCAGGAGCGGTGTTACGTGGGAGCGCCACGACGCTCCCATCACTACCCGCGCGGCTGCATTCTGGGCAAGTTGGAGCTTCCGGATGCACCTCAAGGGGAGCCCCATGTAGAGAGCATTACAGTAGTCCAGCCTGGAGGTCACGAGGGCATGAGTGACTGTGCGTAGCGAGTCCCGGTCTAGGAAGGGACGCAACTGGCGCACCAGGCGAACCTGGTGGAACATCCTCCCGGCCACGGCCGTCAGATGGTCCTCTAAGGACAGCCGTGAGTCCAGGAGGATTCCCAAGTTGCGAACCCTTCCTGTGGGAGCCACTGTTTCGCCCCCAATACACAGCGATGGAATCAGCTGGCTGTACCGGGACGACGGTAACCACAGCCACTCGGTCTTGGAGGGGTTGAGCTTGAGTCCGTTTCTCCCCATCCATACCCGCACGGCCTCCAGGCACTGGGTCAGCACGGCAAGGGCATCGTTGGGGTGGTTTGGCGTGGAAATGTACAGCTGGGTATCATCAGCGTACTGGTGGTACTCCACGCCAAAACCACGGATGATCTCACCCAGCGGCTTTACATAAATGTTGAACAGTAGAGGCGAGAGGACCGACCCCTGAGGTACCCCACATACGAGGGGTCTCGGGGTCGACCTCTGGCCCCCTGTCAACACAGACTGCATCCGGCCAGAGAGGAAGGAGGAGAACCACTGCAAGACAGTGCCTCCTATGCCCAGCCCCTCCAACCGTTGCAGCATGATACCATGATCGATGGTATCAAAAGCCGCCGAGAGGTCCAATAGCACCAGAACAGAGGAGCAACCCCTGTCTTGGGCCCGCCAGAGATCATCCACCAACGCGACCAATGCTGTTTCCGTGCTGTAGCCAGGCCTGAAGCCCGACTGGAACGGATCGAGATATGACGATTCCTCCAGGTGCTGCGGGAACTGTTGGGCAACCACACTCTCAACAACCTTCGCAAGAAAGCGAAGGTTGGAGACGGGACGGTAGTTTGATAAAACGGCTGGATCCAGGGCAGGCTTCTTGAGGAGGGGTCTCACCACTGCCTCTTTCAAGGCAGCGGGAAAGACACCCTCACTCAAGGAAGCGTTGATAATTGCTCGGAACCAGCCTCGTACCACCTCCCGGGAGGCCAGCACCAACCATTAAATGCACTCTGGAAAAACTTTATCTTCAATAAATTCTGGAACATTATAAAGGAATGAGAAAGCCCAAATTTATGGAAGAAAGTATTCTACAGGCTAAGACCACAGATCTACAATTGGAAAAGGCAGTCTTGTGAGTACTTAGTTTCTAAGCCATATTAGGATTTATTGAGCTGCAGCTCCCTATTTGGTGGACTTTCTGACTGTCAGTTTCTTTCTCTTGAGTTTAATATATTACAATAGAAGGAGAACAAGAAAGGATTTCTTCTACAGAGGAAGTACAGGAACAAATTCTTTGTATGTTAAAAGCGATAATCCAAACTCTACATATGCAAGCTCTGGATATACAAACTCAGACTATGACTTCAATCAAAGAATTATCTATACAGAATTCTATAGAGAAAGTGAAACAACCAAATGTTATGACAGAAGACTTAGATACTTAACAAATACAGACAATAGAAAACACAAAAAAGGAATTGATAATAGAGAACAAGGAAAAGGCGTTTCTTATAAGCCAGAAGGAATTTGAAGATAAACAAGAAAAACAGAAGAAATAGAAGATAAATACTTTGGGACAACTGCATCAAACTGGAAAAATAAAGAGACTACCGGCTAAATCAAGTCCTCTTAAGAAAACATCAACTGGATGTTCTTATCAACATCAAACAATAGCCACAACAATACAAGGAGATTTTTTTGATGATTTAAAGGCAAAAATACAAAAAATGACCTGGCAGAGGAAAAAGCTAGAATAAGATTGAAAAAGATTGGGGTTCTGATCTATATATGAGATCTAAAATAGAATATATCAAAAATAGATAGAATATGTATTCTGAACAGGAGACATTGTAACGATTTGAGATAAAGAAAAATTTGGTCATATAAAATCTAGAAATATGTTGAAATAAGAATATTATACTGTCATTAGATGGGTAAGATAGAGGGTAGAAGTTATATATAAGGTGTGTATTTTAAATATTAGAATGTATGAGCAATTGGGGTAAAGGAATTGTGTTTAATTAAAATTTGGAAAAATTAAATATTAAATGTAATCTGAACATCTACAAATAATTAAGATTTGAATTTAAGATATTGTTATGAGTTGAGACAAAGGTTAACAAAACTTAAAAGTATAAGTACTAATAATTAAATTTGTATATGGGTTTGTGGTATAAATGTTGGTGGTTTATTTTCAATTTTTTTTTTCTCTTTCTGGAAAGGAAGAAAGGAAGGAAGTGAAAGAAAAAAAGGAAAAAAATTATTAGTTCCAATTGTGAGATAGGAGACTTAGAAATTGAGATCATTTAAAACCTGGAAATGATAAAGATTAAATGTTAAACTTAAATATCAATGGCAAATTAAAGTAAAGAAAAACTTACTAGGTTATTGTCTAAAAGGTGGAATGTCAAATTAATTAAGATATGTATAGACTGAAGATTATTGATGAATATTAGAAAGGTATTTTTTGTTTGATTAATAGAATAAGAACTGTATTGGTTTGAACATGACAGTAGATATCATGGGGGAAAGAGAGGGAATTAGTTTGTTGTAATAATTTGAGATTTGTACTGATGATATTCAAATGTAACGGAATTACTGTGCTCAGCCGCCATGCTACTTTTCAAATATGTAAATGTAATATTGTAAAATTAATAAAAAACTTGAAACTGAAAAAAAAAGGATTTATTAAGCTGAACTCAGAAATGCAAAGGCATGCAACATAAATTTATATGTTCTGGGACTGATATCTGTCAATGGGATGGTTTTGTACAAGCCCATTGTCACAGACACAAATTTTTAATAGTTGTTATAATGTGGTGCTCTTATATGAAGTTAGTTGCTTTAAAAAAAGGATGCTGTGGCAGGGTCTTAATGATAGCCAGAAATGATCTGCACTCTGGTGGTTTAAACCCAGCTCCTTGAGATGGAGTGAGCTCCCATTGCTTGATCCCTGCCTTCTGCCCACCCAGTAGTTCAAAAGTAGATAAATGGGTACCTCTTTGGTGGGGGGGGGGAAACCTAGCTGCATTTATGTATGCGGAAAGCGAAAGCCAGCGCTAGATACAAAGAGTTGTAACACCAAGCGAGGAGAAACCAGTGGAGGAGCCAGGAAGAGCCAGCAACCTGAGTGCCCCAATTAATTGGTGTAAAGTAATTTCCCCCAAAGCACCATGGATTGATGTGCAAATGCCAGACAGAATGAACTAGCAGTCTAGGCTGTCAGGACTCCATTGTGTCTAGCAGGTGTAGATTTCTCTGTATGCCATGTGCTAAATAGGAAGTTGTTTTAAATTCTGGTTCATTAAATACATTTAAAATATGGCTATAGTGTTCATTATAAAGGCATCTTAGTTCTCAAGTTCTATTCTTTATATTTTTATATAAACTCAGAGTTCATATAAGATTTAAATTCAAAACTATATTTCTCATGTAGATGTATGCAATAATTTGGGATAAATATATTTTTTAGTTTCTGATAAACCAACCATTCTGGTTGCCAACCAACTGTTTGGAAAAATATTATTGCAATATATGCTTTTACAAAATTAAGACAGAAATGGTTAATTACCTTTAAAGTTTAAGCTTTCTGGGGCTTAGTGTTAATTATGAAGTTCAATTTGCCTCTAGAGATAAATCTAAGTAGAAAGCATGTATATTTAGCTTCTCATGAAATTCTCTGTTGGAACCAAATACACTGAAACATCACAGGAAAAAAATTTGTGTGGGCAAAACTCATAAGGGATTTGTCCTATGCAAGCCTTTGAAAATGAAGGTCAGCTGTGGAAGGGCACAACGTAGCCAACAAAGTATTTCAAGTATCTGTGTTCTAACTTCATATTTTTTGTGTTCTACATATTTTTTTAAAAATGTAAAACTTTAAAAATCTCCTTGGTGATGCTTTGAAGCAATGAAAGGTATTTCTGTGGTATATATCTTTATATACAAATACTGTTCTACTGTAGAAGTAACGTTTCAATCATTTTTTTAAGTATATTGAATGAGCATCACCATACATGCATTTTCTAGTCAAGATAAAAGATATCACAAGTGCTTTTCTACTGAAGAGAAGTCTGCTAAGAGCAAGTTCAAATTGGAAACTGAGGAAAAACATATAAAAAGAAAAACCAGAAACCTGGCAGTGCCAGGAAGTAAAAAACTGACAAAGTTAATAACCAAACTAGTAAAGATATGTATGGCAAGAACTGAATTTCCAACTGTTTTCTTCTTCCCCATTCTTGGGAGTAGTTCTGCTAATTGACATAGATACTTATTTGGTTCTGGCAATAATTTTCCTCTCTGCAAATAGGTGGAAAGGCTGTACATATTATTACTAGAAGGTATTATTTTGCATCCCTGCCTTTAGGCAATACATCTTGATTTCTTGATTAGTAATGTAGAAAAGACTTTTAGCCAGCACCTTTTTTCCTCTATATATACTTCATAGTTTGTTTACTCAAAATACATAATCTAAAAAAAAAGAATTAAATAAGAGTAATGGGTGCAATCCTTCTATGTGTTAGCAGGACCACTTGCATAATGCTCTGCTTAGTAGCCCCTCAAAACATTTGTTTAATATTCAAAATTTATTAAATATAATTTGCAAGACCCTGCTGGATCATGGGTACAGGTTCTGTCACGGGTTTGGTGGCCGATTAGGTGTTTAAGCCTATGTTTCTTTTGTGTTTTATCTTAAAGAAAAGCTAAGAAAAAGAATACCTAAAACAAGTAAAGAAAAAAAAAGAAACGAAAAACACACAAGACTACAAAATAAACATTAGAGGCATGCATATATCAATAAATTGAGACCATGATTCATTAGTTATCCATGATTGACCTAGATCAGTGTTTCTGAACTTTGGCATTTTAAGATATATGGACTTCCATTCCTAAAATTCCCCAGCCAACCATGCATGTTGGATTACTTTCTTTATCAAATAAAAGAATAAGCACCAAACTTGCTATTCACTAAGATTACTTTTGTATATCAGTAAGGCCTACCAGAAATGCTGATGCCAGTCAATAGCAAAGATATATAATCGTCTATCTATGTAATTTTCAACACCAGTGTAAAATATTTCACACCTATGTTTCCCCGATAGTAAGACACCCCCGATTGTAAGACGTATCGGGGTTTTCAGGGGGTCGGCTAATATAAGCCGTACCACGAAAGTAAGACATATTACTCCTGCCCACTTCCGCCTCCTGCTTAAAATACTTAAATACTTAAAATACTTAAAATACTTAATATACTTAAAATACTTAAAATAAAACTGACAATTGTTTTCCAATCAATATAAGCCGTACCCCGAAAGTAAGACATAGTGGGGCTTTTGGGGATAAAAAGAAAGTGTGACCCTGTCTTGCTTTAGGGGAAACACGGGGTACCTATCACACAGTTCTGGAGACTGACAAATTCAGAATGCATGTGAGGAAGTTTTTATATAAAAGTCAAAATAGTTTTAATACATTGTCTGAAATGTAGTGCACTGATATTTCCTAGAATGAGACAATGATCAAACAGGAAGGGGGGGGAATCCTTTGTTTGACCCTGAAACAGAATGGTTAGTTGCTTCTTGCATTTGGTAATGTATAAATTAATAATTGCCAATAGATAATTATTCATAAAGGTCTTAATGTTTTGCAGTTACTGTTGCTGTTGCTGCTACTACTTTATGTTAGATAAATACTTATTAAATGCTATGTATAATTATGTACATTTTTTTAATAAGTCAAGCTTATGATTTGTAAAGGAATTCTCCAACTCCTTGAAAAGGGAAGCTTTGAACAATTCTACTTATATTCAGCAATCAAAGTTTTAAAGCATGTGTTTAGTTACTTGGATCTTTGGAATACTGAGACTCTACTTATAAACATGCTGTTCTATATTGTCTTAAATAAAAAACACAATTATCCTTGTCTAAGAATGTTGGGAATTTTATTAGCCCCATGAAGTTTTTTCTTTAAGCTTAGTGCCATAAGGTTAAAAATAAATAAACATATGGAGCAACAATTATTTAGCCTTTTCTCCCTTCTTGTTTCATCACATCTGTCCAATCACTCTCTCTCAAAGTAAACTTTGCCACTGTGGTCACTTACTTTTCATCTGACTTTTCTTTAAGCAAGCCTTTCCATTTTCAAAAGGCAATAAAACATTAAAAGGTTGTCCATTTCAATGGATAGCATTTGGTTGAAATTTCCAAATGTAGAAAATTAATAGAGCATCACTTAAAAAGTAGATGCTCTATTAATAATTAATTATATGCTCTATTAATAATTAATTATATGGAAATCAAATGTCTTTAGGACCACCAACATATTAAGTTGGCCATTTCTTGTCCATGTTCCTTTTTCCAACAAAGATTTGCTTAATCCTCTAGGGATAATCAGTGTTCATAACAGTCACATGATAAACAAATAATTACAGTTAAATCCAGAATCTGAAAAGAACTTTTAAAAAAATAAAGATTTGCTTATTTTTGAAACAACATACATGAGAAACTTTCATTTAGTTGCATAATGCAACTATTGATTTTTAATTTATTTCTGGAAAATAATTTCTAGAATGTAGCAATTGTTAAGATGTCTTGGTTTTGGCCAGCCATAAGGCTCCCAGCTCAT
Organism: Bothrops alternatus; assembly: GCA_034064705.1. NCBI lineage: Eukaryota > Metazoa > Chordata > Lepidosauria > Squamata > Viperidae > Bothrops > Bothrops alternatus. The sequence continues at coordinate 3,776,691 of JARGCV010000085.1, forward strand.
GCTGTGAAAGTAGAACCATATCATTAAGAAACTGAATGTAATATGTTTCTTTTAAATATCTTTGGAAAACCATATTTCATTTCTTCCCCAAATACCTTTAGAGAATCCACAAGCAAGAGGGCTTTCTTGTGGAGAAAATTAATTTGAGAAAAAAATGTGTATTCCTTGTATTTATTCCTCTAACATTCAGGTTTATAGTTTACTTTTACACTTAAAACATAAAAGCTTTCCATTTCCCTGCCAAAATATAAATATGGCTTTCTAAAATGAGGTTCAGAGTTTTTTCCAAACTAAGGCCAAACAGTTTGTACAGGATGCATTAAAAACATATGATTAGTTTGAAGGCCATAACTAATTTGCATAGTTTTGATACATATAATAACCATATTTGGCATATCATTTGTTAAACGTTCAAAAGGGACCAGAGCACAACTTGTGTGTCTCGTGGTTATAGGGATTTCAGTTAATAGCTGTCAACCAACCTTTAAAACTTAGTATGAATTTTGTAACAACCACGTCTAAAGAAGTGGTATCACTCCTTAAAACAAACTCAGATGGTAGACTGAGAACAGGACTGGAATTCAAACTAGATCCATAATAGGGATGTATCGGCATGCTTGGTGAACCCTAAGGCATTCAGAATTATCCTGTCCCTCAAAACCAGTCCAAAGAAGATTAAATATGCTCCATGGTTGCCAGGAGCCACAGAATGTTAAGAGCTGGAAGAGAAAAATGGAAAACTGAAGGGGAGGAGAATTGGCTAGTAGATCTTGGAAGAATAAGCTTAGCTGATGGAACTGTGAACAGGAGCAGGTCTGCTAGCAGTTAGGATACGTGGAAAACATCTTCCTGTAAACTCCAGTTCTGAATCTGGAAATCCTGGGAGACAAGACAGCCAAAATTGTGTGCTTTATTTAAGTGAAATAAACATGGGCCTAAATGTCTTTTGTTTAAATAAGTGGGATGTGAAAGTGTTTATCTTTGACTGGATCGTGTTTATTCCATTTAAAATTACTTCATAAAAAGTGAAACTGTTTTTTAAAATTAGAGGGGAAAAAATAAAACTGAAACTTCAGAATACTGCTTTTAGTTTTCTCCAGTATGATATACAATATCTTTCATGCTTCTTAGTCTTATTTTATTATCAAAGACTAATGATGCTTTACAACCCTGAAGCAAAATTAAAACACATATTATTTCATACCAATTCCGATACATTTGTATTAAGTGACATTTGTTTGATACTCTATTTAGAATATTTAAAATTATAATTAAATAAATAAAACATATTTAATGATTCACAAAACCAAGATGTAAAATATAATGCCAGTAACAATTTATAAAAAAGTTTATAAAAGTAGTAATTTATGGAGATGGGAAAAAGGGAAAAAAATGCATGCTGACCCACTAAAGGTTGACTTATCTCCAACATGCTCTCACACTAAGTGACACAATATTGTTCAGTCAGTCCTTGGAGATCTTGTAAATTATATGTTTGAATAAATAAAAAGTTTACATTAGAAAAGCTGATACAAAAACAGATGGTTAGTTTCAGTGAACACCATTTTTAATTCACACATTTTTAAAAATAATTTTATTAAAAGTTAAATATAAAACTGATAGAAATCAGTATGAAACAAGGAAGAAAAAAAGAAATTTTGTTTCTTTAGCTATTTATCTATTTTCTCTACAGAGATGTTTCTTCCTTTATAAAAATTAGAATATTAATGAAATGCTTTTTGTATGGCTGTGCTGCCCATTAATACAGTTTCTCCCTATTGTAACATCAATATTATTTTCTTTTTTCCCCTTTAGATAATTTATATGCTAGTCACTTCCCTGGTTTATTTGCAAATTCATTTTTTCCTTTATATATTTCATTTTTATTTCCATTCCTCTTATTGTTAAGATAGATAACAAGCTTAATTTGTTGAGAAATACTTATCTTCTCTGCCATTATAATGCAGCAGGTTTTGGTCACTTCACAAGACCCTGGGACACTGTGACCATCATAAATATGAATCAGTTGCCAACATTCCATAACTAGGCAACTGATATAAAATGGCTGAGTGTACTGTAATTCAGGCATGTATTTTTGCAAACATATGGATGCTTATATAATATTTTGTCTTCACAGAGACAGAACTACACCAAGGAGGCATTGAATAAGCAGAAATATGTTTACTCCTAAGTGAGATAAACAGAGGGAAAATTTAAAGTAATTAAAAACATATTTGTGATGCACTTTTAAAAAAGTCTTGTTCTTTAACCCACCCTTCAATCATATTTTCAGGATATTTACAAGAAGGACTAAAACAACTAAAGTAGAAAAATATAAAAAGACCATTAAAGTAGCAGCACAAAATGTTGAATAATACTAACATTTATCTTTAAAAAATGCAAAAAAGGTGTTTTTTTTAATCTTTTAGCAAAAAAAAGGTCAAATTATGTAGAATCAGGCTGCAGCACAACAAAATTGACAAAAGTGAAGGGGTCTAAATACTTTCAGTACACTGAATCTTACACTGTATACACAGCATAAAAGGCCTCCTACATGTTTTATTTGTAGTCTAAGCCAGGACTTTTCAACCTTTTCACCCATTGTACCAGTTTTAGGATATGGCAACATCCAAGTACCACCAGTCGCCTAGCAAGGTGTCAAAAACTTGATGACCAAAAAAAAAAAAAGGAAAAAAAGTGATAAAGTACAGGTAGTCCTCGATTTACAACAGTTTGCTTAGTGACTGTTCGAAGTTACAATGGCACTGAAAAAAGTGCCCCCCCAAGCCACAGCCGAGCAAGACACCTGCCTGCCCACCCGGCGGTGCTCTTCCTCCTGTCCGAGGTTTTCATTGTTGTGAGCATTTCTGTTGAGGATTGGCAGCGGGGGTGGGGTGGGGTGTTTGGTTTTTATTCCCCCCCGTCTGCTGGATGGTTGCAGCAGGTTTTGGTCACTTCACAAGACCCTGGGACACTGTGACCATCATAAATATGAATCAGTTGCCAAGCATCTGAATATAAATCACAAGACCCTGGAGATGCTGCAATATTCCAGCTGATTGGCGCTTCTTCTGGGCTCAGCAGAAGCGCCAGGATCAGTGCTGCTTTCCAGCTGAAGCCTGGCGCTGATCCTGGCACTTCCGCTGAGCTCTGACAGCCCTGCAGCTCCAGCCATCTTTCGCTCAGGCTTGTGCAGTGCTGCCACCGGGTTCAGCTCATTCCCCTCCCCCACTACCAGTTTTCTAGGATGGTTGCATACCACCTGCCAGGTGCCAATGTACCACAGATGGTACCCATACCACTGGTTGAAAAGCCCTGGTCTAGAACACACAAACTCATTCTTTGCCAATAGAATAGATGTATGCCTGTGTTTATGTATTGTACATTAATTACATTTGTTAAGGCTAACAACTCGAAAAATACTGTATTACGGTATATTTTAGAATAAGGAAATATGCCAATCTCTTATTGTTTCTAGGAGTTTACTATCTCATTAATGTTCAATATTTCTTGGAATCAACACCACCCCTGGCTTCCTTTATAGTGTTATGAATGCCTAGATTCCCCTGGGTGATTCCACAACATTCTCTCAGAATGACAGATTCAGATATTTTTTCCCCAGAAGAAATTGACTTGGGAAAATCTGTCATTTCTTTTCTTTTTTGCTGTTTTATATTTTCCATTTTTTTCTTATGTTTTTTTTTTATAAAAAAGTTTTATTGGTTTTTTCCATTTTTCCCCAAAAGCTTAGGACACAACGTGTTGGTCAGGGTGTCCAATTATTCAAAGACAAAATCATATAAATATAGCTCAAATTAATTATCAAAAATTTCCTCTCTGTTTCTTAAATATAGTATTGCTTATTAAAATTAATACAGTTTTAAATAAAGTTCAATCAAACAAAAATCATCAATCACATGCAATTATAATCTATATCCTGTTTTTAAGCTTTACTAATTGCAGTTGTCATACTCCAATTACATTTTAGTAAGTATATAGTTGGGATTTCAGGTATCCTTAATAAAAGATCATTCATTGAGACTAATTTTTTTTCTTCCTTATCACAAGTAGCTCTTCCTCTTTCTCTATTACAACACAGTTATAATATTTAAAATAATAATATAAGTCCAACAAATACAGTTCTATTTTTAAGAATATATTCTATCATTTCATCAGTCTACATCTATAGAAGATCTTTTTAAGCCATTGATAAAGTTTATATCTTCAAATACTTATCAACTATAATATCAGAAAATTCTCATCTTTCATTCCTAATTAGATCAGACATATTCTCTTTCTCTATTACAACATAATTCTCATATTTAAAATTACAATGTAAGTCAAAAAAGAAAAAAGGAGAGAAAAAACAACAACAGCATACATTTCTTTTCCTTTTTTTGAAGAATATATTCAATCATTTTATCAATCTACATCTATAAGGTCTTTTTGTCCTCTAAACAAAATTACTCCCTCAAATAATTATCAACCATGATAACAGTAAATTTACATCCTTCATTCGTTATTAAATCAGACAAAATTTCTAAAGCCTTTTTAACCCGTCAAGTAACATTTTATGTCACATTTAAACCTGACTCTAGCTTTCTTTTTATGCCAATTTGGTTCCCATAACAAGGCTTTTCGGTTATCAAACCTCAAGATTTGATTACAAAAATTTCTAACCAGTTCAAACTGAACAAATTTTCTTTCCCTTTCCACTTTATTGTAATTTCCAAAAGATTGTGTCTGAATGTCAATCTTTGATATTTTTGGTAGTTGAACTGAGTCAATTACAGTTATTTCTTGGTCATCAAAGTTGTCCATCAGTTGTAGGTGACGTTGTGTAAGATTGGTTGATTCAGTGGTTTCCACATTTTTTCTCAGTGTAGATTCACAATTAGGTTGTAAGTATAGTGTCTCTGTCTCTTTAAGTTGTATGTAGGCCTGTTCAAAATTACTCTGTTCATCTTCTATTGTTCCTTGTTCCATAACTTGGTTCAATATTGGAGGGTTGATGTGAGGTTCCAAGGTGGCATCTTTAGATTTTCTCCAAGATTTCCAATAAGTTTTAAAATCTTCTGTAAATTCTAATATTTTTTCCAGTATTAAATCATAGTCAAGATGTGAATAACTTTCACTCATTTTGGTGGTAGATTTGCCTATTCCTTTATTAGAGACCACTTGAAAAAGATCCACAAATGTCTGCCTCCAAAGGTCTAATAGCCAGCTTCACCACCCAGCTGTCAAGTTATCTTTTCTCTTTTATTATCACATAAAATCCAATCCCTCTTCAAATAACAGGGAAAAGTACAGTTGAAATTTTGCTTTTCACCACCAGATGTCCTCAGTGGACTATAAAGTCTTTTTTCCCCAAGTTAATAGAGTCAAAGAAAAAAAAAGAAAGGTTTTCTCTCTTTTTTTAAAAAAAAAGTCAACAAGGAAAGTATCTCCAACATTATCAAATTAAAAAAACCCAAGTAACAATGTCCCTTTTTTCTTCTTTTCCCCAGAAATTCACCCAACAGAAGTCCAATAGTAAAAAAAAACAACCACACACACACACACACACACACACACACACACACAATCAATCTTTTTCTTTCTAGCTCTTCTTTCCATATAGGCAGCTGCCGCTTTCTTAATAAAGGAAATAAAGACTTTTGCAGGAAAAGTTAGGATAGCGAGAGAAGGAAAGGTCTCACCCAGATTCACCACTCTGGTTCTTCATGCTTAGTTGTTCTTTTGACTTGCGGTTGGTGCAGCTAGGTGATCGGCCATTTTATGGCAGATCTTCTTTTCCGTCGGCCCTCGGAGAAGCTCGGACAGCTGGAGGAGCCGCCGCTCCTCCACAGCCGAGCACAGCCTCCTCAACGGTAGTCGCGTCCTCCAGGGCGACTTTTGACCCCCGCAGGGGTCTACCGACGGAGGGAAACTAGCCAAACGAGGAGACAAGTCTCTCTGTACGGCTAGAGGCACCGCGATCCGGAACCGGAAGTCCATTTTTTTTCTTATGCTTTTAATATCACTGGAATGTTGATTGACATGTAGCCCAAAAACATTTTTATACCACTAAAACTCTTGGATCTGTCTATTGCTTGCAACCTTCAGTTAGATGGAAATGAAGATATAGGACAACAGTTACTGAACCAAGATAACTTAAATTGACTAACTTACAGAATGCTAGATCCAATGTCCCTCTTGAGAATAAAATTTGAGAAAGTTGTTGCTACTTCAGTGCCACTATGTTGACACTGCTGTCCAGCACCTCCACTGCACTGCTGCAGTCAGATAATGTTCATTTTCGATTGTGGGAAGAATCCAGAGAAAGAAATATTTTGGGGAATATTAAAAAGGCAGAATATATTTCCCCAAAGGAATAACGGAAAGGATCTTAAAAAGGTAGAAACCTCTCCCCCCCCCCCAGCCAAACAACTCAGCAGAAACCAGCTTTTAGAAATGTAGATGTAATAATCCATTCAGAAAGGTTGGAGCCTTCCAGCTAGAAGCTGAAGAAATTAGGAAGACAAAGAAACTTAAAGTCTACATACCCCACCTAAACCTTAAGACAGGACATAATAGGATTAACCCACCAATGCTAAAGGGGCACACTCAGACTCAGGTCAAAGCACATGACACAGGAAATAGGAATAAGAAACAACCTCAAGAGCCCCAGAAGGTATAAAAACCCACCAGTCCCTGCTACATGTGGTCAGCTTTCCCAGAGTCATGCTTCTGTCTGGCTTTGGTCTTCAATAAACTACAAATTTCTTTCTAAAGCAGTCTCCATTTTGTTTATTCCCAGCTTGGACTGGACCCTGATGAAGATTTTTCTTTCTATAGGATGTTCCCTGGCAGCTTTCCACAAGTTGATGAGAAAGGCAGAGGGAACTGATATAATCACTATCTTTACTAGGGTAAGCTTGCAGAAAGAAAGTCAATGGAGAACCTGGCAGGGAAAATGCAAGTTGTCTCCCCCACCTGTGTCTTCTCTGCCAGTCTCTGCATTTGCACCACCCTGGCCAATTGTGCACTCTCTCACACCTCCTCCTACAGGTATAGCCACTTGTCTGCCTCCTAGCAAGGGCAAGGCAGAAAGAAGAAATTTTAGAGGCAATACTTCAGTTAAAGGACTGAACTGTATCAATAGACTGGAATAGTTTCTGGCAAAAGTATTATTGGCTTTATAAAAATAGCAGATGTGGAGGGAAAGGATGCCAAGACAGCTAATCTCAGTGGGAAGCTATTGGCATGTAAATTTTAAAGACCAACAAGGCACTATGAAAGAACACTTCAGCTAGAAATCCAGAAATGTGGATATGAGATTGTTGAAAGTAATATTCCCAGGGAAAGGAAAAGGCAGAAGAGTATTTAATAAATGTACGCAGTGTGAGCATTGTGGCATGAAACTTTAAAAGGTTGAACTGAAGAAATTAGAATGTCTAAGTCCTTAAGCAAAAGATAAGTTCAGGAGTCCAAACATTTCTATCATAAAATTAAATTAGGAAATGGCATTACACAGGTGAGAAAATACTGGGGTGAGATACAAAGTATTTTTGTTTGCTTGTTTCCATTCTACCTTGAAAGGACAGTGATGTTTAAAATAGCAATCTAACTATATGTAAAGTGGTAGTATTGTGGTGAAATATGATGCAGGAAAGAGAAATTTTGAATAATTCAGTGTGTAGAAGCCACAGTGAATAGGAGAAATAAATAAATAGGAAAATAATAATAATAATAATAATAATAATAATAATAATAATAAAGTTAGAAGGGACCTTGGAGGTCATCTAGTCCAACCCCCTGCTCAGGCAGGAAACCCTATATCATTTCAGACAAATGGCTGTCCAGTCTCTTCTTAAAAACTTCCAGTGTTGGAGCATTCACCACTTCTGGAGGCAGGTTGTTCCACTGGTTAATTGTTCTAACTGTCAGGAAGTTTCTCCTTAGTTCTAGGTTATATAAATTACTTTGTTTTTTACTTCTCTGGAGGCCCCTACGAAGATTTATTGACCCTAGGGGTTAATATTGATCAAAACCACAGCAGGCAAAAATAAAAAAAATAAAAAATCAGACCTTGAAGTAAGTATAATCTCGATATTGAAACCTTGCCAGTGACAGGCAGGGTGATCCATCTCCTGGGACTGTCAAGTGCATCAGGCAGTTGTGGCTCCGGGTGTTTAATGTGTCGCCATCCTCGTGTGCGCCAGTTTTGCTCCTCATCAGCGCCTTCGCTTTGTGACGGGGGGCTTTTATTCATACAAGTTGGAGTTGTTGTTTTTTTATCAATCCATTTGCTCACTGTAATATTCTACTATGTTTTATAGTATTTTCTTCCAAAAGGATCTTTTGCTGAGCAGCAGATGTTTAGATGGTAATCAGAGGATGAAAATTAAACATCTTATGTGTGGAGAAGCACCTTTTGCTACATTCATAGTCACCAATTATACCATTTATAGTGATATCAAGCAATAGGATCCACCAATGAATGGATTGCCAATAGATTAAAAGTAGTCATAACAAGTTACTTTATACTATTTAAAACAAATTATTAAGGTTTACAATAGCATAAAATGCAATAAAAATAAAGATTAAAACAAAGTAGGGAAGGGTGCAGGATGAAAAAAAAAGAGAAGAAAAAAGGTGTTGACTTCTGACTCTTTCCAACACATATTATTTTTCTGTTTCAAGAATAAAAACCGCAAACAATATCCCAATAGAAGCAAGACCAAATAAAATAAAATTGTTTAAAACAGTTTACACCACCATCTTAACCAAATATATTTGTTTTGTTTTTCCCCCAGTTGTAATAAATATATTTCTTATTATACTTATTAATTACACTTATTAATCTTTCTATACTATCACCATTTATATTAACAAAAATTGGTATACTTTTTCAAATTTTTAACCTTAAAGGAATACTCTTTTATAGTTATTTTAAGACTTTAAACATTCTTTTAAAAAATCCATCTTTATAACTAAAGTTAGTCAATTTAATACATCATTTTAAACTTCCTTTTAACATACATATTTTAAAATTCATTTTCAATAATATTTTGCAAACTTTAGAAATTACTCAAGCAATACAAATACACTGTATATATAAAACCCAACACATTTTATAAGCATAAAAATAACCATTGGAACTTTCTCTTAATACATGTGTCAAACCAATTAAAAAATCCACCCTAATTCCAATTAACCTATCAAATTTAAGTCACTCCTTCCACCATTTTATCATAAAAAATCTTTTTCTTCTTTGGAATGTCTATTAAATAAATATTAACTTATCTTTTTCTCAAGAGATTCTCTAATATGATTTTTAAAATAATATGTCAATATTGTCAATTTCTATTTCAACTGTTAAATGGTGATCCCAGACTTGTTTTTTTGAGGATTGTAGGTTTACTTGCAACTCTTCTTCCTTCAATTGCACAGGGGGACTTGTAATAAACCATCTTCATAATAGGAACTGTTGGTGTCAGATTTATATTCCAAAATTACAAGTAAGTCCTGTTCTAGATTGTATAACTTTATGTAGCCCTGACTAGAGAGCAGATATCTGTATGTTAGAATATCTGGCATTTATTGGGTTAAGTGCTGTCTCCTTAAGAGATGGATTATGGGACTTCCGGTTTCATCACGCAGCCGCCATGGACGGTTGGGAGACCTGCTCTTTCTCCCCCGTTCAGTTTTGCATCGCTGGGGGGCCCTGAAAAGGGCCAAAAATCACCCCGGAGGGGCGACCAGCAAGAAGGGGCTTTTGCTGGATCGAAGGAGAGCAGCAACTTTCCTGAAGACCTGGCATTTTTCCTCCAAACCGGAGGACAAAAGGACCGGCCATAGAAATATGGCTCGTCCCTAGGCTGCTAACAGCCGAAGTCACATTAACATCTGGCAACTTCAAAGCAGTGTGGAAAGGATTGGGTGAGATCTGCCTCTCTTACATCCTAATTACTTAATTACCTGCATAAGCTGCTAAAGTACTTTCCCCCCTGTGATGAGGGAAGGGGGATTTTAGCCCTCCCTCCAGAAACAGTGGCTATCAACCACTTGGGAGTTTAAAACATTGGGAAAAATACTGGGATCCTAATTGGAATTCTATTGTTTAAAACTGGTGGATTATAAGACTTGTAATTTTATGTTCTCTATTTTTTCTTCTTCTCTGATTTTTACTCTAACTATTATTGAAGATTTGGGTTCTTTTTCTCCCTCTTACAATAGAGGGAGAAAAGAAAACTGAAAAGATTCAACTAACTCTGAATGACATTTGCTGGCTAAATTTGAGAGTGTAACCTGCTATTCTTAAAGAAAGCTTTGTTGATTACCTTAAAAACAGATAAGATTCAAAGTAACCTTGAAGCGCCAGCTGCAAGAAACTCAGCTCAGCTTTTTACTTGATGGACTTTCTGATTGTAAATTCTTTGTTTAGTCTAATATATGACAATGGAAGAAGAATAGGAATGGATTTCTCACACAGAGGAGGTACAGGAACAAACTCTTTATAAGTTAAAAGCAATTATCCAAACTCTCCATATGCAAGCTCAAACTATGACTTCAACTAAAGAATCATCTATACAGAATTCTATAGAAAAGGGGAAACAACCAAATGTTATGACAGAAGACTTAGATACTCAACAAATACAAACTGTGGAAAACATGGGAAGGAAACTGATAATAGAGAACAAGGAAAGGACTTTTCTTATAAACCAGAAGGAATTTGAAGACAAAAAAGAAAAACAGATGAAAGATAAGATAAATACTTTGGGACAACTGCATCGAACTGGAAAAATAAAGAGATGACCTGTCAAACCAGCTAGCCCTCTTAGGAAAACAGCAACTGAACGCCTTTATCAATATCAAACAATAGTTACAACAATACAAGGAGATCTTTTTGATGATTTAAAAGCGAAGATACGAAAGATGATTTGGCAGAGGAAAAAAGCTAGAATTAGACTGAAAGGGATTGGGGTTTGAATCTATATATGAGATCTAAAATAGAATATATTTAAATGGATAGAATATGTATTTTGAATATAAGATATTGTAATGATTTGAGATAAAAAAATTGGTTTCATAAAATTTAAAAATATAAATATCCAAATAAGAATATTATATTGTCTTATTAGTTTGTTAAGATATATGATAGATTTTGCATATAAGGTCTGTATTTTAAATATTAGATCATATGTGGAATTTGACAAAGGAATCGTGTTTAATTAAAATTTGGAAAAAAGATAAATATGAAATGTTAAATTAAAATATTAAGGGAAATCAATTACCAGGTTACTGATTTGCTAAAAGTTTGAATGTTTATAAATAATTAAGATTTGAATTTAAGATATTGTCATGAGTTGAGATACAGGTTAAATAAAACTTAGAAGTATAAATACTAATAATTAAATTTGTATATTAGCTTTCTCTTTTTCTGGAAAGGAAGAAAGGAAAGAAGTAGAAAAAAGGAAAAGAAAATTATTAGCCGTAAATATGAGAGAGAAGACTGAGAATCTGGGATCATTCAAATTCTGGAAATGATAAAGATTAAACGTTAAATTTAAATATTAATGCAAAATTAAACTTAAGAAAAACTTATTAGGTTATTGTCTAAAAGATGGAATGTCAAATTAATTAAGATATGTATAGACTGAGGATTATTAATGAATATTAGAAAGGTATTTTTTGTTTGATTGATAGAATAAGAACTGTATTGATCTGAATATGACAGTAGATCTTATGGGGGAAAGAGAGGGAATTTTGTTGTTGAAATACTTTGAGATTTGTACTGATGATATTTAAATGTAATGGAATCACGATGCTCAACCCCCACGCTACTTTTCAAATATGTAAATGCAATATTGGAAAATTAATAAAAAACTTGGATCACAAAAGTAATATGCAAAAGAAGGCTTCAATTTCCAGTGATTTCAGTCAGGGATGTCCATGTGCAAAGGTAATACATATCTTGTATGTCTGCTCTAACTCCTTTTTCAGGTTTTGCCACCATAGATTACGGCTGCCTTCTTGCTATTTTTAAACTATTTTAATGTGTTTTATATGTGTTGACATTTGTTTTAATTGGATGCCCATGTTTATTATTGTATACCTACCTTATGTGAAAAGTCCATTTACTAATGCTTTAAATAAATCATCAGACCAGAAAAAAAAAGAAAAGAAAAGAGATGGATTATGGGAAATGTAGCTTAGCTAGTCAGTCATCCCATGTTAATGGGTCAGTGGGAGGAGTTTCTAAAGGGCATTGGGAGACTTCCTGGATACAAGTCAGATTGGAATGTCTTTGTCTAAAGAGAAGCGTGGGCCATCAGATGTCACCCGATGACCCTGTTCCGCTATAAAGATGGTATGGAGAGAGTATCCTTCTTTTCACCTATAGGAATGGACAGAGATGTATTATCAGAGGCAACCATCATGAATGCAAGTAATCTTTCTGATTAAATATGGTTTTGTTATGAAATCATTTCTATTGAGTTTATCTATCTGATCTGATTTATAAGGTGTTTTAACTCAGGATCAGCATAAGTCCTTTTTATTGTCAAATACTTGTGCAGAATCCTCTGTGATATGATAATTTTCTGCATTTGGTGGAATATCTGGAATTATTCATCTTTTTTCTAATTGCTTGAGTAATTTGTTCTTCTTGCTCCTACTTAGTGACTTCTTTAGAACGTAGTTAATCCCTAAAGTGAATTGTTTTGTTTAAATACTCCTCCAAAATAATTTTTGCAATCTCTGTTTGGCTTGGATACCTTCATCATTGCTTCATCTTCTTTTCTTTAGTTCCCTCTTGTGGTCAAAGAACAATTAAAAAAAAGACTTTTGTAGATCAGCTGGTTATTTCCTGGCCAATTAATCTTTGGTTTAATGTTGATCACATTAATATGGAACCAGATAAGAGAAACACCAATCAAACAAAGTGTAACAGGAGTATAGTTGAGGCTAGACGCGAGGAGTGGAAAAAGGCTTACTAATTCAGACGTTTTCAATGACTAATACTTAGTATTGTATATCAGGTGCCATGATGATTGCTGCATAATATGTTTTTATGTTCAATGTTGATTGTTTTAATAAAAGAATTTTATATTTTAAAAAAAAAACTGTAAGATTTCAGCCTCCCCTAACAAACAATCCAAAAGTGCAAATTATAACTCCCAATGCCAAATAAAGGTGGTAACCCTAAACCCACAACTTACGTCCTTATGTTTCTCCATCAAATTAGGAAAGAATAAAGAATCCTCATTTTAGCTCACCTCTGGCAACCTTCCTTTTCATCGTCCAACAATAAAAATGTCCCAAAAATGGCACAGAGTTTCAAAAAGAAGTAACAGACTATGACTGAAAAGAACTGTTGACCTGGAATTAGGAGACAGCATAGGAAATATCAATTGTGAATATGTGCAGATGGCCCTGATGTTTTTGGGGACTTGTAGAGTCATGGATGCAGGGTCATGAAAGGTCAGCAATGTCCTAACCCACCCAGGAAACACCCAAAAGGGGAACATTTTTAGCTACTTCTGCTTTCTCCCTTCTTATCTACAGCGTGCCAGACTTACTGGGTGAAATCTTTATTTTATGTGTGTCAGCTTTGCTGGGTGGATTGCTTGTGTAATCAGAAAGAATAAATACAAGGATTTGTTGTCATTCGGGGCTTCTCTCTTTTAGAGGAGCCCGTCTTTGTTCAGCTGAATAAAAATGTAAAGCTTAAAGGTAACTTCTAGTTTCCTATATTTTTTATCAAGTAAAACTTCAGAATTTTTTTTATTTTAGCAAAGGTAAGTAAATAAAATATTTAAGAAGTGAAAGGCACGATTTATTGTCCATTTGAAAGCTAAATTCCCAAAGAGCTGCTTTTTCAGCAACAAAGTAATTGCAGCCGAGCCTTGTTGCTTATGGACAACTCACCAGGAGAGCCATTTGATTGCAAATTACTGCTTTATATAGGTTCTTCTGTAGTGTGTGTGGGACTCTCTCTAACTCAGAATAGCTATATAAAATCAGTTCCCTCATTTGAATTGAATAAGCTTTGAATTGAATAAGCCATCTTCACTAAGAGCTCAAGTAAAATTTATACTATGTAAAAAAGTGTATTCCTTTTATATATGTATCTACTCAGAAAGAAATCATATTGAATTGAAGAAAATCCCTTTTTAGATTAGTGCATATGCTAGTTTTATACTATACACTATTGTCTTCATGGCTTGGGGGAAAAAACTTTCTGGAAATATCTGGATGTGCACTATTGAGAACCAGATGCTGGACTAAATGGACACTTTAGTTTGGCCAAGAAAGTGTCTTATTATGTTCATGGAACTGCCAACCTCTGTAACACATCTGGGCATAGTTAATTCAGTTCATAGTTCTCTTTATTTGCATTTTTGTACTTTGAGATGGAATATCACTCAATTATAAGTGAAGTTTCAACATATCTAGATATTTAACACATCACCTCAAAATGTGTATTGTTTTGGCTCAAAAAATTGCTTGCTTTAAAAAGAAAAAAGGAAAGGGGAAAAAAGAAAAGAAAAAAGAAAAGAAAAAAAGAAAAGAAAAGTCGAGACTGTCAGCATTCTCTATTATAGTCATTGCAGTTAATTATTTTCACTTTTTTTTAATTTCTAGGTGTTGCACTTGATTTATAATTCCCTATGGAAGTAGAGATGCCCAAAGGAAGTGTGTTAAAATGTTTGGCCTTTTTGGGATGTAAAAGAAATTGCCAGCATCCATTCCAGCATCACTGGAAATGAACAAAATGTTCTTGACATTAATCTTGAAAATAGCTATTTTACATGATTAGAGTGACTACAGGTAGTTCAGTTTATATATTTCTTCTGCACTGTGACAGTTGGCTTTTTTGCCTATTTATACTATTAGCCTGAAAAAAGCAATTCTAAAGGCAAGGGTTATTACAGTGTAGGGACTAGTAATGCTGGATTTATTATATTTTTAAAAGTACTATACATTAACCATCCTAAGAGATTAATGATTACTTAGTAAGATTGGAACTGCTAGAGTGTACCAATTTTTATATGAGCTTTTTAGTGAATCAGAAATAATTTGAGAGTTTTCAATATTTGAAAAATGGAAACTCACTAAGTCCATATGGGATCTCAAAGATACTGTGAAGGTTAACTCCAGACTTGTTATTAATGGGCAACATATTCCAACATCCTCATGAAGTTCTAGGATTTCATTTATTTTCAATCCAGGCAACAACCCACAGGAGGTTACTTCTTATAGACCTATTTCATCACTTAACATAGGCTACAAATTATATGTCAAACTATTCCCTATCTTATATAATGTAGTATTATATATGGAGATGAATCTGGGTTTATTCCAAAAAGAAAAATGCCTAGCTCAGCTATAAAATTATTAAATGTAAGATATTTTGTAAAAGTAATTAAATTATCCTCTTTATATGGTTTCTCACTATATAATCCGTTGATTATGTGGAGGGGTCTATTTCTGAAAATAATTTTGAAAAAATTAAATTTGGCATAATTCCTGGAAAATGATATGTCATATGTATAACCTACAAATATATGGAATTTCTGATTTTAAGAGTGCTAAATAGCGAAATCCACTATCTCCACTTCTATTTAATTTAGTTGCACAAACAATTAAATGTTTATAGATGACCAGACACATGTAAGAAGTGAATATACTACTTATTAAATTTATTTAGAGCTGGAAAGGTCCTCACGCTCTCAAATTCAGTACATTCAGTCTATTTAAGCCTATTAAAAAGAATTTGAGAATTTAGCTCTTTTATCATACTGATCAATTCATTATCAAAAACCGCAATATATTTGCATTTATATGTCCCCAGAACATAAATAGTATCTATCACAGTGGTGGCGAACCTATGGCACGGGTGCCAGAGGCGGCACTCGGAGCCCTCTCTATGGGCACACATGCTGTTGCCCCAGGCTCACCTCCCCCATGATCCCCTCCTCTCCAGCAGCTCCCCTGAAGGAGAGTTGTCCATGAGCGTGGCCCACGCGGAGTAGCGCAGCCAAGGACATGGCAGCCAGGCAGCATAGACAAGACTCTGCCCTCACACCCCATTGTGCACAATTGATGCTGCAGGGCACGGGCAGAGGGTGTGACCGCCATAGCGCTGCTGGGCTGCCTGGACAATCTGTGGCAGGCCCTCGAGGCAGTGAGTGGCCCTGTGGGCAGGTAGGGCGGGGGATGGGGGGGCAGGGGTGGAGTGGGGGCAGGGCCAGCTTTTGGGCACTCGGTCTCTAAAAGGTTTGCCATCACTGATCTATCATTTTATAAATATATTTACAGTCAAAACCTTTTAACATTTAAACTTAATTTTTAAAAATTAATTATGGATAAGTATAGAAAAAATAAACAATAATATTATATGCTGGTATAAAGGTTCTTCAGTAGCTTAAGCCATATTTTTTCCTTAAAAATATCTGCACTGAATGAAGAAAATAAACAATGTATTTATTAATTTTAATTAATTAATTCATTAAAACAATGAAGTAATGTTCTAGTTGTGGAAGAACAATATTAGGTGTTTGGATCAGGTGTTAATGATTTCTTCATTAACTTAACCCGATTCTTTTGGAAAAGATTTTTTATATGAGAAATGAGGGACAACATCAGATGAAGACTTAAAGTACTTTAACACCATCTTAATTACATTACATTACTTCATTTACCTCATTACGTTACTTCATTTATTTCAATTACATTAGTATAAGTTGATCTGGAGAATTACTTGGCAGACTTCCAAGATCCTCTTTTAATACCTCACTAGCAATAAGCATTTTTCCACAAATCCAATGATTCATGTTCTCTGAGTTTGCATGCCTTGAACAATTTGACAGTTACTGTCATTCAACCTTTGTGAGACTCTAATACAGCAGTTCTCAACCTATGGGTCGCGACCCCATTTTGGGTCGAACAACCGTTTCGCGGGGGTCGCCGGACACCGCGGTCCGCCATTTTTTTGCCCGTTGCTTGCGCGCCATGCATGCGCGGTTTGGCCCGTCGCGTGCGCGCCATGCATGCGCAGTTCAGCCTGTCATGCGCATGCCGCACATGCGTGGATCGGCCTGTCGCGCCGCGCATGGGCGGCGCAAGTGGGGTCTCAACCTGAAAAAGGTTGAGAACCACTGCTCTAATATATGCAGTAAGAATTACTCTGTGAGTGCTGGAGGATCTAGACTCCTGGCAACTACCTACCAAATCCTTGCAGCATTGGTTGCCAATATCTTCTTCTTCTTATGACTGAAAGAGTGAAACTGGCCCAATCTAAGGTCAGATTGGAACTCCCGGGTCTTCCAGTTTCTACCCTGATGCCTTAACTACTACACCAAGCTGGCTCTCAATGTAATATTTACTCTTTAAAAATTTAATTTTATGTAGTATTTCAGCTTTAACCATGGTTTTTATTTTAAAAAAGAAATTATTAATTTCCTAATTAAATTAGTGTGCATTAAAGTATTTTAAGTTTATTTAGATTGAGTGAAAATATGAAAACGTGTTTGGCTTAGCCTACTGTAATTTATGTCTGTCTTACTATACATTTCTAAACTTATACTTCTAAATAATCCTGATCTTCCTCTGGAATACAAAACTGTTGCAAATTGCAGGAAGACAAGTTTTCCACAGTACATGGCAGCTACACTCTAGTCGCATTTATTAAAGGAAGATTAGAATTATTGTCATTGTGAGAAGATGACTAAAAATACAACAACTAGACCTGCTAGTGGCATTTGTTCTTATTTCTCTAGAGACTGTGGAAAGAGAGGAAGAGAGGCTCAATTTTAGTTATGGAAAATATGAATATTTTGCGCGTTCAACCATCCACTTACCTGAAAAGCAAATTTATTCCTAGTGTCTGTCATCAACTGGAGTCAAGGGGGAAAAAAGAGCAGAAAAAGATAAGCCATAGAACAGGGGTCCCCAACCTTTTGGGCACTAGGTACTGGTTCCATGGATAGAGGTTTTTCCGTGGCCTGGAAGGGGTGAGGTTTCATGTGCTGCCTGCATCCCGCAGATGGGGTTTAGCTTGTTTGTGTGAACTGGTTTCTAACATGCTGTGGACCTGTGCCAATCCACAGACATGAGGTTAGGGACCTCTGCCATAGAAAATAGGAAAGGAAAGCAATTCAGCCTAGAGATTATTTATCAGACTGTAAATTAAACACTTATACTATCACTGTGTCTTTCAAAAATGTGTTCATAAAAGAAAAAAATCAACAATATAAATCCATATAGCAGAACCAAAGAGCAGGGTGACTAAACTGATAAAAAAGTCTGGATAGTGGACGTGGCAGTACCTGGAGACAGCAGAATAGAAGAGAAAGAACTGGAGAAGATAACAAAATACAAAGACCTACAAATAGAAATAGAACAACTGTGGCAAAGGCAAGCAAAGTTAGTACAATAGTAATAGGTGCCTTAGGTGCAATCCCAAAACAACTGGAGCACCACTTGAACACCATTGGCATTGACAAATTCACCATTAGTCAATTACAAAAGGCAGTCTTACTGCAACGATATCTGTAACACCATCAAACATCCACATCTGCCTATCCGAGGTCCTTTGTAAGGACTCAATAGGTAGACAAAAATGTCAAATCCAGTCTGAACATCTGGCTGACTATGCGATAATGAATAATAATAATAATAATAATAATAATAATAATAATAATAATAATAATAATAATAATAATAATAATAATGTAGCAGTTGATCAGGCTGAGCCTAAGGGAAGGTTCCAGCATGTCATTAGTCTCAAGTCTTTTCATGCCACAAGAGATCTAAGCTTAGTCACCTTGAATTCCATTGACACGTATCTATCACTAACTTGCTTTGACCATTCAGATTCTTGTAGAGAGTATTAGCATGCAATAAATCTGTGGTCATTTGAACCATGTTGCTTACTAATTTATTGTGCCTGACACATAGTATCTTATTTCTCACTTTTTAAATGCCTTATTTTTAGCATAAGGCATGTGAGGAATTTTTAAAAAAATATTATTATCAAACAAGACAGTGTGGAATCACCCTGGATCTGGACCAAATGTTTCAGGAAAAGTGAGCTATCACAAAAAATGCACTAATATTGTTATAATATTTCAGCATTATTACAGTACTGGAATTTCATTAAGTGACGTGATTATCAACAAAAAATTAACTTCAGATCAAAAGCACACTGAAGAAATATGGAATTTGGTCAATATACAGTAAGATTTACCTTCAGCTTGTGAAAATGAATCCATTATGTTTAGAGTTTAACATGTACTAATTTTCATCTGACATTGTTTAGCAATCTCACTACAGCATCTCCAACAAAATCACCCTTGAATCTGCAAAAAAGAAAAGAACGTAACTCCATTCAATTGTGCTTTCATAGTATCTTAGGAGCCTTAAAGCTCTTCGGCCTTCATTTCTTGTTCTGATATTAAACGGGATAGTTTTAAATTTCCACACATTATTCCCACTCCTTTAAATACGTAAAAGTTTAAAGATTATCTTTTGATTTTAAAAAAAAATCACAATTTTCCTTCTCTTTGGTCTAAAAAAATATTAACAAAACTGAATAAATTTCTTCCTTTTACAAATGTTTTACAATTTTTTACAAAATTATCCCCAATTATTTTAGATAAATATGGGTGTGTACGTGTTTAAATGAATGTAATAAAATATCCCAGCAGTTCTGCTAAAATATCTCCCTCTTGATAGTTCTACCAGATGTTTTATAATTCTAGACACAAGACCATTTAGCTTTTTCTCACCCTCCAGAGAAAAGAAAGAAGCTGGCTTGGATTCAGAAGTCTCCAGTTTGAGATTACATAGCCTAGGTCAGGGGTCTTCAAACTTTGCCCTTTTATGACTTGTGGACTTCAACTCCCAGAATTCCTCAGTCAGGCACACGTGTCATAAAAGGACCAGGTTTGAAGACCCCTGGCCTAGGCATTCGTTAGCATCATGGTCACTCAATGAGAATTTTGGATTCTTCATAGGCAATTTCTTTTCTGTTTTCTGTTCTTTTCCTTTATAGTCTGATATTCAGCACATTGCAAAGATATTTCACTTGATTTATTATTTATTTTAATATATTTATACGCTATCCATTTTTTGCAGAATCCAGATGGGATACATGGTCAAAGTAAAAAAAGAAGAAAATCCAGTACACAAAATTAAAACTATATCTTCTTCACAGTATTGAGTAAAGAATTTTAAGGCTCTTTGTATCCATTTCCCAGGCAGTGAAGGTAAAATCATGTTATCAGCATTCATTACACGAAAACTAAAATACATTAAATACGTTAAGATGCATTTAATTATTTTGTAATTAATAAGGATTTCTATCTTGAACTTGTTTCTTAATATTGAGGTATCCATGTATTATTTTTTATTGTTCTTTATGAATATTTAAAAGAGAACAAAAAAAACAATATTAGTTTTAAAGACTTCAGAAGGGAATAAGGCCATTTCCTGTCCTTCAGTTGTTCAATTAGTTGTTTTGATTCTTGGTGGATACAGTGGGCCATTGTGGAAGCATTTCAGAAGTTTTTGCGGCTTCTAAGAAGATGTTTGATTATGCTCTTTTGTAAGATATATAACAACTAAAATTAGGTTTCACACATAATTGCTATTACATGGGAATCAAATTTTGTACCTGGGTTTTGTAACGCATGACAGCAAAATGTGCTTGAGGTTTTCAATTTTGCAACCTCAGTCAACTGAAGCCAACTTTTTCTGATTTGCTTCCTTTGTGTAAAACTAAGATTTAACAGTCATGTTGATATAAAATAGAAATTAATTTTAGAGAAACTCCACTGTGTAAATATAACTAATATAACTTACTTAGATGGTACTCCTGGAATAAGTTTACCAGGATTCCTGGTGATGTAGTGGTTAGAATGCAGTAGTGCAGGCTAACTCTGCTCACAGCTTGGAGTTTGTTCCCAATGGGGCTCAAGGTTGACTCAACTTTCCATCCTTCTGAGGTCAGTAAAATGAGGACCCAGATTGTTGGGGGCAATATGCTGATGTTGTAAAGCACTATGGCGTAGTATATAAATCTAAGTGCTATTGCTATTGCTATCTGGATCAAATTGGCCTTACTTTGTATTTTACAAAGGGTAACCTGCATAATGTTGCACTGCTAAATAACTAGATATAATTTAAGTATTGCTTTCTAATCCAGCAGGAAATATTTCCACAAAACACAATAGCATATCCTTAAACAAAAAATGTGAATTATATGCATCTAATCATAAGCCCTCCCAATACTTGTATCTTATTTCAGATCAAGGAGGAATGGAGAAAAAGCTGCTGGCCAGATGTCCCTGAATGTTAACTTCCAAGTATTTGAATTTTAATTACAATATTTCCATACCATTTTAAAAGAAAATAATTTGTGCAACATGTAAAGGAATGGGGGGGAGTCAAGGGATGATCTTTGAGGATGAAGGTGTCTGCAAAGCCATAGAAGCAACTACAAATTTTCAGTTATGTAGCTCCTAAGAAAAAAGAACCAGTAAGTAAATTAGTAGTAATAGACAGTAAGTAAAATTAATAGTGATAGTATAAGCTCTACTCACATGCCACGCTGAAACATCTTGAAAGGGAGCTTACAAACCAAGATTGAAAAGCAATGGCTGGATTACTATTCCTCCCTTTTGGGACAAATCAGTTTACCAGTGTTAGAAGTAAGTCTTCATCCTGGTTCATCCAAGCCGGGATAAATAAGCAAAATGGCGACTGCTTTGGGAAGAAGGTTACAGTTTATTGAAGAAGCAGAAAGATGGTCCTTGCAAGGAGCAGAGAGGAAAGAGAGACCTTGAGCACATGGGCAGTAGGTTTTTATACCCCCTCTAGCCTTTGGAATAGTTTCCTGTTCCTGTGGCATGAACCTTGAAGCTATTCAAACAGGAATTCCAACTTTAATCTTAATTGGAGAAAGGATAAAACAAGAGAGAATCTCTGTTACTTACAGAACAGAGAAAGAGGAGAACAAAGAACAAGTGGATGCTTCAAACTAACTGGTCTGTTTGTATCTTGCCATTGGCAGAGTTTATAGGGGCCACTGGCACATCAAAAGAGCTATTGTTTTATTCAGCCATTTTGCTGGAACAAACTGCAATGGTTAAATGAGGACTGCCTATAACTGAGTAACCTGTGAGGACTTACTGTAGCCTTCAGTGCACACCATTTTGAAATGGATTATATCATTTTAGTAAACGCTACACCCACGTACGAAAATAACTGAACTGTTCAATAGTCCCTCATCCAGATACCAATTATGGTACATCAATTCACCAATTGACACCAATTCACATGTTGACTCTTTCAGAGGATTGCCAAATTCTAATTAAGGTAAAATATTGAGCAAATTAGACCATCCTAAACAAACACTGTACATGCTGCAGCAGAAACTTTGAGCCAGTAGTAATAGGGATGACAATAATCATAATGACTAACATATGAGCTGATGTAGTTCCCATCTTCAAAAAGGGGTGAAAATGGATCCAGGAAACTACAGACCTATCAATCCGACCTCAATAGCCGAGAAGATTCTGGAAAAGATAATCAAGCAACGAATCAGTAAACACCTAGAGACAAAGTCATTACCAAAAGCCAACATGGGTTTGTCAAAAACAGATCATGCCAGACAAATCTTATTCCATTCTTTGACCAGGTGACAAAATTAGTGGATCATAGGAATGTTTTG
This sequence comes from Bothrops alternatus, assembly GCA_034064705.1. Lineage (NCBI taxonomy): Eukaryota > Metazoa > Chordata > Lepidosauria > Squamata > Viperidae > Bothrops > Bothrops alternatus. The sequence goes on from JARGCV010000085.1 coordinate 3,799,414, forward strand.
GATATAATTTACTTGGACTTCAGAAAGGTGTTTGATAAAGTAGACCACAACCTACTACTTAATAAGATAGAAAAATGTGGGTTAGATAGGATCACCACCAGATGGATTTGTGGCTGAGTGGCTGTACTCAGTGTGTGGTCCTCAATGGACTTGCATTTACATGGAGGAAAGTGTGTAGTGGGGTGCCCCAGGGCTCTGTTCTGGGCCCAGTGCTCTTCAACATCAGTGATGCATGATTCATCGATGATTTGGATGAGGAGATAGATGGAGAACTCATTAAATTTGCAGACGACACCAAGCTGGTAGGAATAGCCAACATTCCAGAAGATCGGCTTACGATACAGAAGGATCTTGACAGACGTGAACATTGGGTGCTATCTAACGAAATGAAATTCAATGGTGAAAAAAATAAGTTCTACATTTAGGCAAGAAAAACCAAATGCACAGGTATAGTATAGGTGGTACCTTGCTCAATAGTAGCAACTGTGAGAGGGATTGAGATCCTAGTGGAGAATCACTTAAATATGAACCAGCAGTGTGCTGCAAGCTGCCAAAAAAGCTAACACAGTGCTAGGCTGTATTAACAGAGGGATAGAATCAAGATCATGTGAAGTGTTAATACCACTTTACAATGCCTTGGTAAGGCCACACTTGGAATACTGTACCCAGTTTTGGTCACCACGATGTAAAAAAGATGTTAAGACTCTAAAAAGAGTACAGAGAAGAGCAACCATGATGATTAGGGGACTGGAGGCTAAAGCATATAAAGAACGGTTGCTAGAATTGGGTATGTCTAGTTTAATGAAGAGAAGGACAAGGGGTGAATTGATAGCAGTGTTCCAATATCTCAGGGGCTGCCACATAGAAGAGGGAATCAAGCTATTCTCCAGAGCACCTGAGGGCAGGACAAAAAGCAATGGATGGAAACTAATCAAAGAGAGAAGAAACCTAGAACTAAGGAGAAATTTCCTGACAGTTAGAACAATTAATCAGTGCCTCCAGAAGCTGTGAATGCTCCAACACTGGAAGTTTTTAAGAAGAGACTGGACAGCCATTTGTCTGAAATGATATAGGATTTCTTGCCTGAGCAGGAGGTTGGACTAGAAGACCTCCAAGGTCCCTTCCAATGTTGTTGTTGTTGTTGTTATATACACTGCTGGCATTTTGCAGTCAAATACATACAGAGAAGAAAAGAAAATAGAAGGAAAATTGATGGCTAAAATAATAGTTGAAGAGGGGTCAATTTGTAAGATCCAAGGAGAGATATCTTCAAGGACCCCAGTCCAACTGTTCTGGAATATGGTATTCTAACAGCCATAGTTCCATCTGAAAGCTACAAGTAATAGCAATTTTTTAGGAGCAAATGTCCAACAATTTCAATGCTGCTACAAACAGGTCAGCAACCTTTATACTCTGGAAAACCCAGTTATATATTGGCAGCACCCAAATTCCTAGGGAGGTGGGTGCTCCCTCACTGGAGTTTATTTAAAGAAGAGATTGGACAATTATTTGCCTGAAATGGTATAGGGTCTCCTGCTGGAGCAAGGGGTTGGATTAGAAGACCTCCAAGGTTCATTCCATGCAGAACCTGAAATAAATGACCCAAATGGCAGTGTACTGTAGGAGAAAGCTTAGGTTGATACCCAAAGGAGTAGACCAATAGAAAAGGGACAACAGAATAGCAAGTCTTTCAGCATTCTCTGGATGATCCATTGCTCTTAAGTGCTATTCTTTCAGGCAGAAATCAAAATTCAATATATAACAGTTCACTCTCTAATCAAGACCTAGAAACTATTAGGAGGAAGTCACCAGGACTAGAAAAGGTTATAGACTTTCAGAATACACTGACAGATTCTCAGTTACTTCCTTGCTATTACCTTGTGTTGCTCTCCTGAAATATTGCAGGGTGGCAAGTCAAGTCTAGAGACATAGAATTCATTCACTGGGTAACTAATTTTAATTTGATTTTTGATTTTATTTTATTACAGGAAACATGGCTGAGAGAGGAGCTAAAGCTGGAGGGATATTATGCAATTTTGTTGGATGCAGTTGATTCTCCATTTGGAGAGCTCCCAAGTGGAGGTTTGGCTATATTAGTTTCTGTCAAATTGAAAGCACATTTGCATTAAGCCCGACACATTTAAGAATGTGGCAGTATCAGTCCTAGTTAGGCTATATCCCTAGTCCCTTTTGCCTGATTAGACATACGTGCTTTCTTATAAAGACACCACCTCAATATTCAGGTTTAAAAGATTGTATGTATGATTTGGGAATAAACTATATGTAAGAATTGGCCAACAGAAGAGCAGATTTTAACTCAAGATTAGGATCAAATGATCTGGTTTTTTTTTAAAAAAAAAAAACCACAAATGCCATAACTACTCTCCAGGAAATCACTCAACAGAATCATTGGATCAACACCAATGTAAAGATGAGAATGCAATATTACAGGCTTTTGTTTGACACAAGAACTTCACGTCTTAAATGAAGATAGATTGAGTCATATTTTTGTCAGGCTGCTATAGTCTCTAAAAGTCTTCAAAGTGATTGTTGCAAAAAAAAGTCCCCAACCCCACTAAAAACTCTTAATGCCTATCTTTTAAGGACTATAGCTAAGATCTTTTACATACAAGGTTCTCCATCAGAAGAAGTATTAGAATTTTTTTGTTTGTGAAAGACAAAAGTGATGTATGACACTTAAACATGCTAAAGACTCTCCTAAACTTTGGCCTTCAGTTGTGGGACCAGCCACAATCTGGGGAATTATTTTCAACATTTATATGGAAGGAAGGATTTGCGAGATGCTGAGACTGATTTAGGGGAAGAGCATCCACTGGCCACTCCAGTTTCAGCTCCTGAAGCATGTAAACTAATGAATTAAAACATAGCAAAGCTCCAGATCTGGATTTAATTTGCCTTGAACTGATATGAACCTACTTTGTGGGATTCAGTTTTTGTCTTATATTTATAATACAGTCACATTTCTAGACATTGTAGCACAGCCATAATTATTCTTTATCTGAAATGAAGGGGAAAAACAGATGATCTAGCTAGCAATCTAGCCACATACTAAGTATTATACTAAGTATAATTAATAAGTTCATCATATAATTAATAGGTTCTATGGCTAGACATCTTTATTGGAACTTTGTAGGCAGGCTGGAAGAAGATAATCTCCTAGCAAAGGAACAGGAAGAGTTTGGAAAACGTTGTTCTTTGTAGGATCAAGGACTGATCTAATTGACTGAAATTGATTGAAATTGAATTGATTAAAAAAATATCCAGTCATTTAAGCCAGACCTTTTTGTCCTATTTGTAAATCTCAGGCAAGCCTCTGACTCCATCTCTTCTACTCTTCAGAATAAACTAAGAACATCTACAATTGTTATTTTATATGCACATTATAAAAACACAAGTCTGAGGGGGAATGTCACTATACCCGGGTTAGGGTTAGGATGCCTACCAGCAAGAGAATTAAACAAGGGTGTATTTTGACCCCAGTATTTTTTAATTCTTGTATTATTGAAATAATACATGCCTTAAGCAAAAAAAAGAATTTCATCCCTTGAAATTGCCTAAAAGATCTATATCTATACTGCTTTATGAAGATTATGCTGTTGCAGAAACCAGTAGGTCCTTAAAAGGCCATAGGAGCACCTGTTAATTTCTGTAGGGAAAATTCATTACAGATTAATTATGAGAAAGCAAAGTCATACGGTAAAAAAATCCTGCAAGACTCTTGAAGGAAATATAATTCTACAACTATCTTGCTTTAAATTCTGGGTTTTGTGCTACATTATTCAGAAAGTGGCATATTCATATTTCTCGGGCTGCTTTGAATACTCCAAGTTCAGCTGCAATTCTATCTAGCAAATATATGCCATCTGCTTTGAAGATTTTTGAAGCCAAGACACACAGACACTCATATATGGAGCATAGCGAAATCCAAATGGATGAGAAATTAGAAAGAGATCAAAATGGCTTGGCTTCCTAAGAAAGTTATTTCAGATAGAAGTAGTCCTTTGCTTATGACCAGTCTTTTGGGAACTGTTAGAATTATAACAGACTTCAAAACCCTTGAAATTACAACAGCCACCCTTCTCAGGAAATATGATTGCATTGGATGCCTCACAAACTTGCATTTACAACCAGTTGCAGTGTCCCAAGATCACTTCACCACTATTTCTGATGTTTTAATAAATTGGGTTTCTCAAATCAGATGCTGATGCATCTGGAACAAGATCAGGATTCTTGACATAGAATTACAAATAGAATAAACCAAGATGCCATTTAGAGATCAATTGGGAACAGCAAATTTTATTTTAAATAAGCATTATATCTGGTCCAATTACAAATAATACATTTTGAAGGGCTCTTACACTATTGTGCATCCTACAATGAGCAGTGTTAGAGAATAAATACTGCAAAATCCTATGCTGAAAGACTTTGTACAAATTGGAGTATTGAATCATGAGTTCACATTTTGCTTTGCTGTAATTTTTACTGAAATACAATGATTTGCTAACATATCTTCTTAGTTCGTTTCTATGTCTGTCAGGAATGTACAGCTTTTTTGGGCAGTTAAAGATCCCAAGATAATTCTTGATGTAGCAATATTTGGATTTGTAGCCTATAGAATTGTGCTACATTACATGATTTCCTTATGAAGTCTGGTCTATGATATGTAATAAAGTTTTATTGATTGACTATATTTTATTTGGTACTTGAGGCAGTAATGCTGGATTCTGCACTATTTTCCAAGACCTTGATTATAGCAAAAGGGTCATATCCCATCATAATTATTGAATTATGGTGGAATGAGTAGATTGTTGTGGATATTAAGTTCTATGATTCCTAGAAAACAGCTGCTTCCTTAATTACAACCCATACATGGAAGCAATCAATGCTTAGAAGTACAGATTTATTGAAAGAACTCCCCCCCCCATGATGGCTACACACTGTAATATATCCAATATTGGTGTTCTCACATCTTTTTTGCATTTTGTGCAGGCTTTTCTGTAAGATGTGTTGCACAATTAAATTCAACAAATGCAGATTTTAAAGAAAGGTTTGAATCTCTAACAAAGATATATCTCCTTAAGAGAAAATTAAAGACAACAATTCTCTAAAATGTCATTAAGCTTCAGGAATCAGCTTTAAAGTTTAGCTTATTTGAATTTATTGTTGCTAAGGTATCCCATTCCAGGTCTCCAGTCCAAACCCTTTCAAAGCAATAGCTTTACCTCACTAGTGTTGATTAGATAAATACACAGTTTAAGAACAGATAACACTATTAATCACCAAGAATAGTGTGAAGCATTTTATGACATTCTAGATGTCCCAAGTGTGTTTCTTCCTCTTTTCTGGATGTGAAAACAATGTGTACATGCCAGAGGGGAAAAAAGTCCTATGCCTAAAAACTGTCATGGTTACATTGTTGTGTATTGAACAGATTAACATTTATTTTGTACCACTCAACCCAGAGATCTGGAGATGAACTTATTTTTCTTGTTCAGCAGTCATACAGTTTAAGAAGAATGCACAGATTAATTAACCCTGTTTCACTAGCAAAATGGAAGTTCTGTGTGGGATATTTTTTATGTTTTTTGCTTTTGGTTCTTACCTTTCTGAGCAATCATCTTCTCCTCTCATTAGTAGAGGAAATAGTTATGGAAGAAGAATTAATTATGCTGACGCCAAGTGCTAGTGGGTGAGTATCAGGAAAATAAGGGATATTTGGATTTTCCATTTTCTCCATCACAGCATGACTGCTTTTTCTCTGCTTTTTCTCCTAGTAAACATGAAATGTCAACTTCAGACAGAAAAGAGGCAAAGTTTTCTACACCTGGAAAATGCTTAATGTTTTCCATAGAAAAGAAGATCTCCTGCGTGACGTGTTGCTCCCATGTAGAACTATACTGTATAGAGTATTCACAATATTTCTTGTGTATATCCAAATAGATTTTTGGGGAATGTTATTTTATATGTGTTGCCCATTTGAAAACAAATATGTAAAATCCCTGTAGATGTACATTTAAAATTTGGAACATTAATCTCTCTTATGTTAAGAATCTGCTTAAGCCCTTTGCTCTGTTTTACATCCTGCTAATGCCGAGAATCAAGATATCTGAAAGGTGATTTGGAGATTCTGGTGGAAATCTCTTTTGCAGCAGCTGGCCTTGTGCAGTGTTGAAGGTTGCTTCGCCAATAGGATATGTCCTGCATGCTGCTCCATAATATGCTAAATGATGATGCTGGATTACCATTGAACACATGCTATATTTTAAGTGACTCTCTCCTAATTTGTTCAGCAAACTCTGTTACTCACGTAGGAAAGTGACTGCAAATAGAACTCAGAGGAACAGATGTGCATGTGTTAAGAGAATGGTTTTGTGTTGTTTGAAACCCTAGGTCTCAGATAATGACTGTGAAATGGCTGAAATATCTTTTAGGGAGCAAACGGAGGCCCAACTAGACCAAATGGAGCCACGGACTGTGTAATTTCTTATAATATTCACCTATGTCAACTCATCATGGTATTTTGCATTTCCCTGGCTATTTCTGACGAAACATGAAGTATTCTGATATTTTGACATGTGTAATTCCAGAATCTACAGAGGAAAGAATAAACATATGGCTTCTATTTTCAACAAATCTGAACAATTAATGTTGATTTTACTTTGGGCATAGCTCCGTTCCCAAACACTTCATAAAAGGCCATGAATCTCATTGCTGCAGAGATTATGTAATTTGCATTTCATCTTCATTTACTGTCTCTCAAATGATTATTCTTTTCCCGTTCTCTTTCTTTTCCTGCTTTCACAATATGTGTCTCTGTGTGTGTGTGTTGTATCTGGGACCCATGACTCCCGAGGGAATTAAACTTGAGAAAGTTATGGCTATTTGAGTGCTAATGGCTGCTGCTGTGTTGCTGCAACGATGACTTGATCTTCATTTTCAATATTCTGTAACAGTTTCCCAGCCAGTTTCACAACTCTTGACTTTCTCCCCACCCAGCAGCAGCCACTTATGTGTGCTGGGGTGAAGAGGAAAGGAGATTTTGGATGCTCCTGCCAAATTACCAAAAGGAAACCCAATGGTGAAGCCAGCAGGAAGATAGAAATCGGTCCTGCTCCCACTGCATTATTGCTTGAGGTGTAGTTGTGAATCCCACTACGTTTTCTCTCTGCTGGATTTGCAGTGTAGCTTCTTAAGCTGCCAGTTGCTCACATATTAACAAGTCAGTACCTATAATTATTTTGCAGGGCAAATATTCACAGTGCTGATTGCAATTTGCTGCTTGTGATTTGAGAATTAAATTTGGGCGTCAACCAATAGGACTTTTTTAGTTACCCTAAACATACTAGTGACAGCCATTTGATCCATTCTATAAGCTTTTCTAGCAGGTGTAGCTTTACTAAAGTTATCTACTGTCAATGTCCAAGAGCTTTCTGCTTCCTGGACATTGATTTCCCCACATCTTGCTGGACACTGAGCTAGAGAGCTTGTGCCTTTTGACATTTTAGATAAGCTTAGCCCAAAGATCTGTTCTATCACATATGTAGCATATGCTGCTTTTTGGAGAAATATTCTTCCCTTCTATTTTTTTTTATCCTTGCTCTGCCTCCTTAAGAGGTTTTGCTCTCTGAGCCTTTACTTTTTATCTTATGGTTCTTATATGTTTCTTGTTCAGAAATCCTCAAGCTTGTTGTCTTCTGCTCTTGGGGCCCCTAGATAATCTTTCTTTCTCCCACAGTATCTTCCTTTACTGTTTCAGGATGGTGCTGGTGAATCCTGCACCAGATTAATTCATAACTGGAGTGCACGTTAGCATAGCAAAACACACAAGTAAAGAAAAATAAAGCTTTCCTTTGTGATCCCAGTTCTTAGCCACTTTCACAAGGAGAAAAATACATTGGAACATGGCATTGTGGATCTTACAAATCATTTATGTTTTGGCCTTAAAAGCATAGCAAGAAAGTGCCAATCTTCTGTCATGAAAACAGAAACCCACTGGAATGTTGGATGTGTCCCTGGGACCCAGCATATGTGCCTAATTGAAAATGGTTGTGTGTCCCGGGAGAGTTCTAAACCAGTGATCATTTGTGCTCCTGAGTTAGGCTACATGCATCAGAAGTTGCTTAATATACTATTTGGGACTTATTTTACTGGTTTATTTGTGGTCTCTTAATGTTTTGTTTACCTCATGTTTTTTTTTAGTGACTGCTCCCTTTGTCTTTCAAGCTGATTTCACAAATATAAAAACAATTATCTTAGTACAGAGATGTCAAACTTGCGACATCGCATGACGTCGCACAACGTATCAGAGCTTTTCCCCCATTGCCGGCAATGGGCTGGACACGGTTTCCTCATGACCCATCCGGCCTGTGGGCCGGCAGTTTGACACCCCTGTCTTAGTAGTTTCCCTATAATATTAAAATGTGACGAGCTTTCAAAGCAGTCATCTTATAGATCATTTTGAATAGTCTGCATCTATAAGGACTTTGTAATTATTCACCTAATGCTGTATTACAGGAGATCATTTTAGAATGTGACTGGACTATAATATATGTACAACCAAGCTACATCAAACATACAAAGGAAGGAATCGGAATTCTTCCTGACAAATGAGAAGATTGCGGGTCCTAAATTTTCTCAGGGCTTTGCTGTTACTTGCTGGGATGCCCCTCATATGTTTTCCATTATAATGGCTGTTACATGAAAACAAGCTGAAGCTTTTCAATATGTCAGAGGGAGTTTTTCATTTATGAGGGAACCCCCAGGTGAGAGCACATTTCAGAATTTACTAATGAGGTCAGGTGAACTACAATTTAAATTGCTAATCATGGTTCTTCCAAATAATTTACAAGTAAAAAAAATATCTGATTTTTGTGGTTAAAAGATGTAGATCACTTGTAAAATCATTGTTCTACATTTTTGGTGTTATTGTTTAATATGTACGTCAATTCTGAAGCAAAGCTTTGCTCAGTGATAGATACAATTTTCCTACAATTCATATAACAGGTAACTCTTAGAATGTATCTTAAACTATTTAAACTATGCATTATCTCAGCTCACCCGATAAATATTTAAAAAGACACTCTGCTAATAACAAAATATTTTCATATTGCTTTTTTTCTTATATTCCCTTTTTGTACATTATATCCAAAATAATTAAACCAAAGAACAAATGACTATATTATTGAACATGTTTTATACGTCTTCCCATACACTGAACTTAAAACAATTTAGAATAAGTTTTTAGAATATCAAAAATCCAATAAAACATGTTGAACAAATTTAAAATGTATTCATTAAAGTGGAGAAGTGGGAAATCAAAAACATGAATGCAATATTTGTTGATGATCACTCATGCCTTTCTCTGGACTATTGAAATTTATTTAAGTATGTCTGCTGCTTTGCTTTTTCTGGAAGCTGCAGCAAAATGTAATGATCTAGCTAAAGGCCTCATAGAAATAATAATAGAATAGAGTAGAGTAGAGTAGAGTAGAGTAGAGTAGAGTAGAGTAGAGTAGAATAGAATAGAATAGAATAGAATAGAATAGAATAGAATAGAATAGAATAGAATAGAATAGAATAGAATAGAATAGAATAGAATAGAATAGAATAGCATTCTTTATTGTCCAAGTGTGGTTGGACACACAAGGAATTTGTTTCCGGTGCATAAGCTCTCAGTGTACTTACAAGTAATAGTTATAATCATGATCATATACAACATGAAAATATATTCATCATAAATTGTGAAATACAACACTTCATAAATCATAAGATGCAACACTTAGTGATAGTCATAGAGTACAAGCTAAGCAAACAACATAAATCATACTAGGATACAAAAACAAACAAACAATATACATTGTAAGATACAAGCAGCAAAGTTATAGTCATAAGAAGATAAGGATAGGTAATAGGAAAGATGAAGAGTATCATAGTAATACTGCTTTACTAAGTATTTTGACAGTGTTGTAGGAATTAGTTGTTAAGCAGACTAACAGCATGGGAAAAAAAACTGTCCTTGTGTCTTCTACATTGCAACTCTGACTCGTTGATAACTGACCCCTGAATAGAAGAATTGTTATAAAATACTACTTTCACTGATACTTTGACAACTAGACCTGCATTGGATTACAAAAACCATATATAAAGATAAGAACTATATAAGATTTGGTGGTTTGAATTTTGAGACTGGCTGGCTTGATAAGGCTAACCACAGAGACTTTGGTACTGGTGAAAGACTATTTGGAGGGGGGAGACGAAATGGATATTGCATATTTATCTAAAAGGGACAGGAAACCATACCAAATATTACCTTCTGAAAGATCTAGCCTGGAACATCAGAGATCTATAGTCAAGACGAGACAAGTAGTTTTCCAGAGGAAATGTATGCAATGGTACAACAGATTCAAATGACAATAGTTTTAAACCATGATGAGATCAACAACAACTTTGATGGCATAAATGAGCACATCTTCAATCTAAATTTACAATTAAAAAACTCTAAAAAATGACAATAAAGAATGAACAAACAAATCAGATAACAGAACACAAATTAGAAGAAATAAACAGAAAAAAACATAAACAGAAAAAAATCTAAAAGATTTTATTACAATGATGAAAATGGAAAAGATACTTTATCCAACAAAACAAATTTGAAGATAAGAAAGAAGATTTAACAAAATGGATTATAGAGCTGCGAGGAAAATCATCAGAGTCTGGGAGACAAAACGTGTATATCCTACTCAGCCTCTCCTTCACACTCACAACAACACCTACAAAAATACAAGAACTTTCTGGCAAGCGGAACATACTAACTTGGAAAGTTATTTGGCAAAAGAAGAAGGCTAGAGTTAGACTTAAGAGATCTGATTCAACTTACCAGATGGAGTAATACATGATTAAACATTTGTTTGAATATGGTTAAAAGAATAGATAATTTTGGATATAAAGGGGCCTTATAGTAAGAGGGATAAGAAATATAAATAGTATAGTATTTTTTATAATATATAAAATGTTAAAATACTGGTATGATGTATGTGAATGGAAAGTTTAGACATTTAAAGGTAATTAAATTTGAGAGAATTATGACTGAGAAGAATGATTTGAATCCCGAGAGGAAAGTATGCTTAAATAAGAATTTTGAAAACAGGACATATAGTGACTCAATGAGATGACTTTTATAAATATAATTGAAATATAAACTGCTCAGAAAAGATGTTACATGTGGAAGTTATAGGATATATATCTTTATAATATATGAAATATGAAAATATTGGGATGGGGTATGTAAATGAAAGGTTTGGATATTTAGGTAATTAACTTTGAGAAAACTATGACTGATAAGAATGGTTTGAATACCGAGGGGAAATTAAGTTTAAATAAGAATTTTGAAAACAGAACACATAGTGATCTAACAAGATGACTTTTACAAATAGAATTGAAACATAAGTTAATTAGAAAAGATGTTATATATGGATTGTCACTGTTATCTGTACAAACACAAAAAATGTTTATATCCAACCTTGTATGTATTGAAAATATTATTATATTTATCTAATGTTGACAAAGGAGAATAACACTGAAAGAAGGGAAGATCAAGGAAACATACTATTAATTAATATATTGATCATGGAATTATAAAATTAATTATTATTGATTGTTTTTTCAAATATTTGAACCTAGACAACACGCTGTTTACTAAGCAGTAAAGATTGTTATTGCAAAAAAATCAATAAAATATTTTTTTTAAAAAAGAGTTCATCTGTAAATTCTGATTAATGGTATGCCAAAAACCATGCTGCAGTCTCAGGCATGAAGATAAATTAAACCTGGTGGCCTGCATTCAGTTTTATAGATCCTATCTTTTACGAACTTGATAGAGTGCCATGAAGGAATCCAAGTCACAAAAGAACACTATGGTGGAAACCAGCAAAGCTGACACCAGCCAGTGCACAGAACAACTTAAAGGAGTGCAAGATCGGAAGATGTGGAATGACCTGGCCCATAGAATCGCCAAGAGTCAGACCCAACTGAATGCATAACATCATCACCATCAGAGTGCAATGATCTATAAATGTTATACAACGTGGACAAAAAGATGAGAGACATGGACGGAAGCATTTTTCATACTTTGTTCAGAGTGCCAAGAAGCTTGAGGCTAATATCATTTTGCTCTAGCTTTTAAGTCAGAACTCCAGTGCTGGAAGAAGAGAGAAGAGAGTGATTAAAGTTAAAGAACGATCGCTATAATTTTTAAATGCAGAAATATTTACTTAAACTTATAGTGTTTTATAGGGCTTTTTCAGTAACTGAAAATCTGACAGCTTCTCTTTGAAATCATCAGAAACAGATGTGTAGAATTCCTGAAATTGGGGAAGTTAAATTTAACAATTTTAACAAACAGCAATTATTATTACTGAAGATGCAATAACTTCCCTTTGGATGACTGCATGACATATTTTCCACTACATTAAGAGTCCCTACAATAGATAGAAGTAAGTCTGTTGGATCAATAAAAATACTGTTGGTATAGAAACCACCCTCAAGCTGCAAGCATTTGAAACTAAATATTGTACTGGCATGAAAGATGTGGTTCTTTTTCTAGCATCTATTTGAGATACTTGATTATTTTCGGCTTAGTAAGCTTTTTTTATATCTTGATAAGTTATTAAGAAAATCTATTTTGTTGTTATCTATCCTCTCTTCCAGACCACCTAAGATTAACAAGCAAGATACAGCTCATATATGCTCTTTAGTACATACAATGATGACACATTACAGGTAGTCTTTGTTTAGTGACTGCTTCATATGGCGACTGTTTGCAGTTATTGGTCAATATTGTGATCAACGAAGGACTCACTGGAGAAGGGCCTAATGCTGGGAAAGATTGAGAGCAATAGAAGAAGGGGACGACAGAGAATGAGGTGGCTGGATGGAGTCACTGAAGCAGCAGGCGTGAGCTTAAATGGACTCTAGAAGATGGTAGAGGATAGGAAGGCCTGGAGGAACATTGTCCATGGGGTCGCGATGGGTCAGACACTACTTTGCAATTAACAACAACAACATTGTGATCAACCCTTTAATTTACAATCTTTGCAGGTCTTCAAAGCAAATAAAATCTGAAGGAAGATCATAAGCTCAGTCAAGGTTTCACCTAACAAATGTTGCACTTATTGTTGTTGTGGGTTCTAATTGTGGTCACTAAATTATATTACTTGAAAAGGCAGCTTTAGCTTGGGAAAAAAGTCAGTAGACCAAACTGGCACAATTGGCTTTAAAAAACAATATCTGATGGTCACTCCTACAAGGAAATGATGTTCTACAAGGCTAGCTTAGTCTAGCCAGGTTTCCCAAACCGGCAGCTGGCAGATGTGTTAGGATCACAATAGCAATAGCACTTAGACTTATATACCACTTCATAGTGTTTCACAGCCCTTTCTAAGCAGTTTACAGAGTCAGCATCTTGCCTCCAACGATCTTGGTCCTCATTTTACCGACCTCAGAAGGATGGGAGGCTGAGTCAACCTTGAGCCAGTGAAACTCAAACTGCCAAAATGGTGGCAGTCGACAGTCAGCAGAATTAGCCTGCAAGACTGCATTCTAACCACTGCACCATCACAGCATATGCTGACCCAAAATCTTAGGAGGCTCACTATCCCAACATATCCTTTAAAATCAAACCAACCACATAATGATTTTGAATGATCTTGCCATTTGGGTCACATCCTGAAGTGCAGAATATCAGAAGAATTCACTATAGAATATGTTTTTCAATGACAATAAAGCTGTGCTTTGTAATTGACCATATCAACCAACCAGACCAAATTAATCTGACTTTGTTATTATTACATTTCTATATATATATTGGGAGTGACATTGTAAATATCTAACATGAAGGTGGAATGCATGTCAGTATTAAGTAACAGTTAAATTGAACGTGTTTCTTGACATCTAACCAGTCACTATAAAAATACAAAAAAAATGAAAAGGCTATTCTTTAAACAGTCAGATGGAAAAAAATTATCTCTGAGAAAATAAATGGAAAACAAGCTTCTGATTCTATGCCTCCATATGCCAAGAAATGCTGAAATATTTTGAGGTTCCATTTTTGGTCCAGAAATATTAGACTGTTTCAAAGCCAAATATTAGATCATTTGACTTCATCTTATTCTGTGAAAGAATATTGTCAAAGATGGAAAGCCAGTTAGTTTACAGAATTATTGGCCACATTTAGGTATAATTTCTCTATGTCATTCCTTAATTTGTGACATATTTTATATTGGCTTCAACTTTCTATCATATAGAAATGTATTGAATTGTTTACTGAATAATTGTTATAAATGCAGAAGAAATTATCCTCCTCCTCCCTTGAAGAATAATTTAAGGAATTGTTCTCAATTATTTTATAACCTACAGATAATCTTGGATACTTGGATTGAAGTTTGTTCTTCTTCATTGTGGGTTAATTTTTCAATATAACATTTAAATATAATATGGAATCAGTCAAATCTCAGCAAATAAAAGGAATATAATTGTGCCCAGCCAGGGAAGTCAAAGCTGATTGTACAAAAACCAACTGTAAAAGGAGAAGAGTAATCTTGCAAGTTTTCAAGGAGGAAATATTAAAGCAGACAATAATCTATATAAATCACCACCACAAGGGGTATGTTGTAAGAGTGAACATAGCAATTTGTTTCTAAAATGTGCTGCCTGCTTTACTTTGTCTCTTGCTAACTAACCCTTTTATGAGAACAAAAAAAAAGCTCTTTAAAGAAGAGAAAGAGAAATTATGGAAAAGGATGACACGTTCAAATTATACCACATGAAAAGTAATAAAGAGTATATTAAGTATAATGACTATAACTAGAGAAAGCATCTGAGAATGGTTCAGGATGTTTTTTAAGAAATGAGACCTGTGAATCTTAAAAGAAACAATGCAGTTATGGAAAGCATCCATTTTGAACTAAAAAGAAAGACACTTTGGTGGGTCCAAACCAGCCTGATTATATGGATTGGCTTTAACAGTACCATTAAGAGGCCAAGAGAAATAAAACCACACAGCTTTGTTCTATATATATCATTTAACACTCACTGGCAAAGGTTACATACTGTTGACATATATACATACATACAGTACATCCAGCTGCTCTGACTCAGTGTGTCCTGGATTACTTGAACTGGCCTTTCATGTACTTCAAGAAAGCATCAAGAGTTCCTACTCCACCCTGGTGGGAGTGTAGTTAGCGCTGCTTAGGCAGGGCTTTTAGGCCTTCTTGGCCTGGAGTGCATGCGAAACTTTTAATTTGTGCTCTAGATAAACAACTAGGGGTTGCATATAGGATCAGCTGTTGGTGTGTGAAATATTACAACAAAGTGTTTCAGGCTTATCAATGTTTACTTTTATAGGCATTAGATAATGATTTTTTTGTAGCAAGTTTGGACATAGATTTCTTTCCAGCAGCTGTCTCATGCGGATTATTATCACATAAGCACTTTCCAATATCAGTGAAAGTTTCCAACAAGTTATTTGCAATGATCTGTGGGGTACGTTCTGCAAAACAGACCAGCTGGGGGCAGCTTAGCCACAAATGTACTTGTCTTGACTTCAATCATTTCATATAGCTTCAGTTTCTTAATTAGGATTCTTACAGCTGAAATTGCTATGTGGAAGCATTTATATATTTTATTCCAAGCTTCCCCTACTACATACGAGTAAACTCTTTTCATTTACAAATGTTCAGGCAGCTGTTTAGATGACTCCATGGTCATATACAATAACAAACTCAACCTGGAAAGTAAGCAGAGTTAGTGTATTTATTCATCCATTAAATTGTCTTTGCCTGGCTAACTTGCAAGGCCTGAAACCAATAAATATTTAAATACTTAAAAAAATAGCACTGAATTAGCTAGAAAAGTGTCCAGCTTCTAGATCTGTCATATTTGTTTTCCTAGTTAGAATCTGTAAACAATTGCACATAATTAATAAATAAGCATTCAGCAATACAGAAAACCAGAATAAGGAAATAGACAACCTATACAACATCTTTCAACAACTGGGTACCCATGCAGCTTTATCAAAAAGTGCCTGACCAATCAACTCACTTCAGCACAACCAATACAAGTTATAAAAAGGATAACACTGTCATACATCAAAAACATCTCAGAAACATATTTTAACTGGGATACTGTGATCATCCTAGACCAAACTAAATCCACAAACACAAGGGAATTCCTAGAAGCTTGGCATTCAGACAAATCAGCCATTAAGAGACACATAGAGATAAACCACACGAAGGAAACAAAAAGATCAGAGCACATACCCCGATAAGCAATGTAGTTTGAAAGCCAAGAAAGTCTACAAAATAATCTGGCTGCCAGCAGTTGAACATATAACTTTTTAGCGTTTATATTTTATTGGGTTCTACCAATCTAGTTGAAATGTTAATATATAGAGTTAGTCCATGCATGATATGCCACACACCAAATAAATAAACAAATTATACATTTCCTGAAATTGCTCCTCCTCCTCCAATTTAGTTACCTTCATTCCACTTTAAATATGTTTTCACCATCCTTTTCACAAATATTTATTAATATCACAAAACCATTTATCATTATCCCTATTGTATTAGTAACTGCGTATAGTCAAGGCCATGGTTTTCCCAGTTGCAATGTATGGCTGTGAAAGTTGGACCATAAGAAAAGCTGAGCGCCAAAGAATGGAGACCTTTGAACTCTGGTGCTGGAGAAGACTCCTGCGAATCCTCTGGACTGCAAGGCCATCAAACCGGTCAGTCCTAGAGGAGATCAACCCCGACTGCTTTTTAGAAGGCCAGATCTTGAAGTTGAAACTCAAGTACTTTGGCCACCAAATGAGAAGGAAGGACTCACTGGAGAAGAGCCTGATGCTGGGAAAGATTGAGAGCAATAGAAGAAGGGGACGACAGGAGGTAGCTGGATGGAGTCACTGAAGCAGTAGGCGTGAGCTTAAATGAACTCCAGAAGATGATAGAGGACAGGAAGGCCTGGAGAAACGTTGTCCATAGGGTCGCGATGGGTCGGACACAACTTGGCAACTAACAACAACAATTAGTAATTGATTTTGTTCAGTTCAGCAATGACTAAAACTATAAACACTGTTTATCTATTGATGAAGGCAATAAACTAATGAAATGATCTGTTGTGTATATAAGAAGAACATGTTTCCTCAGAATCTTCAAGCCTCTTTAATATTGTTTAAAGAGCATAAAGAGCATTAATGGAAAAAAATGGGGGGAAATGTGCATATTTGGAGTACTTTTTACTTTATTTGGAAATATTATAGAATTTACCATTACTTTCTCATTTCACCCAGAGAATAAAAGAATGGGATAGGGACATTTTAAAGGCCCGTCCTACACTATGAAATATTTTATTCAGAAAAAATATGAAAATATATTTAAAATGAGCAATGGGCAAAAGCACTGGAAACTCTATTGAATTATTAATTCTCTTCCATTGGCAAATGTAAGCTCACAATTATTTAATGAGTTATTTATACTGCTAACAGCTAATATTCTCAAATGTACCATCTTTCATACTGGAATCATTGAACAAATATATGGCACACAAAGAGACATATGGATATATGCCAGCCCCAAATTACAAATTTGGTATTTTGTAACAACACTAATTAACAATATAAGATAATGTTGTTCATGTAGCTTTTCTTAAATCACTGAGAAAAAAAGAAAACATATGTGCCTTTATGCATAATTGATGATGCGGATCCAATAGTCATAAATTGGGAGATCACACTGAATTCAATAGAATTCAGCTTAAAATCTATCAACCTCATGTGTCAATCAGTATCAAATCATTCATTGGTTTACATCAGGGGTGGAGAATGATGGCCCTTTTATGACGTGTGGCAGTTGAAATTCACAAGTCATAAAGGGGCCATCATTCTCCACACCTGGTTTACATCAGAAACAAATTGCTATTATTAAAATATTGAATGCAATGTATACACTATTAGATTTAATCTTATATGTTATATACATTATTTATACACTTTATATATATATAGAGAGAGAATTTTTTTATCTAGTTTTAATAATGGAGAAATAAAAAGCCAGAAAGAATTTCTATAAGAACTGCTTTTAAAAATGTTTTCTTCTTGTTTCTCTTATTTATTAACTTGAGTATAGGGGAACAAATATTTATCACAATCAGCCAAACCTAATTTATGATGGCTTAGAAAGTTAATATCTGAAAGTTGATATTTTCCTTACTCTATTTGCTTATGTATTTATGAATTCAATTTATAAGGCTGGCAGTGCTTTGTTTTTGTTTTGTATAACTGTTCTATTTCTAGGGTAACTTTTATTGCCCCCTTCTATTTTGCACAAGAATTTAACAAAGGCAGTTCTTGACTTAACAATCATAATTGGTTCCAAAATTTCTGTTGCTAAGTGAAACATTTGTTAATAAACATTTATTTTGTTAATAAAAATATTTTACAATATTTCTTGCCACAGTTGTTAAGACAATCACTGCAATTGTTAAGTTAGTAACATAATTGTTAAGTGAATCTGGCTTCCCCACTGACTTTACTTGTCAAAAGGTTGCAAAAGGTGATCACATGCAACTATCATGAATATGAGTCAGTTGTCAAGCATTCAAATTTTGATCACATGACCCTGGGGATGCTGCAATGGTCATAAATGTGAAAAATAGTCATAAGTCACTTTCTTCAGTGCTGTTGGAACTTTGAACCGTCACTAAACAAGCTGTTGTAAGTCCAGGACTACCGGTATATCCATGCTATTTGCTGCATCAATTCCCCTATAACTATAAACTTTGAAGATTTTTGTTTTTGCTGTTATTTGTTAAAAACATTTTTAAAATAAGACATCATCTATCATTTCATGGCAGTTAGCATAGGTTATCTTACATAGGTTGTCCAGAAAATATTGGGTCACAGCAGAAAAGAAGTGCATCATAACATAATCCTTTATTGTTTCAAGCCAACATAGGTCTGGGATGGAGAATATCCCTCAACGATAGCAATCATGTGTAACAGGGTCATCGTTCCGAATCCTGTGCAATATACACAGGGCACTCCTTTGTTTTTGGACATCTGTAGTCCAAGAATCAATGTATTTTTATAAAATGGGCCTCTGAGTCTCAGGCTGAATCAATTCGAAAGACCATACAGACAAAGAATTTTCAGTGTAGTGAATCCTAAAACAATTAGAGAAACTAGTAAATTATATTTATGGGAAAGTGAACTTTGGTTGATATTGCTGACTGACTAAGACTTGGCAACATCTCTGTGAACTGTCATGCTGCAAAATGGAAATGTTCAGCCAACTAAATAATATTTTAGGATTTTGACTGGCAAAAGTGATGGAAGTGTACAATATATCTGCAGTCATTCCTGGAACAAAACCTATGCAATGAAGCTCAAGAGACTTTTTAAATATGGTTAAGGCCTAAAGGCATTGGCATCTGCTTCTTTTATTATTAGTTTGAGAAATATATATTTGCTATGAAGATTGGAATGAAAACAGTAACTATGACATATTCGACCATATTTGTATGTTTAATTAAAAACTGCAAAAAGTATCTCTGTCTACAGAATTCAAAGCCATCCAGCTCAGACCATTAACTGTTGAAACTGATTTTATATGTTTGTAAAACAAGGCAGACCAATAAATTGCAAGTAACCTTAATATAATGCATTCTTAAAATATTATTTTCACACAAACATATTTAATAACATTTAACTTTTCCCTAATATGTACAATATGCATAGTTTTCTCTAACTTTTTAATTAGACAAATAAATCACAAAATGAGCAATGCAAATCCTAATGGTTAATGTCAGATAGCATGTTGTTGAAAAATGAAATTAGTTAAGTGCAACAGAATGAAAATTGGGTAAGTTTTCCCATCTTCTTTAGACACAAAAAGCTTCACATTTTTTAATGATAACCATGCGTACCAGATCAAAACTTGGTCTTCCTAAACTCAATCCCTTCTTTATACATTACTGATTGTTCAATTAATATACTTACAACATGACATTGCACATAGCTGAGACTGTGCTATGATTTCAGACTGGATATAACTCAGTTATAATACATGCATAATAAATCAAATTATAAGATTCATTAAAACCAGTTTAAGTGAATTGGTAAACTAGTTAACATCGTTGGAAAGAAATCACCATTTCAAAACCAGAGTTTCTTCAAGCAACAAAAAAGCTGGTCATTCAGTACCGTCTAATTGGTTGCTTCCAGGCCAGACTCTGTGTCTGCCCATTGATGTTTGGAGGTTAATAATGAGAATATAAAGACATGAACTACTGGACTGAAATCTCAATATCAATTGACATAAGCTAGTTGTAATGTTTACATAAGGTTTTCTGATGTTCATATTTGAACAACATTAGCTATGATAAATTATAGAAGGACATTGCCAGATCCAATTTGGGTCAGTCACTGGGACCAGTGTATTCCAAGATTTCGGAGTCGTGGGCAGCACAAACAAATGACAGCTAATAATTTCAAAGCTAGCCAACAATACACCCCGATCAACATCTAAAAAGCCACACACAACAGGCACTATAAATACCACATACAAAACAGATCACACTGCTAGAGAGAAGTTCCCTGAAGATAGGGGCTCCTGCATGAGTCTGAAAGTTTGGAAGACAAAATCTCTCGTCCCGGTGACTGGACTCCCCAGATTGGATTCTGCAACATTATCCATGTATATTTGCCTTCATTTGTATAGAAGGACATTATTTAAATCATATGCAGTTTTAGGATTGAGTCTTTCAAAAAGTGTACAGTGCATATGTGGTACCAAATATGCATTATAATCAAGCTTGATAAAGTAATTTTCACTTGTTTCTCTAAAAGTATATGGAAACTACAGAATCCAATTACACAGTGGCTTATGAAGCAATTGTAAACAGGCACTTTTTGAGGTTCAAGATGGTGATTTTTCAGATTGATATTTCATGCCACAATGATGTTTACATAAGAGTGGATCCGTGCACAGACAGCAGTGTTTAATTTTGTCTACTTTTAGAACAACTAGTGAATAAAAACTCAATAAAATGTGAAGAAACTGCAGAGAACATTGCCAGGGAAACTCTACATTGCAGTTACACTCAACGGGAAATTTAGCTGTAATCCTGGTTTTCACTTTGCACCACATTAAGTAAACCTTGAGGGGATATTTATCCTTTAAAGATTAAGCAAGGAGACCAGTGATATCTATAATACCCTTCTACCCTCCTATATACAGCTGTCTCTGAATGTTTTAAAAATCCTAATTATTCCTTGTGTCAGTTTGGAATGCCTTACCTTCCAATTTTCAGCAGTGTTTGAACTGCACATCAGAAAAATCCCTGAAAATAACAGGCAGAAAATATTTCAATATATGTTATCACTATACTCCATGTTTTCAAGTAAGTTCTTCCATAATCTGTTGAAAGAAACATATATTGTAGTGTTAATAATAATAATAATAACTATTAAATTCTGTTTCAATAAATTAACTTAAAATAATCAAAAGCTGCAGTTAAAATGCCAATGCTTTAAAATAAGAAACCAGGTGTAACAAAGATGTTTTTAGAGTCTGCATACTTCCCCTATAATAGCCAATAAAGTGCTCATGTAAGCAGGATATTAGTACAATAACACTCTCTGAATTGTATTCTCTATCAGTTAAAAATAAATAGTGAAGTGCTGATATAATTAGACATAAAAGGAAACCATTTTGGGTAGTAATCATTACCTTTGTTTTTCCCGCGAATTATGCAATCTATTTTCAAACTGTCCAATTTTAGAAGAGTAAATTCCATTTTATTTTAGGAAGAAACAGATTGAATGATATGAGGGTGAAGAAGATTTGTTCTCTGAGCTTGTGAGTTAATATCCAAATGTTTCGTTACCAGGCTAGGTAAGATCTTCAGTGGAGTTTAGGAGATGTCAGTTCAGTGTTCTTCTGTTTGTTTGCAGAGACATTCATGGAGGACGTGTAGCTTGAATGATATCTCTTGAATCTCCCACCATTCATTTTACTGGACAATATGAAGAAGAAATAAAAATGTTCTTTTATGCCACTCGGATGCTTCTTGCAAGACAGTTCTAAAAATTAGTCTTTTCAAGATACTTTGAAAAAGAGTCTTCATCCCACAGATTCATCAACATGGTAATAACCCTCAGAAAATCTGGCTCTTAAACTGTTTTGTGCTTTAAAGATGAAAACGGAACTAATGTAATTCATGCAGTCAATAGATAGTGGTATAATTCGAACAATCAGATGCATCTAAAAGAATTGTGCTTGCTGACAAGCTTTTGAACATCTGTGAAATGCATCTGAAGAGAAAAGAGATGGCAATGGCTATCTGAAGGGCAAAGATGGAGGCTGAATTGGCTGAAGGGGCAATTTCTCCAGAAATTCTGTTTAGTTCTGTTGGATGCATTGGCTCCTTGGACACTCTCCAGCATGTAACTGGTATTTGATTGAGACACACGTGCTGGCAGTTGTGACTTTTCATTTCCTTGTAGAAGAAGGAAAAGAAAAGCATGACTGGGATTTTCTTTCCCTGGTAGAGGGTGGCAGAAATTCTCAGAGTGGCAGAAATAGACTTGTGCCAAGGAGCTGGCTGTGATTGACTCTTCAAGCCCCATGGCTGATTTGGCTTTTTGGCCTACATATCCAAGTCAGAGAGTTGCTGCTCCATTGGTCCACCTGGCTTCTTCCAACTTCTCATCTCTGTGTCTTGTATCCCTCCAGATTATATACATCTGAGATTCACTGACCCAACTGATTTATAACTCACCCTGGATTATACCTCTATAGCAGTAGTTCTCAACCTTTTCAGGCCGCGACCCCCAACCGGTCATAAGTCGAGGACTTTTCCTGCCCGGCAGCGCCGTGCATGTGTGTGCTGCCCACTGCGCTGGCCGAGGCGTAGCTGGCAAGGGCCAGCGACGGCATAGGGTGACACCGGCGGGGCCGCCAGCTGGCCCAGCCCAAGAAAGATAAGACACCCTCTGGGCCCATGCACGCCAGCAACCCTCCCTTCGCCCGCCACTGCCCTGCTAGCCTTACCTTGGCTTCTGCCCATTCGGGGTGGCGGCAGGCAGGCCCAGGCGCTCCTGGATGGCCACGGCAAGCAGCAGTGATGGCGCAGGGCGACCACCGGCTGGGCTACCAGCTGGCCCAGCCCAAGGGAGGTAAGGCGCCTGCCAGGCCCCACGCGCACCAAAAACCCTCCCTTCGCCCGCCACTGCCCTGCTAGCCTTACCTTGGCTTCTGCCCATTCGGGGTGGCGGCAGGCAGGCCCAGGCGCTCCTGGATGGCCACGGCAAGCAGCAGTGATGGCGCAGGGCGACCACCGGCTGGGCTACCAGCTGGCCCAGCCCAAGGGAGGTAAGGTGCCTGCCAGGCCCCACGCGCACCAAAAACCCTCCCTGCACCCGCCGCTGCCCCGCTAGCCTTACCTTCGCTGCTGCCCGTTCGGGACGGCAGCAGGCAGGCCCAGGCGCTCCTGGGTGGTCGCGGCAAGCAGCAGCGATGGCGCAGGGCGACCACCAGCTGGGCCACCAGCTGGGCCAGCCCAAGGGAGGTAAGGCACCCGCCGGGCCCCATGCATGCCAAAAACCCTCCCTGCACCCGCCACTGCCCCGCTAGCCTTACCTTCGCTGCTGCCCATTTGGGACGGTGGCAGGCAGGCCCAGGCGCTCCTGGGTGGTCGCGGCAAGCAGCAGCGATGGTGCAGGGCGACCACCAGCTGGGCCTCCAGCTGGCGCAGGGCGACCACCAGCTGGGCCACCAGCTGGCCCAGCCCAAGGGAGGTAAGGCACCCGCCGGGCCCCACGTGCGCCAAAAACCCTCCCTGCGCCCGCCGGCCTCCCACCTCCCACCCCTGGCCCTCTTTTACTTACGTTTTTAGTAGTTGCTCAGCAGGGAGGGGTGGAAAGTTCCGGATAGCTCGCCTTCGCTGCAGACAACTTGCAGCACCGTTTGCAGACTGGGATTTTTGTTGGGCTCAGCAGGGCAGAGACAGCATGGACAATTCCTATTGACTTCTGAAAGCCAATAGAATTAGACTCTATTCAAGAGAGTCTATTCTATTGGCTTTCAAAAGCCAATAGAATAAGAGGGAGTAGCACAGCTAAGGAAAAGGGGAAAAAATAGTGGACTGCATTGTTTGGTGACCCCCGTGAAATGGTCGTTCGACCCCAAATGGGGTTGCGACCCACAGGTTGAGAACCGCTGCTCTATAGGGAAGGGAAAGAAGATGGGAATGGATGGATAGTGAGTAGAAAATTTGAATAGCAAAAGGACCAAAATGACGACAGAATGAGAGACTTCCTCACTTATCTTGATTCCCCTCACCCCACCAAAATAATTCATTAGAATTTGCCTTTGGAAAGAAGTTTAATGACCATATCTTACCTTGCCAAACAATATATATCATCAAGTTCTCATGTGAATAGTAGTAACATTGGTAAACCACTCTGAAAGTTCAAAAGATGTATAAATTCCTCTTCGTAGACTGGTATATGGGTATACAACATTTTTCACATAATTTCTGTTACTAAAAATCCCACAGTGGCTTACCAAACATTGCAAGGTGGGCAGTAGTAGCTTTGGAGGAACAAAACAAAATGTCTGTGTTGTGAGGGATTTCTTTTTTATTCTACTTCGGAACTTTCTAAGACTCCACTGAAGCCAAAAGTCAAGATTAAAGACTATTATCCCCAGTCTTTAGGAGTCCCAACTGATCGTAGGGTAATAAAATACCTCTGTCTGCTCAAGTCATTCTCCCCAAGGCATCAACTTCTGTTTTCTCTAAGGGTCCAGCTACTGTAAGTTTGGCATTCTTCTATCTTGTTCCTTTCAATACTAGAGCTGGATACAATCAGCCTTTCAAAATTCTCCACCAAATTTGTGAGCAGAAAGATTGGGTGGAGGATTTCTCTGAGTTTCTTCAGGGAAAAAAAGGGGGGGATGCTGCAATATTGTTTCAAGGGCAACTGCTCTTTAGCAGCTGCAGTGGCACTTCCAAAATAATGTATTCCTCCCATGTTGCATATCTACCCCTTGGTGACTTTGAAACCAAATAGATACAAAAATGCCACATTACATCTAAAACATTTTTTCCCCAAAATGTCTTCTCCTTTGAATAAAAGACTCTAAGGAATTTGCTATCTCAAATTGAACAAGAAGCTGTATGGGGGAAATGCAGAAGAACTTCTCCTTGTGGCATGAGACTTTATAGTTGCAGCCCCTTTTCTGCATCCTCACATGAGTTTTATGTTTTACAGCTGTGGGGAA
Organism: Bothrops alternatus; assembly: GCA_034064705.1. Taxonomy (NCBI): domain Eukaryota; kingdom Metazoa; phylum Chordata; class Lepidosauria; order Squamata; family Viperidae; genus Bothrops; species Bothrops alternatus. The sequence continues at coordinate 3,824,778 of JARGCV010000085.1, forward strand.
TTGAAAACCAGCCAACCTTTTGTTCTTTTCAAACCACTACAATATGTCTTTCAACAATGCTTAAAACATGCCAGCTATGAGATCTGGTGTATCTCAGAGACCAGTTCATATCGCTATAGATAGGCACACTACAGAAAGGGCTGTTGCCATAAGGGCCAAGTAGCAATTTTCTAAGGCACAGCATAGGACATTCAAAGGAGACAGGCAATTTGGTCTTAAAGCATTTCAGGCTTTACATATTAGTACCAACTACCTGACTCGGTAGTAGATGGGAAGTTAGAGCAAATTTTCTAGGAAAAAGAAATACTGGAAGCTTGCTAAAAGATGATTTGATACCTCTTTTTAAATAAAATCAATACATAATATCAGATGTAACTTGGATATACTTAAAACAAAGAAAGCCAGTTTTCATTTGAGAACTTCAAGCTTCTGCAAAATCGTATGTCCTAAAAGCTTTTCTTTGGACGATAAGTATCATAACTACATATTTTTTGTACATTGCTTATAGACTACGTTAAGCCAGTCCTGGAAGCCGCTATTTAAATTCTAGCTGTCTTGAATATGGAAGAGGTTAATTTTGAAAAAGAAAACCATTCTTTCATTTTCTAGATCTTGATGCTGGTTGAAAATCTGTACATCTGCTTTTATGTAAATAATTACAATATGTGATTTATATAACAGATTTTATAAAACTAATCTTTATCTGGATTTTTTTTAAAAAAAACAAGAACAGCTGGTTTCACTTTTGTTATTGTGTAATATCTAGTACAAATGTATGCTGCCTTGGCTGCAATAAATTTATTGCCTATAGTGGTGTTACAGAATGTGATTTTTTTTTCTTCTGTCATCCATTCTGTCAGATTTACACTCTGCTTTATGCCAATGTTTCAAAAATTCACATTTTCAAAACAATCCTATTAGAATAAAACACGAGTTCTGCAATTCTGCCCATAGTAGCCCTAACCAAGTAGAATGAGACTGTGCTAGAAATAAGAAGTGGAGAAATTAGAGAAGAAAAGAAAAAAAATGTCATTATAAATTTATAAAGAGCAGCTACTTCCTATAGCACTTGACTCCAAGACAAACAGGATACAAATTGGTGAAGTTATAACTAGCACAATTTAGAGAGAAGGTAAAAAAAAACACGTTTTGTAATGATAGAAATAATTGTCTGTGTAGACCAGGGATAGGCAACCTTGGCTCTTTTATGACTCATGGACTTCAACTCCCAGAATAAAAGAGCCAAGGTTGCCTACCTCTGGTGTAGACAATTTCCAAAATTGCAGCTGTATTAATTTTCCTATCACATAAATGCCAATTTGCTAAAACTTGGGCCAGTTCAGCTTCTGAAATAACCTCTTTTATATTTTCATTCCACTTCAGAAACCTCTTAAATTTAAATTTAACTGAATCCTATGTGAGAATAAAGAGTTTAAATACACTAAATATAGCAAACATGTACTTTTATCTTCTGAGTATACACTAAGACTAATCTGAGAGTGCTTCTTAAGAAAAGACAGAATATCAGATGCTGTAATAGACTTTTGAATATCTCCATCTCAATTTAGGGAAAACTATGCCTACATATGCCTTTGTGCTTGTAGTGTATTTCCCCTTGGTCAGTATTTTTACACATGCTGAGTCTATATCTAAATATCTAGCTATATAATGTATTCCACAATCTAATTTTGTTGCAAATGAAAATAGATATAAAATTTTACATTCACTCTTATAAGGAAGACTTGAAAATGTTAACAAAAAAGGTTTTGGACAACTGCTGCTTTGTTCAGTTCATCAGTGCAACACTTTGCAAATTGATCATTGGCAGGGTGATATCTGATGTTCAATTCATTCACTAAGACAAGATTTCTGTCTGACAAGACTTCTGTCTATAGGCAACAGCAATAAAGAAACTACATTGAAATAACTCATGTCTTTCTGGTTCCTAGGGCCTGATATTAACCAAGCACTTATCTACATAAATATTAAATGTATCCTATGAATTGCTAGGGGGTGGAGTCTGCCCTCGCCTTATTTCTGTACACCAAACATTTCAAGTATGTTGTCCTTTTGCTTTCTGTTAATCAGTTAACTAATGTATGTAGGAAAAATACCACAGTAGCAATAGGGGACATTAACTACCCCCAATTCATAGGGGACATTAGCTGGAAAACAAACTCTGCATCAATGGGAGATTGAACAGGTTGCTTACAAGCCTAGCTGATAATTTTGTCATCCAAAAGATAGAGGAGGGAACTACTGTAGAGGATCAGCTATATTGGACTCAGTTCTTACTAACAGATAAAATGATAGAGGGAGTTGAAGTTGCAGAAACATTAGGAGAGAGTGAGGAATTCTGGGAGTTGAAGTACACAAGTCTTAAAGTTGCCAAGTTTGAAGACCCCTGGTACATACTCTCCTGTTTTAGGAGACGTTTGGATTAGAAGACCTCCAAGGCCCCTACTAACTCTGTTATTCTATTCTGTTAAGATTTAACTATATTTCTAAAGGATGCTAGAGACAAATGCCTTGTCCTCTTGAAATAAAATTAGGCACAAATAGCAAAACATTTATTTTAGCGTCAAATATTTTAAGTTAAGTATTGCTTTTAAGTAATTTCCATTTAATGGTCTTTTCATTGTTTAAAAGGAGAAAAAAAACCTGTTATGAATGTTTATACATTAGTTGGCCCTGGATTAGTGTGTCAGTAGATTACATATAGTCTCCTCACTTTTATGAGTAAACATATATTATTTTAAGGCATGACTTTCAGAAATGCTTTTCCTAAATATTCACTTATTCTGCTCTCTTTCTTACAAATACTGTGCGGCTTGAGGACCATCACATGTTTTCAGATTGTCCCAGTTTATAAAATATACATGAACAGAGCTAGGAATTTGGATTTTATAAAAATATGCTTAGCAAGGCATGTCAGCCTTGCAAGTTAGTTCAGACAAGAAGTACAAGCAGAAGTACTAGTATTATCTTTATTATAAGGTTACATGAACAGAATCAAACAAGTCTGAAATCACCGCTCCTGTTCCTCACTTTTTACTCTCTCTCCTAAAAGTTAGAGAGGATCCCTTCTGAAACACTCTCACCATCATCATCATCTTCCTTCAGCAACAAATTTTCTTTATTAAACTCTTGTCTAGGCTGAGATTCTTCTTCTTCTCTCTGAAGATCATTCCAATATACCATTACACACAGGGAGCAGAATGACAAAGAAATGTGGCTTCTTTAATTAATTAATTAATTAATTAATTAATTAATTAATTTATTTATTTATTATCCGATTTCTATACCGCCCCTCTCCCGAAGGACTCGGGGCGGTGTACAGCCCAAAATTAAAAACATATCAATATACAAAAATTAAAATAATTAAGAATAAATTAAACAATTTGGCCATAAATCCCATTTAAAACCCAATACATTATATATCTTAAAAATAACTCAATCCCCTAAAACAATTTTAACCTTGCTGGAACCGGAGCTTCTATGCCAGGCCAGCCTGTCTAAAAAGGAATGTTTTCAATTCCCGACGGAAGGTACGTAAATCTGTCATCGTACGGAGTTCGGGGGGGAGCTCGTTCCAAAGCGTAGGAACTCCCACAGAGAAGGCTCTTCCCCTGGGGGTTGCCGGCCGACATTGTCTGGCCGATGGCACCATGAGGAGGCCCTCTCTGTGGGAGCATACCGGACGGCGGGAGGTATTTGCTAGCAGCAGGTGGTCCTGTAAGTATCTGGGTCCGATGCCATGGAGCGCTTTAAAGGTAGTCACTAACACCTTGAAACGCACCCGGAAGGCCACTGGCAACCAGTGCAGCTCGTGCAGGAGCGGTGTTACATGGGAGCGACATGACGCTCCCGTCACTACCCGCGCGGCCGCATTCTGGGCCAGCTGGAGCCTCCGGGTGCACCTCAAGGGGAGCCCCATGTAGAGAGCATTACAATAGTCCAGCCCGGAAGTGACGAAGGCATAAGTGACTGTGCGTAGCGAGTCCCAGTCTAGGAAGGGACGCAACTGGCGCACCAGGCGAACCTGACAGAACATCCTCCCGGCCACGGCCGTCAGATTGTCCTCTAAGGACAGCCGTGAATCCAGGAGGACTCCCAAATTGCGAACCATTTCCAAGGGGGCCACTGTTTCGCCCCCAACAGATAACGATGGAATCAATTGGCTATACCGGGACGACGGTAGCCACAGCCACTCGGTCTTGGAGGGGTTGAGCTTGAGTCCGTTCTTACCCATCCAGACCCGCACGGCCTCCAGGCACTGGGTCAGCATGGCAAGAGCATCGTTGGGGTGGTTCAGCATGGAAATGTACAGCTGAGTATCATCAGCGTACTGATGACACTCCACACCAAAAACACGGATGATCTCACCCAGCAGTTTTACATAAATGTTGAACAATAGAGGCGAGAGGACCGACCCCTGAGGTACCCCACATACGAGGGGTCTTGGGGTCGACCTCTGACCCCCTGTCAACACAGACTGCATCTGGCCAGAGAGGAAGGAGGAGAACCACTGCAAAACAGTGCCCTCTATACCCAGCCCCTCCAACCGTTGCAGCATGATACCATGATCGATGGTATCAAAAGCCGCCGAGAGGTCCAATAGCACCAGAGCAGAGGAACAACCTCTGTCCCGGGCCCGCCAGAGGTCATCCACCAACGCGACCAATGCTGTTTCCGTGCTGTAGCCAGGCTTGAAGCCCAACTGATGCGGATCCAGATATAATGATTCCTCCAGGTGCCGCGGGAACTGTTGGGCAACCACGCTCTCAACATCCTTCGCGAGAAAGCGAAGGTTGGAGACAGGACGATAGTTTGATAAAACAGCTGGATCCAGGGCAGGCTTCTTAAGGAGGGGCCTCACTACCGCCTCTTTCAAGGTGGCAGGAAAGACACCCTCACTTAAAGAGGCATTAATAATTGCCTGGAACCAGCCTCGTACCACCTCCCGGGATGCCAACACCAACCAGGAGGGGCACGGGTCCAATGAACATGTGGTTGCCCTAAGTCCCCCCAGCAACCTGTCCACGTCCTCGGGAGTCACGGGGTCAAACTCACCCCAGGTAACAATCTCAGGACCAGACTCCGCCTCTCCCATTGGACATACCCAGTTGAACTCAAAGCCTTCCCGTATCTGAGCGATTTTATCATACAGATATTTTCCAAAATCCTCAGCTCTACCCTCTAAGGGGTCTCCTCTCACCTCCTGATGAAGGAGGGAGCGGGTCACCCTAAACAAGGAGGCTGGGCGGTTATCTGATGACGCGATAAGAGCAGTGAGGTAAGAACACTTCTCTGCTCTTATCGCCGCTAGGTAGGACCTAATATGGTCTCTTACCAGTGTTCGGTCAGATTCGGCACGGCTCGATCTCCAACTGCTCTCTAGGCGTCTTTTCTGGCGTTTCATCTCTCTCAACCCCTCATTATACCAAGGGGCCGATCGAGACCCACGCCGAATCAGAGGCCGCAAAGGCACAACTTGATCTAGAGCACCGGCAGCAGCCCTATCCCAGGCTGCCACCAACTCTTTGACCGAGTCGTGTATCAGAACCTCAGGAATTGTGGTAGTCTGGTGTCATACTGGCTATTTTGGATGAAAGCCAAATCTAAGATATTTTGAAACCAGATTTGGGTACTCTTAATGTTGATTATGTTCAGAAATAGACTTTGGGCACAGGAGTGATGTAGTAGGATGTGATCTTTAGCAGTTTTCAATACCATGGGCCAGTATATTCCTTTGTATTGGCCTTGCATTTATCCTTGTACTATCTTAAGGTTTCGAATTTGGGTAAAAGAAATATCTTTCAATAATGGAGCATATCATATCATCTTTACACAAAAACGTAGGAATGAAACAGCAAGTGAGAAAATAGTGTGGTGAATTTAGCCAAATTTAGTATCATGCAGTATTTCTTATATCTACTTTTCTTTTAAAGAAGAAACAACAGCAGTTACACTTGCATTTCAAGATGAAATTAAATAATTACAGGTAAAAGACTTAACTACCGCTATTCAATTTTGCAAGTGTAATTCAAAAATTTGAGTGAAAGTTTAGATTTCCATCCAAACCTAATTTTTTTCCACATTGGCTTTTTCTTCTCTTGTATAAGGACAGAGGATGTGAAATGCCACATGTCCTGATAAATATTTATATGAAACAAAATCAGGCAAAAAGTTGCTAGTACTGATGGAAGAATGTTAGCTCTGTCTAGACACAATAAAAGTTATGCTACATAATAGAGTGCATTTGGTGACAGGAGAAACAATAGATATACAGACTATCTGGCCAATGTGTTGCATACCTTTGTAACAGAGCTTTGTCCGCTAATCTGATTTATACTCATGTATAAATATACTCCTTTATGTTTCTCTGGCACAGTGGAAAATTAAAACAAGGTGAGCCTTTTTAGCTTGCTAACAATTCTAACTAATTTGTTTTTATTAGAAGCACCTTCACCTTTAGGCTTGTTAACTTTCTATTCAGCCACTGCAAGAGAGATATTTTTTCGGCCAAGAACAAGGGATAACATGACATGACTGGGACATGGAGCAGCTGGATAAGGATGCCTTGCCTAATTGTATTTTATGATTTCTTTTCATTTAGCAGAGCCCTGTTTAGCAGAGTGGGAGACATATAAATTCCAAGGTTAATTTTTAAAAAGGAAAAAGGGAAGATCTAAAAAGACTGCATGTTTTGAACTGGAAGTCTCAGTTTAGTCCCAAATGGGCTAAAGGCATGAGAAATTTAGTGTTGAGGAAACCTGAAACCTTTTGTTGTTGTTGTTGTCGTTAGCTTATGTTTCCAAAGTTGTCCTGGACTCAAAGCAAAACAAAGCTTAACAGAAATGAAAAAGGCTGGGAACTGGTCTAACTAAAATAACAGAAAGGCTGTACATGTCATAGTTTATGTCTTGGCTTCCCTCTGGGGGACTCAGTTCAAGTTCTCAGCACAACCTAATTCACAGGATAGTAGTAGTATAAATGGGAGGAGGGAGTACTTATGTATATTGCTTGAGCTGATGAATGAAAAGTAACAAATAACACAAACTGATTAACCCAATGTTTTAGCTATTTTATGCTGATGAAGTTTGTTTTATGTTCATGTCGATGAACATAAGATTAAGAAGAGTTGCAAACCAAAGTGGACGGAAGTGACTGATAAACAGCAACCCTTAAGTGTATCAACTACTACGTGGTGCATCAGTTACAGTATTATATCAATCACAACCCAGTATTTTCTAATGTGAGTACAGCAATGTGACTATACAGTGTAATGTTGAGCATCTAAGGCATAGATGTCAAACTCGCCACGTCACATGACATGTTGCAACATATCGTGACTTTTTTCGCATTGCTGGAACTGGGGTGAGTGTAGCTTCCGCATATGCAACTGGCCCGCAGGCCGGCAGTTTGACACCGCTGATCTAAGGTGTCTGCCAGTCAATGGAAGAAAGCCCTTTGGGGTTTCAGCCATGCTGAAAGCAGCCCTAGTAAATTACCTTGCTGGGTTCAAACTGTGAGAATATAGATTCAGTGTATCTATGAATTTTGATTTATCCCCTTTTAATATAAATTCTAACATTGGACCAAAACAGCTTCAGAGGTTTTGGGGTTACAGGGAGAATGATGATATATTAAGGCTGGAGGTCTCTCTTCAGTTTCAGAGAGTGAATTCTCTCTCTAGTTTCACCGATGTAGAACTGCAGTCTAAATCTCTTAGTTGTCAATTTTAAAATGCCATTGTACACTAAATACTGAAATCAAATATAATCAGCTGTCAAATACAGATGGCCGGTATTTGCTGAACATTTGGTGCTGAACATTAACTATCTACTTTCATAAAGGAGAATTCTGAATGGAACTTAAGGAAATAAATTTGTTTCAACTCTAATTTAAACAATATCATCCAACTTTCTGTACTAAGTAGCTTTTTCCAAGAATATAACTGAACATTTTAAAAAGATATTTTTGACTACATTAACATGTTTCTGTGCATTGAAGCAGTTTATAAACACCCTTAAATCCCCTGAAACTAAGAGATACTGATATTGTTAAAACAGGTGTTGAGATGATGGCTAAAGGTCCAAAGAGATCTGCAAGGCAAAAATATTGAAAGACAGAGGCCAAGAAACTCTTTTCTGGGAATTTATATATAAAATTATGCCTATATAACTAATTTTCTGCTTTTAAATATTTTAAAATAGACTGTTGTTCACAAATGTAGGGAATATCAAGAACAATTTTCCAAAGGTTTTGTAACTGGTAATTTAATATAATTTGTTTAATTTTGTTTTCAATACCTTTACTTTATACATGGCACATTAAACCAGGGGTGTCAAACTCAATTTCATTGAGGGCCGCATCAGCACTGCGGTTGCCCTCGGGGCTGGGTGGGTGTGGCCAGGGTGGGTGCGCCCTACTGGATGGGCGTGGATGGAGTGGGTGTGGGCTATTGGATGGACTTGGCCAGCTCTACATCGTTCACGACAAGGGTGACTGTGGAGGCCTGGGATGAGTGGGACAGATCTGAGGGTCTCTGGCAGAAGGGGGTGCGACCAGGGCAAGTGCCGAGGCATGGTCCACTGGAAGAACCTCACTGTTCCTCTCAGACCATGCGGGGGGGATGCGGGCTGCCAGGAGCCCTGGATAGCAGAGGTCAAATGCCCAGCCTGGCCCTCGAGACCCACAGCATCAAGGCCAGCCCCACTTCCCAAAGGGGGTGCCCAGCTGCACTTACCTCCTCCTCATGGCTACTGCTGCTGTGCTTGCTCTCCTTACCTAGGTTGCTCATGATGGGTACGAGGGCAAAGCCAGAGGGAGGCCCATTCCCTCTCCATGGAAGGAGACCCAGCTTTGTATCCAAAGCTTTCTTAGCAGTAGGATGGGTGACCCCCAGGATAGGCCAGGAGGAGGGGGCAAGGGGATGGTGAAAGGGCAGCAGGGCAGGACTAAGGCAGGACTTCCCTCAGACCCTCCCTCTCATTCTTTCCTTCCTTCCTTCCTAAGTACAGAGTGGTGGGAAAATATTTGAGATGAGGGAGGGAGAAAAACAGGCAAGAAACACAGCTGGGGAGGTGCCACCCTTCGTGAGGAATGAAGAAATGCACCATCGCCTGGAAGTGGCCAGCACATGGCCCTCACCTACTTCACATATCTGGCTTGGTAGGCTCTGGGGGAGGGGATGCCATAAGCAGCATGAGAGTCAACGTTACCTGCGCAATGCCGCCCAGCCCTCAGCCTGCCCGGTTTTGGCAGGCAGTGGGGCACTCTCCTCACAGCGCCGAGAGGTTGATCCAGGTGGTGCAAAGCTTGCCAGCTTTGCACATTGTTGCTGGCTGAAACTGGGCAGGCTGGGGTCTGGGCAGCATTGCACTTCTCATCAGATTCGCACCACCCGGCTCAGTTCTTGGCGCTGTGAGGAGAGCGCCAGGCTGCCTGCTGAAACAGGGCAGGCTAGGAGCTGGGTGGCCTTGCGTTTCTTTTTTGGATTTGCACCGCCCGGCTCAGCCTCTTGGCACTGTGAGGAGAGTGCCCTTCTGCCTGCCGAAACCCCTCCCCCAGAGCCCATCAAGCCGGATATGTGAAGTAGGTGAGGGCCATTTGCTGGCCACTTCCAGGCGATGGTGCATTTCTTCATTCCTCACAAAGGTGACACCTCCCCAGCATGCACCCAGGGGGCGGGGTTGAAAGGGCAGGGGCTGGTTCCTCACTGTTTCCAGACAGACTTGTGGAGCTAAGACTGAATGTGTTTCAGCCTAGATGGCCACCACAAAATTGTACATTGGCTCCCGGCTAGCCTGGGCCAGGGCCAAGGCAGTGAGGGCCGTTCCCTCACTGTTTCCAGGATGGCTTCGCGGGCCACATGAAACCACTTCACGGGCTGCATCCAGCCCCCGGGCCTTGTGTTTCACATGTCTGCATTAAACAGTATAGATGACTAAAAAAAACTGGATTTTTTTAAAAAGCTTATAACGTAGAAATAATGCTGTTATCTACATTGGATGATGTAAGGAATCATATTGATTGTGATTTAAACAACCTGGACTAGAACTTAAGATTTCTGAATGTGCACAGAACTCTTTGGCTGGGCTTGTGCTGAACTTTTAGTATGGTGCACATTTGTTAGATGTGGGTGGAGACTTGGAATGGAGTGGATAGCTTTTCAAAAGTATAGACAAGAAACAATATGCATTGAGGGACAATCAAACCAAATTGTTTAAGTCACAATCGGTAGTACAGATGCCCAGGACAAAGCAAATGTAAGCTAAATTATCTAGAAACATGCAGGCCTGTGGTTCATCCTAAATATTGCTTCAGAGAAGAGGAGATAAATGAAAAGAAAGAGGAAGGAAGGAAGGAAGGGAGGGAGGGAGGGAGGGAGGGAGGAAGGGAGGGAGGAAGGAAGGAAGGAAGGAAGGAAGGAAGGAAGGAAGGAAGGAAGGAAGGAAGGAAGGAAGGAAGGAAAAAGGTCTCTGTCTGGCAGAGATAGCCAAGAGCAGACTTTATATGTTTAAGTATAGTCTAGGCAAGAAGAATGGCTCTGAGTATAGGAAGATACAGTAAATAGGAATTGTCTAATGGACGGCTACAATAGCCTGTAGCCTGGACTTAGCCAACTACTGCTGAAGTGTCCCAATCTGGACGCTTAAATGGTATCCTGGTTTTCTTAAATTAGTGTAGAGACAGCTTTCAAAACCTTAAGATGGTACAAGGATAAATGCAAGGCCAATACAGAAGAATATCATAGCCCACAGGGATTTTTTTTCTCATAGAACTCCCAGAATGGAGTTCCGGCATCCTTTTTGTATGGAACCTTGTAGGGTAGGCAAAGCAGGTTGTATGACGTGTTTGAGTTCCGGCACCTTTTTTTTTTTTTTTTTTTTAGAAAAAAAGCACTGATGGCCCATGGTATTGAAAACTGCTCAAGATCACCATCCCACTATTTCACTCCTTTGCCCTTCTTTGTCACCCTGCCCCTTGTGTGTAATGGCATCCGCCTGAATTATATCTCACATGATTACCCTTGCATGAAGGAAGGAGAAGCTAAGATTTTATATCTTTAAGAGACAAAGAAAAGAAAAAGTTCTCAAGAAGGTCTTCACATGTTAGGGTCTGTCTGGTGGGATCACGAGAACTCCTTAAATTCCCTGTGACCCTTTCCTTGTTTCTGATAAAATGAGTGGCAGCAGGAGAATCAAAATAAACATTCTGAGCTTTTCATTCATTGCCTTACTTCCTGTCTGTTTTTTCTTATATTGGCATAAGGTGAATCTTTATCTTTATCTTCATTATCTTTAGAATGAAGTCTAACAGATTTAACCTAAGCCAACTGAGTCATTGAAAATAATTGCATAACTTTTCTATATATTTATTGAGGTTTAAAAATGCAAAGATAAAAAAAATGCAAAGATTTGTTTTTAGACATATGTCTAAAAAGAACAATGAAATAGCTACACAACTTCTCAAAATTGTGAAATATGAGTGTTCCTACTTTGCTCCTACAGTAGTCATGGTTTACAATTAGCCCATCAAAATATTAGACATGATTTATTTTTTACTTTCCAAAATAAATAATTTGGAGTATAAAATCCTTATCTACTCTTTAGTAAGCTTATGAAACCTTTGTTTTATCTGCAACTATAGGCTGAACCAACCTGATGCCTTTAAAATTAGTTATCAGATTATTTGCAGATGGCTGGAGGTAGATGAAAGATTCTACCAAGGTATGCCTTACTCTGTTCCTTAGACCCCAGACTATTAGTCTGCATGCTGACACTTGGATGTTTGTTTTACAATATCATTTGACATGTGGGATTTGGGCGTCAAATTTTCACTTAAAGCCAAGAAAATGTCAACTAGTCAATAATACAGTAAATCAGCAAAAAAGGCTATCAAGGTTGTTGAGGGCTTTTTAGAAGAAAGAAGGAAGGAAGTGACTGGGTGAGTGCCAAATCTACTTAACCCAATACTAAATGTACAAATTTGACTTGATTGTCAGCAAGTTCAGATTCCTTTGAAGTTCTTTGTTGAGATTCCATTACTGCCTTTATTATTAAGAAAATAATAATTTTAACACAACTGGTACCTTTTCTCTGAATCTATTAATGAGATAAAACTTGTTGGTCAAATTCCAAAACCACTGGAGCCATCCTTAATTTGCTGCTTTTTGTGGTTTAAAACTTGGAATGCAGGGATGTTCCAGAACATAATGAGAATTGTATCAGTGTATTTTAATAAAATTCTTTGGATTCTGTCATTCTGTGTAGGCCATTATTCACATAGATCAGTGGTGGGAACCTATGGCACGTGTGCCAGAGGCGGCACTCAGAGCCCTCTCTGTGGGCATGTGTGCCGTGTCCCGGAGATGGCGAGGGACTGACCCCTACTGCCCTGGCCCCACCCACCCAGTCTGCCATGACCACCATGGCCATGACCACCTGGCACCTGGTGATAAATAAGTGGGTATTGGGTTGCAGTTTGGGCACTGGGTCTCTAAAAGGTTCACCATCACTGACATAGATTCACAGTGAAACCCAAGCTAATTCTGTTGTAAACACATAATATACATATGCAACACTCTCAAATAGAAGTTGTGGAAAGTAAAGCTTATCTACCTTTCAGCTGCTTTTCCGAGAGATGGATTCTTGGTATTTACAAGCTGTCAACCCTCTTCTCCTACTGGTGTCCCTCTTTAAGTCTATCCAGCCCCTAAAAGCAGCTCATAATCTAGAAAGCAAGAGTCACCTACAGTCTCATTAGTCATATTTATTGCATGGAAAAAGACGTTAGATTACAAAATCTTGAAAAGTATACTTTAACCCTCATATATCAATGAATTTATTAAAGAAAGGTGTCCTGTGTGCTTTTGATCCTTTTGCTTTTAGACTCAAGGTAGACTACTACTTATTTAAAGATATTGAAAGAAAAATCTTCATCAGGGTCCAGTCTAAGCTGGGAATAAACCTGGTTTCTGTTTGGGGCAGAGAGACGGGGGGGTGAGGTTGGTTTCTGCCTTTAAAATCCTTTCGTGAAATATATTTTGCCTTTTTAATATTTCCCAAAATATTTCTTTCCCTTGATTCTTCCCACAATCCCCCCTTTGTGTCATAAGAATGTGGATGACACACTTTTACTGGCATAAGATTAAAAACTGATCTGGTCAGGGAAACTTGTTAAACAAGCTTTTAAACTGTTAATGCAAAAAAAAAAAGGAAAGACACTAATAGAGGCAGCAGAAAAAGATCCCTGAAGTGGCTCCCAAAAGAGGATCTTCCAACCCATTACTTACGGGACCGTCTTCTGCCACATACTTCCCTTCGACCGGTGAGAGCGCACAGGGTCGGCCTCCTCCGGGTCCCGTCAGCGAAACAATGCCGTCTGGCGGGTCCTAGGGGGAGGGCCTTCTCTGTTGTGGCGCCCACCCTCTGGAACCAACTGGCCCCTGAAGTCCGCGTTTCCCCCACTCTCCCGGCCTTCCGGAAGAATCTAAAAACTTATCTATGCCGGCAGGCCTGGGGATGACTGTGATTGCGTGTGAATTATGAATGTGTTCGGGGGTTTTTTAAACGTTTTGTAGATTGCTTTTTGATTTTAAACTCTGTGATGTTCTTTTGTTTATGTTGTTAGCCGCTCCGAGTCCTTTGGAGAGGAGCGGCATAAAAATTTAATTTAAATAAATAAATAAATAAATAAAGGTCTGAAAGTCAAGGCAAAAGTTCTGTTAGATGGAAAAGAAATTTATAGTGGCCAATATTCTGTGCCAATTATTTTCACATGTTGGAGGTCACTTTGAGATTCCAGTCAGGTTTGCACATGCCTTCCAAAATTCTCCACATCCATGTTTTTCCTCAGCACATAACCACTGGCTGCTCATTTTCAAGGGTTGCTTACTGAACCTGCCTTAGCTCTTAGTTCAGTGCATCTAGGTTTGTGATGTCCAATTGAGGTTAGCCAGTATGCAAGCCAGGTTATTAAATTTTCTTAAATTGCACATAGTGAGCCCTAGGACTCCCAATCTGAGTCCACCAGTGCAAGGTATGCAGGGCTTAGGTTTGGAGATCTCTTTTCTGTTCCCTCCTCAGTAGAGCATATGAATTGCAAATCGCCTGAGGGGGCCTGGTTTCCTCCCCCTTGGAATTTGCAGGAAGTTGTGCATGCAAAGCTTTAATGCCACAGAGCAAGAACCAGCCTAAGAAGCTTTACTGAAGTTAGGGATAGACTCAGTGTGATTCTGAATGGTGTATGTGGGGGGGGGCATGCAGCTGCTTCTACAAAACAGGCAATACAAGTATCCTGGACAAATTTTCCCTCCCACCTTCCTTTCTCTGCAGCTTTCACAGGCCTCTGGGTGATGTAGCACTGGGAAGATCTGTTCCACTCTGGTTGCATGGTGACCTTCTAGTGGATGGCTGGATTCAAACCCAATTCCATGGCTCAAATGAATGGAGGCAGCATCTGAGTCAGTGTGGTCTGCTTCCAAGGATTGCAAGGGTCGTCTGTGCAGGGCTGAAAAACATGAGAACAAGGTCCCCTTCCCCTTTTCTGGGTGGACTCTCTCAGGAGAGGCAGACAAAGGCATGGAGAACAGAAGGTAAGAAATGGAGAAGCGATTTGGGGGGGGATAGCTTGCAGGCAGAGTTTGAAAAGGCATTAAGGTTAACATTGCAGATGTTAAATAGAAAGATAAAACCCACTTAAACACATATAGTAAATGCAAGAGTGAAACTTTTCCAGCAGATGAACTTAAAACATTCCCTCCTGATAACTTTGAGCTGTTCTTAAAAGTACAGAGAGAGAAAGAAAAAAATGAACACATTTCTCTTCACCTTGTTTGCTGGCCAAACAAACAAGGTGAGAGTATTTTCCTTTGGCGGCTTATTTTAAGCAGAATTTCTAGCAGAATTTTAAAATTCTTTTCTCTTTGGATTAGAGTAACCCAACAGTTACATTTACTTCACAACCAAAGACTTTGACACACATACACACACAAAGACAAGGAAAAGAGAACAGAAAAGGAAACAGAACTCTTAGTTTTACACATCCTGGTCACTCCCACCATAAATCTCAGTTAACTCAAATTTGGGAATGCACTAATCTTAAACATACTGTATCACATGGTTGCATAGAAATAGGGAGAGAGAAAGAATCACTATTCCTATAGTTTAACTTCCTTTTCCTTCTAATACCTTTATTTAGCCAAATTGGTTTCCCAGCAAAGCCCATTATTCACAAATTTCCCTTTATCATTTTTTCTTTACACCAGCTAGGATGGGCACCGGTCTTTCGTCCCATGCCACCAACAAATCACTTAGCGGGGTTCCAGATATGACCTTCGAGCTACAGCTTCCTATGTTTCCCTTCAGATATGGGTTCAATGGGTTCTAGCCAGGACTCCATGGAATGTCCAGGAGGACTCTGATTCCCAACACGGAGTAAGGGCCCCTCCTTTACCGGGAACACTGCCTTTCAGTTTGCAGACCAAAAAGGGGTCTGAGAGGATCTGCTGTCCCCAACCAGCAGGTATGAGCAACTCCTTCCACCGGCTTTTCACAACTATTCACAACTTTTCCTAAACAACTTTGCCTGTGTTCACACTTCTACTTTTACTGTTTTGGATTTAGAGGAATCTGGGAGGCTCTAACCTGCTTCTTCTAAGCAGCGACCGTGAGCATCTCCTTCCCAGACCCGGGCTTTGCTTACAGGGCTTTACCAGCTGGTTGCCCAAATCCAATTCTCTCATTCATTTTTCCATTTCATTTTCACACAGCCTCTCCCTTTTCCCTAACAAAGGGGCCTGTGCTCTGGCCAAACCCCCATGCTCTCCAGGGTCTGCCACTTGAACAGATCCTTTTTGTGGTTAGGAAAGGCCAGAGGGAGCAAAATCCAACTGTGATTGAGAAAAGGGTCTTCTCATTCACACACAGAGACATACACACATTTCCCTCGCTCCCTTGGGCTTTAAAGTTAAAATTTAGAGGTATTCATCTTCTTTCCAAAGCAGCCCTTGAGCTCAAACTCAAAACTCCCTTTACTACCCTCAGTCGACCTGGGCAGGGCCTGGGAAACCCATCCACAGACACAAGGGGTCTGCTGCCAGCAAGATGGGACTTACCAGTCCCAGTCCATTGGTCAGGTTAGCTTGGAGTCTCATCCTGGGTGCCAAATTGTTGAAAGAAAAATCTTCATCAGGTCCAGTCCAAACTGGGAATAAACAAAATGGAGACTGCTTTAGAAATAATAATAATAATAATAATAATAATAATAATAATAATAATAATAATAATAATAATAATAATAATAATGTTGGAAGGGACCTTGGAGGTCATCAAGTCCAAACCCCTGCTCAGGCAGGAATCCTACACCATTTCAGACAAATGGCTGTCCAGTCTCTTCTTAAAAACTTCCAGTGTTGGAGCATTCACCGCTTCTGGAGGCAGGTTGTTCGATTGGTTAATTGCTCTGTCAAGAAATTTCTCCTTGTTCTAGGTTGCTTCTCTCCTTGATCAGTTTCCATCTGTTGCTTCTCGTCCTGCCTTCAGGCGCCTTGACTCCCTCTTCTTTGTGGCAGCCCCTGAGATATTGGAACACTGCTATCATGTCCCCCCTCATCCTTCTCTTCGTTAAACTAGACATACCCAATTCCAGCAATTGTTCCTTATATGTTTTAGCCTCCAGTCCCTAATCATCTTTGTTGCTCTTCTCTGTACTCTTTCTAGAATCTCAGCATCTTTTTTACATAGTGGTGACCAAAACTGGATGCAGTATTCCAAGTATGGCCTTACCAAGGCATTGTAAAGTGGTATTAATACTTCACGTGATCTTGATTCTATCCCTCTGTTAATGCAGCCCAGCACTGTGTTGGCTTTTTTGGCAGCTGCACCACACTGCTGGCTCATATTTAAGTGATTGTCTACTAGGACTCCGAGATCCCTCTCACAGTTACTACTATTGAGCAAGGTACCCCCTATACTATACCTGTACATTTGGTTTTTCTTGCCTAAATGTAGAACCTTACTTTTTTCACCATTGGATTACATTTTGTTAGATAGCGCCCAGTGTTCAAGTTTGTCCAGGTCCTCCTGTTGTAGTTTGTAGTTGTAGGTTGTAGTTTATTGAAGAGCAGAGCCAAACAGAAGCGTGGCTCTGGGAAAGATGACCACATGTAATAAGGAATGGTGGGTTTTTATACCTTCTTGAGCTTTGTTTGGAGTTGTTCCCTTGGCATAAACTTTGACCTGAGTCTGTGTGCCTTTCTGGAGTTCTGATGGTGGAGGGTTAATCCTATTATGTCCCAAAGGTCATGCTTCCCTGGGGTTGTGGCTGATGACTATTGGATTTTTGGTGTGAGGGATTGTTGGTGTGAGGGATCTTTGTCTTTCTAATCCAAGCTTCCTGGCTCCAATCTTTCTGACAAGATTATCACATCTGCATTTCTGGTTTCTGTTTGGGGCAGAGAGACTTGGGGAGGGGTGTTGGTTTCTGCCTTTAAGATCCTTTGGGGAAATATATTCTGCCATTTTAATATTTCCCAAAATATTTCTTTCTCTGGATTCTTCCCACAATACAAATGAATGTCTACTTGTTTTGCAATATTTTGGAAACATCTGTTCCTATTACTAATATCAGAGCATTTGATTGCAAAATCTTTGCTCAGGTATAAGCTCTCCTTGACATTGGCCTTTGCCTGTTTTTCCCCACCTAAATGAGAGAATGTGAAACTTCATCAGAGAGCATACATATAGTACATTGGCTTGTACAACATTAAATGATATAACGCTAAAGATAAAACAGCAAACAAAATTACATGTTTCAAATACTGAAATATTTAGTTGTTTGCAAATGTAGAAATTCATGTTTCCAGCTGCTTAACAATTATTTGCCAGCACATATGCATAACCTTTTGAGGAGGGTCTGTAGCCATGGATATTACTTTCCAGTTTGAATAGAAAGATGTTCAGGGCTCCTTCTGGGTCAGGAAAGCACCATTTTAACAAGCTTTCAGAATCAAGCCTTCATATTAAATTTTCATCTGATTTATTTCTCTTCTTTGTTAGTTAGAGTTTAGAATGTTGCCTGAACTAAGCCATAAAGAGAAAAACTAGTTCTTTTCTTTTCTGGCAACATATTCAGACATATCCAGAACAACAACTACAAAATGGCCACAAATGCCAATAACTCTCCTCATCTAACAGGAAATTTGTGGTAACACCTTTGTTCTTGTTGCTTAATTTTCATTCTTGTTACTTCTGCCCAGTTTATTTTAGCAGGGAAAATAGCCGAGAGCATGCTATCATCTCCCTCTTCCAAATGGAAAAACTGATGTATGTGCACACACAGCCTTCATCAAATCTCTGCAGACTTCTTTAAAGCTGTTGCCTTATGCTGAGCTTGGTGTTCAAAGATAAAAGCATTTATTGAATCCATAGTTGTAAGGAACCAAGGTGTACAACAGATGTTGGACTGGGAAAAAAGTCCAGTAAGAAGCAAACTTAGAACAGATTGCCAAGATTAAAAGATTAGAAAATGAAAAGGAGAGAGATACACATCCTTGAAATTAGTTTGTATAATTAAATTTCTATTTGGACTGAAGGAGGCTTCATCATAATACATAGAATTTCTATTGATATCAGTTATGGATGCAGCTCTGTGCTAGTGAAGAATCCAATCTTCTCAATAGTTTTCATGTTGTCTATACATTACAGTACTTGATCTCTTCCATTATAGTATATGTTAATCTGATCCACTATCACTAAATGCAATTCTCCCACCAGATATGAATTATGGGAATTTATAGATATAGAGCAGGGGTGTCAAACTGCTGGGCTACGGGCCGGACGCGTCACGCAAAAGCTGCCCCCACCCCATTGCCGGCAATGGCCAAACTGTCCCGATACGTTGCGCGACATCACATGATGTCACGAGTTTGACATGTCTGAAGAGCGATAGCTCAGAGGCAGACTGTGCAAACTGAAAGTCCAATGTTAGAACTCCAGAATTTCCAAATAAGCTTTGAAAAGCTTTGGCACACATACTGGAAAACACTGCATGTCAGCATCAGTAGTAACGGGCTCAAATGATCCAATGGTTTGACTTTGTGCCATCAGCAATATGAAAAGCAGAAAGAGGAGTTTTGTCTCCTCTCCCAGGCATCCACATCATGTGTTCTCATAGGTTATTCTTTCACTTTGCCATCTCCTTCCTCTTGTCACCCAATACCATAACATGTTCCCTTCTTCCTTTTCTTGCTGTCAAGTTAATTCATCCTCCCCCATCATATTGCTTGACTACCTTGCATTTGCTCAGTTTTTTTCAATAACATCATTATATATTCAGCCCTAAAATGGGAATTATCAAAGCGCTAATCACCATCATAATAGTTATAATTATTATAATCAAAGTATACCAATGCATTTTTTTTAAAAAGCTGTTTTATTTCAGTCAAGCCAATTCACCACTCCACCAATAAGGCCGTTGCTCTTAACCTTGCAGTGCCATAATATGCTATCAGTTCAAATCGGATTGACCTTTTGGATCACAAATGCCACAGTGTCATAAATTAAGAAATCTGCTCTAAATAATACCATTTCATTTAAAGCTAAATTTAAACTCTTGAGAAATGTAGTAGTTTTAAAGTAAAAGACTGACAGAAAAGAAAGAATTCCCCTTGAACTGGGTAACATTTCTAATAAAAAGAAACAAAATGTGTTCAAGGCCACTTTATTCAGAGAACTGAAGGCATAGGACAGTGATGGCGAACCTTTTAGAGACCGAGTGCCCAAACTGCAACCCAAAACGTACTTATGCATCGCTGAGTGCCAGGTGGGTGTGGCCCATTGGGTGGGCGTGGCCCATTGGCTGGGTGTGGACCAATTGGGTAGGCATGGCCAATTGGATGGGTGTGAGTGCGGTGGTAACGGCAGACTGGGTGGGACTAAAAAGTTCAATCAATCAATTTCAACTTTGCAAGATCTTTTTTTTTTCCCACGAGAAGTTGAAATTGACTCACTGAACCTCTTTTTTTTGCACATGGTGGCGGAGGCCTAAAGCGAAAAGGTTTTGTAAAACCCAGCTGAAGGCCTAAGACTGGGGCGACGACGCATGTGTCCACAGAGAGGGCTCTGAGCGCCGCCTTTGGCACCCGTGCAATAGGTTCACCACCACTGGCATAGGAGAAATAAATTCAGACCTTATTGCTTTTAAAACATGGACAAATCGCTTCTATTTTGGAATATGATCAAACACAAATAAAATAATTAAACTTTATTTGGTCATGTGCAAAACATTCAGGGGTTAAAGGCAAAGAATTACAGAGTGCATTAAAACATTCCCAACAAATCTTCTCACAAGGAAAAAAAAATGATAGACGTATATTGCAGGAAAAACATGAGATAGCTCTTACTTTATTATTGGGGAAATTTCTGTTACCCTGAGAATCCAAATGATATAAACTCACTGTTTTATTGCATGACTAAAAAAGATACCAGAGCAGATAATAGCAGAAAGTAAAGCAGAGTAAAACACACAAAGCCAGATTAAAGCATAAATTTTTAACTCCGATCTATAGATAAAAAGATGTATCCTTTTGGTCAAACAGATTTCTTAAAAAATTAATTTTGCTAGCCAGGATCCCCGTTTCTTGTAAGTTTTCCATTTGTTTCCCCCAGGAGCTGCTTTTTCTTTATTCAATCCCTGGTTGAGATTTAACATACGTTTTTGTTTTGTTTTTTGTCTATAAAGAAGAATTGAGGGGAATTTCATGATTGTCACACAGATAAAGTATAAACCTCCTGCTGTTTCCATGTCTAGGAAGTACCTGTCAAATTGGGAACTGCCAGATGGCAATCATAACTAAGAGTTTGAGCTATTTTGTCCAGCAAACAATGGAAGGCTAGGATTCATGATTGATTCTTTCCCCCTCTAAACATATTTACCTAGCATTTAATTGCAAAAACATGGCCCCAAGCTCCAATTAATTTTCCCCTACAGTACTATACATTAGAATTTCAGGATAATATAGTATAATTCTTTATGAAATAAATAACAGTGTTGATACAGATATATAAGAATACTTTGAAAAAAGTAGATCTATGTGTCATCTGTAATTAATTCCTTATGTACTTGCTTCATTTGCTATATGAAACATTTTCTTAGATAATTAATTGCATCTCAATATCTTTCAGTAAAATAACAAATCCTTAGCATGTCTGATATATAATGGGGTACCAAAGTGCAATTAGCACACCTTCCTTATGGACTGGCAACCAGAAGCTCAAAATGCTGGTGAGCTGAACCTGCTTCTTTTCTTATCAGCATCATCATTTAGGTTTGGAGAAATGGAGGGAGACCACCCCTTAAAAGTCCTGAAGCAACTTCTCATTCTAGTATGTGCCCAGGTTGCTTATTATTATTTTTATTTTATTTCTCATTATTACATGAAAAAGTATTATGGGCAATTCCATAATTAACCATTACTTCTGTATAACTGTATTTTTTCCCCTGCATCTTCCTTTCTGGTGAAGGCCAGAGAAAATGAATAAAGCTAAAGAAAGCTGTGATGCAATTTGTCTAAGAGGTCATTAAGAAACTAGTGGCTTAAGGTCCAGCTCTATGAGCTGGTATTTTGAATAAAAACCAATTGGGTCCCTTCATGTCTAACAAGTTATTCAAAGTTATTCATACATTGCTAAAGCCTATTAAATTAGCCCATATTAAGTAGGTAAACCTCAGTAAAAATGTAACTGGATTTTTTTATGGTTTGTTTAAGGCTGTAATGCACTATATGATTCCCATGCTAGTCTGGATCATAAAGCTTTATAGAATTGAGGAAAAAAACAATTATTTCCATCCACAATCACCTTGTAGATATGATAGGTTCTGTTTTGATTTAAAAAAATGAAATACAGTAATGTTCCCACTCAATATGTTGCTCACATCATTTGTCTAATTGTCAATTAATTTCCTTATTGGGCAGAATTTTGTTTTCTTAAAATGTACATGAGAGAGTTATGCATTATTAGACTTGGGAGGGATTTCATTTTGTGTACTTCAAATGTAACCCTAATACATAGTCACTCAGGGAAACATCCCTGTTCTTAAACTGGCCTTACTTCCAAGATAGTAAGGAATAGTCCAATTCATTTGACTGACACTAGGTTAGAAGGGCTGACTTACACAACAATACGTAAAAATCATCTAATTTGGGAATCTTATTAACTAAAGCGTTTTCATAAAATTTATTTACAAGAGCACGTTTTCTACATATGAATTGCTCAAATAAACTCTATCACTTGAATTCTGCCCCCCATTGAAGCGCAGCATATCAGTTGTAACAGGCTTCGGCAAATTATTAATTAGCAAATTGCATTACTTCCAGATTGTTATTAAAATTCAGCTTTAAAGTCAGTGAACACCAAATTAATGTTTTATCTTAAATAAACAAATATCTTTCAGTGTCTAACACTAAGGTATTCCTCATCTAGTTGATGTGTTCATTCCCAGATATTATATTATTTTAAAAGCTGAGCTTTAAGCTTTTTTCAGGCCCTCAAAATGGTGCTTTAATTATTTCCTCTGCCTTCTATTTAAAATATGCAGCAACAGTTGTTCCTGTCTCCTACTCCAAAGAATTGGTTGGATTCAGTTATTCTTATTAATTCTACTGTTTTAACTGTGGGGAGTAATAATAAATATTACATATGATTTTGACATTTTCATCCTTAGTATTAATTTTTTTTTAATAATCAACATATAAGCTTTTGGATAAATACAAAATTACATAGGCAAACTATGTAAAACAGAGTGTGCTGTTCATATGTAGGTTCTTTCACTGATTGGGAAGAATGTGCAGAATTCCAAATTATGTGTAGAGTTTACACCAAACTCCCCCAACTTGATGTCCTCCAGATGTGCTGGGAATGCAATACCCAGAATTTCCTGCCAGCATGGCCAAGACATCTGGAAGAAGCCAAGTTGGGTAACATTCGTCTGCATTAATTCAGCAAGCTTCCATTACAGGTGCTCTTTCTAACATTGAATGACAGGGGAAAATATAAGAAGCCATCACAATTGTATGAAACTTGCCAACAGAAACACACTGTCTCATGAATTGTGATATTAATAAGGGATCCTTCCTGATGGGCTGCTACAATCTTTTCATGTTCTATTTAGCAAGTACTAATTTTTTAAAAGATAAGACACATATTACTTTGCCTATTCCATTTTTAATGGGTTGTTTTGAATTTTGCACTCTTGTAAATATTCCTGCCCACTCCAAAGCAAAGAGAACAACAATAAAGTTGGCAAGATACTGTATGAGCCTTATCCTCTACCCCCCCTTTTTTTCCTAGTGGATCAGATGATTTGACCAGGCTGCTGCTTGGGTTGCTTGCACTTTTCAGCAACTGCCCCACGGATAAAAGGAACAGAGAAATTATTTACAAATAATTCTAATGACTGCTCAATAGTTACTGCAAATGACCAGATAAATGCACAATGCAGTGTTCTGTAAATGTAATTGGTAAAGACAGCATTTTTTATAATTAAAAATTTCATTTTGTATAGAATGGGAGATGTTTGTTGCTCCATGACTTGTAGTTCTGTGGGCAGTAAAATGACGGGAAGTGAATAAAGACCAAAATGCAAAACAGATACTTGAAGGAAGGATAAGTGGAGTCAAGAAGAGGAAGACTTGAGAAAACTGTGATGAAGTTAGTAAGATTTCCAAAATGAGACTTGAGAAGTTTTAAAGGATAACAAAAAACAGAAAAGATATGTAAACCCTTTGGCTCTATTTATTTCATTTATCCTATTGATCTGCTAGAAGGGACACGGTTGACTCATGACATTCCTTACCTGCTCTCTGGGTTCCGAGGCAATGAAAAAGATTGTACAGCAATCTTCAGAAGAGGTTGGGGTGCTTTGGGAGTAGAAATGGTAGACAAAAAAGGGGACAGATGCTCATATAAAGAAGTGTTATTCAGCATCACATCTGTACCATAATTTAATTAACAGGCCACATTACACTTTTATTAGATTTTTCTGTCACCAGCTCCTTGGCTGCAAATTTGTGATCTATGACTTACAATTCAGTCATAGATCATTGTTGCCACACTCTTACTGCCAATGAAAGTATTCAGGATCTGTATTTTATTTATTTGTCTATCAGCTCTTGAAAGTTCAGTAGTGGAAGGGAATCACAAGATAGAATGCTCATTTTTTTTTCTGTTAAATAACTAGCTACAAATTTAACTGAGGCACCTTTATGCAGAATATTGAGCTCCCAAAGTTTTGATTAGAGAAAACTCTGGTTTAGATACCCCAAACTCAATACTCATTAAGCTGTTTCACCTCTAGGAGGCTGGGAAGTGAGCCACTGTCTCATTGCCAGACACTTTCATTCTGTATCCAGAATGCCTGCCGTTCCATGCTCCCTTGACCGTAAAGGAAACATCACATTGTGGTATGGGACTTTTCTTGAACTTAACTTGACTTAACCTTTGACTTCTCTCTTGCCAGAAGCAAATACAGCAATGACTCAGTAATGGCTTTGAAGATTTGGGGAAGTGTTTTTTGTGATGACAGCATTGGATGTCTGAATCAGTGAGACTTATGTTGATTTGTGAAACATGAAATAAATTCCTTAATATGTAGGTATCAATATAAATTAGACTAGTTAGAAGTTTCTTCTTAATATGAATGCTAATACTACTACAGAGATTGATGTTAACACGATAGAAATCTTGGAACTTACATAGCCATGTTTGCTGCAAACAAGAGACTTTGCCAGAAATGAATTTCTGAGCATGTGCTCCTTGACAGAGATTCAACAGCCTGCTAAATGTGAAGTCATATAAACAATGTGAACAAATAATCTGCCATTGATACTAACTCTTTTGTAATGGGGACAAAGAGCATAAAAATCAAGATAATACAATGCATTGGTTTCATGGACAATGCAGATTAGAAACAGACAACTAACATAGTGTTTCAATTTGATGGGTAAAATGTTTTGCAAAAACTTCATTTTTTTCAGTAACACTCAGGAACCATCTTGTTGTATTGAGATGCACAAAGCAAAAAACTAAGTGGGATCCCTTTGGTTAATGAAGCAATTTTCTTAATATTAGGGATGCTTACTTAAGTTATGCAAGCACTTCTCTGTACTAAGATTAAATCCACGTTTTTGTATCAATTGCTTGCCTCTGGCAATTAGTCTTAGGAAGTCGCTGATGAAAGAAAAACTGAATGTACAATTATACAATTATATATATATATATATATATATATATATATATATATATATATATATATATATATATATATATATATATATATATATATATATATATATATATATATATATATATATATATATATATATATATATATATAAAAACAGAAGTTACATACTGTTCCTAATTTTATTTCTTCAAAATATTTTAACCATCTGTAAAAGCAACAAAAAACTGTGAAACATTTTAGGCATGATTAATGGAAAAAAAGTATGGAGAGAAGACTTGAAGATAGATATTTATTTTTTCTCAATACTTAGGGCAAGTATCACTTCTTTTCTCTTTGTCCTCCTCCAGATCACATATAATGATCACAATCTAGTAGAACAACTTTTGCTTTTACATGGAGTGAACAGATCGTCAAACTTAAGATCTCTACAAGATATAACAATTTATCTACTGTATGTCAAACATGTATATTTTGCAGGTAAATATATTTTCCAAGATTTCAATTCTTGCTACTATAGGATGTATAATACATGCAATTTAAAGACTTTTATTATTTGGGATTTGTATGAATCATTTGGAAAACTACCAGATTAGAAAAAGCAGAATAAAGCCAAAGCCAGGCAGTCACATTGCCCGGTTACAGTGAGGGAAAAAATTATTTGATCCCGTGCTGATTTTGTACATTTGGACATTGACAAAGAAATGATCAGTCTATAATTTTAATGGTAGGTTTATTTTAACAGTGAGAGAGAGAATAACAACAAAAAAAATACAGAAAAACACATTTCAAAAAAGTTATAAATTGATTTGCATTTTAATGTGTGAAATAAGTATTTGACCTCTTTGCAAAACATGACTTAGTACTTGGTGACAAAACCCCTGTTGGCAATCACAGAGGTCAGACATTTCTTGTTGGCCACCAGGTTTGCACACATCTCAGGAGGGATTTTGTCCCACTCCTCTTTGCAGATCCTCTCCTAGTCATGAAGATTTCAAGGTTGACATTTGGCAGCTTCAACTTTCAGGTCCCTCCACAGATTTTCTATGGGATTAAGGTTGGAGACTGGCTAGGCCACTCCAGGACCTTAATGTGCTTCTTCTTGAGCCACTCATTTGTTGCCTTGGCTGTGTTTTGGGTCATTGCCATGCTGGAATACCCATTCACGACCCATTTTCAATGCCCTGGCTGAGGGAAGGAGATTCTCACCCAAGATTTGACGGTACATGGCCCCGTCCATCATCCCTTTGATGCAGTGAAGTTGCTTGTTCTCTTAGCAGAAAAACATCTCCAAAGCATACTGTTTCCACTTCCATGTTTGATGGTGGAGATGGTGTTCTTGGGGTCATAGGCAACATTCCTCCTCTTCCAAACATGGTGAGTTGAGTTGATGCCAAAGAGCTTGATTTTGGTGTCATCTGATCACAACACTTTCACCCAGTTCTCCTCTGAATCATTCAGATGTTCATTGACAAACTTCAGACGGGGCCTGTACATGTGCTTTCTTGAGCAGGGGGGCCTTGCGGGCATTGCAGTATTTCAGTCCTTCACAGTGTTACCAATTGTTTTTTTGGTGACTATGGTCCCAGCTGCCTTGAGATCATTGACAAGATCCTCCCGTGTTGTTCTGGGCTGATTCCTCACTGTTCTCATGATCATTGAAACTTCACAAGGTGACATCTCGTATGGAGCCCCAGACTGAGAGAGAGTTATTTTGTGTTCCTTCCATTTGCAAATAATTGCACCAACTGTTGTCATTTTCTCACCAAGCTGCTTGGTGATAATCTTGTAGCCCATTCCAGCCTTGTGGAGGTCTACAATCTTGTCCTCGACATCCTTGGACACCTCTTTGGTCTTGGCCATGGTGGAGAGTTTGGAATCTGATTGATTGATTGCTTCTATGAATAGATGTCTTTCATACAGGTAACAAGCTGACATTAGGAGCACTCCTTTAAGAGAGTGCTCCTAATCTCAGCTCGTTACCTATATAAAAGACACCAGGGAGCCAGAAAACTTGCTGATTAATAGGGGATCAAATACTTATTTCACTCATTAAAATGCAAAGAGCATAATATTGGTAATTCTAAACATTCATGTACAACCTTTATTATTTTTATTTATTGGATATTTCTATCTTACTTTGAGAGAAAGCAAAGTCATCCATCTGGCTTTCATGCCTCAGGTGGAATCTTTCAATCGTGTGCCTTAACCACTATATCAAACTGAGTCTCATCATTTTATTATTATTAAGATTGTTTATAATCTTATTATGACAATTGTGACAAAAATTTTAAAGATCAAAATATATTTTTTTCTATTTGCACAAAGAGGTATACTACTTTACAAAGTAGAAAACATTGCTCAATTGTTTTCACCATATATTATACAATATCCTCTGCTAGCTATTGTTCACAATTCCTGGAATATATCTTCCCCAATACATCTCTGGATCTAAACCATCAGCAGCTTGGATGCAGTTAAGGAAAGCTGCAGATATAATTGTTAAGAGAGAAGAATTGGAAGATAAAAACAGCTGAATCATGAGCAACTTTTTACTCCTAGCACTCCAGATTAAATGTAATAATGCTTCTTTATCACTTTCACAACTCAGAAATGTTCCAGAAGGAATAAACAGATAAATCAAGTCTACTTAATATCATACTAGGTGGTAAGGCCATAAATTAGTCTTCAGGATTTCATTAAAATAAACAGATCTCTAAGTAGCATCTTGCAGATCAGGCCAATTGTTACCATTCCAACAAACAATCCACACTCCACATTAATGTTGGATATGGTTCAGGGATCAATGAATTAACATTTGTAGTTTTTAGAAATAATTCCAGCCAAAAAATACAACCTTTGAAGGAGCCTTAAATTGTTTAGTTTCCATATTCTCCAGCTAGATGCTGCTGAAATTTAGCAGCTTGAAGTTACTAAGATCAATTCTTGTAAAGCCTCAACTCAACAGCAGCCTTCTGTTAATGGCAATCTGATTTTTACTTGGTTAATTTCTGGCTCTCAGTCTATTGCTATCTGCATTCTTGGAATATGGTAGAGCTTAATTAGTTCAAGGTCAGAAACTTTCACACCGGGATTTGGATTAACATGATCTGTATCTGATCTTTTCAATGTGAGTAAATGGAATTTGGTTGATTGTACCAGCCAAGTTAATAAGTGTATGCAGTTAAACCATACATAAAGGCATGAGGACTTGGATTCATTCATTTCAGAAAGACATAATATTTGAATGAATTTGGTGACATTTGCAGCAAACACAGATCAGGAATTTAATAGACAAATTAAATCACATTTCATAAATGTATGACCATTATAATGCATGGGCTATATGAAGGAAGAATTTTAAAACAAGGGATGTTGCAGCACAAACCAATATATTAAAACTTGTATTTAGTTCCAAGAAAGTTGTTATATAATGCATGAGCAACAATAATTTTCATAACTTATTTAATATATATCCTTCAGTATGTCATGTGAGTTGAGTAGTCATAGAAAGTTTCTTAATAAATAAATAAATAAAAATACAAACTCAAGGATGCTTATGTAATATCTCTCCTATTCCCCCCCCCCCACACACACAATTCCTGAGGTAAATTGGGATGAGAGAGAATAAGGACTCACTATCACCTAGTGAGCTCCAGTCGCTCTAGATAAGCGAGAAAAATGGGTCTTCGTATTCCTAATCCAACAATTTATCACTATCCTAGCATTTTAGGCCAATGTCCAATTGTAATTTCCTGGCTCACTTAACCTTTTTTTAATTACAGTAGTTCAGCTGAACTACTCTAGTGTGTTTGACATGACTCTGCAAACAAATCTCAAGCTTAAATTAATACTAAATTTTGCTACCCAGAGGTTCATATCATTCCAATATTATCAACTGTACAGTGGTTTAACAGTGGTTTTAACATTTGTTCATTTAACAGTGGTTTTAACATTTGGAGCCCTATTTGAGTTGGGCTAAATAAATTGATATACTATTTGCACACATATATAAATGTGATTTTTGCTTAAGTTGGTTTTAGCACTTATAATTGACACTACTAATACAATACATTGGCAAGAGAAAGGATCTTTTCAGTGGCAGCACATTTCAGTGAAATTCCGTGCCTGTTGGATTTTACATAGAGCCTGAATTTTTTTTTACTCTGCCTTTATTCTGAATAAAAAAAATTCAACTGAATAGAAAATAGTCATGGACATTCTAGGATCTCCCAGATGACCCATTTTAATCTGGAAATATTCCAACCAATCTAAGAATACTGAAATATTTTTGCCACAAATAAATTTTCCAAAACAAAAAACGATTTATGGTATTACAGAATCTGGCAAATATCATGACTCAGGAGAGAAAAATATGTTTCACGCAACATCAGATCACAAAATATTGTGCATTCCTGCAATGACTTATTTAAGTTTGTACTTATGGGGCTTTTTTATTTTTTGTTTTTGCATTGATCTATTTATTTGAACTCTTGGATTTCTAATGTTTCTTTAATTTGTTCCATGTTTTAGAAAACGGCAGATGTGAAAGCAAAAAACTTCAAAGTAAAAAAAATAATTTTAAAAACAAATCCTAACATTCTTGTAGATTTGTCATAACATGCAATATGACTTTAAATAATAAGGAAGTAGACAGTTACACCATATACTCAAACTTTTATTTAAAGTATATTTCCATATGTGCCTTTACATTAGTAATAAATTATTATACAAACAAATGTTGAGGAATGGAATTTAGGAAAGAAATACCCATATTATTGAGAACTGATAAGCTTTCCAGAATAAATAAGTTTTTCTCTGAGTAGATGAGATTCATTTAAAAATTATAATAATAAGAGGAAAATTACCTCTGTGTCATCAGCTAAAAAAGACAACTGAATGACAGATTATAAGAGACAGAAAAAGAAATGGGTGAGTTGGAAGCAAGATAAAGTCTGGTGTCTATAAAGGCAAGGATAAAATTGATGTAAGTAAGAAAGGGATGCAATTTCCTAATTATGCATGAAGAAAATGTTTTCTGTGTACATATCTGGAAAGTAAAACTTGCTTAAACTAAGTGTGAAGGTGTTTATATGGCAGTTACTTGTACTCGTACACAAGAATAGAGATCATATCTTGAAACTTCATTCACAGGCCAAGAAACCAATGGTGTTTCTGTCACCTTAATTTTTGTTCATTCTCTCAATTATCAAGAAAAATCAGCTTTGTTCTTTGTTCTGATTATTATATTTAAATTTAGGTGCAAAATAGCCTACGTCAAGTACTTAATCCTATCACCAGTGGTGGGATTCAGCCATTTCATACCACTTAGGCAGAACCGGTAGCTAATTTTTTTTGCCTAGGCCCAGAATGGACTTCCGGAAGCGGCATCCACACAGAGATCCGGTTGTTCACATATTTGAATCCCACCACCTATCACTATTGCATGTTAACTATTTATAGCATTTTATAAAATATTATTTTACTCTCCCCATGCTTTGTTGAGGATCTGAGTCTAAGTGGTCTACAATCTTCCATATCCTGCAAGAAAAACAGGTAATCCTCGAGTTACAATTGACCCAAAATTTATGTTGCTAAGTGAAATATTTGTTAAGTGCTTTTGCACCATTTTATGACTTATCTTACCAAAATGTTAATCATTTCATTTATTAGGTTAGTACCACGGTGGTTAAGTGAATCTTCCTCATTCACTTTGCTTGTCAGAAGGTTGCCAAAGCTTATCACATGACCCCTGGCCACTGCAACCGTCATAAATATGAACCACTTGCCAAGCATCTGAATTTTGATCATGTGACCATGGGGATGCTGCAATGGTCGTTAAGTGTGAAAAACAGTCATAAGTCACTTTTTTTCAGTGCCATTGTAACTTCGGTCACTGAATGAACTGTTGTTAAGTCGAGGACTACCTGTAAAACTTATTATGCCACTTTGGTACATTTGTAATCTGTAATAGGGATCTTTTGTGCAGAATGCAATGTCACTTTTGTGAATGGAAGGGGCTTCCATTGGTAAACCTCTCTTGCTACAGACCTTCCTCATACTTTCACACGCTATTCTGAAAATCCATTACTCTCTACAGAAAATATCAAGGATACCTGGTGAATATAATTAGATTCCACTCCTTACTTTTCCTCTCATGGGCCTTGATAGAGAGCTTCTCAAGGAAAAAAACTCAACCCAACAAAAACAAAACCCCACTGCAGTCCAAAATGCAACCTGATTCTCTTGGTTTAAGTATTATATATGAAAATACCTCCCTCGGTATGTATACTACTGTATGTATTTGGAATCTTTCCTTGTGCAACATATTCCTTGCTATTTCATATTCAGTGCATTGCAGGGAATCAGTTTAGCTTTGTCAATTATATTAATGGATACTTTGATTCTCCCAGGTGCAATATATGGGTTTAATGCAACTGCTGTTACAATAAACTGTTACTTATTCTGGCAGAGGTGGTTTAAGCCACAAGAATATTTCATTTAAATTCTTGAGTTTCTTTGGGGGGAAGGTCTAGCCAAATATGAGCATTTAATATATTTTTCTGCTTTATGAAAGATCTTATCACTACAGATGTGTGTCAGCATTAAAAAAAAACAATTAGAATTCAATCATTCAATTACAGGGGCCTTCATTTGGTTATCTGAAAGCTAAGGAAGAATTTGTCTCAGAATGACTCAGTTAAGCTGGTCAGTAAGTCTGGTGTCTGATGCTTTCTGGTGTTACTACAGTGGTATGAATTTCTTTTAGTAACCTGAATGACATGAGTGCATAGATAGCTATGTCCAGTTTTTATTATAGTTTAGTACAGATGGGCAGCACAGCTTTAAACTTTCCATCCCTTCCTGCTCTAGAAAAGTTCATTCTATCCACATCTATTGCTATTTTATTTACAATATATAACAAAAGTCTACGTGTTCACTTGGAATGAATCCAACTATGTGCTTACTGTCAGCTATGAATTTCACACAATTTTCTTCAAAAGAGAGGTAGGAGAAATTTTTGTTGGAAAAATTACGGCTAGTATAAAACTCGTGCTATTGTTCTGCAAGATGACCAATTTTATACAATATTTTTATTTTCATTTATATTTTTATTATGAAATTTAATTTAAAAATTGAAAATACAACACATAGACAAAGGGAAGGAAATACTAAGCAAAACAAAATAGCAGATAATGAAAACATTACTGAAGAATTTATACCAACACCATTCACTATACTTTTGCCTTTATATCCTTGCATCCATTCTTGCTTCCACTTTGTCTGCACTTTGCTTTATACATCGCTTTTTGTCCTTGTTTGATCAAAATAACGATTTGGTATTTGCATGTCAGTATCTGTATCTGTATCTGAAGCAAGTGAAAAGTCAATTTACAATAAATGAATTACATTGTTTACACAACAAATAAAAAAACAAAACAAGGTGAAAAGAGCTCATATGATTTATAACAGTCTTTTGCTATAAATATTAACTCTTCTAAGTTCAGCCACAGAGAAGCAGAACTACATCTGCTTAATATACTTCACAGTTTAAGACAGATGATTAGTAAATATATATATTAAAAAGAAAACTGTAACAAAATATTTAATTGAACATTTCTTTACTGGTAACAGTAAAGGCAGCCATTTTGGTATGTTAGTAGAAAGCTAAATAAAGTTTTTTTTTATGCCACCAGTCTATACGAGTCTAGACATATTTAGGCAACTGTAGTCCACATTTTTTTAGTGTTGCTGAAAAACAAATCAAAACTGATGCTGAATTTTTATCTCAGCTGTCAGGTTTTACTCATATTCTCTAAAGTTGGATAGACAACCCTCCAGATATTTTGGCTTAGACCAGGGGTCCCCAACCCCCGGTCCGTGGACGGGTACCGGGCCATGGCATGCCAGCAACTGGTCCGCACAAATAAGCAAAGCCCCATCCGTGAGATGCAGGCAGCACACAAAACCACACACTCTCTGGTCCATGGTAAAATCTTTCTCCACAGAACCAGTCTGACTTAGACAATGACATTGGCCTTGCATGCTGAGGCTAATGGGGATTTGTGTCAACCATATGGAAGGCTTCAGGCTGTCAACTGCAACTCCAACGAGTATTCCATGTACTGCCATCCCTAACAATAATCAGTCAACATAAATCCACAGCTCATTAATAACTAGGGACAATATACATTTCGCATTACAGTACCAGGCCAAAAATAGAGAGGCAATTGTAACAAAAACACAAGCTAGGTTGGCTCCCTCTTAGCCTTCTTGTAGACTGTTATTGCTGTAGACATATTGTCTATCTTTGTAGGAACTTGTTAATGTTATTGCCGCTTATGTGGCATAGCATAGCAATAAAACAGTTTTGGTAATGATATACAATAGCATTGTGAGAAACAAACAGGTGATGAATTAAGTCAATAAGGCAACTCTTGACAAATATAACTTAATGTGAAACAAAACGCTTCAATGAGATTTTCTGTATCTAACACGTATTCACAAAGAATCTTAGTAACAAATGTAAATTGTATGGTGGCATATATAAGCATTAATAGAAAACCTTGAGAATGAGACTGTGATAGTATATATTTATATGCATTGAAAGTTTAACTTTCCCAATATATGCTAATAAAAAATTAGCACATTGAAAATGCATATGATAAATATATATCTCATACATAAGTATCATCTCTAAACTGTAAAAATAAGAATAAGTAAAATTGGAATAGTGTAATGTGATAAAAAAGAGAAGCAAAAGAGAATATTGGAATAAGATTTATTAATAATTAAAACAAAGTAGTGGTATCTGATACTTTATCACCAATGAACATTTTAAAATGAATTATAGAATGCTAGAATATTCCTTATTCTAAAAAAGCATTAGTAGTGAACATATATAAGGCATATGAACAAATATTTTATATAAACCAATATAATCTCAGGTATTTAAGGTTCATATTATAATTTTGTGGATATATTTAGACCAGGAGTGCCAAACTGCCGGCCCCTGGGCCGGATGCATCATCCAGAAGCCGCGCCCACCCTATTGCCGGCAATGGCAAAACCGTCCCAATACGTTGCACGTCACGTGACGTTGTGAGTTTGACATGTTTCACTTAGACTATATCTCTAAATATTAGTCTGTCTCAAATCTAGAATGTGTGTTCTACCTGAATAATTATTTATGCTTTTTCCAAAATATCATATCCCATCAATCATTTATTATTGAGAGCTGTTGTCAGAACTTTTAAGTGTTATGTATGTATGTATGTATGTATGTATGTATGTATGTATGTGTTTCTGGATTGCTTACTCTGGCAAAATTATATTGCAAAATACTTCCTCTCAAAGCATTGAAAGACTCTAAATGTAATTACAGTTTAAAAGTAGAAAAAATAAATTATATTTACATAATATTACTTGATTTGATCATGTAATTGTATTGCCATGATCTTACCTTTTTGGTTATGCTTTGTTTTATATGTATATGTGTGCATTGTATAACTACACATACTGATGTTGTGAATAGAAAAGTAATGCAATTAATGAGCTACCTTATTTCAGAATGTTTTCACATCATTAACACATTATGTAAAACAACAGTTTTTATAAGCTGAATCATCTCTCACATTTCTCATATCAAGCCAAAAGTCAAAGAAAATGAGCCCCCAAACCGCATGTGAAGCAGGATGCCATTGGGCAGGGGTATCAAACTGGTGACCCGTGGGCCGGATGCATCATGCGCAGGCCACATCCACTCCAGCTCCGCAAAGGCAAAAAAGTCACGATATGTCACATGACACAATCGAGTTTTACACCCGTGCCATTGGGGATCCATGAAGCCAAGATCCATAAGCAAAAGCCCATTCTGTAAGCAAGAACTGGGAAGTCCTGGCTGCAGTCAAATGCTCTCTGCAGATTTCTTTAGACTATTCTAAAGTTACAGTTGCAAAGGGTACCCTGAATACCTCGTAGATGATCTCAGAAGAAACTGAATAGGGGATACTTCTCAAAGCAAGGCAAAATTACCCAAAGTAGGAAACCTCATCAGTGCTATATGGATTGATATTATACACTGTAGCACCATTTTCTCCCTAAACTGAAGTATGCTTGACTCATAGTAATTTGATTAGGCATAAAATCAGTATCATCTGTGTACAGCTGGCAACACCAGAATAGCTGATAGATCTGTTTGATTCTAGTGCACCATGACTCCACTGAATCAACATGTCTTTAGTAGTGCCCTTCCCTGAGTTTCAGAATGAACATTATGTAAAAATCCCTTCCATTGGCTTTCCCCTGGATAGGGATCTCAAACATAGGCAGGAGAAAAGAGAATTATAGACTATTCCAGGTAGTATCTGACGTTATAGTACGGTATATGTTGTGGAACATTATTTATGGAAATAAGCTTGGCTAAGTAATTTTTAACTTGTGAAAATAAAATATTTACAGGTATAGATATAGCATGCTGTGTTTGTATAGTCTATGGCCAGAATTCTAGCCTTATGTCTGTTTTATATTTGAAACCAATGATAAATTATCTGCACGGATTCTTAAATTTTTTCCTCCATTGAAAATTCACATGCTAACCAACTGGAACCGATTCCCTTCGGATTAAGATATAAGGCAATTACAATTTGATCTTAGAATTCTATTGCCATTCATCTACCACACTGGTTCTGCACTGAGTTTTTTGGTTTAAAAATGATCAGCATGGTCAGAATATATTACTTAAATTACAAACTTAAGTTTGTAAATTACAAATTTACATTTCTAAACAGCCATAATTTCATATTATGTCTAGAATATATAAAAATACGATACATGCAGAAATACATATTAAACTAACCATTTTCTTAAATTTCAATGTTTAAAAAAAACTGATAAAATATATAACTAAGGCATTTAGATACAACCTATCAACAGTTCCCACTCAAATTCTTATTATAAAGACTTAACGTTTCCAGCATTTCGTTTCAACGACAGATCACTGTAGTTTCAGAAAAGTGAGAACTATGACTTGTGTTTCAAAACAATATTTCAGTCCCGCTACAGTTTGTTCAAGGCGAATGCATTTTAAAAGGAACCATTTTAGAGCACATGAAATAATTTCTAATTGTGCAGTCAATATTATGTTTAGAAAAGAGTTTGGGAAATTATTCTCAAACACACTGAATTAGATACATCAGAAATAAAAAAAAAACTCTGCACAAATGTTTTAGACCAGCACTAGGCAAACAGAAACAGCCTCATTTGTACCTCCAGGATCTTGAAATGGTGCCACAGAAATTTGATGGTAAAATGACTATATTTCACCTGATGCAACTTTTACATTTACTTTGTTTTGAAATAATAATAATAGTACAGACTTTTTTGCTTTTCTTATCAACAGTTATTAAGTCTGATTGATAAGAAAGACAAATGTCTGGATAATGGATGTGGCAGTAACTGGAGGTGTTGTTATTAAACAGTATCTCCCTATCCCGGGTCCTTGGGAAGGACCCTATACATTGACAAAAATGTCAATTCCAGTCTAAACATCTGACTGACTTTCTGACCAACCCTAATAATAAATGTGGGAATGGGAGCTCAATGTCTTTGAGAGCCACACTGCTCTCATTTTCATTTTTAAAACCCTGAAAATGGCCCCAAAGTGCCCCCCGAAATGTCAGTTGGAATTGTTGGGACTGGGCTTTTTTATTTTGAGGATGAATGGGAGCAGTTTGTCCCTGACAAGTCTCAGATTTCCACTTTCCTCATTCGGCACATACATGCCCTCCCAAAGGAGGCTGATAAATTCACCCTCATCTGTTTCTATGACGTCACTATATCATGATGTGGCCTACTGTATTTCTCCAGATCAGGAAGTTGAATTGCACCCACATCCCTGAAATGTTGCCCACTATTTTTGATGAAGCCTCAAAACTTCAGATGAAAAGAGAAATAGTGGAGTTCCACATACGGAGAAGCTTCATCAGTGCCTTTTGAAGTATTATGTTTGTTAAAGTACAATTCCCAATAAGTCTTTGGGTTATACAAAGCATTTTCCTTCCAGTTTTGTTAGATCTGGAGACAGAATGAAGCATCCAGAATTTCCTGGAATGTTCCATTTTTAGAGACATGCTTTATAAATATCTACTACTTTAAAAGATCTTGTTCCTCACTTTATTTTAGTTAAAGCAAGCTACAGAAGAACTACTTTAAACATCCCATTGGGCAATTTATTTTAAAAGGCTTTATTCTGAATATTTCTTGTGATCCCACCTTAGTTGCACTCTGAATTCATTAATTTTACTTAATTATTTCAACTCTGTTTTTTAATATGTTAAATCCACACCTCTGGGAAAAAGAGACAGTTTAAAGAGCATTTGTATAGTATAAAAGTTTGATAATATAACATGAGTTGTGTTAGCTGAGAAAAATGACTGCTCAGAAATGGGGAAAAATGAGTTCCAAACTGTGACCAAGTATATTTATTTCTCAGTACTTTCTCTGCAAAATACATTTTTCACAGATTCTACTACTATTCCATATATAATGCTTAGTAATGTTTTTGGAAAAAGGGATGTATCCTATCATTTGAATGCAGATACTTTCAGGGTCTGTGTTGAGAAACATTCCAAGATGGAATTATGCCAGCATATAAGCAATAATATGCTAGTTGACCCACCATTTGACTCAACAGCTTCTAATGATTCTGTGTCAGAAAATGAGATTCACAAATCATGTTATATTGTCAATACATCACTTAAATATGAGCCAGCAGTGTGCTACAGCTGCCAAAAAAGCCAATACAGTGCTAGGCTGCATTAACAGAAGGATAGAATCAAGATCACGTGAAGTATTAATACCATTCTACAATGGCTTGGTAAGGCCACACTTGGAATACTGCATCCAGTTTTGGTCACCACGATGTAAAAAAGATGTTGAGACTCTAGAAAGAGTACAGAGAAGACCAACAAAGATGATTAGGCAACTGGAGGCTAAAACATATAAGGAACCGTTGCTGGAATTGGGTATGTCTAGTCTAATGAAAAGAAGGACGAGGGATGACATGATAGCAGTGTTCCAATATCTCAGGGGCTGCCACAAAGAAGAGGGAGTCAAGCTATTCTCCAAAGCACCTGAAGGTGTTTTTATTATTATGTATTTAAGAAGATCAAAGGCCTCCATAGTTCAGGATACTCACCTTAAAATCGGAACCCAGAAAAATTTAGTTAATCACAATACCTATGAAGAATGAAGATAATCTTTGGGCCCTGAGAGCATGCAGGTGTCAAGTCAGAATATTAGTGGCACACCTGTCAGCAACTGGAAGTGCATAAGTCCATGTACTTCCCTTTACTGTCTCACCTCAATCCATACATCCTTTAATTTTCAGACACATCTTTTTCTCATAATCTCTTGGCTAGCTTCCTAAACTGTGGTTCTAGTTTTCCATTCAATCTGGAATCATATTTCTATTACATGTTCAGCAGTTTTCTTTTCTGATTTTGCATGAGTATTATTTCTTCTTACCATGCTTCCAGATGCAGTACACCACTGTACTACTTGCCTGATAACTCATAGGGAGGGTGTTTGTTCATCCACAAACATATAATTGAAATAAATACCTAATCTCAATTCCAGAGAACTAGAGAGGCACACATCTTAGAAAAAGTGAAGCAGTTTCCTCCAATTTTTCTAGGACACTAAGGTTATTTTTGAAAGGGTTGGGCTTCACCTTCCCCATGTGGTGGGATGCAATTTGCTAGATAATGGGGGTATTAGTCTTGAAAATACTGGATTACAAGAAACAGTAACAGAAAAGTGACCCTCTGTGTATGGATCATAGAAAAGGTGTAAATAGGTTACACAAAAAAGGTTAGCTGTCCCCATAACGAAAGACAGAGAGAAGATTTCGAGAAAATAGATATAGAAACCAGTAAGCTCCAAGATCAAAAATGGCACAAATTCTTTGGACAAAAAAGAATTTTGAAAAGCATTGCTGTGTGTCTCCATTTTTACATTTGTCATTTATGCCTTTAAATGAAGGCATAAACCTGTGCTTTAAAGTCAGCACATATGTGTGTGTATGTATGTGTGTGTATGTATGTGTGTGTATATGTGTATATGTGTGTGTATATGTGTATATGTGTATATATACACACATACACACACGAGAAAAAAATGGGGCAGGTGATTTGATCCTATACTACAAGGAAAGTGTTCCATGTGAGCCATTTGATTTAAACTGAAAGAAGCAGAAGGCATTATTGCCTTTAAAGAACACTAATGGCTAATACAAGTTTGTTTAGCCAGCTGCAATTTCAAGAAAATTCATGTGCTCACTGACAGATACTTAGGATGCACTTAAGGCTTTGGTGGTCATCATAGCTACTTGCCCCCAAAATATCCTTACATGGTGACATTTCTTCATGACAGGCTAGATGCTGCTGCAGCAATACCAGCATGCACTGTTTCCTAATCAGCAAGTATCCTAGTCAACAATTATTCAGTTATGTTCCTATTGGGCATATGCCAGTTTCCTAGTATCATACCCTATTCAAAAGTTTATTGCACAGCATGACGATAGAAGTAAATCATGTCTCAAAATAATTTAAGCCAATCATCCCCACAGAAATGAATCTTTGGGTGGATATGAAATATATCCTGATTATTCTGCCAACAAAAAGTCAGGCAGTACATAAACTATTTTACTTTGTTTTGTTTTGTTTTTATTCTATTCTATTAGCAGTCGAGTTGTTGAAAACATCTTTCATAAATGGTCCCAAATGTGAACTTGATTTAGATTAAACAAGACAGTCATGTTAATAAAATAATTGATTATTAAAAACATACTTGAGGTTAACTAAGCAGTAGATCTCTTTTTCCACAGCCAGGAGAAAATTATGTTTTCAGCAGTCAGCTGGTATTCATTTACTATATAGCAACTTTTCTCATAAACTGTAGCCTGTTTCATCTTAAAATCTTTAAAACATAGTTTTATGTTTCAGGTCATTTTGTTTTTCATTTCAGCATTTATGGATAAGTTAAAATACAAAATATACTTTTAATACAAAATACAATTCAATTCTCACAAATATAGAAAAGATTTACATTCCTTTTTCTGATCAACCTGTGTAAAATGTGGATGTTAAATACTAAATCTGATGGAAAAATCCATCTTTACTTTGTTTAATTTGGTAAATAAAATTGGTATGAAATTCACAATTGCTTTAACCATTATTGGAATAAATAATTTTTAAACATATTATTGGAAAGAATATTTGTATTAAGTACAATTAATGGGCTAATTGGAGAATTAATAAACAAACCTAAGTTTGAATGAAGAAGTGACGTACATACTATGTACTGCTAAACACAGTATAAAGTATAAAGCTACAGATAGATAGACCTCCCATGGAGATTCCACAACGGCACCAGGAAAAGTGATACTTTGTGAATCTCCTCTATAAATTTCTTTCATCTGAATTCCAAAAACACTCAGGGCTAAAACCCACTTATACATTTAGAGTATTATGTGTATGCTATTGGTAAAATGGAATAATATAGTGAGGTTGAAAAGATCTTGAACTATATCAATTCAATCTGAAAAAGGCAGTCTGAATACTCTTCTTGTTCACTTTAAGAATAGTTAACAATTACTTTGAAAACATTTGGTAACTTGGGTCTTATTAGTCAGAAATTGGTTTAAGGCAGGCATGTCAAACTGCCAGCCTGTGGGCCAGATGTATCATACTGAAACCGCACCCACCCCACTTCCGGCAATGGGGGAAAATTTGCGATACATCATGTGACGTCACCTGACGGCGCGAGTTTGACATGCCTGAATGAAATATTTAAATCTTTTATGTAATCTAAGATTAAATATATATATTGCTGATCTTTGCTATTGACATCACTACAGAAGGATAAATCACAGTCTCAATTCAGATGAATTTTAAGGAAAAAACTATGAAAGCTTTATTTAAAGCACACACATCTTTATTAAGTTTAAAGGACTAAATTCACTTTTTCCTGGAACTTAAATAAATCATCCCTAATCATTTGAATAATGTTTGTACAAGTGCAATCATAACTCCACTGTGGAAAATATTTTACTAAAATCTTTTAGAACAAATGAAGGTAAATAGGCTAATTTACCTGTGATGGGATGAATATAGAAAATATCCTCATGTTCACTGATGATTGTATATTTTACACTGTTTTCCATCAAACTTTGGTCATGAGCAATAATGGTAAAAACAGAAGTACGTATGAAAGAAAATATTAAATTTATTCTAAAAGATGTTAAAGTATGAAACAAGTTAAACTGATAACTGGTGAAATATATTTACTGTTTACAGGTATATAATAGGAAAAGTTATTATTTTATCATATTAACGTACCGAATATATTTACTAAATTAATTCTTGAATATCAGTGATGCACTGATAGAGTTATCAATGATGCAATGATGATAGCAGAAGACAGAGACATAAGGATGATAAAGTATTTGGAAGTTATTTATTCCAAGAACTGAAAACATTAAACTTATATCGATACACAATGCCAGTAATGTTCAGCTACATACAAAATAAGAATTATTGGACTCTCAAGTTCTTTATTAGTTCATGTCAATCAGCGCACTGCTGACTTTTTAAAGTTCAATTTTAATTATTTGTAAAATTTTAAAACCATGAGCAGGGGGTTGGACTTGATGACCTCCAAGGTCCCTTCCAACATTATTATTATTATTATTATTATTATTATTATTATTATTATTATTATTATTATTTTATAGAACCTCTGGAATGCACAGAACAGCAGCAGTGAGCAATAATAAAAATAAAAAATATAGTAAAACATTTAACTTTATTTATTTACTTATTAACAATAATACATCAACACATCTAGCAGAATGATTCTTACCAATTAACATCCAAAGGCCTTCTGGAACAGCCAGGTTTGTATTATTCCAAGGTCGTAAGACTAGAAGCCAACATTATCTCAGGGAGGGCAGGCAAGCTATTCCATGTGAGCGGAATTCTCTCACTGAATGCCTGTTTTCAGGCCTATAGTGCTGTACTTAGTAGCTGTGGGAACCTTGAGCAGGACTTCATTTGCAGCCAGAACATCTCCCACAGTGCTATTTGAGTGTCCCATAAATATATTTTACATCATTTGAAGTTTCCTGAGAAACTTGAAGGGCAACCCCAGATAAAGT
Source organism: Bothrops alternatus (assembly GCA_034064705.1). Classification (NCBI taxonomy): domain Eukaryota; kingdom Metazoa; phylum Chordata; class Lepidosauria; order Squamata; family Viperidae; genus Bothrops; species Bothrops alternatus. Next base: position 3,867,247 of record JARGCV010000085.1, read on the forward strand.
CAATTCCAAAAATTCATAAGGGAAATGATAACTGACATTTTCAGTACCTGGTGTTCTTGGTACAACTATTGGCTCAAGTTGGGTAAATAGCCTTCGGATTTTTCCAGCAGGAATTGTGAAATCCAGGATGACCCACAAACTGCAAATCTGCCCTCTAGGGCAGTACTAACCCATTGAGAGCCAAAGATGATAATAGTTCAAGAATCAGAAGGCTTCTGAATAAATAGCCACTTTAGGCTGCTTGTATGAGTCTGAGCTGGTTTCTTCCTATCCAGACTGTGACAGTCTCCAAATACTGGGTCATGGCTTTTATTATATGAGCCATTTGGCTTGATATGTAGATATTCAACTATAATTCATTTAGTAGCGATACACATCCTGAACCAATAGATTACTTCTGTGAGTGACTTCATACAGCAATTAAACAGGGTGGGGAGATGACCACAACATGAAGCATATCACCAGGGAGCATCTGTGGGGCCAGATATCTTCCCAACTCTATAACCACTGACTGGACTTTCCCACTCAGGAAAGAGTGGAATCATCAAAGAATGGTGTTGGAAACTTGTAGTCTGGCCAGAAGAATATTGTGGTTGACTGAGTCAAAGCTTTTCAAGAGATCCAGGAGGATGAGGATGTTCTTGCACCCTCCATTTAGACCCCACCTTAAGTCATTATGAGGGCAACCAATGCAGTTTCAATCTCATACTGAGGCCTGAATCTCAAACTGCCAAGAACAGATAACTTGCTTCTTCCAGGGTTCTCTGTAATTGTCACTTAACAACTTTCTGCACAATTTCTCACATAAAGCAGATATTGTATACAGCTTAGTAGTGAGTTTGAACACCAGGGTATTAAAGTATCATGGTGGCTTCAAGTGCAATTGCAATCTAAATATGATAGAGATCTTAAAATGTATGGTTTTTATAAAGACTAGATAATGTTCGATCAGATATTGCTGACTTCTGATGAAAAACTGACTAAGAAATTATATAATTTCTTATTAAATTTGAAAATGGAAGATGAACAAGTGAAAGAAACAATGATACAATGGGCACAAAACTTTGGATACAATATAGAATTAGAGAAATGGCAAAATCTGTGGGAAAGAAATTATAAATTGACAATGGCAACTTTGTATAAAGAAAACTTATATAAAACATTTTATAGATGGCACATACCACTGGTTAGATTAGCAAAAATGTTTATGAATATGTCTAGTAAATGTTGGAAATGTAACAAAAAATTGGACAGACTCACGCTGAAGATTAAGAGAAAGAAGATACAGAATATTTTCAAACGTGGAATTTATTCTATCAATGGCTGGAAAAACGGTGTAGACACTAGGAATATAATTTGTATTACTAAGCAAAACAAAATGTAACCCAGATAACACGATGTTTATCAAGCAATAATAAAATGTAATAATAGAATAATAATAATAATAATAATAATAATAATAATAATAATAGCCCAGGGTAGGCTTCAAAAGGAGAAAGCAGAAGCATGATACATTTACCTGTTTAACATAGAAAATTTAACTTTAGAAAATTCTAAAAACAATTCTGACAGAGGCATACACATAATTTTGCTGGAACTTAAATGCTTTTAATTTTTTTTACTCTTTATATTTTTCAAACCATGTAAGAAATAATGGATAAAATGGTAAAATGCAGTTGTCCTTTGAAACATCATAGTCCAGGACATTAGATTAGCCCCAACCATGGCCTCAAAGACAAAATTACTGTTTTGTCACTGGGCTTGGGCATTTCGGTGAGTGGTAGAGCCTATGCAGTGGCTGTGTTCATTGTTGTTACTGATTTTTATATAACAGCTGCTGATGTATAAGTATGGTTTTTTCACTGTAAAATAAAAACCATATTAGCTACCCAGAGTCATAAAATTGAGGTGGGTGGACATATAAATTCAAAATGGCAGTACGATGAAGCACATGATAAAATGGGCACATAAATATTCCTATTTTAGTATGTTTTATCAAAGTATCATTATTTATAAAGCAGGAAAGAAAAAAGGTGAGTAGGAAAAGAAATTGGTAGCTAACTGTGAAGTAGTCTTTGTGAAATCTGGTGATCAAAATAAAAAAATGGCACTCTTCCTAAGTCACTGGTGTTGATTTATGTACAAAAGTATGAAATATGATCTTCAAAAATCTAGAAAAGAAATATATACACCATTTCTTCTCCTTAATTTAGAAGAGAACTAATAGAAAAAATGTACAAAACAAACAAGCATTCTATTAGTAGTTTAAATTGAACAAATAATAAAAAAGAGAACACTAATACTAACCAAATAACCATACTTACCTCTAACTAAACTTTAGAAATATTTATCACAATAGGCATTTGTTAAAATATTATCAAGATAAAGAACTGGAGAATTTTACTCAATTATGAAAACAAATTTGTAATATGGCAATTAATATTAATCAGTTATGATATATTCAGTTACTGTACATTTGCCTTTGTCAAATAAATTGTTCTGTAAATACAAGCAGATCTACACCCTGGGAGCTGGAATAGACTGTGTTTGTACTGTTGCCTGCAACTGCATTAAATACTTTGACAGATTTTTTTCTAAGTTATATTAGCAATAATATCTATTATAAACAGCAATTTATACTACTGCAAAGGCTTTGAGCGTTACAATAAATGGTACAAAATAAAAAGGTTGAGGCACTAACGGTGCATCAGAAGAACTAAGCACAGATACTGATACCACACTTTTTAGATAAAACATGTTGAAACAGCATGACTTTAGCTACCATTAATCCAAATATGCCTAAAGTTAGTCTCTAAACCAGCGGTTCTCAACCTGTGGGTCGCGACCCCTTTTGGGGTCGAACGACCATTTCACAGGGGTCGCCAAAGTCCTGGAGTTTTTCCTCATAAAATCGCAGTCCGGCATTTTTTTTCTTTTTCCCCCTTTTTCATGAGCTGTGCTACTTCCTCTTATTCTATTGGCTTTCGAACGCCAATAGAATAGACTCTCTTGAATAGAGTCTAATTCTATTGGCTTTCAAAAGCCAATAGGAATTGTCCAGGCTGTCTCTGCCCTGCTGAGCCCACCAAAAGTCCCAGTCGCCAAACGTTGCTGCAAATTGTCTGCAGCTAAGGCGAGCTTTCTGGAAGTTTCTACCCCTCCCTAATAAGCAACTACTAAATGTAAGTAAAAGAGGGCCAGGGGTGGGAGGGCCGCTGAACAGGCGGTGGCCATAGCAGGGTAACAGCAAGCGCTGGGAGGGTAGCTGGCGCGCGTGGGGCCTGGTGGGTGGCTTACCTCCCTTGGGCTGGGCCAGCTGGTGGCCCAGCTGGTGGTCGGCCTGCACCGTCGCTGCTGCTTGCCATGGCCGCCTAGGAGCGCCTGGGCCTGCCTGCCGCCGCACCGAATGGGCAGTGGCCAAAGTAAGGCTAGCGGGACAGCGGCGGGCGCTGGGAGGGTAGCTGGCACACGTGGGGCCCAGCAGGTGGCTTACCTCCCTTGGGCTGGGCCAGCTGGTGACCCAGCCGGTGGTTGGCCTGCGCTGTCGCTGCTGCTTGCCATAACTGCCCAGGAGCACCTGGGCCTGCCTGCTGCGGCACCGAACGGGCAGTGGCCAAGGTAAGGCTAGCAGGGCAGCGGCGGGCGCTGGGAGGGTAGCTGGCATGCGTGGGGCCGACTCTCAGCTGGCTGTCGGGAGCCGGGTGGTGTGTAGCAACTCCGCCGGTTCCCCACCGACATCCGGACGCCGACCCAACTCCCAGCTGTTGGGAGTCGGGCTGTGCTCCTGGGGGCCATGCACACGTCTCCCGGCTGCTGGCTGTGTCCTCCCTGTGTCCCAGTTCATGGCAAGCCCAGGGGCTTGAAACGCACCCCCGACGCTGCCCCAGGCCGGTTCAGCTGCATGGGTGGCTGGTCTGAGCAAGGTCTGGGCCGCTGCTGGCACTGCCGCTGGGCTGCTCCGCCGCTGCCGCTGCTACTGGCTGAGCTAAGCTGCAGTGCCGAGCTGGTCCCCATGTCTCCTGGTTGCCCAGCTGAGCTTTGCCCGGCCGTCCTCCGCACTGGAGGTTTTCCCCGCACCGCCCTGCCCACCTCCTTCACTGTTGGAGGCCGCCTCGGCCTTCTGGCGCCGGTGCGGCCTTGGGGCTGGTGGGGAGGAGCGGCTCCTTCCTGGCTTACTGGGCTTCAGGCCTCGGAAGCAGCAAGGCGGCGGGGAAGAGGGCGATGCCCGCATGTGCGTTGGAGGCCAGCCGGACGGACCGGGAGAGAAGCGGTGCCTTCCGAGCAGGAGCTGGCACTCCAGCCGCGCCCCTCTCACGTGTGACGAGTCGGGGAAGGGTTTGGTGGTGAAGGGCTGCACAGCGTGGAAAGGGGCTCCCAAGATCCCGCCGCTACGATGGGGCTCAGGAGGTTGGAGGGGCGGCTGGGAGAGGGCAAGAGGTGCCGGGATGAGGATGGGGGGCTCAGACTACCATCCCTAGCAGCCCTCAAAAGCAATGTGGAAGAGTGGGGAATGCTGGGAGTTGCAGTTCATCACCATTTGGGAAAACATGACTCTCCAAAGATCAATCCTTCCTTCCTTCCTTCCTTCCTTCCTTTCTTCCATCTCCTTCCCTTCCCCTTCAATCTCTCCTTCCTTCTTTCCTTCCTTCCTTCCTTTTCCCTTCAATCTTCCTTCCTTCCTTCCATCTCCATCTCATCCCTTCCCCTTCAATCTCTCTCCTTCCTTCCTTCCCCCTTCAATCTCCTTTCTTCTCCATCTCCTTCCTTTCCCCTTCAATCTTCCTTCCTTCCTTCCTTCCATCTCCATCTCGCTCCTTCCTTCCTTTATTCCTTTCCCCTTCAATCTCTTTCCTTATCCATCTCCTTCCTTTCCCCTTCAATCTTCCTTCCTTGCTTCCATCTCCATCTCCATCCCTTCCCCTTCAATCTCTCTCCTTCTTTCCTTCCTTTCCCCTTCAATCTCCTTCCTTCTCCATTTCCTTCCTTTCCCCTTCAATCTTCCTTCCTTCCATCTCCATCCCTTTCCCTTCAATCTCTCCTTACTTCCCCCTTCAATCTCCTTCCTTCTCCATCTCCTTCCTTTCCCCTTCAATCTTCCTTCCTTCCATCTCCATCCCTTCCTTCCTTTCCCCTTCAATCTCCTTCTTTCTCCATCTCCTTCCTTTCCCCTTCAATCTTCCTTCCTTCCATCTCCATCCCTACCCCTTCAATCTTTCCTTCCTTCCATCTCCAACTCCATCCCTTCCTTCCTTCCCTCTTTAATCTCCTTCCTTCTCCATCTCCTTCCTTTCCCCTTCAATCTTCCTTCCTTCCATCTCCATCTCCATCCCTTCCCTTTCAATCTCTCTCCTTCTTTCCTTCCTTTCCCCTTCCATCTCCTTCCTTCTCCATCTCCTTCCTTTCCCCTTCAATCTTCCTTCCTTCCATCTCCATCCCTTCCCCTTCAATCTCTCCTTCCTTCCCCCTTCAATCTCCTTCCTTCTCCATCTCCTTCCTTTCCCTTTCAATCTTCCTTCCTTCCTTCCTTCCATCTCCATCCCTTCCTTCCTTCCTTTCCCCTTCAATCTCCTTCCTTCTCCATCTCCTTCCTTTCCCCTTCAATCTTCCTTCCTTCCATCTCCATCCCTACCCCTTCAATCTTTCCTTCCTTCCATCTCCAACTCCATCCCTTCCTTCCTTCCCCCTTTAATCTCCTTCCTTCTCCATCTCCTTCCTTTCCCCTTCAATCTTCCTTCCTTCCATCTCCATCCCTTCCCTTTCAATCTTTCTCCTTCCTTCCTTTCTTTCCCCTTCAATCTCCTTCATTCTCCATCTCCTTCCTTTCTCCTTCAATCTTCCTTCCTTCCATCTCCATCCCTTCCCCTTCAATCTCTCTTCTTCCCCCTTCAATCTCCTTCCTTCTCCATCTTCTTCCTTTCCCCTTCAATCTTTCTTCCTTCCTTCCATCTCCATCCCTTCCCCTTCAATCTTTCTCCTTCCTTCCTTCCTTCCTTTCCCCTTCAATCTCCTTCCTTCTCCATCTCCTTCCTTTCCCCTTCAATCTTCCTTCCTTCCTTCCCTCCCTCCCAACATTTTTGAGCAAGGAAGAGTAAGCTTCTCCAGTGAGCATTGCTATATTGTTTTTGTAATTAATTACTATGCTTTAATTATGTTCAATTTGTAACAATGAAAATACACCCTGCATATCAGATATTTACATTACAATTCAAAACAGTAGCAAAATTACAATTATGAAGTAGCAACAAAAATAATTTTATGGTTGGGGGTCACCACAACATGAGGAACTGTATTAAGGGGTCGCAGCATTAGAAAGGTTGAGAACCACTGCTCTAAACAAAGGACACCCACTCCCCTATTACATTAATAACAATTCCATGTTAAAAATAAAAACCAAAAAATAAAAGAACCTATAGATAAACTTTGCCAGACTGGTTCTCTTACTTGTTGCTGACTAGGGAGAATAGTATTTATAATTCACAACACCTGGCTGGCTCAGTCAGGGCAGGTACATTTAAAGAACCTATCCTGTGAACAGTTGTTGTCCAACAATCTCTTCCTAGATCAACAGCATAGCGCTTAGACTTATATACCTCCTCACAGTGCTTTACAGCCCTCTCTTAGCAGTTTACAGAGTCAGCATGCTACCCCCAACAATATGGGTCCTCTTTTCATCCACCTCGGAAGGATGGAAGGCTGAGTCAACCTTGAGCCAGTGAGAATCAACCTGCCGAACTGCAGGCAGCTGGCAGTTGACAGATGTAGCCTGCAGTACTTCATTCTAACACTGTGCCACCAAAATATAGAGATTCTCCCATATATTCTCTGTGATTTTACTGATAAGATTGCCTAGGCTTGCTTTAATCAAAACCGTCCAAATGTATTCTTATTTATGTTTATTACTAGTTAGCAGCATACTGTTTTTATTCTCATATTGCATTCCCTTAGGGAATTTCCATAAAATACACCCCTCACAAGACATTATTTGTAACAGACCGTTTCAATATCAGATTAGCTCATTGAATTCTAATAATTGTGTGCATGTCTACTAAAAAGTCTTTTACTAAAAAAAATATATGAAAGAAACACCTTCCATTTGAACATGTTGCTAATATTAAGCCTGGAAAAGCAATTTACACCTTTAGTCATACTATAGTCCTTGTTTAGCGACTGCCTAGTACAGTCGCAGTTATGATTGCAGTTATGATGATGAAGAAAAAATAACGTTGTGACCAATTCTCACATTTACAACCTTCACATATCTGTAAAGCAAAGAAAAGCTAAAGCAAGATCATAAACATGGTAACTGTTTCATTTAGTAACCACGCCGCTTAATGACTGAGTTGCTGCTCCTTTTGAACACTAAACAAGAACTTCCTATGTATGCCCACACTCCTCTGATTCCTGAAAAGCATGAAACATTAAGAACTATAGTCAACTGAGCTGTATCTCCAAATGAAGAAATAACAACTTGCTAGCCAATACAGAAAAAATGATTATTATGCAGCTAAAATTGTATATTGCTGATTTTAAAACATTAAAACCAAATAATTGTCTTTAAAACAAGAAGCAAAAATGCCTTATCGTCTGTTGCAGCTTAGAGCTGGTTGTGATGGCAGCTTAACAATGTATATTAGAGACACAAAATCACGATAATATAAGAATCAAGATCAGGTGAAGTCTTAGTACAGCTTTATAAAACCCTAGTAAAACCACACCTGGAATACTGCAACCAGTTTTGGTCACCATACTACAAAAAAGATGTTGAGACTTTGGAAAAAGTTCAGAGAAGAGCAACTAAAATGATCCAAGGCCTGGAGACTAAAACATATGAAGAACGGCTGCAGGACTTGGGGTTGGCTAATCTAAAGAAAAGAAGAAACAGGGGTGACATGATAGCAGTATTCCAATGTTTGAGGGGCTGCCACAAAGAAGAGGAGGTCAAACTATTCTCCAAAGCACCAGAGGGAAGGACAAGAAACAATGGTAGCAAACTGACCAAAGAGAGAAGCAATCTGGAATTAAGGAGAAACTTCCTAACAGTGAGGATAATTAACCAGTGGAACAGCTTGCCTCCAGAAATCGTGGGCACTCCATCACTGGAGGTTTTTAAGAAGAAACTAGACAGTCAGTTGTCTGAAATACAGGTGAAACTCGAAAAATTAGAATAACGTGCAAAAGTTCATTTATTTCAGTAATGCAACTTAAAAGGTGAACCTAATATATGAGACAGACTCATTACATGCAAAGCAAGATAGTTCAAGCCGTGATTTGTCATAATTGTGATGATTATGGCTTACAGCTCACGAAAACCCCAAATCCACAATCTCAGAAAATTAAATATTACAAGCAATCAATAAAACAAGGATTGTACATAGAACAATATCAGACCTCTGAAAAGTATAAGCATGCATATGTACTCAGTACTTGGTTTGGGCTCCTTTTGCAGCAATTACTGCCTCAATGCGGCGTGGCATGGAAGCTATCAGCCTGTGGCACTGCTGAGGTGTTATGGAAGACCAGGATGCTTCAATAGCAGCCTTCAGCTCTTCTGCATTGTTCGGTTTCATGTCTCTCATCTTTTTCTTGGTAATGCCCCATAGATTCTCTATGGGGTTCAGGTCAGGCGAGTTTGCTGGCCAATCAAGCACAGTAATCCCACGGTCATTGAACCAGTTTTTTGTGCTTTTGGCAGTATGTGCCTCTCCATTCTTCCTGCAGACTCTGGGTCCTTGGTTCCCAAATGAGATGCAAAAGTTGCTCTCATCAGAAAAGAGGAGTTTGGACCACTGAGCAACAGACCAGTTCTGTTTTTCTTTAGCCCAGGTAAGACGCTTCTGACATTGTTTGTTGTTCAGAAGCGGCTTGACAAGAGGAATACGACATTTGAAGGCCATGTCCAGGATCCGTCTGTGTGTGGTGGCTCTTGATGCACTGACTCCAGCCTCAGTCCACTCCTTGTGAAAGTCCCCAACACTTTTGAATGGCCTTTTCCTGACAATCCTCTCCAGGCTGCGGTCATCCCTGCTGCTTGTGCACCTTTTTCTTCCACTTTTCCCTTCCACATAACTTTCTATTAATGTGCTTTGATACAGCACTTTGGGAACATCCAACTTCTATTGCAATTACCTTTTGAGGCTTTCCCTCCTTATGGAGGGTGTCAATGATGGTTTTCTGCACAACTGTCAGGTCAGCAGTCTTTCCCATGATTGTGATTCCTACTGAACCAGACTGAGAGACCATTTAAAGGCTCAGGAACCCTTTGCAGGTGTTATGGCTTAATTAGCTGATTAGAGTGGGACACTTTTGAGCCTAGAATATTGAACCTTTTTGCAATATTCTAATTTTCTGAGATTGTGGATTTGGGTTTTTCATGAGCTGTAAGCCATAATCATCTCACTTATGACATATCACAGCTTGAACTATCTTGCTTTGCGTGTAATGAGTCTATCTCATATATTAGGTTCACCTTTTAAGTTGCATTACTGAAATAAATGAACTTTTGCATGATATTCTAATTTTTTGAGTTTCACCTCTAGTATAGGTTCTCCTGCTTGAGCAGGGGGCTGGACTAGAAGACCTCCAAGGTCCCTTCCAGCTCTATTCTATTCTATTCTATTCTATTCTATTCTATTCTATTCTATTCTATTCTATTCTACTCTACTCTAAATAGACCTAAAGACTTTGAAAATAAAAAAATAAGGTACTCCTTCATAAGTCAGTAGGTAAAGAAATCTATTTTAACATGGGTTCAAACTTCAAACTGTAGCTTATTTCTGCTTTTTGTGTAAGCTGTTTCTGTCTTAGGATGCCTATTAACACACACACACACACATACATACACACACACACACACAAACACACACACACACACACACACATATATAGCAACATTACAGAAGATGCATTATGACTGGGTACTCACCCATTTCACTGATTTCAGAAACCACTGCTTCGTACTGAGCATGACTGAAAGAAATCATTTCTGTGTGTGCTTTAGAAGAGATGATCACGATGGCTGTAGCAGTTCTAGCTGGGATCTCTTTATCGCACGCCACTATCAGGAGGTGGGTGAATAAGCCATCATAAAATACAGGTTCCTGAACAAATATTTCACCTGTCTTTGAATCCATCTCAAACATTGTGGCTGGTGTCACAAACCTAAAATTCACAATTCCATTCAGACCTAAATCTACATCACTGGATTGTACAGAAGCTATTGTCTGATTTATATGTGTTTGACAGGAAAGCAGAACTCTTGAACTCAAGAAAGCAGAACTATTGAAATGGCCTCATTTCAAAAGGAACTTTTATTGGGAGATACTGACAGCAGGAATAGAAGGCAGGATCTGAGGGTTTCCCGCGTGAATCAATAAGTCAAAAGAGTCCATGGTAACCCCACCCCAACTGTCCATCTGGATGGTTCAAACAGGCCAATCCGCAGGTGTGAAAACGCTGTGGGAACGGAGCGATAAGGCACCGCTTCCAAGGCTGTTACGTCTCTGCGCCGCTTCTTCTGCACCCAGAGATAAGGCAGATGGCCAGAGGCACATTCCATTCTCACCCCAATAGAGAAACATCAAAGAGGATAGAGCAAGGAACAAAGCAAAGGAAATACACATCAGCAACCCCAAGCTTCCCCCTCCCCCAAAGAGAATGGCAGAGCCCGCAAAGAGCAAGAAATCCCATGCCCATAGAAAGAGAGGGTTCTGGCAGGATATTTGAACTTTAAGAGGATTCTCTAAGAAAAAAAGGATTGTTGTCATTTACATCTTCAATCTGTACTATTATAGTAACATTGGCACTTCTTGGCTGCCAGATATCAGAATCTGCTGTTAGAGCTTTAAATATATATTGAGATTGTCTTTCTCCGTTCATTGGTTTATTAGTAAGGACAATACCAGTATTTCTGTTAACAGTAAACAGTCCAAGAGTTTCATCCATTAGAGTGTACACAACCTTTCCATTTGAACCTTCATCTGCATCTACAGCAAACAGTTCAAGAATTGATGACTTTTCTTCAATATCTTCACTTATAATTGCTTGATAATGATTTCTTGTAAATAAAGAACTGTTGTCATTTTCATCCAGGACTGTGATGCTGGATTGCCCAGATCAAAACACTCTATGACCAAGGTAAAGTTGTTGACTATCTCTCTGTCCAAACTGTAAGTAGTGAAAAGGTCTCCTGCAATTTTGTGCAAAGCAAAGCATCCTCTGGTATTACCATCTTCAAAAGAGTACAAAATGAGTATGTCATTTAAAAACAAAAAGAAGAAAAACTTTCTGTACCCTATTATGTATTTACATATAAATACTATGTAGGAGCTGTGATACTGACAAAAGTCCCAAATGCTAGAAAGTATTTTACCCAGAATTTTAGAGATTAAAGATTGATTCAATATTCAGATGCAGGACTTAAATTTGCATTGTGAATTTAAGAATGACAGATATTTTCTAAGGAAAAAAAAAGATTTTTTAGTGAGACACTAGACCAGTTAAAATTTTTGAAAGGACTTACGGTATATATTTCCTATATTGTAGAATTTAAAGAGTCTATTAATAATAATATTGTGTTAAAATAAATAAATCATATTAACAGAAGCTAAATGTACAAAAATGCAAATATTACAATAATGATAACTTTTTAAGAGTAGTTAAATGTCAGCAAATGCTAAATTTCAAATCTCGTTTTTTTTAAAAATAAATATACGTTATAAAATTGTTCACTTACCAATTATTTGATATTGCACAATTCCATTATTAGCTATATCATCATCCACAGCCAGGAGAGTTGTTATAGTTGAAGGCAGTTGGTTCTCCAATATTTGGATATCAGAAACTGGAAAGATGATTTTAGGAGAATGATCATCTTCATCTAGTATTCTAAAGATAATTGATGCTGTACTGGATGAAGAGGGAGTGTCCCCATCTTGAACAAGCACTATATTTGAAAATAAGTATATTTGAAAACTAATTTATAGTAACAGTTTGATGAAATCAGATTGCAAACCATTCTCCCTAAAAGGTCAATGCAACACTGTTTTGTTTTGTTTCAAATATGTTCAATGTATAGGACACAAACAATACAAATCAAAAGTAATTCCTTCCTTGTAAATTTCAGACAAATTAAATTTAAAGGGAAACAGTCAGTTAAAAACTATGTGTAATCCCTGGATCATTGTATGTATAATATCTCAGATGCCTTGCCTTTAATATGATGAATCTCTTGAATTTCTCCATCAAGCAAGGTGGCAGTTCTAATTTCTCCAGTATTTGAGTTCATTTGAAAATTCTCATATGCGAGTCCTGGCAATATGTCATATTTAAGTAGGGAATTGATTCCTTAAAATGTGCACACAAACACAAATGTAAAAATCATATTTTAAATGTGCCATTATAATATCAACAATAGCTTTCAAGCAGTTTCCTGGTGTATTCATTTATTACAGTGGCGATATAGATTTATTTTTTCTATATATATTTTTCTGCACTATTTTATTTAAAAACCAATTGTAAGTAAGGATGTCTAAGGATAAAGATATATTAAATATGAACATTTAGAGAGTTGTTTTAGACCTTCCGAGGGTCAAAAAGAATGTAGCATGACTTTTTAATTTGAACCTTATGTGGCATTTGCAAGTATTAAAGTTCTCTATTATTAAATAAAAGAGAAAATATTCCAATTGGTTAGATACAATAACCCTGTAGTTCAGTGAAAAAGATCAACTACTAAAAAATGAATGTTGGTAATAGGATTTTTAGTGTTATTTTGGTAATTAGTAAATCTTCACTAATTAAAGATTTTACATTAATACTGGGAATTCTTTTTTTTTAAACAAATTTTATTGGTTTTTTAATTAATACAAAGCGCTCGAGACACACCGTGGGGCTGGGGTAATCAAAAATCCAAAAACAAAACATTTATAAGTAATTCAATCAATGCATCAAATATTCCCTCTCTATTTTCCTCAAATAGCTTATATATTTAAACTAGTCTATTTCTACCTTAAATTTCTATTAATCCTAAACCTGTTTTAAAACTTTATGCAATTTCAAGACCATAATCAAATTTAACTTCAAATACACACATTATCAGTTCAGGTATCTCTTCTAAATATGTCCTAATTCTTTACTTTCATCATAGATCTTATTTATTTCTTCTTCCACAAATCTCTCCCAATTAAAATAAACATTAATCTATCCTATACATATCTAATCCATCAATCCATCATTTTTTTTCTTAACCAAATAATAACCTTAAATCGTTTGAGTCCCTTAGACAAAGATCTATTTTCATCCAATTAATTATCAAACCTAATATCATCCATATTATCAAAGAGAACACATCATCTTATTGAAATCACATTCAATTAACTATTAATTCAATCCTGATCTAAAATATCTCTTCATTTTTCTTCATTCCATTATATAGTAATTTTCATACATTAATCACCCATTTTTTCTTATTTCTATTCAAAAACCTAATCTTTAACTCAGTCCATAGTTCTAAAATGCCTTATATCAGGGGTTCTCAACCTTGGCAACTTTAAGACTTGTGGACTTCAACTCCCAGAATTCCTCAGCCAGCTTTGAGAGTTGAAGTCCACAAGTCTTAAAGTTGCCAAGGTTGAGAACCCCTGCCTTATATCCAATATATATAGTTTAAAATTTCTCTTTTCAGTCTTATTCTAGGCTTTTTTTTCTGCCAAGAAGGTTTCCACAACAACGCTTCCCTTCCAACCAGTAAATCTCTCTTTGTTGCTTGTGGTGTTATTTGAGGCAGTAATAAGCTTCCTGTCGTCTGGATTGGACCTCCATTTCTCTTATTCTTGAAGCCTCACTGCAATAAAGGTTCAAATCTCCATCTTTGTTTTTTCTGGTCCTCACAAATATAGATAAAATGCTTGTAGGATGAAATAAGTTCCTCTGTATCCTCAATGAAGTCATCTTCTAGTGTATTTTGGTTTGTAGAGTAGTCAGGCGTAATCTGAAAATCACTTCTAAAATTTGAAGAAGAATCTCTGATTCTTAGTTCTGTGGTGATCTCTTTCATTGTAACAAATTCCTCTTTAATTTCCTTTAATTCCTCTTCTGGTATATTTTGGTTTATAGCATAAACAGATGTAATCTGAAATCAGTTTGAAAGTTTGGGGTAGCATCAACTCTTCGTTCTGTAGTAATCCTTTTCCTTATAGCACATATTTCTTCAGAAACCTCATAAATCTTTTCCAATACTGGGAATTCTTATGAATTTAATTTATCACATGGCCAAACTGACTTTGAATGACTAAACAGATTTGTTTGATCAGAAAAAAAGACAACATTTATGTTTATTGCTGGAAATCCCTTATGGATGTTTTACATAAAACAGAAAAAATATGACCTTATGATTTATGGGTTTGATGATTTGCCAGGCTAGATCAGTGATGGCAAACCTTTTAGAGACCAAGTGCCCAAACTGCAACCCAAAACCCACTTATGTATCGTCAGGTAGTAACAGCAAACTGGGTGGGACTAAAAAGTTCAATCAATCAATTCCAACTTTGTGAAGGTTATTTAAAACAAAAACAAGAGCTAAAACAACAAGGAATAGACTTGGAGTGGTGGTCTTACCTACAGATACAAGCTAAATATATGAAGGATAAGCAAGAATGGGGTATTAATAGACAAGATACAGGGTTAGATAAGATACTGCTAGGCCCAGATAAAAACAAATAAAGAATATTTATAAACATCTGTTGGAACATAAACTATATGAGGAGCAGGTTAAAGAAACAATGGTGAAGTGGGCAATAGATTTAGGATATAATATAAATATGGATCAATGGCAACAACTATGGGAGCGAAACAATAAAATTACTTTAGCGACATCATATAAAGAAAATTTGTATAAAATGATTTACAGATGGCATCTTCCTCCAGTCAGACTAGTTAAAATGTATAAAGGATACTCTGCTACATGTTGGAAATGTAAAAAAGAAAAGGGCACCTTTTTTCATATATGGTGGACATGTAGAGAAGCACAGGTGTATTGGCGTATGGTTTGGGAATGGGAAACTGAAATGACTAGCTAAAACATTCTATACAAACCTGAGGCATTATTATTAGGAATATTAGAAAAAAATGTTAATAAAGAGGACACATATCTAATCATTCATGTGGTTACGTCGGCAAGGATTTTATTTCCTCAAAAATGGAAAACAATGGAAATACCGAGTGAAGAAGATCTAATAAAGAAAATTATGTTTTGCGCAGAATTAGATAGGTTAACTAAAAGATTAAAAAAACAGGAAGACACAGAATTTTATTTGATATGGAACAAATTTTATAGATGGAGGGGAAAAAAGATAGAGGTCACAAATGATGAGACAAAATTAAAAATAGAGATTAGAAATGTATAGTTTATATATAGATAAGTTATATGTAAATAATGTATACTATGGACTGAGATGTATCTCAAAGATGATTTACCATGTTCAATGTTTTTAATCCTTTCTTTCTGCATTTAATAAAAAAACTTTAAAAAAATAAATTCCAACTTTGTGAGATCTTTTTTCCCCACGAGAACTTGAAATTGATTGATTGATCAAACCTTTTTTTTTTCATACGGCGACAGAGGCCTAAAGCGAAAAGGTTTTATAGAACCCAGCTGAAGGCCTAGGACTGGGGTGACGCTGCGCGTGCCCACAGAGAGGGCTCTGCGTGCCACCTGTGGCACACGTGCCACAGCTTCGCCACCACAGGGCTAGATTATAGAAAGAAGAGAGTCACAATGTAATTTAGAGAAGGAGGTAAATTTATAATTGCAGTTATAACTGCTGTAAAGAATATTGAAAACCACATCTTTGTATTTCTTTTTCCTTTTTTTCTATTACATTTTTTTATATCTTGCATTTTTATTTCTCTTTGATTTCTTTTTTCTTCCTTATTCTATATTTCTTTATATTAATTTATCAGTTTTATAAAAAAATATTTTGCACTGTTCATATGAAGAAAAGCAAACATTTAAACATATAAGCATTATACAATTGTTAGGTAAGTGAATAAATTATTTATAATCAAACTATGAGAGTTTAATCTTCCTGTGATAAATTGGAAATTAATTATGTAAATATATTCTGATAATCCTAAGGATTTTGTACAGTGGGACTATTTTCTTGTAAAGCATTTGCAGGTGTAATCCTTCAATCACTTTAATTACAACATATTTCTCTACAATCAAGAATCATTTACCAATGGTAAACTTTATTATTTTGGGAATACCATATTCCTAATTTTTATGCATGTCCCTTAAAATGGAGCAGTGATATTAAACATACAATGTTCCATATTAGTTGATTGTCGTGACAGAACTCTGCCATATCTGAGTGTAACAAAAGAAAATGTTACTCATGAAATTTAACAGCTCTTTATTTTTTAGAACAGCTGTATGCCTTCTGTCTGTTATGGGAAACTTACTTCCCATTCTTGCCTTTTATAGTTTATATGAAATTGCTCCCATATTTCTTGTGGTTTTGGTGCTGAAGAAAGCATAGCATCTTTTTCATAATGTTTATAGGAAAATAATACTATAACAATAACTACAGTCCTTTACTATAGACAGGTGAGTATGTCAGATTATTATAGATTATTTTATCTTCAGCTATTTAACATTTCAATTTACTTGATCTTGGAAAAATGTTAAAAAACAGTTAATCAGAACACTCTATTCTGATATCAGTATAAAATACTGCTTCCTATTAAATGGTTTCTGACTTGCATTCTTGTTTTTACAATCTTATAAATGGTACACAAGGTGTTCTTAGGCATTTGCTATTGCTTCTGTTTCTGAACTGGGCAATCTGGTCCAGTTAATGGGAGAACTGAGAATTGAGAGAATATCGCTAATAAGTATTTCTTATCAACATCAAGATCCGTAGAGGCTACAAAGAAAAGACTCATCTTCAAGTAAGTATCCATCCTAGCTAGTATCTCCTATTGGTTAGAACGTATTACATTTTCCCACATCTTCTCTCCCTGTTTTCTAGAATAGTTATTATATTTTTGACAACATAATGACAATTGTTTTCTCTAAATCTCAAACCGAATCCATTCTAGATTATTATTATTATTATTATTATTATTATTATTATTATTATTATTATTATTATTTATTCGATTTCTATGCCGCCCTATTCCGAAGAATAGGGAAGAGTTAAATACTTGGACGTTTATCTTTTACTGCTGTATACTGTGTGAAGATGACATCTACATCCTTAGATATAGATATTGACAAGATAACTGTACATTGACAAGATAACAGTACTCTTGAAATCAATATATCGATTTCAAATTCTGGTAACTGAATAAAAGGGTACTATTATCTTGTCAATATGTTTCAGTAAGAATGATGAGATTCAGCCCAACAACCAAGAGAAAAAGCTAGTTATTTGCAGATGCCTTATCATAAAAACTGACACAAGAAGAATTAATCAACACACTATATGTTTTCATGGATATTTCAGACAAGAAACTTCTTTAGAACACAGCTGCTATGCAGAATGACCTAGAGCTCCAAGAAATTTTGTAACACTTAAGAAATGGACAACATAAATATATCAGTGATACTTTAGAACAGAAATATTTTTCTAAGCAAAGTCTACTTAGTTAATAATACATACTTAGAACAAAAGAAAGTTATATCCTAAGAATAAGCTGCTTGCATAATCCAAGTGCTAAAAGAAAACTTGGACTAGAGGTATTTGTGATCAACTCCAAATCAGAGCCTACAGGGACAGCTCTCTAGACCAGTGGTTCTCAACCTTTTTCAGGTTGAGACCCCACTTGCCCCGCCCATGCACGGCGTGACCCCGGTGTGCATGAGCGCGTGCGTCGAGCTGATCCATGCATGCGCAGTGGGCGCGCGACAAAAAAACCCCAAAAAAATGGTGGACTGATGGGCCGATGCGCGCATGCGCGGCGCGCGTGCGATGGCCGAACCGCGCACGCGTAGTGCGCGCGCGACGGAAAAAAATGGTGGACCGTGACGGCCCGATCCGTGCATGCGTGGCGCATGCACGGCACGCGCACGATGAAAAAAACAAACAAAAAAACCCAAAATGGCGGACTGCGGTGTCCGGCGACCCCCACGAAACAGTCGTTCGACCCCAAATGGGGTCGCGACCCATAGGTTGAGAACCGCTGCTCTAGACCTTTAGGGATGATATCCTGGCCAACTTAGGAATTTAAAACATTCAAAGTATCAAAATACCCCATGGAAACAACACCAAGAATCTGGATGAAGAAGATCACTACAAATACCTGAGTGTTCTTTAAGCAGTCAAAATCAAGTACACTGAAGAAAAGAAAGTTAGTAGTGATCATGGTATCTCCTCTGCCAGGTAAGCATGCTTTTCAACTTTTATATCAATGGCATGGTGAGATGTCTAAACAATCCAAATTTCCATTCCCCTTAACTAGGGGATCACAGCATTACCCTACTGCTCCATGCACACAATGCTGTAGTTCTTTCCAGAAGACCAATAGGACTCAAAAGAGTTCTGAGAACTTTGTTCCAATATTACAATAATGATAATTTGGAAATAAATTATCAGAACACCAAGATTATAGTTTTTGCCAAAAGGCTGAAGCTCCATTTATGGAACATTAATGGCCACAAAACAGAATAAGTGATCAACTTTTAGTATTTAGGAGTAATAGTCTAGTTTAATGAAGACAAGGACAAGGGATGACATGATAGCAGTGTTCCAATATCTCAGGGGCTGCCACAGAGAAGAGGGAGTCAAGCTATTCTACAAAGCACCTGAAGGCAGGACAAGAAGCAATGGATGGAAACTAATCAAGGAGAGAAGCAACCTAGAACTAAGGAGAAATTTCCTGTCAGAACAATTAATCAGTGAAACAACCTGTCTCCAGAAGCAGTGAATGCTCCAACACTGGAAGTTTCTAAGAAGAGACTGGATAGCCATTTGTCTGAAATGGTATAGGGTCCTGCCTAAGCAGGGGGTTGGATTAGATGACCTCTAAGGTCCCTTCCGTCATCATCATCATCACCATCATCCTTATTATTGCATGCCACTGTGAATTTGCTGCTGCTACTGGGCAAAGATTTGCCATTGCTATCCTTATTTTTTTCTGATTCAAGGGAAGATACTATGTTCCAGCTGAACTTTCTCAGACTAAGTCTCTAGCCCACCTCCTTCATGGGCCTTTGATTGGGCCCCCAGGTTTGTGTTTCACCTCTTTGGAAAAGATACAATCTAAATTCATTAGAGCAGCTCTCCAGGTACCTTGCTCTATATTAAACGTACCTATGACTGGAAATAGGCATGATTAAAGTTGAGTCCACAATGCCTCTAGCTTCTATAAACCTTTAATTAAAGCTCAATTTCTTTCCCCAAGGCTTATCACCACTAAATCTCGGGATAACTTCCAAACCATATGGATCAAGACTGTGGAATTATCTTCAAATTTAGGCTACTCTCCCTCCACATTTCTTAAAATGGAACCAGGAGAAATAATCCCTGAAGCAAAGGTTAAAGGATACAGAGAGGCAAGCAAGCAGATGTAGGGAAAGCTTGAAACTTCCTGTCACCACTACACGTATTCCACATTGTTACTGCAGCCAGCTGCTTCACACAGCTAGAAACACCTAACTACCAGAAGGATTTCTCTCTTGCCCCATGCAAGAAATACTATTTACCTGTAAGCAAGAATTGGTGACATAAATTAGAGTGAGTAATAAAAAATAAGGAAGCTAAAATGCTCTGGGACTTTAGATGCCAAATGGATAGGCCTCTGTCACACAACATCCCAAACAATTGTTAATCAGACAGACAAAAAAAAAATCTGGACAAGCGGACATTGCAAAACCCGGAAACAACAGAATACAGCAGACTAGAACAAAAAATGACAAAATACAAAGACCTGCAAATAGTAGAACAATGATGACAAAGAAAACAATACTTTTCAAGTTAAGAGATTCATATAACAAAGAGATTGCTGCTCATGGAAAACAGTCTAAAGTTCTAGTCAGAGTGCATCAGTGTTACCAGAATATTGGCTAAGATAAGAATCTACCATAAAACAAAGCAGCAGTATGTTTATACTTCTATTGTCAGCCACAGTAAAAACATGGAGCCAGTTTATGAGATTCTGAAATTATAGAGTGCATTCAAGAAGAGACAGAAATGCACATTGCTTGTAGACTGACATCTGTATTATATTCAGGAAAGAAGTGTGTGTGTGCACACGTTTGTGTGTGTGTGTTTGTGTGTGTGTGTGAGCGAGAGAGAGAGAGAGAGACAGACAGAGAGAGAGTGTTCTAAAATTATAGAGTGCATTCAAGAAGAGACAGAAATGCACATTGCTTGTAGACTGACATCTGTATTATATTCAGGAAAGAAGTTGTGTGTGTGTCTGTGTGAGTGAGAGAAAGAGAGAGAGAGAGAGAGGGAGGGGGAGAGAGGGAAAGGGAGAAGGGGAGAGAGAGAGAGAGAGAGAGAGAGAGAGAGAGAGAGAGAGAGAGAGAGAGAGAGAGAGAGAGAGAGAGAGAGAGAGAGAGAGAGAGAGAGAGAGAGAGAGAGAGAGAGAGAGAGAGAGAGAGAGAGAGAGAGAGAGAGAGAATGAATCCCATTTGATTCTTGGGAAAGGAAACCTGGGATCTGCCTGGTTTACTTCTAATTCAGTACTACTTCTGAATTATGCTACTTCTGAATTATGCTAAGGAGACTCTTTCTCTTTCCAACTGTGGTTGTGGACCTGTTTGCAATGTGGGAGATAGGGATTTCATGAGGAGAGAGTTGGCCATCTACAATTTGTTTGTTGCTTCCATTTCCTGGCCCTTCGATCATCCATTCGTATACAAAATAAGAAATTATCCACGTAGTGGTCAACCAATTTCTCTTTCTAACGTCATTCTCTGCAGAATACGTTTGTGGACAATGATTTAGATTAGAAGAAATCCTATATCTTTTTACAGAAAGAATGTAAAAAGGCAGACACAGGACTGTCTTTCTGAATTTTGAAACAAAGAAGGGCTTAAAATAGCAATTAAGGGAAGAAAAGCTATGTTTCCTTAAACAATTGTTGACTTGGAAACTGAACTCAAATTGATCCCATTGTGTTCTCTGCTTATGAAAAATCAGATACTTTAATATCTGTAAATAATGTCCTGTGAAAAGGGTCTTTTTTACACTGACTTAAAAAAATCCTCTCAAAAGTTCAAAACTGGCTTTTGTTTAAGTATGCTTTAGGCCTACTTTACAATTTATCATAGTTCAAGCCCAGATTATTTTGTTAAGAATAGCACAACTTCTCTTCAATTTTGGGTTCAACTTTCTGGATAGAACAGAGAGCGTGATTATAAAAAAAAAGACAGTGAAATCTAATTTCTTGGATAATATATCCTTTTTTAAAAAAAATAGGATATATAATTATAACATTGCAGGTGCTACAATATTCCACATTATTCTTATCTTGCTACAAGCTATTATTGAGTATTGCTAATGGAAATGCAGATAAACAACAAATTAAATGTAATGTTTTTCTTACATTCTGGGAATTAGAGGGGTTAAGGATTTCCTCAAATGAGAGGCAAGAATTAAGGATATTTCTGTCATAGATGTTTTTTGAACGCTTTCCGTTCAATTAAAAAAAATGTAATTTCCATTGATCCTATTTTAGTGGAAGTTACATTTATTTAATTGAAGAGAAAGTGTGAATATGAAAAAACAACCAGCACACACAGTGATGACAGAAATATCAGAACATATCAAACAGGAGACCATATATATTTGAGCAGGGACTTGGATTAGAAGACCTCCAAGACCTTCCAACTCTGTTATTCTGTTCTGTTCTTGAAATCTCTTCCTCTCCAATATCTCCACTCTTGGGGGGGGGGATGAGGTGAAGGGCCAATAGATGATTATAAATGAACCATAAAGTTATTTTTTTCAGCATCGTAACTTCTAGAACTTGCTGTCTAGGATCAGATTTGTAATGACAACTGTCCTTTAACATATCAACACAGTTGACTGAAATTCAGTAAAATAAATTGGCAAATGCAACATATACTATGGCTAGCAACATATACTATAGTTAAAGAAGCATGAATGTAAAATTTGATACACTAATTCCGTCAATTCGTAAGTCAGGGAACTCTGCACACATTTCATGTTCTAGTCTTTGTACTTTGTACTTTTGCTTTTTGTCTGTCTGTTTCTCTCTCCCTTCCTCCCTCCTTCCCTCCCTCCAACTATATCTGGGAACTTAAAATGCCAATCAGATGAGACCATATATAAGAGAGTAGAATTTTATTTAGAAAAAAGTGACATTGATACCCTTTTCCTCTGCATTTAATGTAGCATTTGATTTAAAAAAAATTAAATAAAAAGAAACTTTATGAAATAACTATTTCAATTGAAATTGTCCATAATTTCTTTTCTTCTTTAATAAAAACAGTAATTAAAGTGGTATTATAGTGCCCCATTCTGGACAGATGGAATGAATGCATCTATGTAATACTATTAATATATACTTATTAATCTATAACTTTCAAAAGAGCATAAATCAGCAGTCCAGTAGGATAGTTTTCAATTTGGGACACCTACCATTAATCAGTATCATTTAATGAAAATCTACGAGTCTTTTCAGATGTGGGTGCTGGGGAGAAATGAGATAAACTGTCTTAAGACACAATTGCATCAAGAAGCTATGCTCCCTCTCCAAAGGCCTCCTCAACAGGTTCTTGGCCCATTGTTTGAGAATTAACTTAGCAGAGAAAGGGCTTAGTTCAATGATACAATCTTCGATGGCATATACTTACAATGCAGAACATCGTAAGTTTAGCATGTAGCAACTGCAAACACATAATTCTGACCTTGCAAATATTTTGGATTTACCAAGTATTTTCACCATTTGGCTTATGAATGTTCAGTTCTCTGGTTAATGGTGATTATGAACCATTAAATGAAAGTGTGGCCTCTTATAATTATAATTTACAACAGTTTTCCAACCTTTCTGGATTGGCAGCCCAGGGGGAAAGAAGAGGGGATGGTTTTATGGGAGGAGCAGGTGTGTGTGCACAAGCACCCATTGCTCATGTGAATGGGGCTGATACTTGTGCAAGTGGGGCTCCCAATACCCACAACGCTCGTGCGAGTGGGGCTGTGCGCAAGCACACATGCTTGCGCACCAGCCAGCCACTCACACGGCCTGGTTGCGAATAGGCCACAGACTAATAGTGGGCCACAGCCCACAGGTTGGGGACCCCTGATTTACAAGGTTGATTCAAATAATTATCTCTAGTATCAAATATTCCTTTTATAGGAACATACTTCAGTGTATAGTACTGATAAAATTCCTGGGATGTTGATCTTGATATAGATCGTATACTGTTTTGCATCTGTATACCTTAATGACACTCTTCTTCTGTTTGATTCTCCTTGAATGATATAATCATTATCTGAAGTTGTTTTTCAGACCCCTTACAATTGCAAGATGAGTGCTTAATAGGAGCAAAGCTTCATCAATGTTTTCCCAATATTTTTTTCAGATGCTCAATTATAAATGGCTATTCAGAAAAGTCTTCAACTGAATGTTTTTGGTCTAATATATGTTTAAATTTGCTCTATTACACAATTCTCTTGTAATATTTATTTCTATGTTTATTTTAAAACTTGGATAGAAAAATACTGATTTTAAGAGATTTTCAGGGTTTTTATGACTTGGTAAAAATGGCTTAATATAAGCTTCTTAGATAAAATCATGTGTGACCATTATGGAATCTCTCAATTAATTTGCTGAATGCTGTCCACAAATTACTTGGCTCTTATCAACTTTTACAACCGCTTTGGCTTTCAGAGACTTAATGTATCATTAAAAGAAATAAAAAAATTGGAAACAGATAAATATAACTGCCAGTCTCTGTTTCTGCAAACCTCTAATATCTCTCTTGGTGTTCTTTTTAACTATTTGTTTGGTTGTACAAAAGAGAATTAAGTCATTAAGTGGTACGATTAAGTGCGTTGAGTTATTATTGCTCATTCTGGTATAGCTATTAATCAAATAAATTGTTTGCCTGCTTCTTACAGTTTTTCCTTTAACACTATGTCAATGAATTGAGACACACCTTAAGAAAGCAGTTAAAACACAACTTATGAGTATTCAACTTTTCATAATTTTATATGTACCTATGAACTATTTTCCCATAGCCCTCAGACTCTATGATAAAAGTTTAAAAGACATTAAAAAGTTCTGTTTCCAGGAAATCAATAAGGATGCAATTATTATTATCTCCAGGGTAACATCAGTGGAATCAACTTATCCCTTTTATCTTACCAGTAGCTTTATCTATCAAAAAGGCATGGTCTTCATTGCTTGAGAGAAGGTATGTAACTTGTCCATTCATTCCTTGGTCAGGATCCTGTGCTATTATGTTATGTGCTATTGAGCCTACCTCTGCATGCTCTCTAATATAGGAAAGAGGAGATGAAACAAATCTAGGGCTCTTATCATTGACATCTAAAATGACAATTTTGTCAGTGAATATTGGTTATGCTCAGTCAGGCTTACAGCCTGGTTGGAAGCCAATACTGACAGGACAAAAAAATTGAGTCATTTCTCAGTCAAGGGATACTGCTATAATTAAGGTACCATAAATAGGATGGATGAAAAATGGATTTTCTGTCAAGTAATTACTATGCACTGAATACTGAAGATTTCTGTTTTAAAAAACTACTATCTTCATCTCTTGCACTAAATGTATAAACCAAAGTACCAATGGGCACATTTTCCTTTATCCCAATTACAATGAAGTTATTTTGAAAAGAAGGTGGGTGATCATTTTGATCTTCAACATCAATACTGATAAAAAAAAACCAGTCTCATTCTGTGGAGAATTTTTTAGATAGTCATTTACAATTACTCTGAAGAAGTAGTGAGATATTGCTTCCTAATCAAGTGCTTTAGAAAGAAAGAGATCCCCGGTAGTATTATCAATTTCAAATGGAATATTAGAATCTTCTTCAGGAATAATAAAATGCTGTTTTCTGTTGGGATATAAATGCTGATGAAGGAGTTTTAAAGAGCCCATGATCTGAGCAGGTCTAAAATTTTCTGGTATGGCAAAATGTCTGATGTATTGAGAAGAAAAAGAATTTTTTTAAATGTTTCAAAGTACAAGAAATTCAGATAAGTTGAGTCCCAAAACAAAATCATGACTTATAATTTGTTGAATAGACAATTTTCACGAATATATTCACAAATGGGCGAGTTCATGCCACAGTGGCAAATATTTTTCTGTTGAAGCTCTGCCCATTTTCTGAGTGGCTGGCTCAACATGATTTTCATCCTACTTATCAAAATATTACTAATAGTCAAATATATTGACTGATTGCAGGATGTTTACTTCTAGCTCTGGCCATAAGTCAGGTGTTGTAATTTGTTGAGGTTGGTTGGGGCTCTGTTTTCCAGTCACAGCATGTATTAAATGTACTTTATGTCACTGACTAGCTGAGCATATATGTATAAATACATACCATATTTATATATTTATACATTTAGAAGACATGTCATAGCATTGTCATAGGATCTACTTCATTTGATTTTTCTGTAATACCCGTACAGGGTTTCAGTTAAAAAATATGCACCATATTTGGCCAATTATGATCCCAAAAAGATTTTATTAATATTTGAAATTGGGAACAGTATCTGACAACGGTAATGACAAACCAGTTCCATGTTGTTGCCACAAGAAGTTCATGTTAATCATCGGCATCTCAGGTCAAATTCTTTCACATGTTGTAACAGAGTGTCCAAGTTCTAATTCAAACATTTGACCACAAGATGGTGACCAAAACCAATTTTTCTTTTACTTTTTTTTTTAACTTTCCTGTAATGCAAATTGAACATACACTGGGTAGAATTCACATTCAAATTTAAAATTAATATCCTCCATATTCTGTCCCACTGTAATAAAATGTCTCCAAAGTCCTTTCTCAAACTTGCACAGTAACAAACTTCGCATATTTTGCAAACCTTGAAAGGTAACAGATCTTCGGAGAAGAATGGATGGTTGTCAATGAGGTCAATAACTGAGATATAGACAGATATGGTAGCATTATGTTGAGGGACTCCATGGTCTGCTTCCAAAGCAATCAAATGGTGCTGAACTTGCTGCTCATACTCTAAGGCCACCCAGTTTATAATTTCCCCTGGTGAAAAAGAACCACGAAAAGAAAGAATATTGTGCGATGCATTTTTGAAAGTCTTACTAAATAGCATAAGGTACCATTTGCTGCTTCTGTCACTTGATCCATTGTGCAGAGGCTAGCAAGAACTGTCATTCAGCATTACTTGTGCATCTACTACGGTATAATTGTGCAGTAAAAGACTTGGACTTCACACAAAGGCGAATGTCAAAGTCAGATGCTATTCTAGAGCAATCAGATAATATTTTGATTGCAGACCAGCAAAAGAAAAGGGACAAAGATATTTTAGTTGTTAAATAAAATATTTTTATATTGGGGATTCTCAGTACAAATGCTTTTAAGAGACTAATAAGCCTTCCTTTATTTTGTGCAGAGCTGGATATACAGTATTTGCTTTGCAACAAAATATGGTTATCTGGGAACTTTTAAAAATGAATTGCATCATAATATAATAGCAGTGTTTATACTCCGTGATTTCACAATAATATCTCTATATATCTCTACCAGTTATGCTGCTTTATTCCTTTTTTTCAGTTGATAAAAGGACAGGTTTTGTGGAATGTATTATTTACATGTAGATGAATCTTAGAAAACAACTGTTTTGTCAATTAAGCTGGCAGGTTATGTGCAATTTCCATTCCACATTCCTTCCTGATAAAATCTGTTTATCATCATACCTTCTCTTGAATTTTATTCTGTATCAGCTCTCTCATTCTCTCTAAAAGTATACATTATTTACATCTGTGACATGCTATTACTAAACATTTCATACAAATATCTCAAAATCATGTGTAGAGCCATGATAGTCAATTTCCTAACGCCAACCCTAGCATTAGCAACAAAGTTTGAATTAACCTAAATTCTCCAAATGGAAAAAAAGTCAGCTGTCAGAAGAAGAAAAGGACAAATATGTGGGAACAGGCAACTGTGTATTTTTAAAGAGACTGGCAGTAGGACGACATTGAGAAATTGGAGCAGCAGAGTACAGAGATCAAGTGGTAGGTTTGTAAAAAGTAACAATTGAGGGTGTACATTGAGAGAATCTAACTTACTTTAATCCTAGAAGTTCATTCCTCAAACCAGTAGAATATATATAATAAGCACCAACTACTTGTCATTTAAGTATGCATTTGTGCTGATGCTTTATATTTTCAGCTGTATGAGTTGTGAACCAGTATCAATATTATGATACTTGGGAGTATCAAAAACTTTCTTTTTTTATTGCTGCAAGTAAACAAAATTGCATGTTATTCTATTTCTTAGTGTGTTATTGTTTTTTTCTTTGCACCTAAATGTCCAGTTTTACTGAATGTTAAAGCGTAGTTTGTTAATTGACCAAATAAATAAATTTAATGAATGAAATATACAATGAAAAAAATCAGCAATCCAATATTTATTGATCTGAAAGCTAACCACACTGAACTCAGTCATGGTTACTTTCTCAGTAAATATACTCTACTTGTGTTTTCATATTCTTTGTGTGCTTTTACAGGTTTTTATTTTTATTTCTATATTTTATTAATTTTTGTAAGGTTAGAGTTAAGATTAGGGTTGGGTTTTTTAAATATACAATTCTTAGTATTTATCAGGTTTTTATTTTTTATTATATAATTATTTATCTGTTCCCAAAATGTAACAACTAGACTAAATCTATTTTTAATTTATATGTTTCACAAAAGGAAAAGCAGATGCAGAAACTATTTTTTTCCAATCAAGAAAATAACTTTACTCAACAGTTATAATTTGGAGGGATAAAGTTAGACGGTTTTTTCCTTGTTTTTTTTTTTTTTGCAAATATTTTGTACTATATAATTCTATTCTATTTTAATTCTATTATATAGAATAGAACATACTTCACTGAACATAGAATTTCTGAGATACCATATTTTAGATTGTGCTGTAACAGTTATAATAGATATACGTTTTTAAGGATGAGTTAACTTCATTGAATACATGGATGCTATTTCATTCAGAATAAAATAGTCAATAAAAAAATACTGGCTAGGGGCTGAATCCAGAGTCAATCAAATATAAAGCAGATCCATTGAAATCAGTGAAAAGTTAGTTATGACTAATTTTAAACTGGAATAGTTTCAGTGACTACTCTGATTATATCTAAACTCAAATTATCATCTTCTCTGTTGAGCATGTAAAATGAATAGATAGCACTTAATAATGTGTTATCCAATGTTGCTAATTAATAAATGCAAAATTGGTTTTTGTGTACAGTTGCAAACAGTATGCTTGCTAAAGAAAAACATAGTTGCCACAAATTTAAAAACAAACATTAAATAATATGTCTTTTTGAAATAAGATTTTCCTCAAGAAAATGCTGCTATTGTATTTGTGACAGATTTATGTTTTCAGTTTTTCTTCATGTATTGATTTTGCTTTATAGAGTTAATGAGGCAAGAAGCAAACACCATTGCGAAAGGAAAAATCTGCTGTATAAAATAACATTATCCAGAAAATTATCTAGTTTACGTTCATTGTTTTTACATTCTGAGTGGGGAAAGTATTGAAGTGGTTTTACTATGTATTACTGAAAAGACAGAATCTAATCTGAGCAAGGATTAGTGAAGCTCATGTTTTCCTAGAGAAGAAAGGCAGGAATAAAAATTAATTTAATTAATAAACGCATAAACAAAGAGCAGGAAGAACATAAGGAACACAGAGCGAATGTCTTCTCCACCTATGGCCCCCTGGTCCTTATATTCATAAGAATGTGAGATGCAGAATATCAGTGTATTTGAAATACATATTCAATAAATAGACAGGAAGTTAAGCAGCTAAATTTGCACTATCCTTCAATCTTTTTCCTTCGTTGGTTCCTATGAGTGCATCATCTAAATTGCCATTCTGTAGCTGTAAGGACGACATTTTTAAAGAGTGAAGCTTACCTCATCAATGACTTTTACTAAGAAATCATATGCAGATGGATCTTCTTCCCTGTCAATATCCTGACACACATATATGCAGCCATGGCTTATGTCAATCTGAAACGCTTCTGATCTTTCATTGTTGTGGAATCCATTATAAAAAAAAATATTTAATATGTTCAAAATCTTGGTCTGTTGCTTTGACCTGCAATGGCATAAAGAAAAAAAATCTCATTAATTCTTACACACATATTAACACATCCAAAACATTACTTAAGCAGGTGATGTCTGTATTTCTCCAAGATTAGTCCATGCCTCTTTGGCCCCATTTTACCTTATTTCTTTGACTATGGAGCCTTTATTTTATGTTCATGAAAATAAAGTAATTAATCCAAAGCTAGTGTTTCATCTGGAAACACTGGAAAGCTGCACAATTTAAATTAGGGTAGTTTATTCATGTAAGGAACACTTAGTTAATCCTTCCACGTAGTATCTCAAGTTTAGTCCCCTAACAGATCTTTTAAGAATGCTGGCAGGAAAGCTTCACATATCCACCTTAGTAGACCAGGTGAAGAATACCAGCACATAGTAAAATTGACAAAAATACACCAGTTTCTGCTTTCTGCAGCAAATAAGCTGCCTGCAGGGTGCCAGATTGCTTAGATTTTTTTCTTTTAGTCTTTTTGGTGTGGAATATGGATTAAGGAATTTTTATTACCATAAATCTGTTACAATTCATAAGAGGTAATTACTTTTCTGTGTGTATTCTTTATTTTATGCCCACCTGTCCTTTTTTTCCTCCCTTAATGATAGAATATCCTTTAATGATAGGCCTGAAGTAAATGAAGTTATCTAAAGTAAATCTAAGCATCTAATTTTATTCTGGCTAATCTTTTCTGGTGTTGGGTGAGCCTTTTAAAGGGTGGAGGAAGGAAAGGGAAGCTGTAAGTTCTGACCCCAAGAATCGATCCCTTTGTGAGCAGATGCTACAGCATTTACTCTGTACCATTTTGGCTTATTGTGAGGAGAAATCTCTCTTACACTGTCAGTCCTGAGTGTTCATTAATAAACTCCTATTATTTGTAATTACGCTGGGTGTCTTTCTTGTGTTCAGCTTTCTTGCTATCCAACTTGCAAATTATATACTAACCGGCAACATGATGTTTTATATTTATTTTGTTGCTGGATTGCTAACTTGTGATTATCTTATAGTTAATCATGATTGTAGTTGAAATTGGTTACTTTTTTTTTATATTTTGGTATTTTTAGGTCACATGCCCAGAGCTTGAACTGGGACCATTCCAATAAATTAAATAAATTAAGTAAATAAAATAAAATTAAATTAAAATAGTGTATCAAAAGATTATGATAATATAATTTCCATTCTATTATTTTTGCTATAGGAGAAATACATTCCCTGGTAAATTCCTTGAATGTGCCAATTCAGCAATATTTCATGAGATAACTGGGAAGTAAATCCAGCTTACTTTAACACTACCATTCACCATATTCCATATTAAATTGTTAGACTGAATGCTGAATTTGCAAATATACAGCATGCTGCATATGAATCAAGGTTATCATTACATATTCAAGTCTGCCACTTGAGACATTTAGACATTTGCCACCCCTGGGCTGGCATAGGCTGGGCTGTGTTTATATGCATCACTCTAACAATGACATGTCAAAATAAATTATTGCTGAAATTAACAGATGAAGACTCCAGAAATATTAATAAGATACATGGATACCAACAGGGAAAAGAGGGAAAGTGACAAACACGCATCATGAACCAAATACAACAATTCATGTATTTACATCAGATATTGGAAGGATTTGCATCAGGCCATCACCACATGCTTGCTGTCATTTTTGTGTCATCATGGCTTACTGTTAAGGCTTTATTTATTTTTTCTTGCACTGTAAAATGAAAATTGTTTACAACACGAAATTAATTGCATACAGATTTACAGTACAGATTTAACTTGGGAAATGTATACTGTTCTTTCATTTTTGACTTTTTAAATGAAAACAGAATGCTTCAGCAGTCTAGTAACAACATAAACCCATTATGAAGCTGTAATGATACAAAAACTGTACAAAGGTCTGGAACTTCAAAGGCATATTTATGAAAAAACAAATGAAAAATGTTATCCCCAGATCTATGAATCTTAATTCAAAAATAATCAAATGAAACAATAAAAAATATTGGCCAAACATATACTGTTTTGCATAAACAATTTTTGGTTTTGAGCCATTAGGAAAAAAAATCTTCAAACAACACTTTGAAAGGAATTAAAATCAAACAATACTGTATGAATAAAGAATTCATTATAGGACAAATTAATTCTTCTATGGAGTTTTTAGTAGTGTAATTTTATCCACCCTCATTTTTCCATGTGTACATTATACTTCTTTGTGTTGAAAAAAAATCAATTTTACACATCTACTTTTCTATGTTATTTGCTCCCATACCATTAAAAATAGATTATGTTGTAGTCAGACTTCCAACAGATATATTTACATTTTACTGGTTTATACCCATTTTCCATTAGTTCTTATTTCTTAAGATATTAAACTTCAGTGGTCATCAATGTGGTTGGTGTCAATGAAGCAACACAGAATGTCTGATATCTTTATTCCAGTCTACAAATAGATTTGTTTTCATGCTTTAAAGCCTGCCTACTAGTTATATACTAATGTAAAATCACTGTACTTAGAGTTACTCGTCTTGGTCTGTTTGACATCGAAGTCACCATATTAAAGTATAGACTACAACTGTTAGTTATAAGAAACAGCATATGAAATCATACACTCTTAATGAAATGATTAATTCTCTGGTGTTTTTGATATACAGTATATTTTAACAATGTTGCATTCTGCTGCTGCATCACAGGGTGATCATTGGAACCACGATATTTCTGTGGCAGTCAATAACACCTACATAAGCGGGAGACAGTTTAAGTGTCAGAAAAATTCAATCACCAGAACTCCTTCTGATTCTTACTCCTGTTAATGTCTGGAGTGCTCTAGAAAGAATGCTATTGAGACTCTAGAAAGAGCACAGAGAAGACCAACAAAAATGATCAGGGGGGTTGGAAGCTAAAACATACCATAAAGAATTGCAGGAACCGGGTATGTCTAGTCTAATGAAGTAAAGGATTGGGGTGAAATGATAGCAGTCTTCCAATATTTGAAGTGCTATCATAATGAAGAGGGGATCAACCTATTCTCCAAAGCACCTGAGGGCAGGACAAGAGGTAACGGATGGAAACTTATCAAGGAGAGATCCAACCTAGGACTAAGGAGAAACTTTCTGATAGTGAGAACAATTAACCAGTGGAACTACTTGCCTCCAGAAGTTATGGATACTCCATCACTGGAGGTATTTAAGAAGAGTTGGATAGCCATTTGTCCAGAATACTATGGGGTTTCCTGCTTGAGCAGGGGGTTGAATTAGAAGACTATCAAAGTCCCTTTCTGTCATTATGTTATTAAGTTCCTGTTATATCCTATTAATTATTTTATCCTGGTTAATACCAGTACTATATGGGCAAAATGACTAAATTAAAGGGACTGTCAAAAACTCTTGATTTCCCCCACCCCCCAAAGCTATTACATGGACATATTCCAATGCTACTTTATGTGGATGATTCAATCCTTCTGTCCCAAAGTCCAATTGGCTTAAAACATGCACTAAGATCATTTGCCACTTATTGCACAGGTTAACAAAAAATTGTGAAAAGACAAAATCATTGGTATTTGCTTAGTTCCAAAATCCACAAATGGCAATTAAATGAACACAAAATCTAACAAATTAAATTGTCTCCCAGCTTCAGGTGGGAGAAATGCACATCTGGATTGTGTAATTCACAATGCCCAAAAATCAGCTTCAGCACCTGAAACTTTTTACAGAACGAGTAATATACTACACCTTTCAGCCATTATAATATCCTTAGGAAATAGCTTACAAATACCACTAATGTTATTCTCTGCTGTGAAATGCGACTCAATTGAGTAAAAATCTGGTTTATCTTCTTTGCATGTTGGCTGATGTTAACTTTTTTCCCATAGGATTGATCCTGTCATTAGCAGACAATTTTAGTGGTAAGTACAAGAGGTAATCTCCTTGATTAATTGCACTTTGATGGCTTTTCACAAGATGGTCTCCTTCCTTTAGGACAGCGGTTCTCAACCTATGGGTCGCGACCCCATTTGGGGTCGAATGACCATTTCGCGGGGGTCGCCGGACACCGCGGTCTGCCATTTTGTTTCTTTTCTGTCGCACGCGTGCCGCGCATGCGTGGATCGGGCCGTTGCGCGTGCACCACGCATGCGCGGATTGCCCCGTTGCGGTCCGCCATTTTGTTTGTTTTTGTTGTTGTTTTTTGTTTTTTTCGTCGTGCGCGTGCTGCGCATGCGCGGATCAGGCCGTCACGGTCCGCCATTTGTTTTTTTGTTTCGTTTTTTGTTTTTTTCCGACGTGCGCACGCCGCGCATGCGCGGTTCGGGCCGTTGCGCGCGCGCCGCGCATGCGCAGTTTGGGCCGTCGCGCGCACGCGTCACGCATGCGTGGATTGGCCCGTCGCGGTCCGCCATTTTGTTTTTGTCGCACGCACCGCGCATGCGGCAAGGTCACGCCGCGCATGGGCGGGACAAGTGGGGTCTCAACCTGAAAAAGGTTGAGAACCACTGCTTTAGGATATGATGAAGCAGGCAAATCACTAGCCAGGAATATCATTCTTTTTTTGAACAATTACCATCTGGCAGATGGTGCAGGATAATAAAAACAAAGACAAATAGGCTGAAAAACAGTTTTTATCCCAGAGCTGTAACCATATTAAATACTACTGTATAGTGCAACATTGAGGTGCAACATTAGGGGCAGCACAATAGCGAACAGAATGTGAAAGATGTGTGTATATAATGTATGTTCTTCTTTGTGGTTTTTACTTGTGTGTATTGTGCACTGTGGACAGCACTTAATTTCGTTGTGAGTTACACAATAACAATAAAGATATTCTGTTCAGTAGCAAATGACCCAAATATTGATTGGCACCAGGTTTCCCAAGCATATGACTTTTCTTTCCTACAAACCTTGCTAGGCTGTTTTGGGGCACAATTCAAATTACTGATCTTCCTTTTTAAAGTCTTGTATCATTATGAATCACGCCATTTAAATAACACTTCTTCACTGACATCATTTAGTATAGGAAATTATCCTTTATGTAGAAGATATTCTTTGCTGTGAGCAGATAATTCATCAGACTCAACAGAACACATCAGTTCCACTGTAATATCTATTATGATACTTTTAGAAGTCTTGAGGATTGTTGAAACAATAAAAATAATGGAAATACATCAGTGGAGTGTGCCTGACATCATGTGGAAATTCAGTCTGGAAGGAGTATTAGGTGTGTTTGCTGCCTTGAGATATTTGTAAAAATAATAAAGGTGGGGAATAAATAAATATAAATAAATAAAATCTTGCAATCTGAAAATGAAAATTATAGAAAAATTATCCCCTTCTTTAATTTTCCTGTACATACCTTGTTCCTAGCATTTAAGACCAATGCCTAACAACAGGCTATGCACAAGTTCATAGTGATTACACAAATTCTGCAAAGTGAAAAGGGCACAAGGGGTTGTTGCTAGGCAATAGCCAGAGGTATTTGTAATTCCTTCTAAACTTTCCAATTAAAAAAAGGGAGGAGCCTTTAGATTTAAACTATATACCGACACACACAAACACAGGTTTTTCAACATTCATCTATGTTTTCGCTATCAAAAACCTCTACAAATTTTAATTTAGATTTCCATAGAAATCCATAGTGAATGCTTCGAACAAAGCTATTTAGAAAAATTTGCCACAAGATACAAAATGGTACTTCTGTGCTTTCAAAGCAACAGAAACATGGAACCTAAAATGAAAAACAATTCAATGTATAACAGTGTTGCTATGATTGATGGCCTATGCCCTAGGATCTGTAAGAACTAGACGGAGCATAGGTGGGACGAAGAAACTACCAT
Organism: Bothrops alternatus; assembly: GCA_034064705.1. Taxonomy (NCBI): domain Eukaryota; kingdom Metazoa; phylum Chordata; class Lepidosauria; order Squamata; family Viperidae; genus Bothrops; species Bothrops alternatus. The sequence goes on from JARGCV010000085.1 coordinate 3,902,366, forward strand.
GAAGCCTGGGACAAAGAGACTGCCATGTGGCTTGAAACAAAGGGACAAAGGAACAAAGACCATGTGGCTTGACCATGCGGTTTTGGAACAAACAGGAAATGAGGGAGGGGCTAATAGGTGGAGGAACGTTGTACCAAGATTTGAATCTACCGGCCACAGGTATAAGCTTTGCCATTGGCCACAGGTGTAACTTTGCCAGTGTAGCTTTGTCATTGGCTACAGCTATAACTTTGTCATTGGCTGTTTGTAACCATGTGATGCCTTATGTAACCGCCCACTGTAACAGGTAATAAAAAGGGGAGGCAGCCTTTTATTTGGGTTCGCTTCACCCCAAGGAAACCTGCAGGCATGCTGTCTCCTTAATTTGGCTATCGTGAAGAACCCGCCATTGGGGCACAATGAGGTGCCACAAATTGTGACCCCGACGTGATCTGGGCCGGTGTTGTATATTACAACATCCCTGACACCCTCTTACTCATCTCGCGCATTCGTGGCATCCTCTTCAGCGAGGACCTACCCCCCGTGAGTATGTGGGCAGAATTCTCCAAGGACCAGAGGGAAGGGCTTGGTGTGATTGTCAGGACCTCAATTATGCAACTAAAAAAAATTCATAAATTGCCTTCATTTAAGGAGTTAAAAGTATTGTTAATGTTTATCTGGCATTGTCCCTCTCACTCCTTAAAGGGACCATTAAAAATTGCTGATTGGATTAAACTTGGCTTATGTGAGGAGCCTTCTGCTCCCTTCCAAATTCTCCTTACGTGGAAGACGGTCTTTGCATGTTTGCAGGGCCATTTTCAAGATTTACCTCCTTCCTATGCAACCTCTATGACTTGTACTGCCCCCTGCAGTTCTTCTGATGTTTCTGTTTCTTCTGCCCTGTTACCTTTTAACTTGCTAAAAAATCTTAAGTCTGTTTCTATTCTTTATAATTGGAAAAGGAGAAAATATCTCCTGGCTTTCCATTGATTCAAAAACTGCCTTGATAATGCTTTGTTCACTGTTAAAAAACTTTTTTCCCCTGCAGCAGAGCCATTTCCTCCCCCCTCTTCTCTCCCCCCCTTTTTTTTCTTTTGCAGCAGAGCCATTTCCCCCTTGCCAGATCTGAAGAGTTTGTTTGTTGCAATGAAGACCAACTAGGCTGGTTTAAAACCAGTAAAACTAGCCAGCTTTCTTTTCTCTTTCCAAGTAACAAAAGGATGGCTGTAAATGGAGACTCAATCTACATATCACTGCATTTTGTTTCTGCCATCTCAATTTACATATGAATCTGTGTTCCCTTCTCTCTCATACACCCCCCCTCCCTGGTTGTTTTGTTAATGATTTTATTTTTGTGACAATTTTTGCTGTTTTGTATTTTATGTCTCTCACCATGCTATGTTGCTGAATGAATCCAATTGTTGGATTTGATATACATGCCAGCACAGAAGCAAATGTGTGTGCCTTGATAGTGTGCCTATGAATGAAATCTCTCTCTCTTTCACTTTGAATCCTTCCTTACTTTGTGTTACCCTGCTCAAGTATGCATTAATCACACAGCTTCATCAGTTAGTAACAACACCTTTCTAGGTATTTGGCAATCTTGTAATAAAAAAACTATCCCTTGGCAACTAGACTATAAAGCTAGATATTATAATGAGACAAACAATGACAACAAGAAAGCATGTGCTGATTGTGTTCCCTTGTTTGATTTTGGTGAAATTTTTGAAACTCTGTACAACGCCTCTAAAGACAATGCTCTCACATCTGACAAAGACTGGATCTTATGTGGAAAAAATGCATATCGGTCAATACCCCAGAATTGGTCTGGTGTATGTACATATGGAGCTGTAATCCCTGTTTTTTACAAACTTGATAAACTACCCTCTTTCCGCTTGCGCAATAGACGCGATATTGAAGCTTCCAATGAACTCACTTTGGGGGGTAGTTGGTCTGTTCAAACTGCTAGAGCGTTAATTCCTTCAATTGGTGTTGCCATGAATTATAGGGATTTGCATATATTAAACAACTGGACTGTTGCAATGTTCAATGAAACCATTCGCTCAATAGAATTATTGAATGAAGAACAGCGGCAAATAAGAGAGGTAACCTTACAGAATCGGTATGCATTGGACGTTCTCCTCGCTGCAAAAGGAGGCGTGTGTGCCCTCATTCAAAGCCATTGCTGTATGTATATTTCTGACAACGCACCCAATATTTCTGCCACAGTCGCTCATATGGAAAGTATGGTACAAAGCAATCCTCTATCACAAGGAAATGGTGCCTTGTTTGATTGGGACAGTTTATTTTCCTAGTTACCTAATGCTGAGTGGCTCAGAAAATTGATTTTTGGTATTATAATGTTTGTAGTATTCTGTGTAACAATCTGTTGCTGTGTGCAATGTATTCCTTCCCTGTTGAACCTATGTAGGCCTCCCTCTTCTGTCCATTTTCTGGATAAGAACCAACTACAGCCTCTGATGCCTGGACAAATTCACATTGACTGGCAGAAGACAAAACCATGTCCCGTTTTCTCCCAGGACTCTTATTAAAAGAAAAAAGGAGGAGATGTTGCTATGATTGATGGCCTATGCCCTAGGATCTGTAAGAACTGGACGGAGCATAGGTGGGACGAAGAAACTACCATGAAGCCTGGGACAAAGAGACTGCCATGTGGCTTGAAACAAAGGGACAAAGGAACAAAGACCATGTAGCTTGACCATGCGGTTTTGGAACAAACAGGAAATGAGGGAGGGGCTAATAGGTGGAGGAATGTTGTACCAAGATTTGAATCTACCGGCCACAGGTATAAGCTTTGCCATTGGCCACAGGTGTAACTTTGCCAGTGTAGCTTTGTCAATGGCTACAGCTATAACTTTGTCATTGGCTGTTTGTAACCATGTGATGCCTTATGTAACCGCCCACTGTAACAGGTAATAAAAAGGGGAGGCAGCCTTTTATCTGGGTTCGCTTCACCCCAAGGAAACCTGCACGCATGCTGTCTCCTTAATTTGGCTATCGTGAAGAACCCGCCATTGGGGCACAATGAGGTGCCACATAACAGCTTTAAATATTTTCTCTGTGTGGAAATATATATCCAGCACTTTGAAAATTACATTAAACCATATGCAGTACAGGGATGGGAGTTGTAAGAACAATAAAGCATGCAAAAGTTGTCTGTCTCAAGCACGTCTAAGAGGTTTAAATGACTGCCCTTCGTTTCACCTTTTTCCAAGTACTAGATGTAATGCCAGGAGTGGAAATGGAGCAGACTTAAGCGTGACGGCCCAATTCTTTGCATAAACTAGAAAGAAACCACTGCCTGAGAGTCAATGCGGGACACAGACACATCAATCAGAAATTTAAAAAAATGTGCATTTGCTTATTCTGTTAATAAAACATTGCTAAAGCAGTATTAATGGATTCCTGCTTACAACAATCGAGGCTCTAAAGAGACAATTCGAAATATGTAGACATTTAGGTAAAGTGTCTAGAATTACATAAAATAGAATTTAAGTATAAGAAAAGTATGGTTTACTTTAAAAACTGCTTTGTTTGTTCCAAAAAGGAGGAAATATATCAAAGCAGAACAGACGGTCATTTTAAAAGAAGAAAGTCTGATAAGAAAGCATTCTTCTAAATCAGTAGTTCTCAAGCATATTGGCCTCAGGACACATTTACATTCATAAAAACGATTTGAGAATCTCAAAATGCTTGGGGTTTATGTGTGTTATGTATCAATATTTGCTATATTAGAAATTAAACCTGATAAATTTTAAAATATTTATTTATTTGATTTTGTGGATCCCCCTGAAAGGATCTTGGGAATCTCAGGGGTCTCCAAAACCCCTGTTCTAAACAAACACAATTCTTAATGGGAAATACTTTTAAAAAGTGCCATAGTTAGGAAGAAAAAAAAAGGGTTTTAAAATCCACAGTGTTTACCTGTTGAAGTCCATAAACACTACATAGGTTTTGAAATCTGTGGAGAAAAGATAATATAACTTCATTTTCCCGGTTTAAGAATCAGAATATTAGAAATGACAGAATAGCAGTGCCCATAGACCTTACACAGAATAACGAAATTGACTTACTATTTACATGGAATATCGTCTCGCACCCCCAGTTGGGAACCCCTGTTGTAAAGAGTATTGGCATGCAATAAACTTGTAGTTATTTGAACCTTTTTGGCTCCTGATTTCTTGCATCTGGTAGATACAGACTCTATAATTATTTCCAACTTACTGCGTTAAATGTATTAATTCTTACTGCATAAGGCATATTGCAGAAAAATCTTCTTTTAACAGAAAAACTGGATCTTTGATCATGGACACCTGTGTTGGGGTATATACATGCCAGTTACAAACTCTGCCTCTTTTGCAGTCACCTGCAACATTGTATGCAAACATAAGATGCAGAGCTTTCATTGTGATGATACGGCACATTTCAATGATTTGACAAAATCTATGGTTGCTGAATATATCCTTAATGTTGATTGCTGTCCTACTTTGCCTCAGAATTTTTTTCTTTTACTTCCTATGTATGGAGCTGCTCATTTGATATCGACTTTTGAAAGGTTTTTGTTTGTTTGTTTTGTTTTGTTTTCTCAGTTATTCAACATGCAGTTTTGGTCTTTTTAAACACCAGACTGAACCCCTGGCATCACTTTTTACAGATTTTGATAATTGTATTTGTTGATTCTAAGCATTATTTTGCTAGCATGCAAAATTAAGGATATTTTATCATAGTTTGCACACACTAAGTTTCCTTTTTGGGGTATAAATTGAGCTCTCCCAATGTTTTGGCCTCTGAATCACTCTCCAAATTTGTGGCCCAGCTTGGTTAGAGCTTTTACTGATTCTTCTGCTTCAGTTCATAGCAAAATAAGAATGCCACTCTTTATTTGCCCAAACCAAACTATATAAGCAAAATAAACAGACCTACCTGCATGAGATGGTTGGTGTTTTACATTTACAGTGCATGAGCCTATGGCTATGCTTACTAGTAAATCTTGAGACGTGGTGGCTCAACGATTTAATGATGCTGGAGATGGTTTCTGCATCAGCGGTTGGAGTCCTAGCACTGTGTCAGGGTGAGCTCCCATCACCCAGCTTCTGTCCACTTAATAGTTTCAGTGCATTTTCTATGCAAGTAGATTAAATAGGTACCATTTTGGGAGGGGGGGGATGTTGTCTGTGCAGGCACTCAGTTACTGCCTTCTGAGCCTTCCCAATTGTGGTGCCCATTTTCGAGGTGGCTCGGGGGGGGGGAGATGGGGCCTTGATTGATGCTGCAGGGAGAGCCCCTTGTCTTTCTTTCTGGTGTGAAGCCAACTTGTCTTCTTGTGGAGTACCATGGGGAAGCATGTAAGCATGTACCTGACTGAACTGATAAACAGGCAGCTAAACTACTAGTCTGCAATTACATTGTAGTCTCCTGGCTAATGTGACAACTCTATATGCTAATAACAACTGGCAATCCCAATATATTTATAGAGCATCAGATTGGGGAGGACATAATATACTTTCCAGTTGTGGCTGGCTTCTATCCAGATTGCATCAAGCACTGTAGGAAACCAAGGTCTCAGGTTACAATTAAATATTTGCTTTGGTGTCATGTCCTGGTTTTCCACAATTAGTTTTTAAGATAAAGGGAACTTCTTACCTCTTTTGACTTGCTTGAGATTTTGAACTTTTGCTTTTAGTAGTAACATTTATAAAGCTGTATGAATTGTTTCCATGCATAGCACTAGCTGTTCAAGCAATCAAAAAATTCTGTTTATTATTTAGTGACATGGTTATTTCACAATTTCTATTTTTACTGCAATTTATTTACTTCGAAAAAGCTGGACTTAATTTCTTCTCAGCCCCTTTCCTCAGGCTTACTATACAGGCAGCTGCTTTAACTTAGCAATACTTGTTTCAGCATGGAAGGCAAAAAATGAAACACTTCTCATACCTAAAACACACTGCTGAGGTTGTGAATACACTTATTCAAATAAAATGCCTGAATGAAAAAGTGTCCTTTGGTAGCTTTTAATGGATTTTTCTTGAGTGATGAGGCTTTAAAAATTTGTTTTACAGGTGAAATATGGAAAGAAGAGATTTTTTGTTATATTCTTAGAAAAAATGATAAATTATTGTATAAAGTCAAGAAATATGAAATTCATTTACTTGTTTAAGGCTAAAATATACATAAAATATTACTTCTGGTAACTCTTAATGGACTTTTGCAGATTAAGACTGAATGACAAGGTTTTATTATTTGCTTATATATAAAACATAAGATATGGGATGAAGAGATATTTGACTGAAATGTTAAAGATGAAACATTACTGAATTTGTACTTGATATATAATTTTTTCTTTATATTTTTTCCTTCCTTTTTTTCTGAACTTTTTAATTTTTTTTTAGTTTTTCTTAGTTTGCATTAGTTTTTATCTTTTCATTTTTAAACTTCAATAAAAATTATTACAAAAAAGGGTGACTAATTAGCAACTGATTATCTGCTGATAGTTGTGGGTTTTTTTAAGACACTTGCACTAAACACCTGCACAGAAACAGAGCAATTTGGAAGAGAGCTAAATTAATAAATCTAGCCACTCATCAGAATTCCCTTTCTCCCCAGTACCAGTCCTATCCCATATTAAGAACAGTGATTGATGGGTTATTTCTCACCAGCTGGTTGATGTTTATCAGAAAAGGGAAACAATGTAAGAGAAACTCATTTAGCCATTATATGTCTTAATCATCCTGAATTAAAATGAAAGGACAGTATCAACCATGTTATTAAGACAGCACAAATTATGGTTGGCATACTTTTCTGTCAACTCAGGGACTTGATAAATGCATATTAGCATGGACTTGAAGAACAGTATTAAACCAAATAATTATGCACAGGCTTCTGTTCTGTTTTCTTTCTTGCCCGTCCAATTACTTTTTACACTTCTCTAATTTCTGTTCCCCTCACTTTTCAGTTATTCCTCCCCACATTCCATCTCCACTCCTCTTCCTTCCGTTTCAGTTCTTCATATGTGTGAGATGGATGGATGAGAAAAAATGATTTGTGCGTTATGTCTATGGAGATTCTCCACCATCCAGGTCATGGTTCTCACGGCAAAGGTGCTTTTCAAAAGGCAACTGGACTTTCTTGTTTTTTTCAATGTTTTCAAGAAAAAAGAACAAAAAAATCCAGATGCCTTTTGAAAAGCATTTTTTGGGACATTTGTGTATTGTGCACATTATCTTATTTTTACAGCCAAGATTTGAGAGTTCAGCCTCTGGTCAAGGTTAATATACAAATGTACAAATTGTATACACATTTATTGCAGAGGAAAAAAGAACTCCAAGCCTAGTTTTAGCAATCCTAGCCTAACAATTAAAACAATTAACAATTAAAACTGGACACTGAACACAACATTTATGTTTATTTCTCTTTTTCTCTCTTCTTCCTTCTTTTTTACTTCCCATCTTTTCATCAAAGAATAATAAAGTAGAGTAAATTTGTGGATCTCCTAAAATCCATAAGGAAACAACAGCATCTATGTTCTTTATAAAATTTATCAGACATCCCCCACTTCTTATAACTATTGGTAGTTCTAGATTTACAAACCAGTCATAGAGTGACAGTTTGAAATTACAAACTTATGACCATTTTTCACACTTACTACCATTGCAGCATCCTCATGCTTACAGGATCAAACTTTGGGTGCTTGGCAACTGGCATGTATTGTCTGGGTTTCATGTGGTCACAATTTATAATCTTCCCAATCAACTTCCAACAAGCAAAGTCAATGGGGAAAGTTGGATTCACTTAATGACTGTGTAGTTCACTTAACCACTATAGTGATTTGTTTAACTATGACAAAAAGGTCACAAAATGGGGCCAAACAACTGCCTTGCAACAGAAATTTTGGACTCAATTGTGAACATAACTCGAGGACTACCTGTAATGCTTTTTTCACAGATAAAACCTTTCAAAAATAATTGTGGGCCCACTGTATGCTATGATAATTTGTGTGTATGTGTACATGCCTTTATAAAATACTGACTCCTGGAGACTGTCTGGACAAGCCCTTGCAGGTTTTTTGGCAAGGTTTCAGATGTGGTTTGCCATTGCCTGTTTTCCAGGACTGAGTGGGAGGAACTGGCCCCATGTCAGGCAGCTGATTTTGCTTAAGATGAAACAAGAACTCAGGGTCACCTTAATCACTGCACCAAACTGATTCTCAATGCTGTGTTCACATGTCAACACAATTTGGAGCATATCCAGTCACCTACATATCAGTGGTATTCTTGTGAGGGAGATAATCTACTCTTCTATTTGGTGACCTGCAAAATTATTTACCATGTAGAACAGGGGTGTCAAACTTGCAATGTCACTTGACATGTCGCGACATATTGCGACTTTTTTGCCATTGCCGGCAATGGGGTGGGCGCAGTTTTGCTATGATGCATCCGGCCCGTGGGCCCGCAGTTTGACACCCCTGATGTAGAACACTTGACAAGAATTTGGAAGCCACAACTTAAGAAAAATGAAGGCAGCAAATGTGCACACGCTAAAGTAAACTAATGCAAATACAAATTGCATCTGAACAGAAAATATGCATTAGAGTCTCCTGAAGAGGAAGTCATGACATTAATAATACTTGTGAAAAATTTATAAAATTCAAGATCATGATCATAAGTTAACAGATTAGCAGAAATAGATATTATTTAAAAAATCCCTTTTAATTCTCTCATCTCTTTATACAGTCAGTTGTTCCTAACCTGTTGCCTTCCAGACATGTTGACCTATAACAATATATTATATAATCTCTATATGTCTGAATTTGCTAGTTGAGAAATTATGCAAAGTATAGCTGAAAATCTCAGCAATGTACCAAAATAGGAAAAGTTGTTCCATTCAGAAAGCTAAAGTATTTGTTTGGGCAGCTGTACCCAAACCCATTTAATTAAGCATGGTTTTAATGGAAGTTATTTAAAGTGACAATTGACTCCTTTCACACAAAACACTAATCAATAAACTATAGTTTGCAAACTTAGTAGTTCACACAACCTATTAAAAAAATCCCTCACACTCCACATTAGAATGTGTATCTTGTTCCTTGTTTGCTAATCATTACGCATTTCTAATGTTCTGATGTAAGAGTTGTCATAGACCCTTGACTGAAGATTGCCGTGCTCCTATCTGGTCATTCTCTTCTATTTACAACTTCAAGAGGGATGCACAGGGAAAGAGGGAGGGGAGACCATGTAGCCAGCCATATCAGATGAATCAACCTAGTGATCAATGAAGTGACAGATATCACAAACACATCACACTCGCATACCTAGCAGTCAATGAGGCATAATTTTTCAAAATGACAGTACACCTGTCTAGAAAAGATCTCTTCTAAAGGTTCATTTCTCTTTTTTTCTCAGAGTGGCGGCTTCCTTGAGATTATTATTCTTTGCACCACTAGAGGATTTTTTTTTTTTTTACCTCGGAAAAGTGCCCTGAACCATTCTGCTTCTTTCAGCTTTCAGGCAAGGATAGACGCCTGAGCTAGCTTAGCACCTACTATTTTTAATAATGATGATGAAGGAAATATTTTAAAATATGGGTAGTCCTCAACTTTGAACCACATTTTAGCCCAAAATTTCTATTGTTAAGTGAGGCGTTTGTTAACTGAGTTTTTCCCCATTGTATGACTTTTCTTGCCACAGTTGTTAAGTGAAGCACTGCAGTTGATAACTTGGTTACCAAGTTGAATCTGGCTTCCCCATTGACTTTGCTTGTCAGAAGGCGGCAAATGGTGATCCTGTGACCTTGGGACCCAGCAAAGGCCATAAGTATGAACCACATGATCATGGGGATGCTGCAACTGTAAAAAATGATCATAAGTCACATTTCTGAACGCAGTTGTAACTTTGAACAGTCATTAAATGAACTGTTGCAAATGGAGGACTACCTGTATCCATTTTGCTTTAGGTGGCAAAATTCACCTATTTCTGCAGGTCCTCCAACCCAGAAAACACTAGCTCGTTTGAGGACACGCCTTGTGCTCTATTTTTCTCCACCTCCTGACCTGGCCAAGTTACCTGCAACACCTCGCAGTGTTCACCCAGGCTCACGTTGTAGACTTGGCGTCTGAAGACGGGTTCGTGGTCGTTGGCATCCGCCACGAGAGGGGCGGCTCGCCCATATCCCGGGCCAGCGCCCACAGCTGCACCATCGCTTCCCGCTCGCGATCCAGGGCGGCTCGGGGCCTCAGGACGCCGCCGCTGAGCGGGTCGAGGAGGAAAAGCGCGCCGTGAACCTGAGGGGGGGGGGCAAGGCGTAGCGCACCTGGCTGTTGGTCGGCGGCTGAGGCGCTGAGGCGAAGGAGCACCGCGCCAGGCGAGGCGGCTTCCGAGGCTGCGCGAAGGCGGGAGCCTGTTCGTTCTGTTCGGCCATGCGGAAGGCCCAGAGCGCGGTGCGAGGAGAGCGGCGGGAGGTCAGCGTCGACGGCCGTCAAGCACAGCTCGCAAGCCTGGCGGCTCTCCCGGCCTAAGGAGCCTTCCACGCACAGGAAATAGACGCCGCTGTCGTCGCCAGAGCGTGGCAGCGAAAAGGCGCCGCCGTCGCCGCCGCCTTCCAGGCTCAGCTCCACGCCGCCTCTCGAACTCCCCTCTTTCCCGGCTGTTCGTCGGGGTCGGAGACAGACACGCGGGCTATGTAGTCCCCCGACCTCGCCCCTTCCGAGACGCTGGCGCCGGCCTCTGGGAGGTAGAGCAGCCGAATGACTGGCGGGTTGCCGTTCACGTCCAGTCCTTCCACGGCAACCAAGGCGGTCGCCACTTCGAGCTGGGCATCCCCGTCGCGAGCTTCCGCAGCCAGGCGGTGGTTAGCGCGGAGCTCGCGGTCCAGCGGCCGGCGCAAACGGAGCAACCCGCTGCCCTCTCCCAGCTCGAAGTGGGTCGCCGCAGAAGAGTCGCCCTAGGGGCGGCGGCTAAGCCCGTAACTCACCTCTCCGTTGACACACAGATCCGGGTCGGTGGCGAAAACCCGACACGCGACAGTTCCTGAAGGCGCGTCTTCCCGTAAGGTGGGCGCGATACTCGCGTTGCCCGAAAGTGGGGGCGTTGTCGTTCTCATCCAGCATTTGGACCGCTACCCGGAGGCGGCCGCTCCGGCGAGGGCTGCCGCCGTCCCAAGCTTCAACCAGAACCGATGGGTAGTCGCCCGGTCCCGGTCCCCGTCCAGCCGCCTTAGCCACAGCAGTTCCAGAGGGTCAGAGGGAGCGCCGTGGCGCACCTGGAAAAGCGCACCTTCCTCCTCCGGAGAGCCGTCCGCAAGGCCGTCCTGATCCCGCGGCAGTAAGGAGTAGCCCCAAATGCCAAATCTTCCCTCGTCGGGATCCCGTGAGGCGGGCAAGCGGAAAGCGCTGCCGGGCGGACTGAGCTTCGCTGAGGCGCGCGAATACCAGAGGGAAGCGGGGAGCGCGGTCGTTCACGTCGGCGAAGGCGATTTCCACCTGCACGATCTCCCCTCTCGGCGTGACCGCCGCGAAGCTGTAGCGCGCCGTCCGCTCGCAGTCCAGGGGCCTGGCTGCCCGTGTGCACGTGTAAATCCGCTAACAGGCCGGACTCCCGCTCGCTGCCTTCCGATAAGAAAAACCCAGCCGGCAGCTCCCCGTCCACTCCCGAGCGGAGGTTATACACCGGGGCTGAACACGCCCCCGCAAGGGACAGGCAGAGCTGCAGGGGCGTCGGCCAACTCCCGGCGATCCAAGGCTTAAGTGCCGGTCTCCCCCTTTGCTTCTTCCTCCATCTCTTCCTCGTCTTCAAGGCAAGAGGCCGGAGCTCCATGCTCGCCTCAGTCTCTTTGCCTCTGGCACAGATCGGCGAAGCCTTTTCCCGGCTGCGTCGAACACTCTGCCCATAGGAGCGCTTGCAAGTCAGTGTAACCGGCGCCTCTCTTTAGTCTTTTCCTCTTCCACGCTGTCGGCCGTCCTTGTAGCCTAGACCAGGGGTAGGCAACCTCGGCTCTTTTATGACTCGTGGACTTCAACTCCCAGAATTCCTGAGTCAGCTACGCTGACTCAGGAATTCTGGGAGTTGAAGTCCACGAGCCATAAAAGCCGAGGTTGCCTACCCCTGGCCTAGACGGAGTGCATTCCTGGCGTCAGACTGCTTTCACCCATCAAACTCTGGCTAAGAAAAAAACCCAGTGCCGGTAGAAAAGAGGTCTCCCTGCCTTTCTTCCGCCGTGGCTGCTTGTTTCTGATGCTGTTAGAGCAGCCTTACTCCAGGCACCTCTGAGCTGGTAACATACTCCTACCCCATGTGACAACAGCGGGGAGGAGGGAATGGGATGGGGGGCGATAAATGGCTAGCAATGGGACTTTTTAACCAATTAACCAGCCTATAGCAGCCTTGCTGGGCACTAAATATCCCCACTAACTTTGAAACAAGATTAAGATTTTATTTCAATTCATTTTTAAATTCACTTGGCCTTCCCCCTTTCAAAGGAAGTTATGCAGTGCAGCTTGTTAAAGGATGTTTTCTCTAACATTAACAATCAGGTCCTGCAATTATATGTTGGAATGCTATTGGTCAGGATTCTAAACTCTTACCTATATCTTCTTTTCATCACTTCAAACTGTTTTAAGTCAACCATCAATAGTCCTTGCTAAATTAATTTGTAATTTTAAATATTTAAATTATAGCTGTCTAAGAGGGTAACTACCGGTATAATAAAAGTGATTATCAGAGGAAGCTAACTCCCAGATTTCTAAAACTCCAAATATTTTAGCATTAATAGCTTTATCTGATAATAATTTTTAAAAAGCAGTTTGAGAATTAAGAAATTAAATGCATCTATCACAAGTTTAAGATCAATGCAACCTATGTCTTATAAGAGTAGGTAAAAATATTGCCAAGGAAACTGCATGATTGCCAGGAGTCAAAAACAAAATAATAATAGTATTTATAGGACTAAGAGTTTGAACTATATATTGTAAGTCTGCTAAGTTGACTCTCCAGTTGTGAAGTGATCTTATGTAAAACTTCAATCTAGAATAGAATGTGTAATAATTTTTATTATTAAAGGCTTATAATTTTTATTTCCTTGCTATAAGAGTACAAGCAGGTAAAACAAATGAAATCCTAAAAGCATTATAAAAATATTTATTGTTATTGTAAATTATCTTATCAAGTAAGCATGGGATACGTATTAGACATGTACAGATTATCCTAGCTTTCTATAAAGCATATATATACCAGGCATCCATTGCTTGTCATTCTTTCTAGTTATGATTCCTCCTGAGGGCTCCTTTGGATCAAGCGGGCTAGCTACCACTGGCCTGCTATCTGCAAAGTTTCACCCTTTGGCCAGTCGCCTCTATGGGGCGACTTTCGGTCCTATTGGACTCCCCAGCTGGTAGAAATCAGGCTTGGGGAAGGGAGATTCATTCCTAAGCGCCCATAATAGTATGATAAGTTAAATCTCCTAGTTTTGTTTTGCTGTGCTCTCTTTTTAAAAGCAGATTTTTAAATTACTTGCATTTTAAGTATCCTTCCCTACTTCCAACATCAGGCCAGAACCTAAAGATTATATAGTATCATGCCTCCTGGTTAGACAGAGTAGCTTTCTGGGGGCTGGTAAATACATTTTTTCTATACTTGTTTAGAACAGGGGTCTTCAAACTTGGCCCTTTTATGACTTGTGGACTTCAACTCCCAGAATTCCTCAGCCAACATGCCTGGCTGAGGAATTCTGGGAGTTGAAGTCCACAAGTCATAAAAGAGCCAAGTTTGAAGACCTCTGGTCTAGAACAATCAGGGATTGAAACTGGCAGAGGATATGCCTGTGTCTTACTTAGCAAGATTCCTCCTTAAGTACACTTAGTATGAACAATGATTTTCTTAAAAGCTCTATTTTCTAAATGCATATTAGTTTGAGTGTTTTAAGCAAAGCACAAGGCAAAAATTATAGATATTGGTACATTTCAGTTCCAGAACTAAAATCTTAAATCATATATAATGTTCAGTGCTTTAGTTTTGATTCCAGAAAGACCTTCAAAGCACTTGAGACTTATCTGTAATACTTTAAATTAGCTCTGCCTTCTCCTTGGATCATATAAATAGGAATGCAACCTGAATTCAGAATTGGAGATGGGGTGATTCTTATTGTAGATATTTTCAATTTAATCTAAATCATGCTGCTAATAATTGTTAGGTAAAAAGAAAAAGCAACTGCATTGCAATAGAACAACAAAAGACAGTGTAATTTTTTTAAGTTTTTCTTTTTTAATCTGTTGTCTTACCAGTAAGGATAGTTGGAGAAGGATGAGAAGAAGGGAGTTTAGAGTTGAGATACTCTAACAGAAAACACCACCACCCCGTCCACACACATACACACATAGCTCTTCTGACACTGGAGATCGTCTGTGGTTAGAACTAGAATTTTGAGTCCAGCTCCAGAGCAATTTATAGTGCAAATAGCAGTCTTTTAAAGCTATGGGAAAATTTGTGTTCTAGTAGCAATTAGAACCATCTGGACCTTTTAGAGAAAATCAATTCACATAAATCATACCATCATAATCCCATGAATATTATTTGAGGATGAGTCACTATGCCAGCCTATGTTTCTTAAAAACAGCTGCAGATGATAAGTGAACACAGCAAATGATCACATCTTAGAGTGAGCACAGCAAATGATGTGGCATTGTGCAAGATCTGAGTTTAGAGTGAGAATGTACAGATTTTTTAAAAATCTGAGAGTCGCATTTGAATAGTTTGCCAGGGAATATAGTCCAAAAGAAAAGAAAAGAAAGGGCAGAACTAATTTTAAGATCTTTTGAAATGATATTGTTGTGCACCGTATAGTTCTATGTAACCCTAACTAGAGAGCATGTATCTGTATGTTAGAATATCTGGCACTTATTGAGTTTAGTGTTGTTTCTTTAAGAGATGGATTATGGGAAATGCAGTTTAGCTAGTCAGTTATCTCATGTTAATGGGTCAGTGGGAGGAGTTTCTAAAGGACATTGGGAGACTTCCTGGACACAAGCCAGATTGGAATGTCTTTGTCTGAAAGAAGCATGGGCCATCAGATGTCACCCGATGAGCCTGCACCGTTATAAAGATGGTATGGAAGAGAGCATCATTCTTTTACCTATAGGAATAGACAAAAGATGTATTTTCCAGAAGTAATAACCACAGCATGAATGCAAGTAATCTTTCTGATTAAAATATGTTTTTGTTATGAAATCATTTCTATTGAGTTATCTATCTGATTTGATTTATAAGGCATTTTAACTCAAGATCAGAATAGTAAAAGAATGCTCAGAGTTCGTATCAGCTTTATAAAGGCAAATAGTAATTGGATGTGGCTAAATTCCTTCAAACGCCTGCAAAGTAAAGTCAGCGTATCTGTTTGGCAGACAGCATTTCAAAGGAAGGTGTGATTCAGATGCATTGTTTTGTTGATTCACTGTTAACTCTGCAAGTAGCCACTGCATGATAAAGTTTATCTGCATATTGACAAGCATCTGCTGGCAAGGATTCATTACTAGTCAAATTCTGCATGCTAGCCAACATTTTAAAGAAAAGTAAAAGTTATAAAGTGCTTTGTGTTTTGTTTGGATACTTCTGCTAAATTGTCTTGAGATCTGTTTACAAGCCAACTATCTCAGGAAAAGTTCAGCCCCCTTCAGCCACTCTCAAAACAGTTGCTAATGTCGTCATTAGCACGTGAATTCAACTAGCTTGTTTTGGAATGTCTGGGAAAGGCATGAGACTGACCCCGTTAAATGAACATAGCAGGATGGAAAGGGTTTCTTGCTAACCTTAGCAAATTTCTGTTGTCTTTGTTTGATGCTCAGAAAGGGTGATTCTCCCCCCTTTTTTCTCGCCCCAACACAAGCAATAAAACCATTTGTCGCCGTAGCAACCGTCCTCCACAAAAGGAGAAGCTAAATTCCCCCCTCCCTTTGGAATGCTTGGAATTTCAACCAATGTCAATGGAATAAGAACACACCTGGATTCAGAGGCAGAACCAACCCCAATAGCAATACAGTAGCATCCCCTGGTGGCCAATTTGTTTTTTCCTTCAGCAATCTTCTTGCAATTAAATGTGGGATTGCAACAACTTGATGATTAATTCAGCACATAGCAGGCTTATACCAAGCCAAGCTAAGAGAACCCCATAGAGGGAAAGAAGGTACTTCACTGCACGCTTCACTAACTATGCAGAGTAAATCTGATAGTTAAAGAGCAAGTTACTTAAATTTATCCCAAGCTACCAACACCCCCTAGAGGGCACAGAGTGAACTCCACCAAAGTATTCACTCATTCAAGCTGATGACCAAGTTGTTCCGGTTTGAGGGAAATTAAGGAGAAGAACAAGCAGAGCCAATTGTCCTTGCTTATTATCACAAGCTGATGACCAAGGGGTTCCAGCCTGCAACTTAATGGCCAGGTGGGAGTTTTGTAGCTCTCAGTGGCCACTAGCAGTAACGTGGTAATAAGAGGAATTTTGGCTGGCCTTTCTTCAGGTGCTGCCTAGTGGTTAAAGGAGGAACTACACGTAAGCCTTTAATCACGCCCAGAGCCAGCCCTCTAGTGGACAAAGGGTGAACCTCAAAGGAAGAGCACCCTGGTAGCTGACCCACAGCAAGTGACCCCTAGTGGTGAAGGGGTGAACTGTGCTGAAGTACCCACTAATGCAGGAGAACGCACCCAGTGGCGCCTCCACCTACAGACAGCATCTCTGAAGCTGATCTGCAAGTAGTGACCCCTAGTAGTCAAAGAGAGAAGTTCTTCAAATTTGCTTCAAAAATAGCTGGAAAGAACACTGAACCTATCCTAGCCATAGCAGAGCATCTCATTGATTTAGATGAAGGGGTTCAACCAACCAGCCTAGATGAGACACCCCAACCAGCCTGTCAAGGAGAAATGCTGCAAACAGCCAATCTTGACCTGTTCACAGAGGCTGTAGCTCAAGCCTCAGCAAAGCCAAAGACATCTCAGGGTCACTATGATCTGAGACAATAAAGAAAGCCCACAGAAGCCATGCACTCACATCTGATGGAGAAATGGGACACTATCCACAAGCGCCATGAAAGATGCTGGGAGAGATTATACAAACTCTACCAAGAACAGAAGGAGGAACTCTTCCCCGAACGTGCGCACGCAGTGGAAGGAGATAAGGAAAATACTCTTGTGCAATGGATGGACTCTGAACGGCAACTCAAAGACATTCAGGCACAATTAGGAGATCCAATTTTCGATGGCAAGATGCACAGCTTCAAGCTACTCAATAAGGAGTATAAGAAGCTTCTAGAGAGTCCACAACGTCTTCCAGAGCCTGAACCTCGCCCGAGAGGCAGACTGGTCGACAGGGCCGAGTCCGAAGTTTCCCACTCCTTACATGCACCATCACAGCGAGTACATGTGGCTCCATCTCACGTGTCTGAAAATGCCACATCCTTTCGCCATATCTCCAAGGCGCATTCCAGCATGTCACAACAATCTCATGTCACAGGCACCTCCCGCCTTTCGAAAGCATCTTCTCGTCATAGCCGAGCATCCCGAATTTCACATTCAGAGCAAGTAATCATTGATGCTAAAGCTGCTGAAGCAGTCTTTCGCATAGCACAAGAGGAGCAGCAGAAAAAGAAGGAACTGGCGGCTGTAGAACTCGAAGCCGAAATAGAGGCCAAGCTAGAAGCTGAAGCAATCAAAATGAAGAACGACCGAGAAGCTGAAGCTGCCAGAATGAAGGCCGATCGAGAAGCTGAAGCTGCCAGAATGAAGGCCGATTGAGAAACTGAAGCTGCCAGAATGAAGGCTGATCGAGAAAATGAACCAGCTCAAATGGAAGCCAAAAGAAAGGCTACAGCAGCTAAAATGAAGGCCAAAAGAAAGGCCACTCAAGATGAGCTTGAGTTTGTTCAAAGCCAACAAGATATGGCAGACAAAATGGCTAGAGTGGAAGGCCTTCAGAGAACACTCCAGCACACCATTTTCCTGCCCAATAGGGAACAACTGGAAAATGAAGAGTGGCATAGCCGCATATAGGCCTACATGGACAACCAAAGCGCGTTTCAGCTTGGGCAGATGAGAGCACCACAGCCGGCCACAAGCCTCCCAAGACCGAGTAGGCGAACAGAAGAATCTCAACGACTAGATGCGCCGGTCAGCCAGAGAGTTGATGCTGTGACACCTAGGTCACGAGATCTTCCCACTGTCACTGCCCCATTGAACCCACTGAACCATACCCTTGATGGCAACCGGATGGGTCCACCAGCAGTGACTACGGTTACACAGCGGGCAGCAGCACAAGATCTTTCCAACATTGCTGTCCCACGGAACCCACGGAATCATACCACTGATGGCAACCGGATGGGTCCACCTGCACCTGCAGCACCAACAGCCCTACAGCAGAACCAGCCGCCGCTCGGGGACAAGATTGAAAGAACTCGAGCCACACTAGAGTCCCTGCTGCACCAACAGGAGGCAGCGTCCCAAGGAACCACCACCAGACCTGACTACAGAGGGGAGTCTCAACCACCAGCTGTGCCAGCCTACCAGGGAACCAGCTACGCTTCACCAGAAAGACGAGAGGCCTTCCAACAAGTAAGCACGCAGGGAGTTAGGTACTCTCAGCTCAATGCCAGAGCAGAGGAGTTCAGACCAAGCCTACAAGGCCCCTTGCATGTGACACGGCAAAATACCCTCAGCCAACAATACGCCGAAGGAAGTTACCAGCCAGCCATTGCGCACGCCCCCACTCCCAGAAGTGATGCGCCACCTCCACCGCACCACAGCTCACACATGGGATCGATGCATCCCCCAATGTTCGTTGGAAGAAGGTTGGACTTAGCATCCAGAGGCGTACGAAGATTTTCCGACAAACCAGGAAAAGACTACTTATTGTGGAAGCACATCTTCAAGCGCGCCATCCGCGAAGACAAGCTGGGCCAGATGAGGAACTTGTCCAGCTGACAGCCTGGTTAGGCCCAAAATCCATCATTACAGTGAACAACATCTTCGCAGCTCATCTGGGTAACCCTGACATTGGCCTGGAAAAGACTTGGGCCACACTTGACAAGGATTATGGTGAACCCACAGTGACAGAGTCCTCGCTTCTAGACCACGTTCTCAGTTTCCCCAACATGAGAATCAACAAACTTCAACAGTTGAAGACATTCTCGTCGCTCCTCACTCAACTACAGACAGCACAACAGGATCCTGCCTTGCTGGGACTAGCTTGCCTTGACCTGTTCAGGACACAAAACCCTATTATCCAAAAACTACCATGGTTGATATGTGACAAATGGATAGAGTTTTCTCTGGTTTACAGAAAAGGAATCAAAACAAAATTCCCCCCTTTGCGCTTCTCACTGAATTTATCAGTGACCAGGCAAACCTCTACAATGACCCCCTATACATCTCCATCAGAGAAGCACACTTTCCAATGACCAAGCGAAGCAGTCAAAACTCCGATATAGTCAAGGGACCCGTCCAAGTTACGAAGGACAGAACCACCTTTTCAGTGTACAAAACAGAGCTCATGCCTCGCCCAAAGAAGCCCCCAGACGAACGAATACCGCGGAGTGTTCAGTCGAACCCTCGTCCAACTAAAAGAGGCCTGACATGTCCAATGCACAAGTCCTCACACTCTCTAAATGATTGCAGAGAATTTAGGAAAAAATCCTTAGATGACCGAAAGGCCCTACTGAAAGAGCATAGGATATGCTTCAAATGCTGTGACTCTATAGATCACATGGCCAGGGATTGTACAATCAGGGTGAAATGCCACCTGTATGACAGTAACAAGCACCCAGCAGCCTTGCATCTAGAAACTAAGAAGCCCTCTGAGGAGACACAACAAGCGACTTCGACGACGGAGATTCAAACTGACTCCAAAGAGCAGCCAAAACAGTACAGGATCTACTACACAGATATATGCAGCGACTCACCATGCCCTCCTTCATGCTCACCCGTCTGTCTTGCAAAAGTCTACCCCGACGGGCAACCTGAAAGGGCCATAAAGATGTACGCCATACTATACCCACACAGCAAAGTTACTATAGCTAAGCCCGCCTTTTTCTACGTGTCTGACCTCCCGAGTGAACTGAAGCATTTTGCAATAAATACATGCACAGTACCAATGCGCACGGCGGGGAGGAAAATCACTGGTCTATGCATAGAAGTGATAAATGGAAGTTCACATTTCCGGTTACCATCAGTGTTAGAATGGGAGACCTTACCAGATGTTCGCAGCGAAATCTCAACACCACAGGCGGCAAGAAAAATACCTCACTTAGCACACATAGCCGATTTAATCCCTCCTCTAGATCCTGAAGCTGAAATCCTACTTATGGTGGGAAGAGATGCCCCAGAGTCCATTGGTTCCGATGAAAGAATCAAAGGTCCACCAGGAAACCCAGTAGCCATTAAGACGGAACTTGGATGGACCATAGGAGGGACGGTTTGTGTTGATCAATCGCAAACCCCAACCCAGGTGACCATCTCAAAAACCTCCATTCCCAGTAATGGAACAACAACTCACCTAAAACCACACCTAGAACACTGCACGCTCGTGACAACCAAACCTGCTTTGGAAGCAACAGTGTTCTAGACCAGTCAGAATTACGACAACTCAGCTTTGCCCATAGAGGACAAACAAGACAAACAATGTCTGCAGCTACATGCGTTCTCCCTGAACACCACACACTGGGATGAGCCACATCTGCCAGAACAGAAACAAGACTGGGAGTCATGGAGTGTACTCCCAAGATGTCCCCAAAGCATGCAAGTGCAGCGCACATATGTCTCCAGCTCACCCGCCACAGTGCAAAGGAAAGAATTGTACGCTTCCTTAGATGTGTCAATGAAGGCAAATGCATCCTTAAGATGCATCACAGTCTACAGCGGGGAGAGCCACAATTAAGTTGTCTTGATTGCAACCATAAGATACATCAGAGTCTACAGCAGGGAGAGCTGCAGTCTCGGTGTCTTCTTCGGAAAAGCAAGACTAACAATACAAGAAGGCCACACCATACCAAGGTTAGAACTATGTGGTACCACGTTAGCTGTAAAGCTCACCAACTTGACAGCGAAGACGTTGTGCCTTGAGCTACAGTCCACCACCTTCTACACAGACAGCAAGATGATGTCAAGCTACATCTGCAAGCAAAGCAGACATTTCTACGTCTATGTAGGCAACAGAGTGAAAAGGATTGAAACATCTTTAAGCCCTGAACAATGACAACATGTACCAACAGACAAGAACTTTGTGAACCAAGTTAAGTGGCCCAACCTTGCCACATAGTTAACAGAATTGATCTGGCTAGAAAAAAGAAAGAAAGGAGGGAAATAATATACTACTTAAAAAAATACATCCCTCTTAAGCTAAAATACATTTATATCCAAATTTTTTCTATTCTTTTTAACCATATTCAAACAAATGTTTAATCTTTAAATATTCCATCTAATAAATCCAAACATATAATTCTTGTCAACTGAGATTTTCTCAAGATCAATTACACTTAAATATCTAAAACCATTCCCTCATATAAACCATCCCAGCATTTTTATATTTCTCATATCATAATAAATAAATAAATAAATAAATAAATATGTTACTTAAGCGGGGCCTATCCCGCTTAAACTAAAATACATTTATATCCAGAATTTTTCAATTTTTTAAACCATATTCAAACAAATGTTCAGTCTTTAAATATTCCATTTAATAGGTCCCATCATCCAATTTCTTAATTCTAGCTTTAGCCTTTCTTTTTTTTTTTGACAAACATCTTTCCTAATCAGTATGCTCCACTGGACCAAAAAGTCTTCCCATAATCTTGTAGATGTTCTCATAGGTACAGGAGACAAATCCAGTAAAATGGTTTTGTGGGAGGGTTTTGCCCCTTCATATTAATTGAAAATCTTTTTCTTTCTTTCTGATTTCTCTTATCATTTTTTGTCTCTCAAGTTCTTGTAGTTCTCCTAACAGGTCTATAATCCATGTTGTCAAATCTTTTTTCTTGTCCTCAGACTTATTTCGCAATCTTGCAGTGTAGGTTATCTTTTCCATGTCCAATATTTCCTGCAAGTTTTTCTCCGCCTGGGTTAAATCATAATTCCTTCCATTGTTGGGTCCTGTTTTTCTAATGCGGTCTGCACAGTACTGTGGAAAACTCTGGGGCCCTAGAGGGCTGTGGGAACCTGGTGGGGCAAGGAAAAGTCTTCAGGGACTCAGACGGAGGGAGGAAAGGCCTGCCAGGACTTGGTGGGCAAGGGAAAGGACTTCAGGGACCTGGGGAGGGGGGAAGGCCTGTGAGGACTCAATGTGAGAAGGAAAGACCTGCGGGGACCCAGTGGCAGAGAGAAATGCCTGCCAGACTCAGTGGGAAAGGGATAAGGCCTCTGGATAAGCATGGGGTTGAGAAGGGGGGTTGAGAAGCCCTTGGGAGGCCCAGGGGCAGGTGGATCTGGCCTGCGCTAGGCCTCCAAAGGCCTCCGCCATCTCTGAGACACTCTGGGCTCTGTTTAAAAACCCACATCTTATTTAACAGCTGCATTACAGACACCAGGGAGTGGGAGTTGTTAAGAAAGACTGTCTCATAGAGACTGCCCATTATGGTCATATGTCAAGGACTACCAGTATTTGCTGGAAGAAACATTTATGGAAGAGTTTATCTTTCAAAGATTTGGGGAAAATAAAAGCTCCCATCACTACTATTTCATTCTAATTTGAAAATATGCAATTTGCTTTTTAGAAGTAACTCCTTTTAGATGATCAGTAGTTGTCACCAAGAATAATGCCATATCATACTTGTTATGTAAGAGAATTTTGCACTCCAAATGTGTAAAGACTTTTTGTATGTGTTAGAAAATACATTTTCACTATGTGGATTGTATTATATTAATTTAGGGAAGTGTTTTATGACATACCCCAGGTCTTCCAAGTACTCAATGCCTTTTTAAAAAGTTTTTGGAAATACCAGCAAAAGAAAGATGGAAGCAAAGTTTTCAATTAAAACTACATTTGCTGTGATACTATCTCAGCTGCCTGTTCTTGGATCACAAAAATCAAAAAGTATAAAATAATGAATATATGTATCTAATGCTTTTGGAAAAGGCTAAAGAGCATTAAGATAACAGGGCACATGGTTTTTTTAATATGAAAAGTGCCTGTAAATCTGTAGTTGATTAAAAATAAGTTTTTTTCTTTCTCTTTCAATACTTACTAGGTTAAGAAAACAAATACTCCATCACATTAACTTATTTTCAGGAAATTTGAACTATTACTTGCTTTTAAAGTAGCTTTTAACCCATTCCCTTAGTCTTAAAATATGTTGCCAATTTAAGATACATCTCAGCTTCAATCTCTTTCATAGTTTACATAAAAGCCAACTGGTCTTGCCAAACATTTGGTTATTTAGCATTTGTTCACAATCTATCACAAATATATATTTGATCTGAAAAAAAGAAAGGTAAATGCCACATAATTATCATTCCATACTGAGTCAAATATCAGTAGATAACCTGTTTAGCATATAAGTTTCAAATGTCCAAGTAAAAAAAATATTTACCATCAACATTTGCATTAAAATACTGTAAGTCTTCAGACAATTTTGAAGTCGATTGAGAGAGAGAGAGAGAGAGAGAGATTTTGTTGTTTGGAGCATGACAATCAATATTTTGTACAGGAAATTAAATCTAACTGGCTGCAATATCAGTTAGAAAAAAAGGAAATAGCTCCAAATTCCTGAAAAGAAGTTAATGTATTTGTTCTCTTAATCCATATTTAGTCCTGTTTTATATCAGTGGTATTACAAAGGCAAGGATGCTGAAATGCCATCATGACTATCTGCATAGCCATCTGCTAACATAAGGGCTGAGAAGGGGAGTATTGTTAAAGAAAAATTGCATCATAATAACCATCTGCTATTAGCAGAAGGAAAGAAAAAGAGTATCCTGGCAAGAATATCCTGCTATTCTACAGTATAATTGCAAACCTAGGTTATGTATTTATTTCTATAGGAAAAGCACAGCTCTATTTTCTGTTGAAAGAAGGGGAAAAACAACTGTAAGGACCCACTTCAACCCCTCATCTTAAGAAAGCAGAACTCTTGGAAACAATTTCTTCCAACAGGAACTTTTATTAAGAGTAGTTGGTAGCAGGCATAATAGACAGGATCTTAGGGATTCCTTTACAGATTGATACTTTAAAGTGTCCCCAAGCAAACCCCACCTCACAGTTCATCCAGACAATTCAGACCGGCCAATCCCCAGGTGTTAAGTCCTTTGTGGGAAAGGGGAGATAACATCGGTCCGGCTCTGGTCGTAGCATGATGTTTAAGCAGCTCTTCGCACCTCCTTTTGAGACCGGAGAAATAAGCCAGGCTCCGGAGGTTATATTTTTTTCTCCCCCTTTTCCTAGCTGACAGGTTAGGGAGAAGAAAGTTCAGAGAGAGATACAGTGCAGGAAGCAAATTGTTACATTGTAGCGGGCAGCAGACAGGCAATAAACAAAGCAAAAGTTTACATTGTAGCGAATAGAGGAAACGAAAGCAATAACCCTGCAGGTACATCCCCCCTCCCCCTTGGGAGTATGGCAGAACCCAGGGAAAGGTGAGATTTGTTTTTAGATCAGAGGAGATAGAAATAAAATAGAAATGGGTTCTGACAACAACTCTGAGATTTTCCTTTTTTTAAAATGAGCATAAAATTACTTTGCTAAACACTGTACCCTGCTCACATTTTAGATCTTTCTACACTCAGATGAGCAAATAAGTTTTCTTTTGAAATAAATCCAGTGACAATAGTTCTACTAAAATAAAATAAGATAAAAAATAGGAATTTGTGGGGAGTTCCAAGTTGTAAACCTCATCTTATGTTTAGCTTCCTTATCCCAGAGACAATATCAGTCTATTTCAAGTAACTACGGTAAGTACCTGCTGCTAGAACAAGTTCAAATCCATGTAATAGTAAAAAAATATATCATATGATACTATGAAGCAGTGAAATGATGCCTTCCAGAAACATTAAACAAATTCTAACCGCATTTAGGTTAGTCATAATCTAAAACAATCATTGAAAGAGAGTCATCTTAGGACAGGGACCCAAAGGGATATAATTAAAAATATAACATTGCCACTTCTGGGGTTCTTTTAATTGAACAACATAATTGAACATAATTTGCGGCTCAGAAAGCATGCTTTGTTTGCTGCTGCTCTCTGGAATGATAAGAGTTTTGGAGTTTTCACCTTATGAAGTTCCAGAAATTTTAAAAAACTTGTCTGCCCCCCCAAACCTTAAGGAGCTAAGTGTACAATACTTTTTTGTTTGTTTGTTAGCATCCTACCTTTATTATTTTTACAAATAATTCAAGGTGGCGAACATATCCACCAACATACCTCCTCCTTTTACCCCCACAGCAACAACACTGTGAGTGACTGGTCCAAAGTCACCCGGCTGACTTTCACAGCTAAGGTGGGACTTGAACTCACCATCTCCCACTCTCTAGCCCAGTGTTTCTCAATGCTGGCTGTGGAATTCTGGGAGTTGAAGTCCACATGCCTTAAAATTGTCAAGGTTGAGAAACACTGCTCTAGCCTGTGCTTTAAACACTAGACCAAATTAAAACATAAAAACCATACAAATATTGCATTCCAGCAGGAGGCAATTAAAACCAAGATAAAAAAAAATAAAAGTTGTATAGAATTTAATTGATCAAATGCATAAGGTTTTCTCTCTCTTTTTTTAATTATGTGCCATGTGGAGTCATTGGAGTTGGTCACATCTAAATTTAATTTCTCATCCTCATCTGAATGGCACCATATAAACTATTTCTCTTCTATGTGTATGCTCAGATTTAAGCTCAGTTTAATTCAAGAAGACATACTTCTAAACATAAAAATGCAGTCTTATACAATCATAGTTTTGACTATATATTTTTTCCACTTGTAAGACTCAGTGAAGCTCCATTCAACAGTCTTCCTACAAGACCTTGAAAAATTGTGTTTTTTTCCTAAAGCCCATGTCTAGCCATTATCTCATATATTAGACAAAGTCCCTTGGAGAATTGAGTCATTTTTGCCATAACCTAGATATAGTCTAATAACTAGCAAAAACTGAATTTTGAAAGAAGTATCTTCTCTTGTTTGCAAATAATTAAATGAAAAGTATTCTGATCATCTTTATTTTGAAATGCCTGAACTTATTAAACAGATGAATTATAATTGTCTGTATTTTTCCTATAAAAGAACATTAGAAAAATATGCTGTTCCATATTTAAAGACCATATAAAATTTTTGTTTCAATACAAAATTCATGAACAGAACCACCAAGCGCCTATTAGGCTGACATACTAAAACTGATAAAAAAATGTACCGTATTTTTCCGTGTATAAGACGCTATTTTTTCCTGCAAATACCCTGTTCAAAAATCAAGTGCGTCTTATACAAGCGCAGCATCTTATGCACAAAAAAATAATGGTAACCTCCGCAGCCCAAGGCATGCCTGTGTGGGTTCTTTACATGCTGCTGCCATGCCGCCTGGTGCAGGAGGATATTGCTGGCCCAAGATGCCGCCTGGAGGGGAGAAAGCCGGCCTGAGATGCCACCTGGTGCTGGAGGATCGCACTGCCCCAAGGATGCCGCTGGTCCTACTGAAGCTGCCTTCTATGACCCATTTTTCACTGGCACAGGTTAGGCTGAAGCCGCAAGAGGTCCCTGGAAGCCACCTCAGTACAGTGATTGATGGCCAAGGGGGTGGGCGGGACTAAGCCCGCAGAGCGCCATCTGATTGGAGGTAGTCGCCTCCTTTGTGTGATGGCATGGCCACTTATTCTACTGCCACTAAAGATGTGGTTTGTTTAATATTTAAAATGTTGATTTCTGAATTTTTGTTTAGAAAATTGGAGGCCATCTTATACAAGGGTGCGTCTTATAGATGGAAAAATACGGTATGTTTGCAGCCCAGAAACAAATGTTACTCTAATGTAACCTCTTTGTAAAGAAGAGGATAGCATTCCTAAAATATTTCATCCCAGAGTTAGTTTTGTTTTCAGCATCAGCCACCATCATAGCTAATTAGAAATGATTTGTCCATGTTGACTGCAAGACTATAAAGAACCACCATGAAGATCAGAATCAGATGTCAGGCAAGCCATTCTTGTTTCAATGGGTCTTTAGTAATCTTTACTATATTATCAGTTTGTGTGTATATCATGAATTAATTTATATAGTGTAATGTTGTGGTAGAATCATTGGTTGAAGAGGAGCCTCCCCCCCAACCAGGGGAAGTAAAGAGATATTCCAGCTAAGAGTCTGAAGGAGAAAACATCTGAGATCAAACCCATCTGCTATTTTCCAGGGCAAGGCAGAAAGTCTGGCAAGATTCTTTATATATATATACCTCAGAAAACAAATATATATATATAAACCTCAGAAAACAAATATATATATATACCTCAGAAAACAAATATATATATATAAACCTCAGAAAACAAATATATATATATAGCTCTGGGTTGAGCTGAAGCAAGCAAAAGGAAAGAATGATTCCTTCCTCCCATATTTGGGTTTACAGGGTGCAATCTAAAAAAAAAAAATAAACACTTGACACATATCCTTACTCCCTGACTACTGACAAAGCGGGAGAGAACTTGTGGCTCAATAGGTTAAAGCATCTGCTTAGCATGCAGACTGCCCAGGTTCGAATCCCGGAAGGGTGAGTTCTGACTGAAGAGAGTTAAGAAACTCGAAATAGCTATATCAGAAATTCCCTTATTTCTTTGTCAACAATTTTAAACACCATATATATATTTGTGCTTGCAAGATGGCTCTGGGTTGAGCTGAAGCAAGCAAAAGGAAAGAATGATTCCTTCCTCCCATATTTGGGTTTACAGGGTGCAATCTAAAAAAAATAAACACTTGACACACACACACACACACACACACACACACACACACATATATATATATATATATTTGTTTTCTGAGGTTTATATATATATATATATATTTGTTTTCTGAGGTTTTCGCGGGTGTTTGTATGTAGGTCTGAACACTTTAATAATAGAATAATCAGAGAAGCCATCGAGATAGAAAAACGCCCACACAGCATGAACAAACGAGATACCTCCCGCCTACCAGCCATTTGGAAACTCGCCCTTATTGACAGATGAGTCCATAGCACAGGGAATGACACCAGACCTACACTCACAAAAACCACACAGGATATCACCACCACACATCCAGGCAAAAAGCAAACCCAAACCCACACTGATGAGGCACGACCACAAACCAGAAGCCAGACCACAGCTGCATCATTAGCCACCTTAAACCCCTCCAATCCATACACGAAGCAAACTGACACCCACCATGAAGATGAGGCACGACCACGAACGCAAAGCCAAACAGCTACACAGTTCACCATCTCTAATCCCCTTGTAACACTGACTAACCTGAGCACAACAAAGCCCCCACCCAAACAGAACACTCCCCCAGCCAATCAGAGCACAGCCAACCCCCCATCCAATCAGAGCACAGCCAAGCCCCTAACCAATCAGAACACACCTCCACCCAATCAGAACACAGCTGAGCTCCCAGCCAATCAGTTCAAACCCCCACTGGCAGTTAAAAGGAAGAAACAGCTAAAATCTCACATTGGTCCTAGAAGCAGAAGCCGAAAGCACCAGCCTGAAGATGACGAATGAGACTTCGTCGAAACGTCACCAAGACACTTCAAATTATATATATGTATATATATGTATGTATGTATGTATGTATATATATATATATGTATATATATATACCGGTATGTATATATGTGTATATATATATATATATATATGTGTGTGTGTGTGTGTGTGTTAAATTTACCACCCATTTCACCATGAGGGTACTCTAAAAGGAATATAAGTGATCAACAATAAAATATCTTGTTTGGGCCCATCCACAAGTAGTTCTGGTTGCTTGCGCTTGACAAAAGTAGAGATAAATAACTTTTCTGACAAAAATACTACTCAACATTTATATTCATATTTAATTTTTAATTTAATTATTTAATTCCCTTGCTCTCACACACAATAGGATGCAACTTGCCTTTATGAAAGCCCTTAGACTTGGCTCTTCCTCCAGACACTTAATATCAGTTGAATGCAAATCCCTCTGAGGTTGTTTTGCAGTGTACTTGATTGCTATTTTACATTTTTATCGATATATTGTTATCAAGATGTCACTTTGGATCTTTGTTTTAAAAAGAAGGATCTATATGGGCCATTTCTACATATCCTTATTTATCTTTTGTTCTGCATGTACTGCATGTGCATCTAGATGCATACTTGTGCCTAGAATATGGTGATTTGGGTTTGAAGAGTTTGCAAAATAACACTGTCAAAGAACAGGTGTCTGTATACAATACCAAGTATTTAAAGAATGGTGATGATAGCAGAGCACGGCAACCATACTTACTTAACTATATAAAGGGATTTATTTTTGCAAATATGAATGCTCATATTTGGGGGTAGCACCATGCATGCGCAGCGCAGGGGGTAGCACCACGCATGCGTGGCGCTCGACAGGTCTGGGGTCGCAGCCTGAAAAAGGTTGAGAACCGCTGCCCTAGAATCTTAAGCTTAAATAGTACAACATTCTCCACATTATAAGGCCCCTTTGGGGGCATTTTACACCAAGTAGCTAGTGGACTAAGATCCCACCTGCATGCTGCTCGTGTACTGCTTCCTACTTTTACCCAACTTATCTTAATTTTTACGTTTTTAAATTCTTGTTTTTATAGTGTTGCAAGCCACTCAGAGTCACTCAATAGCAATATCGGTGACATACAAATTTAATAAATGAGCAGTAAAGGTTTTCTACACAGAATGTCTGCCAGTGCCACAGTTCAGAGGAACAGCCTGTTATTATGCAGAACCAAGCAGTTTGATTTTTTAAGCCTTATCAACAGCAATATCATGCATCATTTTTTCTAATGTGAATATCTCAAAATTTCAATACACTATGTGGTTGCCCAAACAATGTTAATTATTTGGAGTGAGTTCTAAATAGGAACAAAATAGTGCTATTAGTCAGAAATTGCAAATATGACCAATATACCGGTACTTAAAAATACTTTGTGTCCATTCTTTCATTCACAAATAGTAGCAACTTTATTCTACATTTATACTGCACACTGGATAGAACACATACAGGGAACTTATTTTAATTTCCTTAAAAGTAAAAAAAAAATGCAGCCTACATTTCTCATATTTATCTACACTTTGGACGTAAAAAAACCCCCAGATGATGACAAAAATGGATATTTTTACAGATTCAGAATGGAACATTCCATTAGATATCAAAATACTGTTTGAATTCTAATCACACTCTGAGGTGTGCTAACAGGAACGATAGTCTCTTTCAATACCGCATCATCTAAACTTCCTGATTTTGGGGGATCCACCTTTATGTATCAACTTGAAAGTCATAATCTGAAAAAAAAATCACAATTTCTAATATTTCTTTTCTAAAAGATGTTATTCGCTGCGATACAGATCCATTCGTTAATTTGAGTTAGTATCGCTTCTCGTTATAGCAAATATACATGTTACTTGGAGGTAAATTTCATAAAATGCATTTAGTCCTTGTTTCTTTGGAGCAAACATCCCTCACCACCATTTCAGTGGTTACACTCATCAATTACCTGACATGGACAAGATATTGTTTTAAAAATACTTTTCATGCACAAATCTAAATAAATTGATTATTGTAATAGTCTTACCATAGCCAAGGAAATAAACATTTCCCTTTAATCCATTTTCATGCAGTTTCTGACCCAGTCCAACATATGAGCAGCTCTTGTTGCCTTCACCAATGGCAATAAAGGCAGAATGAAATATACAACAAAATCTCTATTTTTCCTTTAAATATATGTGAAAAGATCATTTTCTGCTTTTAACATTGTTACGAAATGAAAATACTAGTTAATATATCCCTGATAAGTTGTCCAAATAGCAGCTTTTATTCTTAAGAACAAAGGAGAATTTATAGAACAAGAATTTTTGTCCAGGATTTTTACATCTCCAGTATAGACTGAGTATCTGTCAGAACCCATTTCTTTTCTTGGGGGGAGGGGGTCTAATTCATTTCTTTTCCTTTCTTTCTGTGGGTTCTGCAATTCTCCTGAGGGGAGGTGGGAAGGCTCTGGGGATACCCTTTCTGCTTTGCTACAATATATCCTCTCTGCTGTTTCTACATGCTCGCTCTTTGAACCGTTTCTCCTTTGATGTCAACCTGGGATGAGAAAGGAATGTGCCTCCAGCCATCTGGCTTATCTCTTGCTGTGGAAGAGAAAGGTGCGAAGACCCAACAGGCATGGGAACAGACTCTGTTATCAGCTCCGTTCCCACAGTAGACTTAACACATGGGAATTGGCCCATTCAAACTGATCGGATGAACTGTTGGGGTGGGGTTTGCTTGGGACTCTTTTAACCTATTGATCCGAGCGGGAAACATTCAGATCCTGCCTTCTATGCCTGCTATCAGCTTCTCCTAATAAAAGTTCCTTTTGGAATGAACTATTCCAAGAGTCCTGCTTTCTTGGGATGAGGTTTTGAAATAGAGGATATTTTCCATTGTGAGCTTATGATTATCATCCAGAAATGATATCAAAAAGCAGTTTAGTCCTAACATTTTACTCACACCTGCAATTGTACCATTTTACTCATACCATTTTACTCACACCTGCAATTGTACAAATCAGCATTTAAGTAGTTCTGATATTTCTTAAGGTGAGTGTCCTCATATCAACTGAAGTAACCATTGTATAGCTTATACCCAGTTCCTAGTTTTCTCTGAATTGTTTTAATAGCTTAGAAAAATTTATTAGCAATTGACTAATGTTACCTAAATGATTTCTAAAAACTCTTCAACAAATGTTATGTAAAATCCAAGCAGGTTGGAGTATGAAAGCCTTCCAGCAATTAGCCTTTTGGAAGCTCTCTTTGGGCTTGGTTTTTTTGGGGGGAGGGTATATATACCTGCCCATTTAACCATCCTATGTATGGCTTCTGGAGAATAAGATAATACTCAAGAGATTGTTTAGGATTTGGCCCGAATAGCTGTACCCTGGAAGATTACACTCTAAAGATCACACTGAAGGCTCCCACTGATATAATGATCTGGGCATCATTCCTGAGATTAGCTCCCGCTCATTGTTCTGAGACACAAGTTTTTTAAAAAATGCAAAGAATGGTTACTTTCTGAAAGTTACTAGAATATACTGATTTACTTGATAAAACCTCAGCGCACCCTGGCCAAGGAGCAAATGTTATGAAGTCTTTCCAAATAGAATATCACTTTTTTTCAATTAAAATATTAATATCAGGTACTCAACATATTAAGCAATTGTTTTCAACTGGATACACTTGGAATGTGACCCAAAGAATCAAACATAAGCAAAATAGCTTTTAACATTCTTCTGCAAATATATGGACCAAAAGAAAGTTTCTATCACAGATTCTTCTCAAATTGCAATTGCACAAGTGAAACATTTGGTTCCTTTCTCTCAGAATTCTCTAGTATGAGGAATAAAATAGTTCTTAGTAAGAGGAGGTCATATACTTGTGATATGCCATATTTAGGTTTATAACCTGTAGCTGATGTTTAAAAGTATTGATGCAATGCAGTCATTTAACAGAGACTTGCACCATACATTCCTAGGTACTTCTACTTGGTATTAAGCATAATTGATTATATTGGTAATATAAGAAATGGACCACAGCTTCACAATGACTCCAACTTGAGTCAGGGTAAAAGGAAAAGTGCAAACTATTCCAATTTTTAAGGTACTTAAAATGTATTATCGCACACTTGTAACATATATGATCTTTGTAACAAAAGCTTTCTACACCAATTGCATATTTTTATCAAAACTTAATCCTCAATAGCTTCAGGTGTTATACTGAAATTACATCGATAACAGTAACAAATCAAGCATGCTACTGACAATATTACATGTGAACGAATACAAGCATACATATCATACTTTAAACATTTTTTAGAAAGTTTAAGTGAAGACATAATATCATTTATATCCAAATTGTCTTCTTTACAATTCACCATGAAAATTAAGGAGAGGGAGAAAAAGCTAAGGATTTCAATTCATGTTAGACAAATTCTTGAAGTATAAGCAAAATCCAAAACAGAAAGAAAAAGATGGACAATGACTTTTCCAGTCCCTCCTAACAGAAGTTTCTGAAAAGCTATGGAGGTCATGCTACCCAGAAAGAAGTTTCAATGTTGTTGAAGGGCCACACTCACAAACCAAAATAAGGAACACTTTGCCACTATATTTAAAGCAAAATCCACCCATATACAAAGGTATTTCATTTCAGCTGAAAAGCACACTGTATGCGATTTCTGAAATGTATTCTATATCCTTTCCAATGTATTACCTTCACTTTGTTTCTAAGCTTTCATAAATATGTATGTAAAAATGGAAGAGACAAGCATCAAATTATTTTTCATAAAGGCTGTTTCAATAAAATTTTAATGATGATTCCAATATGGGATAGGCAAAAATAGAACCATGACTCAAGCAGAATGATGTATGTTCAACATGTGAGACTGCAGTTCAAGTCTTCTATTTTAGGGGAAATGAAATGTATTGCATTACATCTTGACAAGCAGCACATTGTATTAAGGACGTGAATCATTACTACAATGGCTTTTGTTTTTCCTTGACAATTTTACCACTCAGGGTCCCAGGACAGAGTACTATATCAGTATTTTTTTAAAAAAAAAATCATCAAAATTTCAAACATTACTTCTTCATCAAAGAAGGCAGAAAGAAAAGAGCACTGCCTTCCATCCACACAGAAAGACATGCAAACATTTCATGGTTTGCTACTGCTATGTAATGTACTCTGATTTCTTCAGACATGTATAATAATTGCAGCTGATTTTTCTAAGATAAGAGAAAAGATAAAACTCTTAGAGGAAAGCAATACAAAACATAAAAACTGCAAACTGAAGCAATGGCTTTAGCAGTGTTTGGGCTATGTAACAAAGAGTCACGATTATGGCACATCAATGGAGGTTTGGTCTTATTAAAATCGTTTTCTCTTGATGATTTCAGGTTTCCAGCTAACAGGATGAGTTTCTTCAGTCTGGAGAGAATAAAGAAGAAAAAAAGAGTTCTAACTCAATTCTAACTTTGCATGCTACAGTTACATATTTCCTAAGACTGGCTCTAGGGAATTCCTGAATACAACCCCAAATGATATGCTAAATTGAGACTACTTTGTTATTTCTTACTTAGAACAGTTACTTGTACTAACTTCCCAATTAATCCCTAGCTGAGCAGGAACTCAGTGCATATCTTCTGTACCAATATTCCCCATTTATTTTTTAATTTTAACGGCTATAGAAAGTCACCAGTGGTGTGGAAGCACAAAAAAGTACAAATGGATTTATTTCCTGTTTCATTTCAGGTTATCCACGATTAACAGTCTGGGGAAGAATTTAAGAATTTCAATTTAAGAATTGAAATATTTCACCTAAACCACAGCATCAACTAAGAAACAGAAGAATTAAAATTGTTTTTGAAAGTGAGTACTCTATTTTACTATTTTCATTAATCAGATATTTTGCTAAACAGTCTAAGAGCGATTTCTTGTCATTTGTGAACTACCAGAATTCAACCAGTTGGTTTGTTTTGATATATCTTCCTTTATACATCACTATATACTGCTATACTAAATGTGAAAGCAAGGTTGAAATCTCATAAATTTACTTGGAAATAAATTCCACAAAACTAAGTTGAACTTTCTTATGAGTGGATATACGTAAAATTGTTCTATAAAGTGAAGTTCACTACTTTTAAAATACAACCATAAATACATATATTAGCCAAACTGAATAAATATCTGACCACCTATAGTGTTCTCAGTTACTCTATTAAAATTGAAGAACAGACTATAAAAAGCATTTATTTTCTTCTGTTACTAGACAGCTTATACTGGACAGGCAACTGAACTCAACTTATAAACCCCATTTTTAAAAAATAATGTTTCCACTTGTGTAAAATGTTGTTTGGGAACCTTATTTCATTACAGTTCAGCCTTACATATGTTTTTGAGATTAATTTCAGAATACGTGTACTAAATGTATCTTTAACTTAGTTTTATGCTGTAAAATATTATTAAAAAACATTCCACATACCGCAGACTCATCTTCTTTGTAGACTTTTATAGTTTTATCAGCTTCAGCTGTAAGAAGTCTGCTTTCAGATTGGTCAAATGCACAAGCAAATATTCCAGATTCACTGTCCAAAGAGCCAGGCTGCACAGCTGCATGCACCCTCTGGAAGTTGTACCCAGTTCTCCAATCCCAAAGGTGCATTGTACCATTGTCAGCTGAAAATAAAACACTGGCATATTTATTCAAAGTTACAATTCAAGTATATAGCACAGTTATTCCGAAGACTGACTATATCCACCATAATCCAGATCTGTTTGCACCCACACAATTCATATGTATTAGGATTAACAATGCATCTCTATGCCCCTCTGAGTTCACTAGGATTGACTTCTAGAAAAATTTAAACATTACAAGTGTTCTACTAAGATATGGTATTTTAGTTTCCTGCAATTTATACTGATACTATCTGCAGTTAATATATATAGTGATGCCCATTTTCAAGTAGTGGGTTATATACACAATGGGAATTATAGCCAAACATAACACTAGAGTACCTAGGAGGGCTGACTAGAAAGCCCAGAAAAAAAAAAAACTTCCCAAAATTCCTCTGCTAAAATACTGGCATCATATAGAAATCTTTTACATCTGTGTTTCTTGTGTTAGGCTAATCTTGCTTTAACATTTCTCCTGGCATACATATTTAAATGGGGTTGAATTTGCTTTCACTGAAAGCTCTTCTAAGAACATTCTTTTCTCTATCACACAATTCTTTTCTCTATCACACAATACCAGGACAAGGGGGCACTCCCTAAAGCTCATAGCTAAGAAAGTGAGGACAAATAAAGGGAAATATTTCTTCACCCAGAGGGTCGTTGATTTATGGAATTCACTTCCAGAAGGGGTCGTGACAGCTGTCAGCCTTGACAGCTTCAAGGCAGGGTTACATAGATTCATGGATGCCAAGTGTATCGGTGGTTATTAAAACGGATGTCCATGTGCCGCCTCTATGTTGGTTGAGGCAGGCAGGATTCCCTTGAGTACCATTTGTTGGGGGTCAAGAGAAAGGGAGGGTTTTGCCTTCTCTTTCTGCTCAAGATCCCCATGTACAATTGGTGGGCCACTATGTGACACAGAATGCTGGACTCGATGGGCTTTGGCCCGATTCAGCATGGCTCTTCTTATGTTCTTAACATGGCTGTATAACAGATGTGTGTGTGTGTGTGTGTGTGTGTGTATGTATGTGTATGTGTATATATATATATATATATATATATATATATATATATATATATATATATATATATATATATATATATATATATATATATGTGTGTGTGTGTGTGTGTGTGTGTGTGTGTGTGTGTGTGACAAGTGTTTATTTTTTAGATAGCACCCTGTAAACCCAAATATGGGAGGAAGAAATAATTCTTTCCTTTGCCTGTTTCAGCTCAACCCAGAGCCATCTGCAAGCACAAATATATACGTATTTTTCGCTCCATAAGACGCAGTTTTTTTCCTCCCAAAGTAGGATGAAAAATCAGCCGCGTCTTATGGAGCGAAGATGCAGGCAGGGAGGGGGGGAGGCGCTGGAGCAGAGGGGATGTGACGCAAGCGCCCTTGCCTTAGAATATGGCACGAATGCCGCAAACCAGCGTTACAACAGAAATCCCCGAATCACGAGAAGCTTCTTGCGCGCCTTCTCGCACACGAAGCAATTCCATAGAAGGGCGAGCTGGGACCGGAAGTCCGACTCGCAAGAAGGCATTCGGGAAGAAAGGCTTGTAGCCCAAAACAACCATGGCGACCGTTTCCCTCAACCCCGCCCACACAAGAGGGGCGGCGAAACAAGGAAGGGAGCGGGCGGTTTTGAAGCCGCCCGCGAGCAGCTGCCACCCCGCGTCCAGGCAGACGAGCTCTGCGCCGGCGGTGAAGCCATGAGCCGCAGCAGCGGCGAGGCGCTAGGAAAGCTCCTGAGGGCACAAGCCTTCCGCTTGCCCGGCCGCCACGGTTACGCAGTCGAGTTTTCGCCTTACCTGCCGGGCCTTTTGGCCTGCGCTACCTCGCAGTACTACGGGATTGCAGGTGAAACGGCAGCAGGTGGCGCGTGCGCAGTGACAGCAGCAGCAGCAGCAGCAGCAATCCCCCTACCTACAGTAAGCGCTTTCTGCTACCTAGATTCTTTGGTCGCGTCCAAAGGGCGGTTGGAGAGGATGATAGTCGGTGTGGAGCAGACTTGTCCTGTAAAAGACAGGGCTACTATAGGCTCCAGTCTGCGTGCGTGTTTGAGGCGCTTCGCTTGGATAGAAGCCACTGCCCCTTTCCTGGTCATTAGGTTTCATGGGATTTACTTCCTAGATTGCAATACTAGGTTTTTTGCAGCTTAGATTGCATTTAACTCAGCTGATAAAAGTTGAAGTCCACAAGTCTTAAAGTTGCCAAGGTTGAGAACCCCTGGGTTACACCCAGTTGGAATGAAGAAGCTCCAAGAACAAAAAAAAATTCCCTTCTTTTAAAGCAGAAATAAAGCAGTTTTTGATACATGTTCAGTGAAAAAACGTCAGCTAAAGCCCACATGCATCCTAAACAAATGCATGGTTCATTATAGTATTGTGGCTAATAATTTTTTTATGACTGATGTGGTTGAGGAAATTGATTAGCAACATAAATTTTGGGCTCAATTGTTGTCAAAAGTTGAGGACTACCTGTATGTCTCTTAGCCCACTTTTTGGCTCAAAATATTTTTTTTCTATTTTCCTCCTCTAAAATCTAGGTGCGTCTTATCAGCAGGTGCGCCTTATAGAGCGCGTATATGTTTTTAAAATTGTTAAAAAAGAAATAAGGGATTTCTGAGATAGCTATTTCGAGTTATTTAACTCTCTTCAGTCAGAACTCACCCTTTCCGGGATTCGAACCTGGGCAGTCTGCACGCTAGGCAGATGCTTTAACCTCTAAGCCACAGGCTCTCTCCCGCTTTGACAGTAATCAGGGAGGGAAGATGTGTATATAGTGTTTCTTTTTTAGATAGCACCCTGTAAACCCAAATATGGGAGGAAGAAATCATTCTTTCCTTTGCCTGTTTCAGCTCAACCCAGAGCCATCTGCAAGCACAAATATATATATATATTTAAAATTGTTAACAAAGAAATAAGGGATTTCTGAGATAGCTATTTCGAGTTATTTAACTCTCTTCAGTCAGAACTCACCCTTTCCGGGATTCGAACCTGGGCAGTCTGCATGCTAGGCAGAAGCTTTAGCCTCAAGCCACAGGGTTTACAGGGTGCAATCTAAAAAATAACCACTTGACACACATCTTCACTCCCTGACTATTAACAAAGCGGGAGAGAGCCTGTGGCTTGAGGCTAAAGCTTCTGCCTAGCATGCAGACTGCCCAGGTTCGAATCCCGGAAAGGGTGAGTTCTGACTGAAGAGAGTTAAATAACTCGAAATAGCTATCTCAGAAATCCCTTATTTCTTTGTTAACAATTTTAAAAAACATATATATATTTGTGCTTGCAGATGGCTCTGGGTTGAGCTGAAACAAGCAAAGGAAAGAATGATTTCTTCCTCCCATATTTGGGTTTACAGGGTGCAATCTAAAAAATAACCACTTGACACACATCTTCACTCCCTGACTATTAACAAAGCGGGAGAGAGCCTGTGGCTTGAGGCTAAAGCTTCTGCCTAGCATGCAGACTGCCCAGGTTCGAATCCCGGAAAGGGTGAGTTCTGACTGAAGAGAGTTAAATAACTCGAAATAGCTATGTCAGAAATCCCTTATTTCTTTGTTAACAATTTTAAAAAACATATATATATATATATATTTGTGCTTGCAGATGGCTCTGGGTTGAGCTGAAACAAGCAAAGGAAAGAATGATTTCTTCCTCCCATATTTGGGTTTACAGGGTGCAATCTAAAAAATAACCACTTGACACACACACACACACACACACACACACACACACACACACATATTATTCAGTTCCAAAAGAACCAAATGTAAAATGCTCCAAATCTGTTTTTAAAGCAGTTTGCAATGCCAGAAGCTGAAAAATAAAATTGCTACCCTGCAAACATTTGTTGAAATAAGTGTGTATTGCTGTGTTAAGGGGGGGAAAAATTGAAAAATTGGCATGATGCACTACTCCAGCGGAGAGCACAATTGTTAGCTTTGGGAAGGTTCAGCTCCTTGCCCACATCAGATTTCAGCAAATACCAGAATGTGAAGTAAATATATTCACATTTGCCTTTGTGAAGGAAAATCTTACAGAAGATAAGATGCTGAAACGTGGGCAAGGACATTTCAAACAAGAAGTAAGAAATGTGTGGATTCTCAGTGACGCTGCATGGTTACTGGTTAGACACGATGGATATTAACATCCTGTGCATAGTCACAGGTCACCGGTCCAAAAATTAAGAGCCAAAATAAATTGAAAACCCATATTAAATCCTTCCAACACTGATGTCTGTATATGTTCATGGTAATTGTTAAGTCTGGCAGTAAGTTCTAAATAATCAGAGCTTTAGAATAGCACACAAAAGGCAGTGCTGTACCATGAGTCTTACAGTGCATAATAGCAAAATAGAATTTGTTTTGAAATCATATGTAAATTTTAATTTACCTCCAGAAACCAGGACTCCATCTGAGTTCACAGCCAACGTATTGATAATTGCACTATGGCCAGAAAGGTTTTGGATGAAATTTCCATCAGGGAATTTCCACTGTTTTATGTTATCTGGAGACCCAGATGCAAATGTGTATCTGTAAGAAAATATGTATTAAGATCTTAGTAACTATTGGATGCCTGATTAATCAGTATTTAATTATTGGTTGTTAAAGTTAGCAGGGTTTATTGCATTGAAACTGTAATAAACCCTAGTAACTTTAACAACCAATAATTAAAGTTTATAGTTTACAGAAAATTACAATTTCAACGTTCAACTATTTCCTCTGAATTATTTTTGGTTACAAAGAAACTTGGCTTTCCATATGTTTTCGAATTACAACTTCCAGTGATCTCAGTCCATGTTATTAATAGTAAAACTATACGGAACTTGACGTTCAGCAGCAACTAGAAAGCCTAAACTCTTCACCCAGTAATTTAAGCACCATAGACTTGCTTGTTTGAAAACAAAGTAACTGATTAATGGGGGGGGGTAGGATGTCTGTTAAAGCCAAATATTGTTAAATATGAACGGGAAATTACACATACATAAAACGGGAAGGAAAATTGATACACGTTTATTTTATTCAGTATAAAATGGGCTTGTATAATACACAGAAAGATATGAGATTTTGTCCATGTGTAGGTTTCCCCTGTCCAGTCATGTCCTACTCTAGGGCACGGTGTTCACCTCCATTTCTTAGCCGACGGAGCCAGCATTGTCTGAAGCCATTTTCTGTGGTCACACGGAATGCTATTATCTTCCCACTGAAGCGGTCCCTATTAATCTACTCACAAATTCCATGCTTGGCATGATTAGGAAGGGAATCGAAAATAAGTCAGCAAGTGTTGTATTGCCTCTGTACAAATCGATGGTGAGACCACACTTGGAGTACTGTGTACAGTTCTGGTCACCGCACCTCAAGAAGGATATAATGGAACTGGAAAAGGTGCAAAAAAGGGCAACAAAAATGATCAAGGAAATGGAGCGCCTCCCTTATGAAACCAGATTGCAACGCCTTGGTCTCTTCAGCCTTGAAAGACGGCGTTTAAGGAGTGACTTGATCGAAGTGTATAAAATCATGCATGGGATAGAAAAGGTGGATAGAGAAAAATTCTTTTCTCTATCACACAATACCAGGACAAGGGGGCACTCCCTAAAGCTCATAGCTAAGAAAGTGAGGACAAATAAAGGGAAATATTTCTTCACCCAGAGGGTCGTTGATTTATGGAATTCACTACCTGAAGGGGTCGTGACAGCTGTCAGCCTTGATAGCTTCAAGGCAGGGCTAGACAGATTCATGGATGCAAAGTGTATCGGTGGTTATTAAAACGGATGTCCATGTGCCGCCTCTATGTTGGTTGAGGCAGGCAGGATTCCCTTGGGTGCCATTTGTTGGGAGTCAAGGGAAAGGGAGGGTTTTGCCTTCTCTTTCTGCTCAAGATCCCCATGTACAATTGGTGGGCCACTGTGTGACACAGAATGCTGGACTCGATGGGCTTTGGCCTGATTCAGCATGGCTCTTCTTATGTTCTTATGTTCTTATCTGAACGGCTTTTGAACTGCTAGGTGGGCAGGAGCTGGGGCAGGAACGGGAGCTCACCCCATTTCACAGCACTCGAGTCTTGAACCTGGGCTGTCAGTTTTCCAACTGACAAGCTCAGTATCTTTAACTACTGAGCCATCATGCCTCCTGCTACTTTACTCAATTAAAGATCATAAAATCAAAGATTTACTGAATGGGAATAATCCACTAAAGTAGACCACATTTTCCCCCACATAAACAGTCCTATTTGGTGAGTAGCATATTAGAAGGTATTTTCTGATAAACATTTTTTTCCCAAATAGCTCTATTTGGTGAGAATATTAGAAGTTATTTTCTAATAATTTTAGCAGCCGCGGTAAGTTGATGTGTTAAGTCTAAATGAAACAAATCATATTATGGCTTAGTTTGCAAATCCAACCACTCTCAGTCTCTTACTGAGATATAAAAGAGGAACAAAGGCAGCAGAAGGCATACTGCCTTCATCTGTGTACAGAAATGAACTATTTAGATCTAAGAATAAACACCAAACTCTTCCTCACTGATTTTAGTGAAATAGAATCTAAGTAAGCATGTACAAGATGGCAGCTTTAATTTTATATAATCTTATTGTGCTGTACATTGGACCAACTTAATAATAATAATAAAGTTGGAAGAGACCTTGGAGGTCATCTAGTCCAACCCCCTGCTCAGGCAGGAAACCCTATACCATTTCAGAAAAAATGGCTGTCCAGTCTCTTCTTAAAAACTTCCAGTGTTGGAGCATTCACTGCTTCTGGAGGGAAGTTGTTCCACTGGTTAATTGTTCTAACTGTCAGTAAGTTTCTCTTTAGTTCTAGGTTGCTTCTCTCCTTGATTAGTTTCCATCCGTTGCTTCTTGTCCTGCCTTCAGGCGCTTTGGAGAATAGCTTGACTCCCTCTTCTTTGTGGGCAGCCCCTGAGATATTGGAACACTTTTGCACACAAACCCTCTGACCTTGATGAAGGAAAAGTTCAAGCTATGATCAAAAGCTTACAAGGTCATGTGACATTGCAATAATACATTCTTCTAATAGTTACAACTACTAGAGCAAATTATTGCCTTAAATTGGCAACACAGTATTGAATTCATGACTAGTAGTCTGACGTATCTGAACTAAAAATGGTATATTTACATTTTTAAAAGCCTGTTTTTTTTAAAAAAAACATGGAAAATCTTACTGTCTTGGATGCAAGACAACTGCTCTAACCGATTTCTTGTGATTTGTTAACGTGACCCGTGTTTTTCCTGCTACCAAGTCCCAGAGACGTATGGTGGTGTCATGACTTCCTGCAGTGAAGAAATGAATTTAAGAAGTAATATAGATATATACTTTGACCATATTTTGCTTTTACTTAACGTTTCTGTTTCCCCTGCACTTGAAAATCTTCCCATTGCTTTGAGTCTTACTAAAGTAAGAAAGATGGTAGAGATACTGGTATTACTTCCGGCACCCCACTGAATGCTATTGCAATACAGAGATCATACAGCATGCTGCTGCCGACGACAATTATGACCTTGGAAGAATAGCACCCTCCCTGTTCTACCATAGGTCCAGGGAATGTCCCAGAAGCCACAATTGGAACTGCTGCAGAGACATGTATATATTCTAGTTCATTTGTGGCCAAAGTAGAAAAGAGATGATTTTAGGAAAGATCTTCTCCTCCTTTGCAAGACAGTTTTTCAAAACTTAACAAATTTATTTGCCTGTTGCATAAGTACTAGCTGCAATCCAATAACAACTCTGAAAAGCATTCAAGATTCTCATGCTCTCAGTATATTTTTTTAAATTCTGGGCATTTATACTTGTTTATACCTAGAGTTCTTAGCTATATGCAGAATTATTTGAAATGTCTGCATGGTTTGAAAGCTACAGATGCTTAACTAGAACGCAACAAATGGAAGCATTTTATCAAACCACAAGCAACTGTGTGCAAGTTGGCCATAGGATCGACTTACTGAATTAAGTTC
Source organism: Bothrops alternatus (assembly GCA_034064705.1). Classification (NCBI taxonomy): domain Eukaryota; kingdom Metazoa; phylum Chordata; class Lepidosauria; order Squamata; family Viperidae; genus Bothrops; species Bothrops alternatus. Next base: position 3,945,728 of record JARGCV010000085.1, read on the forward strand.
CACTTTAACAAGCAGCATTCATCATACCTGTGATAATCTGTGGCTCTGCTGCTTGGCACTTCACTGTTGCCACAGCATTCGTGTGTCCTGACAATGTATGCACACCAGCTTTTGTTCTTACATCCCAGATCTAATAAGATCATACATTTGAACAATTAAGTACAACAATAAACAATCTTTATTAAACAAACTTTACCATTTGTTTACAACAATGAGCATATCACTCAGGATCCTGTTGACCATAGTATCATTATGAACTCCCATATATGGTAAGAACAGTATTTGTATAGGAATAATAATAATAACAACAACAACTTTATTACGGTCATAGACCAGCAATAGACATCACTTTTTACAAAATATTAAGAAAAAAATAAAAATAGTACTGACATTAATAGTAAATAATAACATCCCTGTTAAGAAAATACATGTTCTCAAAATGTTAGGGTCGCTCCCTAGTTTACGTGAGTGGAAAGCCGATTAGTGTGTGAGTAAATATAATGTTCCAAACATTTTAATTTAATTTAATTTAATTTTATTTTATTTTTCGGACTTATATGCCGCTCCTCTCCGAAGACTCGGAGTGGCTTACAACATAAATAAAACAATATTTCAAAAACTAAGTCCAAAACTAAAAACATTAAAAATAACACCCCAGACACATTCATCATTCATTCAACGATCCACAGTCAACCCCAGGCCTGCCGGCAAATATAGGTTTTAAGATTCCTTCGGAATTATTAGAGATATCTCCAAAAAATTGGCACAAGTTGACGGCTGTAAATCTGTAACCAATTTTTTTTCTTGTGGACATTGCAGCAACACAGTATTTTGCCACTGCATGCGTGATAGAAGGGTTTGAGTCCTGGAGGAGAAAGCCTACATAAAAATTGTCTGCCCTCCCTGGCAATTTCCCTAATAAGGGAAGAATATATGCTAACCTATAAACTCGGTATAACTCACAGTACAATAAAACATGTGAGATATCTTTGACTTCTCCTTTACCACATATACACACCCGTTCTGCTATTGGTGTTCTCTTATACCTGCCCTGGAAGAATGCTGAGGGAAGAATGTTGAATCTGGCTCTGAAGAAAGCTATTCTTTGTTTTGGGAAGGTCAGATCATTCAGATATCTTGCTAATTCCCACACACCCTGTTTGATTCTATCCCTACTGTGGCAAGGCAACCTATTTAGTTCTTCTTGGAACTCCATGTCCTTTATTCTATTGGATATTACTTGCTTTGCTTGGTCAAAACCTAGGGACATTAAGAATATTGAAGAGAGCCCATAAGAGCCCAGTTTATGATCTAGCGCCTGCTTCCAGGGGGAGGGGAAGTTGTCAGTCAGCACTAACGGGGATAATCCTTCTGGAAAGAAATGCATTTTAAGCCAGTGAATGATCATCATCTTCCAGGCTCTTACCTGGATTTAGGGCATGCCTGTCTCAATTCTTAATTGGGCATTTGGGGTTCCCTTGGGTGTATTTGTGTAGGAAAATAACAGGAACACACAAGCACTTTCGGCCACTGACATGGTTTGTTATGCTAAGGAGAAGAACTGAAACTGCTCAGCTTATTTTTGTGAGCCTTTGATGAATAAAGCACAGATTACAACAGTTTGCAGCCCCAGGGATCTCTCTTATGTCTACTCCCAACTCTTAAAACAAAAGTATTACACAGCACTCCCCAAATTTGATTATTTTGCAAAAGTATCTCAGTGCACTCAGTTGTGCACCCTGGGATGCTGGGGTGCAGCATCCTTATTTGATTGACTAGACTTAGTAAAATCTGAAGATTTTTAAAAGAGAGTATAAATAGCTAATGACAAAAAAAAATCATATTAGTTTCCACAGGGAAAAACACGGTTTTTAAAATATATATATATAAATATTTCTGCTTTACTTACACGGGCTGTTGAATCTCTGCTGCAAGTTACAAGCACATCTATTGTTGGATGCAAATCCAAACCATACACAGCACTTAGGTGGCCATGGTAATGCCTAATAACCTGGACGTAAACATATCACAATCAGCACTGAACATTCCATTATCATTACACTGCTGAAAGATTCCAACCTTCAAGTTCATTTAGTTACCTTATTATATTCAAGATCCCAGCATTTCACCTGTTTATCTTCCCCACATGAGAAAAGATAAGGACTTCTTCCACTGACTATTACACCTCGAACTGTACTAATATGTCCTGTTAAAGACAGTTTTAATTTGCCACTTGCAAGATCCCAAATCTGTAATGAGAAAAAATACATCCTTGATGTTCTTTGAAATAACACACATAGACATCTGTTATTCTAACTGAGCAACATCTCAAAGTTCTTAGTAGAATACAAAATATATTCATGATGGAAAAATACTTTACTATACTAATCCCAGTTTGGGAATACTAACACACTTAAACAATTTGGTCTATAGGCAAAGATAAATAATAACAACATATACTGAAGTGGATATTACTAAAGCACTATTATGAAGTATATTACTGAAATAATATAAAAAGTACTGGACTACAATTAAGTCAACATCTCACCTTTATAGTCCTGTCAGCAGAGCCAGTAACAAACCACTGATTTCCTGGTTCAACTGCAATACATCTCACCCATCCCAAATGTCCACTGATAACCTAAAAAAGTTATAGAATAGTTTATCAATTTAGATAAAATATCAACCCTGACAGCTTAAAGCAGTTACATAACAAAAAGTTTCTTTGGCTTCAAATTTATCATTAACTATAATGTTGCCAATGTTCAATGAATAATGATTATGGGGTTCCAAAGGAAATTTCAAAACCTATATAGGATGCAGATTGCCCAGTTCTGCACTAAATTAGGATAATCATTATGTACAAATAGCAACACCAATCAGACTTATATATCGTTTAAAATGTCAGCATACTGCCTCCAACAATCTGGGACCTCATTTTACCAACCTCGGAAGGATGGAATGCCGAGTCAATCTTGAGCTGCTCAGGGTCAAATTCCTGCAATGCTGCATTCTAACTACTGCACCACCAGGGCTCTTATACTGCGCAACCACAGCATATCCAGCCACGATCAGGAATTCTTAAGAGTTTGTAATTTCAAATTTTATTCAAAATAAGATTATTTTTCTTGCTGCCTTCTAGGGCAAATTCCTTTGCAACAGCTTTTGTCTCTATAATGCACAGAGCTATATTAAAAGGGTCAGTACTATATTAGTTAAACTTCAGAGTTTGGAGCTTTGTTTTTTTTTCTCCCCAAGTTGCATCATTTTCATCTTTTTAAGTTCCCCCCTTGATGGTATAAACAAAGATAAATTGTCCATACCTTTCTTCAATTTTAAAATGAACTTGTGTTAATTTTGTTTGGACTGTATTTGAGACTGTGCTGCCTTGCCTACTATAGTTGTCACACCATTTTGTAGAAATATCTAGTTAACTAATAATGCTAAAGACAATAAATGAGCAAGTCAGTTACTGTGTACATGAGTGTAATGAACTAGATGCTTCTAAGGGGCTCTACATACAATATGTTTCCATGAAGTTCTAAAGAATGGGGCCTTTAAAAAAAATGGTTCCAGTCACTCCGACAGTTCTGCCAATAGTATTCCACACAAGACCAAGCTATTCGACCTAAAAATAGTTGGAATGAGTTTCTACATCAAGCTCTCTTTGCTGTCTTCTCTGCTACTTTGAAGTGATTAGAAACATTACTTCAAATTTTAAGTCACAGAAATCGCTATTCAGTTATGATTTACTAGAACAAGACAGAACAAACATATGATTTGACTTTGATTCAGTCAATAAACTTTAATCAGAATGCTGTTACTTTATTTATAGATGTTTCCAACCTGCCTAAAGCATATTGAAATAGGAGTGATAGTACTGAATTCAAGGTCAGAATAGGCTTGTTCTTCTAATAATCTTAGCATATAGTTTTGTATTCCCATCTAAACTAGTCCAACATTTAACAAACTATTTATCTGGCAATAAATAGTTCTAATATATTTACTACTTACTCTGTAAAGCTTCCATGGTGGATGCCACTGCGGTTTTGGCATTGTTGGAGCCTTTTTTGACATTAATGCAGAATTTTTATTCCCACCAGCTTCCATCAGCGCCTATAAATTGAACAAATATGACATCATATCTTTTTCTTCATTGAACTACTCTCACAGGGGCCTATAATATAATTCTGTCACAAAAGTCTATGCTCTTTCTAGCTCAGCGGTTCTCAACCTGTGGGTTGCGACCCCATTTGGGGTCGAACGACCATTTCACGGGGGTCGCCAAACACCTCAGTCCGCCATTTTTATTTTTTGGTCGGCCATTTTTTGGGGGGGGGTCGGCCATTTTTTTCCTATCGCGATGTGGGCCGTTGCGCCGCGCATGCGCGGTGCAGGCCCGCCATTTTTTTGGGGTTGGCCATTTTTTTTTGGGTCGGCCATTTTTTTCCTATCGCGATGCGGGCCGTTGCGCTGCGCATGCGCGATGCGCCCCGTCACACCGCACATGCACCCCGTCACGCATGCATGGTGCAGGCCCACCATTTTTGGGGGGGTCGGCCATTTTTTTCCCTATCGCGATGCGGGCCGTCACGCCACGCATGCGCCCCATCGCGCCACGCATGTGCGGGCCCACCATTTTTTTGGGCCCGGCGCGGGCCGGGGTCAAGCCCCGGAAAAGGTTGAGAACCGCTGTTCTAGCTCATTAGAAGACTAGAATATAATCTGATTAATTAGATTAGATTAGATTAATTAGAGGGTCCCTATTACTGAAACTTACCATAGTCAAACCTGGAGGCTGTGAACGCTCAGGCATCCCAGCATGTCTATATATATCACTTACGCCAGCAGCAGTTCTATTTGATTCTATTCTGAGAAGAGAAAAAAATGATGTGGGCTTATTACCTCCATAAAGAGTGCTGACTTTGTATATAACTGACAATACACCTATTCAAGAAAACCTTTGGAATATCATGTTAGTGCAGAACAAACAAATATGTTCAGATCACACTCCAGCTAAACTGGTAATAAGTAGCACCATTTTAAGCATGACTATTAGATTCCATAGTATTTCATGAGCCTTGGGTTTTACAAATTTTCACTATTATCTTGCATTATTGTTTACATCAGTACTTGTCATAATACCAAAGACACACGAAATAGATGCACATTCATTGAGGCAAGTATGTTGCTTTGTTGCTAATGGAAGAGTAAATGTCCAAAAGGATTGTTGGAGATAAGAATAAAGAAACAATAAGACCTGGAATAAGTCTTTCAAGAAATAGCAGGTCTTCTGGATATGTCTTCCTCCTAGAATAGCTGGATGGCTCCTTCTCTAATAATGGTATAGGTATATGAGATGGTAGGTCCTCCTGCTTGAGCAGAGGGCTGGATTAGAACAGGGCTTTTCAACCTTTTCACCCATTGTACCACTTTTAGGATATGGCAACATCCAAGTACTACCAGTCGCCTAGCAAGGTGTCAAAAACTTGATGACCAAAAAAAAAAAAAGGGAAAAAAGTGATAAAGTACAGGTAGTCCTCGACTTACAACAGTTCACTTAGTGACTGTTCAAAGTTACAATGGCACTGAAAAAAGTGCCCCCCAAGGCACAGCCGAGCAAGACACCTGCCTGCCCGCCCGGCCGCGCTCTTCCTTCTGTCAGAGGTTTTCATTGTTGTCAGCATTTCTGTTGAGGGTTGGCAGCGGGGGTGGGGTGGGGGGTGTTTGGTTTTTATTCCCCCCTTCCCTGTCTGCTGGGTGGTTGCAGCAGGTTTTGGTCACTTCACATGACCCTGGGATACTGTGACTATCATAAATATGAATCAGTTGCCAAGCATCTGAATGTAAATCACAAGACCCTGGAGATGCTGCAACATTCCAGCTGATTGGCGCTTCTTCTGGGCTCAGCAGAAGCGCCAGGATCAGCGCCGAGCTCCAGCTGGAGCCTGGTGCTGATCCTGGCGCTTCCATTGAGCCCTGACAACCCTGCAGCTCCAGACATCTCTCGCTCAGGCTTGTGCGGTGCTGCCACCGGTTCAGCTCATTCCCCTCCCCCGCTACCACTCTTCTAGGATGGTCACGTACCACCTGCCAGGTGCCAATGTACCACAGGTGGTACCCGTACCACTGGTTGAAAAGCCCTGGACTAGAAGACCTCCAAGGTCCTTTCCAGCTCTATTCTATTCTATTCTATTCTATTCTATTCTATTCTATTCTATTCTATTCTATTCTATTCTATTCTATTCTATTCTATTCTGAAAGGTATTAAAACACTGTGTTTCTTTAAAGTCTTCAAGGAATAAATTTATATTGTACTGTGACTGAGTAACTGATTTATCTGATTCTGTGATAGAAAATTTTGGATTTTTTTAAACAGGAGATTGTTGTAATTGTAGTATAATCTGCCAGCGATATTAGAATGTGACAGCACAGAAGCCTGAGTAAGCAAATTGCACCTATCCCACTTGTGTATCTTCCTGGCTGGCTATTGGGGGAAAAAATGCTGAACCAAACAGATCTGTCCTTGTGTGGCTCCTCTTCCTTTTTAAGGTCAGTATTAATGTAGCCATAATGTAGTGATGAGCTGAAGTTAATTATCAGGTCATCTATACTGCAATTTATTTCTTTATATTTTTAAGATTGTCTAGTTAACAAGCATACTTGAATGTATGCCCTATTAAACTGAAATGGTTACCAAACAGAAGCCTGCCAAGACTGTATTATTCATGGATTGTGTCCTGGCTCATACATAAATCTTTAGACACTATAAGAAGTAGCTTTCATCAAAAGATCCTTTATGGCACACAAAAGCCATCAGAAACAGAAAAGGTATCTACTTACAGGCTGCTTCTGTTTTGCCCTTTGATGTAAGTCCCTGTTTTATTTTTTTTTTCTTAAATTATCAACAGTAAATAACGTCTTGCTAAAAATTACAAAGAACATAATCAAATGGAGCACACCATTATGAGTTAACAAATACCATTTTATGTCACTGTGCTTTGCAGATGAATCTGAAATGTCATTTTGGTTTCTTAGCTAATTAATAAGTGAAATATAATTACTTGGATTGAGAAGGAGGCAGTGCCACAGCTAATGACTGAGATGCTGATTCACTAGGCATCCTTTGGATTTTAGTGTCTGCAGTCAGAGCCACTCCTTGTTTATTTTAAAAAGGAAAGAGAATATAATCAAAAACAATAAAATGTTAACAACTAAATGCTTATTTATGTTATAAATTATATATTTAATAAATGTATCATTTTTCATTTTGCAATACATAAAGGAACAATTATTACTTCTTCAAGCAATTATGTAGTCAGGGAAATCAAAGGAATTCTATGTGAAGTTTTTAACTGATAACAGACATATTCTATATTGGAATATTGCCCTCTTCAATTATTATTCTATTTAATAGACTTTTTAATTTTGAATGCTTTTAAATCATTACAGTCTGTCTGTCTATACGGCTAATGCTATATTTCAACTGCTTAGTTTTATTAGTACTCATTAAAAGTAATCAGGTTTTTAAATTTTAAAAAAGACCAGTTTCACAATAGTTTTTAAACAAGTTAAAACATTAATTTCATATTGCATAGATTAAATAGGAGCTTGAACATTCAGTGACTGGAAGCAGACATTAAAAACTAAAATCAGATTAAAGAATTTTATGATTTGTAATGTACATAATACATGAATTTGAATAAGATTTTCTGAAGCTATATAAAAAGAGACAACATTCAAGAAAATTTAACGATATAAATCTACTGGGTAGTAAATAGACAAGTGAACAAAAAGAATATATTCCTTTGTTTAAAAGTTTGAAAAATATCTGGCATCCTGTTAATTGTCTTAATTTAAAGTATTCTATTTGTTTGTGCCAATGTCTAATAATGGATGAATTCTTCCATTAGGTTGCTGAGCAGCTAAAAAAGAATGCAGAGAAGATAGCAAGATGTTGAGTGGCTTAGAGGCTAAATCTTAAGAATACTTTTAAAACTGGGTGTGTTTAATTTAAAAGAAGACAAGGTTGAGGGAAGACCCATAGCAATCTTCCAATATTTGTAAGAGCTGTCATGGGAAAACAACACAGCCTTTTCCTACCCTGACAGTAGGACAAAAACCAATAGATATTTGGTTTGAGTAGTTACAGAGAGAGATCCAAATTTAAGAAACTTCCTTACTGTGAGAGCTATTAAGCAATGGAACAGTATGTATCCTGATTTGTAAGTGCTCCATCACTGAAGTTTTTCAAATGAAGGCTGGGCAATCAATTAACCAGTGGAACAACCTGCTTCCAAAAGCGGTAATAGGCCTACATTGGAAGTTTTTAAGAAGAGACTGGACAGCCATCTGTCTGAAATGGTATAGGGTTTCCTGCCTGAGCAGGGGGTTGGACTAGATGACCTCCAAGGTCCCTTCCAACTTTATTATTATTATTATTATTATTATTATTATTATTATTATTATTATTATTATTATTATTATTATTATTTGCCTGGGAGGTTTGAGGAATGTTGCCCTGGGCAGAGAATTGAATTAAAAGACTCACTATTCCCTTCCAATTCTATGATTATAAGTATGCCGAACTTTTTAAACATTGGCAATATACCTGCTTTAAACTATTAGGCACGATAACATAAGGTAAATAAATAAATACTACCAAAAGCAATAAAGATCATTTATATAATTCCCTCATAAAAGATGCACTCAAACTGTTTTCAAATCAATGTTTGTATCATTACGCTCCACCTTAATATACAATGACATCTTCCTTAAGATCCTGTTCTAGAAACCACTGATTTCCACCTAAACATAATTGTATTTGGCAATAAGCTTACTCACCGGGTCCAGGAGGATAGGGATGTGTTCCTGTTATCAAATAATCATTATCTTCTCCTAAACATTAAGAGATGTATTAAGTCGTTTATAGAAGAGTAAAAACAATCATTTAATAATTATATACAACTCTCGTCATGATTCCAAACTGCAATCATCATTTGAATTTCTACGGAATACTAAAAGTGGAAAAATCACTTTATGAATATGTGTATATGTATGTAAATAAATATCTGAATGTCTGAAAAGTTCAAGAGGATTTTCAACCAACACAACATATGTGCACACTTTAAACCCAAGAATACAATAAGGCAGAAGCAAGATCACATCCCCAAAAGCTTCCATTCTGTGTGCCAAAAGTTTTTGAAAAGGGGGGTGGAGGCCTGCAGGGGCGTGTAACTGCCGGCTTGCACTATTTCAGGGCTCTATCGCTTTTGCAAAAGCTTTTGTTGAAGAGAATGGAGGCCTGAAGTAGCGCAAGATTGGGCCCCCAAAGTCTCCCATCCCCTTTGCAAAAACTTTTTGGAGTGGAAGACGAGAGCTGAAGAAGCGTGAGATTGCACTCCTGCATGCCTCCATTCTCTGCTCCAAAAGCTTTTGCAAAGGGGATGGAGGCCTGTAGTAGCACGAGACTGCACCCCCAAAGTGTTCCGTCCCTTTTGCAAAAGCTTTTGGAATTGAAGACGGAGAGCTGAGGAAGAGCGATCTCCTGCCCCCAGTAGGCCTCCATTTTCTGCAGCAAAAGCTTTTGACATGGAGAATGGAAGCCTTTGGGGATGCAATCTTTGGCTCCTTCAGACTCACTAAGGCTACCCGGCACTCCAAAAGCAGATTGCCATTGCAGGCAAAGAATCTGTGGCAGAGAGGAAAAGCTCGCTTGATCATGGATTTTTTTGCAAGGTGAGTCTCCACAGGCCCAGTGCCTGTGAAGACCCAGCGGAGCAAAATGGGAGGGGGGAGCAATTCTGGGGATCCCAAGGGAGCATGAGGTATTTTAATGCGTTGCGGGAGGCCTTGGGTGGTCAGAAGCAGGCGGCCTGTTCTAGCACTTTCCCCCTCCATGGTCTTCCTCAACCTGAGATACCTCTTGTGCATTTAACGACCTGTGCATTTGATTAATGAATGCATTGGGAAAGCAGGGAGGGATCACGTTCATTGAACACGATCCAATTAGCGAATCCTCGGGTTACTAATGTAATTGACAGGCTCTATTACATTTGTAACTTGAGGATTACCTCTAAATAGAGCATGAATTTGCTTCCATTTTAAACCAGAAGAAAAAGAGAAGGTTTAATGGATCAATTTTAAAAAACAAAAAGGAAATATTGATGAATCTGAATTCTAAAAAATTAAGCAATAAGATTAATTTTAAAAATAAAAATAAATTAAACAAAAGAGATGTTAATTGATGAAGTAATGACAGAATGTTAATATTTGACCATATCTAAGAATAAAAAAAATAAAAAAATAAAAAAATAATAAATGGAACAATATTTCAAACAAAATATTGTTTGATAAAATATTGCAAACAAAAACTATATATCTTGAGATAGGGTACTGAGTTACATAACGCAAAATACAAAGATGTTAAAACGTATTCTGAACAATATCTGAGGGTTTAACGAATGTTCATATTTGAAATAATACTTCTTTCTTTTAACAAGATGCATACAGACTTCAGCCTGTAGGATCTACTTTATTTTGACTAGAATTTCAAGCACATTGACTAAGTCAGAAGAAAAATAATTGTTTGAGCAAGTGGAGTTAAGTTAAGAATTCAAGAAGAATCTCTCTCTACCAACAAGAACTCATCCTTGCCACTTGTGATTAGTAGTGGAATCAAACTCATGTTCTGAAAATAGAAATTAACTCTTCTCTCCAGTTTCATTAATGTATAATTAATTTAACTTGGGGTTTGAAAATTGTTTTAGTTGTTACAATTTTCTACATAACTGATAGTCATACTCTGCCAGTGTATTTTAAAATATCTAATAATCTATTATTATGTTATGATTTATATCTCTGCCTTAAATCAAGTCAATGACAAACCTTCAGGCAGTTACAATCCACCATTCTTTAGCCAGCAGGCAACTCTCTTTAAAAGTGGGAATCCTTTAAATCCAATAAAACAATCCTAAGCATCTCTACTCAGAGATAGTTACTATCATCTGATAGTGACCATATGGTTATAAAAGGTGTTTCTCGAACAAGGGTTCAGGATCATTAAAGTCATATCTATATCCATCACCCACACATGCACCCATGTGTCACCTACCTGGGTTTTGGAGATATTGCTTGTGTCCATAGGAATCTACTACACCATGAGAACCCTTCTCTCGAACACATTCTTTCAATACAGGCATATGTAGCACAGAACTATACTCTGTACGGAGTTTAACTGCCATCTTAACTTTGTGGCTGCACAAAAATAAACGTTATTACATCTTTATATTTTTTTAACATACGTTTTACTATAATAAAACTATATCATGGTAGAGTTTCATATATTCAGAGGTTCAGATAGTAAGTTTGATATATACATACTTATACCATGCACTGGTACACAGATTTTTTTCAAATACAACTTTCCTGTATTTTCTGAATTTGAATGAAATGCAAAAATCAATTCTGATTATTTAACATACAATAATTTGAAGTTTATTTAACCGGATTAAGGGGAATCATTCTATTTTTCCACGGTATTCAGCACTTGACCGATTCAAGACTTCAGGATTCAAGTCATGAATAATGCCAGTGGTAGCAGCTATTGTGAGATAAGGAAAGGGAGGCATTGGAAAGATCATGTGGGGCAGGAGGAGCTAGCTGCTACTATCCTTGGTTTCAAAAATAGCATATTCAAAGGGCCAGCCCACTTAAGTCTTCAGACAACTTTCCTTTCCTTGCCTATCTGCTGATTGCCTTGATTTCAAATATAGCATAAGGGAAGATTGGGGGGGGGGGGGAAGCATTGGATAGATGGGGGAGGCCAAGTCAGTTAGATATGCTGCATCTGAAGTCACTTGCAGTAGGGCAGGTAGAGAAAGGAAGGTACTCAAAAGATCAGTGTACAAACCACATGGAGGATGCAAGAGAGATACACACTAGTCTTCCCTATTCATTATATTAAAAAATCCCACATTTTGTTTCGGCTGAAACCTAGAACCAAAATGTTTTGAATTTTGATTCTGCTGAACCACAACCTATACGGAAGCGTTTGGCAGAATTTTTGAAGCACAGTGTGTTTATTCTGGGTTCAAAACAGAACCTATTTTTCATTTCACACCTAGTTCTCTTTCTTACCTCCTTTCATCTAATAATACAGGTTTTGCGTTGTCAGACACAAACATATCATGAGTCCTCTTTAAAGACCTGAATACAAGAGTGTGGACAGAGTGCTTCTGCACTTCCTGAAAAAGAAAAAAAAAACATATTCCGTTAGGGAGAAGTTCCCTGAGGATGGGCTCCAGCACAAGTCTGAAAGCTCACAAGATGAAACCTCTGGTTCCAGTGACCCACCCAGATTGAATCCTGCAAAGAAAAAAAGAGTTATCCATAACAATTTCAATAAAATGAAGTGAAAAAAATGAAAACAAAAGATTCACTTACTAGATAACCATAATTTCTTTTTATGTGCCAATGAGCAAAGAAAATGAGCATCTGATCTCACTGGGATTGGAAAAAGAAATCACATAAAAATTTCATTCTTTTCCTCCCTCCCTGAAAGCTCAACAGAATAGGAGAAACCTAACCTTCAGATCAGAAGGAACCACTACAGTAATCACTAAACAAAATAATCATAAGTTCTGCTTTTTTTAGAAGAAAACCAAAGGCAACCATTTCTTTTTGCTCTAAAGATCCACGTCACAAGAAATCTCCTCCTTACAATTGTAGAATTTATATGAAAGTGAACGTCCAACTATCTATATATCTGTCAATATCTTAAGACTGAAAATGAGATGCTGCCTTCTGTTTGTGTAATTTTACTAGATGCAAGGAATTATTTTCCCAGTAACGATAAGGTATTGTTTTTGCCCATGTAATGCCAAGTTTGCGAAAAAAGGAGAAAAGTGGTAAAAACCACAAGAAAAATCAATTTCTATGTCGCTGATTTAATGGATATTATTTAACCGTGAAAATGTATTTATGTGGTGGCTAGGAGTTTAAACAATTTGAGGGCACATAATCAATCAATTTAACTGCAGGCAGTCCTCAACTTACAACAGTTCATTTAGTGACCATTCAAAGTTACGGCACTGAAAACAGTGAGCTATGACCATTTTTCACACTCATGACCGTTGCAGCATCCCCATAGCTGATGAAAATTTAGATGCTTGGCAACTGACTCATATTTATGACTGTTGCAGTGTCCTGGAGTCACGTGATCTCCTTTTGTGATTTTCATATATATATAATTTAACAATCATGTCACTTAGCTTAACAACTTCAGTAATTCACTTAACAACTGTGACAAGAAAGGTCGAAAAATGGGGCAAAATTCACTTAACAAATGTCTCAGTTAGCAACAGAAATTTTGGGCTCAATTGTGGTTGTAAGTCGAGGACTACCTGTATGTTGCAGCTATTGTTCTTGTTGTTACAGTACTACTACAGACGGATCAGTGGCAAAATATGAGTGAGACTGTAGGTCACTTCTAGATTGGACTATTGCAGGGGCAGGCAACCTTGGCTCTTTTATGACTCGTAGACTTCAACTCCCAGAATTCCTGAGCCAGCATTGCTGGCTCAGGAATTCTGGGAGTTGAAGTCCACGAGTCATAAAAGAGCCAAGGTTGCCTACCCCTGGACTATTGCAATGCGCTCTACATGGGGCTGCTCCTGAAGGGTTTCTGGAAGAATACAGTGGCATGGGAAGTATGAGATCTCCTAAAACAGCATATGTTGCATCTCTGCTCCACAAGGTATTTTGGTTGTCAGTTTGTTTCTTGGCCCAAGACACTGGTTTTGACTTATAAAGCCCTTCATGGTATGGGGCCATTTTGGATTTGCACATTATTTCACTTTCTGGCTGGTCTCAATGGCATCGTACGCCTCATTTTATTAGTACTTTAACTTCCAAATATACTATGCTATTCTTACAAGGTGCGCCAGAGCTTAATCAACAACAATTCTGTTTCTTGCTGAATTAGCCAATTCTATTTGGATATTTTATTCTCTGTGTCATGCAAAACCTGAACACTGCCATAACCAAGTAAGCTACAGTTAACTAAAAAACAGTGTTGGACAAATTTCCTGGATTCACATGACATACTGACTCAAACTAATGGAGATCATCCTGGGTGTGTCTCGTTGCTATGACTGGGGAGCATGATACTGGTTTTGCATACTTCTAGGCTGCTTTCTGAACTACTGACCATGGTATCTTTCTGGCTAGCTGTAAGAATTGAGAATAGAAAACATTGCTTTAAAGTAGTATTTCTGAACAGCTGTTTCTAGTTGGTGATATTGGGAAGGAGGGATCGAATCCTCAGGCACTCTTCTTTAATGTCTACATGAAGTCCCTGAGAGAGGTGATAATAATAATTTATTGATACGACTTTTTTTTTCCATGCAGTTCTGACAACCAACTTTTTTTTTTAACTGAAGACATCAGGAACTTAACTGGAACATTTCTACATGGAAAAGCATAGGCCTTTCAATTAGCAATGGCATCTATACTGTTTAACTCAGTTTTATCTTGTCCCAGTGTCACTCTTGATGGTGATATGGGCAGCATATGTTTAATAAATAAACAAGGAGACATTCACTTGGAATTGTTGGCTTTGATTAGCTGTGTGAATTAGTCCAATTCATCTTACTCAATAAGCCACTATTAAACATACCATAGTTTAAAACGAATTGCAAACTAGATCAAAGAAATTATGTTTAGTGTATACATTCCAGCAGAGAAAAGCAGCAGCTAGGTAATCATCTACCTTGTTTTGCTCCAACTCATCCAATAAACTATCTCCATTCAGATTCTTAATGCTATTCCTGAAGCCAACTACTGAGCAAACAGTACTTTATCATTTTAAATGACATACTGAATATTTCACACTTTAAAAATAACAAGTAAAGGAAATCTAAAATTATACCTGAAAAGAAAAGTGTTATTTTAATATATCCAATGCAGCTGGCTGAGGAATTATGAAGGCACAGATCACAATGTGGAACATATATTGGAGAAGTCTTCATCTTTCTATTTTTTAAAATTCTATTCTATTACTTGATTTCTTCTTTTCATTTAGTCTTTTTCACTTGGTTAATTAAATTGCAATTACTTCACACATAAGGCATGCATGAATTAAAAATTATTAACTAAAAACTGCAATTGTTTCACACCTGGGGCATGTGAAAACTTAAGATTTATTTTTTTTACTAATTATATTGGTTAGTTCTTCAATTCTGTTTTCTTTTTCCCTAGTTATTTTATTGTTCTATTTTATTTTTGCTTTAAGCTCCCTTATTTTTTCAGCAGTAAATAAATTTAGAGAGATAGGCAGCAAATAAATTTAATAATAATTTAATAACAACAAACTAAATTTGCATGCACTACGCTGCACTAGCCCGTGAGAGAAAAGCATGGACAATGTCCTTATTATAACCAACTCAAATACCATGAAAGCTCGTATCAGATGTACAAAACCAGCCCCTCATATACTGGAATACTGCTATCATGTAGCCCCTGGTCCTTCTTTTCTCTTGACTGGCCAGACCCAAATCCTGCAACCCTTCTTCATTATGTTTTAGTCTTTAATCATTCCACTTGCTCTTCTCTGCACTTTTTCCAAAGTCTCAACATCATTTTTTGTAACGGGGTGACCAAAATTGGATGCAGTATTCCAGGTGTGCCTTACTAAGCGGTACTAAGACTTCATGGGATTTTGATTCTGCGCCTCTGTTTATACTACCATTTCCATTTTACGTTTATACTTTTATTTTATTTTATTTTACGATTTTTATACCGCCCCCCTCCCGAAGGACTCGGGGCGGTGTACAGCCCAATTAAAAACGTCAACATACAAAAAGTAAAATTATTAAAAATAAAAAGATCCTCTCATGGCAGTATTCGCCTAAGGCGGCACTCTATTAGGTTCCTATACACCAGGGGTTCTCAACCTTGGCAACTTTAAGACTTGTGGACTTCAACTCCCAGAATTCCTCAGCCAGCTCTGAGGAATTCTGGGAGTTGAAGTCCACAAGTCTTAAAGTTGCCAAGGTTGAGAACCCCTGCTCTACACAGCTGACCGTTTGGGGGAGGGGGTGGTGGGCTAAGGTGTTGGGCGAGCCCAGTCCCAGCAGCAAAGACCGAGGGCCTCGTCCCTAATTCCCTTTCGAATCAGCTGGCCGTAGCACTCCTGGGCATGTGCAAAGGGTCGGAAGAAAACCGCTCTATTTTCTTACCTCCATCATGATGTCAGCTGGCCTCGGTGTAAGCCACCCGTTCCGGCAACTTATCCCCCTCAACGGAACCGCGCAGACCCTACACCACAACCAGGTCTGTTACCAACGGGCGCTTCCGGCAATGGTCACCGCCGCGACGGAAGTGACGTTTCGGCTCGCATCTGGAGCATGCGCAAAAGCGCGTCATTTGCAGAGCAAATCGACTCCGGACGGCTTGGGATGGGGGGGAGGGGAGGTAGATACGAGGCTAGAGACAGAGGCTCAGGCAGGGGTCTTGGTGGCAGCAGCAGCAGCAGCAATGAGAGAGCTGTGGGTGAGAGCGAGGTGGAAGAAATAGCGGCGATAAATGTCCTATAACCTATAATTCAGGGGTAGGCAACCTTGGCTCTTTTGTGACTTGTGGACTTCAAGTCCCAGAATTCCTGAGCCAGACACGCTGACTCAGGAATTCTGGGAGTTGAAGTCCACAAATCACAAAAGAGCCAAGGTTGCCTACTCCTGACCTATATTAACAGTTGAAATGTGTAGATTGCTTACAAACTGAGAAGGGTAGATCGCAAGATCCACGTTCTGCTCTGTCTCCCCAGTTCCGGATTTGGTTCAAAAATCAAGATTTTTGGAAAATTGTGAATCGAGAAATTCTAAATTTAAGTTTTCTGAAAACCAAAATAAATGGTTTGTAAAAGCTAAAACTAGTTTTGAGGCTATTAAAGAAATGGAAAACTTAGAAGAATAGTAAGCATACTATACTTACTATATTATAGTAATGGTATAGTATAGTAATAAAGATCTATCAAGTTCTTTTTTGCAGCCACTCCTCCAGCCTTTAAGCAGAAATGTACGTTGGCGTGATTTGTGATATCCTAATGAGTTCTAATTTGCGTCGGTAACAAGATTTGCTAGTAGAGGTTTCCTGAGATAGTTGATCCTTAAGGAAATTCTGGGTTATCATTGGGCCATGTTGCATCCAGGCATTGAGAAGTATTAAAAGAAATTATAGAATTTAAGTAGCTGCAAAATAAATGCTCACACCTGCTAAGGTCAACCAAAGCTAGGCTTTGGCTAAAAAATGCTGAAGTAACCTGTTGAAAAATGAAAAGCACTTGAGGCAGAATGGTTGCTAGATATTTTTTTTAAAGGTGTATGGGGGAGATTAATGGAGTGTGATTTTTTTAAAAAAAGGCAGTCTCCTATGCACTCCAGATTTTCAACAAATATCAAAAATATATTTTAGAGCATTATGAAGTTTTAATAGGTTTTCAGAGTTGTATAAATCTTTGTACAACTTTCATCCTCTGGCTTCATTTTATATTTTGGGGCAAAAAGTGTCATTACAGATTCTGAACAGAAGAGAGTGTAGTTTAGCTTTGTTTCAAAACAAAGTACCATTAAGCAATTATATCAGTATCAAAAGATGGGGCTATTTTTTCCCCCACCCAAATGAAAAAATGCCAAAATCTAAACTGATGAAAGATTTAGGCTGGTTGGGGGTTGCAGTTCAATGCTTCTAGAGCAGGGGTCTTCAAACTTGGTCCTTTTATGACTTGTGGGTGCCAACTCCCAGAATTACTTACCGGTAGGTGCACTGGCTCAGGAATTCTGGGAGTTGAAGTCCACAAGTCATTAAAAGGGCCAGGTTTGAAGACCTTTGCTCTAAACTAATAAAGTCTAGGTTTAAAGCAAGGCTATAGTCATCTATACTTTAAATCTCAAGATTTGTTGAATTTATCAGAGTTTGAGTTTAAAGCTGCTTATTTCCTAATAAATAAAGAAATATGCTTTTGTTGCTGAAATTATCATCTGCAAATATCTGGGCATTTATGGAAAGAAAAATTGTAAGATAAAATGGGCAAAATGTGCAAAACTGCAAATATATACGGGTAGGGTTTGCACTATGATGCTATTGCGTGCATTTTAAAATAATCTCAATTTGTGGCAGATAACCATGCCAGTAACCAAAATGGGATGACATACAAAATTCTAAAGAAACTAGGTGGCCATCAAGTTTCAAAATATATCACATATCTAATAATTTTTGCTTAATAATGGATTTTAAGATTTTTTTGGAATAATTTTCATTAAATATATTGATAGCGAATTTTTAATAGTTATGTGACTAAGCTATTCTGATAATTCCAATCCATTTTTTAAAATCAGCCATTGATTTATGTATGTATGTGTGTGTGTTATAAATAAGCAATAGAAAAAGAACTGTTCCTTTTTTCAAACAAGTTATATTTAAAAATGTACATTTGAATTAAGTGTACTATGTGCTGCTATATTTACTCAGCTAGGGCAAATAAAAACTGGAAACTGCATTATTCTTCAGAAAATGTTTTGGTTGTTTCCTTTGTGATTACAATAGATAGGTTCTCATTTACAAGAAGTTATTGCTGCAACATTTTACTATCTTCAGATGACAAATTGAGATATCAGAGATAGACTTTATGTTTGCTTTGCTGTTTTAAAAGTCAGAATAAACTTGCAACACCACTTGTGAAAAAACATTTTTAAATAAATAACTAGAGGGACACATTGCTTATATTTGGTCAAAAGTCTCTGTTCCCGGTGCTATGCGCAAAGGCATAGCATTGATATGAGAGTCACTGAGTGGTGGCCTTGACTCATCTGATAGGACAGGATATTTCACCACTGTTTGAATAAACCCAGTAAGGCAAACAATGCAAGTTAGCATCTCTGTCCCCCACTGGCTAAATAAATAACTTGGTAAATGAATGAAAAACCAAGGATGAACAAAATGGCTGCCAACGTCTTTACCTCCACTTCTGTTTACATCGAAAACACTGTTCTCCATCCAGACGTTAGCAATGCAGCTTATTTATATACCTCGTTCTCATAAAAAGCTCAGGCAAGACAATAGGCTTAGTCATAATAGTTCAGAGAAACCATGATTGTCCTGTGTAATCCGTTTGTCTAATATGAACTGCAGTAGCAAATAGACATCTCTCTAGGCTGTTGCAGTTCAAATTAATCAAACAGATTACACAGGACAATCATGGTGGCTTGTATTGTGTAACATTGGTCAACAGGATAATAAAATATAGTCAAATAATTTCCCCTAAATGCTGCAAGACATTATTTGTGATCTAGACTGGGAAGACTATTTTGTAATGTTAACACTGCTTTGGTGCACTGTGTACTAATTGAATAATTGTCTGTTTTACTTTGCTGATTTTATAAGTCATTGTTGGATGCTATATTCCACATTTTCCTGTTATAATACTGGTATATCGATAGATCAAACTATCTGTACATCAACATATCAATGAAATATGTTCAGGAATGGCTAATACAAAAAAACCATCAAATGTGGCATTCCTATATTTCATATTATATATGTTCAAATCTTCGGGTGCTAATTAGGTAGTGCTCCAAAGACCTTATGACAAATTTATCAGACGTTAGTTAAGATGTTGCGGTAAGAATGGGGAGGCCCAAGTTCTAGTCCTCCATCAGTCACATAAGTTCACTAATTGTTTGGGATCAAATCATATTTCTCAGCACAATCTGTTTCATGGAGGTGTGGAAAATTAGAAAGAAAGAATGCTATACAGTATACATACATACATATATATACATACATACGTATACATACATGCATACATACATATATATATACATATACATACACATACACACACACATACACACACATATATACATACATACATACATACATACATACATACATACATACATACATACATACATACATACATACATACATACATACATATATATATATATATATATATATATATATATATATATATATATATATATATATGTC
Source organism: Bothrops alternatus (assembly GCA_034064705.1). Taxonomy (NCBI): domain Eukaryota; kingdom Metazoa; phylum Chordata; class Lepidosauria; order Squamata; family Viperidae; genus Bothrops; species Bothrops alternatus. Next base: position 3,965,777 of record JARGCV010000085.1, read on the forward strand.
TTTGGTTCTTCGGGTTTTCTCCCACGTAGAATTTGAAGTGTCTTGGCGACGTTTCGACGAAGTCTCATTCGTCATCTTCAGGCCAAGACACTTCAAATTCTACGTGGGAGAAAACCCGAAGAACCAAAGACCTACATACAAACACCCGCGAAAACCTCAGAAAACAAATGTGTGTGTGTGTGTGTGTGTGTGTGTGTGTGTGTGTGTGTGTGTATGTGTGTATCCTTTCAGGTCTTTTAGTTGCAGAATCTTCTTTTCATAATTTATGTATTTATATGGTCACCCATCTTAATAACTGAGCAGCTAACACTACAATAAACGTGCATGTATGATAAAATAATATATCCATCAAAAATTGTTCTCTCAAAGATCAAGCTACCACAGAAAACCTACAGCAGTATTTTGAGCAGTGGGATAAATTCAGTATCATATAATATGGCTATACCACTTCTTTTAGCTTCAGCTGGCCTAATAAAGTTTATTGCCCTATAATATAGACTTGGGAACTTTTCTGAAAGTTCGACAAGCATCTGCAGAAAACTGAGTTAATGTCAGAAAAAAAATAACATACAGTGATGCCATAACATAAATCCAGACCTTATGTTCTTCCATCCTAATTTCTGATGCAAACATGAGTTGGTTTTTTTTGTCACTTTCCTTTTCCTGTAAGGGTTACCATTTTTTTTTGTCCAGTTAAAAAAATTGGTATCCCTTATGTTAATAACTATGGGATTTGATTGTTTTAATTAGGACAAAATACAGTGTGAATTCCCAAACATAATTTTCCCTGATACAGAAACCCTGTTTTTTATGCAAGGAACACATTTACCATCCCATTCACAATTGTTTTTTCTTTATGCAAGCCTTAAAGCTCAATTGTACAATAAGGTTTGTAACTTGACAGACAAATTATGTTTTTACAAAGTGGTGCTGTGCTTCAGGTTGACGTTGTCATTTAACAGTACAAATTGTACTGTAAAGAAGAATCTCCAAAATACAACAGCTGAAGCTGCTATTAGTCAAAGATACAAACCAAATTCAAAGAAATGTGTTAAAGCTCCACTGAATATTGATAATTTTGAATCACCTCCATTTGATTTCTGTAAATGAGCAGAACTATATTTAAAAAACTCATTGTTTCTGTGCTTAAGCTTATACATAGCAAAAAAATATTGCTCAATTAGTGACTGTCCAGGCACAGTAAGGTTAACTATTAGCTATTTGAACAACAGTTGGACCTATCAGGAATCAGTTAGTAGCCCTCAGGGTGACTCACTTATATAGGGACTTGGATTTGGCTTCCTGAATTTGGGGAAAATACTGGAAAGATGTTCAGGCGACTCAGTATCATGAAACTACTATTGCTCTTCCTTCTTTCCATTGCTCTGGTTAAATCTGGCGACCCTGCAGACTATGATGAAGATGAGGTTAGAATATAACTTCTTTTATATAGTAGCATATTTTCCATTTCACTTAGATTATAAGGTATTTCTAATTTGTATAAACAAAAGTTTAATTTTCAACTTAACCTAAGAAAAAAGTGATGCACTTTTTCCATCTGAGTACATATTTTTTAAAAAAAATTCTCTTCATTTTCTTTTCTTTTTCTTTTTTTCATACAGGGAACTGCTGCACCACTGGTAAGTATCTTTTTAAAAAAATATATTAAAATATATAGCCTATATGTGTTTATACTTGTTTTTGTGTTAGACTGCATTCGGATAATGGGTTGATCGTTTCCTATCAAATTCCTTAATGCAGAAAAATCCATATACAGAAAAATTGGAAATTGTCTGAAAAAATTAAATTCCAAAGTAAATTTTATCACTACTTGGAATGAAATCTGGCAGATATAAGGGGAACCAGCATCATTTATGGTATCCTTATACTCCTCTGGTTATGGTTCTAAAAAGAATGTAAGAAGAAAGAATATGAAAGTGTTTTTCATTCCTCTATGTCTATGGAGTTTCTCAGTCATCCATGTCATTCCTATAGTTAAATGGGTGGACTATAGGATCATTGATCTTCATAATGCACACTGAAGATATCTGAAACAAAATCCTATTGTCTGAGTAGGTAATCATTGAACTTCTTAGAAATTAAATATATATTCTACATTAGTCTAAAGGCAATATTAAATTTACTTAATTTAATAAATACAATTTTATTATGCTTAATATACATTTGTAAATTAATTTTTAAAATTTTTGAAATGAAATCTGGTATTAGATTATTTACCAGCAAAATATTATACAAAATGTATGATTAACATGCTAATTAGTGACAAGCCATATAGCTAATATATACATATGCACATAACATAATACATATATGTGTGTAATCTAAGAAAGTAAAGCTTGTTTCTCTTCATATTTGTAGCCATAGGGGCCTCAAGTTCTTCAGTTACTATCTTTTTAAGTACAAATTATTTAAACTACTTTCCAACTTATTTTAAATTTATCTTTTGTTCTATAAAATGTCATATGAGAAATTTTGGAAATATAAAACCAAGCTCTTCCATGATTTTTGAACTCTGATTTCTTATATCCAGATCCATAGCCCACATCCACGGAACTGTGTTATTCATAAAGTGGATATATATAAGCCATAAGATCTTCATGTCATGAAACTTTTTCCTAGTTATTTTAAACTGATATCCTTTGGCTTTGTTTCTTTTTCCTTTTTGCACAAGTGGATGTTTTAATTTCATTTGGTTAGTCTTGGTGATTTATTCTTAGGCCATATGTTCAGCTAAGGTGGGCTTCTGTAACTGGAGTGCAAAACTTTGGATGACTATTATTAGTCTTCCATTTTTTTTCTTTTTAAGCCCAGCAACAATAATTTATGATTAAACTATCCAGCACCCTCTTTTTCCCAACAAAAGCTATATATGTGGAAGGGATAATATTTGACAGCATTAAGCAAAAGGAGGTCAAGTTTTTCGCCATGCTGTTTCCCTCTTCTAATAATATATTTAGAGGCGTCTTCTCCTCCATATGGTTTCAGATCAACTTTTATTGTGCATTATATTGAACAATTCAGATGTTCCCAATATAAATCCTGCATACAGACACATTTTGGAGATGTGTGTTGCTTGCTGCTTCCATCAACAAACTAAAACTTGAAATGAGTTTCCCCTGCATTCTGGGTGGTTCCAACCCTCATGGTGTTCCATAAAGCCATCAAGACATGAGGTGAAATGGATGGGGCTCATTAATTAGGCTTGTTGATGGTTACTTTTTTTCTGGTCTGTATATTGTTCCCAAATCCCATTTGGGTTTAGGTTTGTATTGGTTTCTATGTTAGTTATTTGTGACCTACCCAGAGACAGTTGGAATTGGACAATATCTAAATTGAATTAAGTAAACAAAGAGGCTGGAATCCTATTTCTCCATTTTTGGGAATAAATCCCATTGAACTAATGGGTTTTACATTTGAGTAAAGATATATAACAAGAATTAATTTGTTAAAGTTAATTTTGTAAAACCATGGCTCAACCACATCACACTTGCAATCATAAATCCATTTTTCTGAGAGTAATAGAGCTTTTTTTTGGGTGAGTATATAGCAGTGATGGCAAAACTTTTAGAGACCTAGTGACCAAACTGCAACCCCAAACCCGCCTATTTATCACCAGGTGCTGGGTGGGCATGGCCGCAGTGGTCATGGCAGACTGGATGGGCAGGGCCAGGGCAGCAGGAGCCAGTCCCTCGCCATCTCCGGGGCATGGCACGCGTGCCCATAGAGAGGGCTCTGAGTGCTGCCTCTGGCACGTGTGCCATAGGTTCGCCACCACTGGTATATAGTGTGAATTAGGACTCTGCACCTGTGCATACTATAATAATAGAAGACAACAGCCCTTTGAAAGAAGAGGTGTATTATTCTGTGGAATGATGAATAATTACTTGTTTGTGCCTTAATATTTTTCTGTGGATGGAATGAGCTAAGCCTAATGGAAAGAATGCATACTTATTTTGGTGTCAACTTGGTGTCCCAAGGAAACTCAGGATATAAATTTAACAAAATAAGAAACCAAGAAAAATACAATTCACAGAAATATGGCACAGCTTGTTTTCACATGAGTTTGCATCATTTTTTTGAGAATTTGATCGTCCGTGTTTTTTGCTAGAAAATTTTTCATCTTGAAAATTCTGACTGTTTGCAATTTGTAATAGTATTTTTCCTTGCTGTTAAATAGGTTGAAAATAAAGGTGATATTGCACGAGGACACAGGCCATTGAACAAGAAATGGGAGCCAGTTCCGACTCTCAGACCAGCTCCTCTTCCTCCAGTTGGTGGTATAAGGTATCGAGCTCGTCCAACCAAAAAACCTGTTACTGGTGTAAAGCCAGAGCCAATCGTTTACCCTGATAGCGGAGGCTGCAAACACTTGGCAGAGGAACTGGTAGGTGTTAGTTGTACTGAGGTAGAGTTGGGCTAGAACAGGGGTAGGCAACCTTGGCTCTTTTATGACTTGTGGACTTCAATACCCAGAATTCCTGAACCAGCCATGCTGACTGAGGAATTCTGGGAGTTGAAGTCCACAAGTCATTAAAAAAAAGCCAAGGTTGCCTACCCCTGGGCTAGAATGTTTAAGAATAAATAATACATTGCTTTCATTAAAGTTTCCTTTGCAGATTTATTGTGCATTTTATTAAATTGAATGTTTATATGCATGTCCATTTATTATCTGACCATTTGCTATAATAATAAACCATTTCAAATAGAATTCACACATACACAAACATTGATTCCTAGGAAGATTGTTTTAGAACTTTTTTGTACTCAAATTAGGTGGTTTCGATAATTGCTTGAGTATATATATCATCTCTTTCACTATTTGCCTGATATTTGCGGCAGAGATGTCCTTTCTCGTTGGATGCCATAAGGCAGGGGTTCTCAACCTTGGCAACTTTAAGACTTGTGGACTTCAACTCCCAGAATTGAAGTCCACAAGTCTTAAAGTTGCCAAGGTTGAGAACCCCTGCCATAAGGCAACAAGTTCAGAATGCTGTTAGGCTCATTTCCTTACCACGTAACTCTTCTTGAAGAAAGAAAGGACAGGACCAGATAGCTGAGTCTGATTCATTCATTTATTTTTAACCCTTTAGGGCTCCTCCCAGGTACCTGTGATGGCACTATGGTGAAAAGGCTTCCATATTTCTGCAAACCTCCATGCATAGCACCCTTTGTCTCACTAGATCCATTGGATACCCTATATACCATAAAGAATTATTACATGGGAAACATTACTTGAATTGGTGTGAGGTGTTGTTTAAGAGGAGAGGTGTTTATAAAGCTCACAGCAAAAACAGAAAAGGATTAATCTCAATCATGTTGTTTAGTGTAGTTTTGATACTAAAGAGAGCTATCCCAACAGAACCTTTTTAAAGGTTTTTTTTTATCATTTATAATTTTGAATTAACCCATTGAATTTGTTGTTCTTTTAAAGGGTATATTATGTCCAACTGGTTGTGAGCTGAGAACTGAACTGTTGAAGCAAGAAAATACAGTGAAGCCAACTATTAAGGAGCTAAAAGACAAAGCACAGAACCTATACCAATCCTCTACAACTATTAATAATTATGCCCATTTATTGGATGAACGTTTAGCCAAAAGACAGAAACAATATACGGGTAACGCCTAATAGAGTAATGTGTCAAACAGTAAATTAATATGTAGGCAAAACTACCTTGTTTTCATCATGAAAGTTTTGTTTTTTTTTAAAAAAATGAAGGGTAGCAAACAATATGAACGTGCAAACACATTATACAAAATAAGTACACTTGAATCAAGTACACTTAAATCCCGTGATTTAAGTCCGAACGGTTCTTTTTCAGAAGGAACTGGACTTTCTTTTTCCTTGAAGACGTTTTGCTTGTACAGAACTGAAGAAGCTTTTTGGATGAGAAGCAAAATGTCTTCAAGTAAAAACAAAGTCCAGTTGCCTTTTGAAAAAGTAGTTTTGGAACTACTATGACCTGGATGACGGAGAATCTCCATAGACATGCGATTTAAGCCAAAAGGTTGACAAGTGATGCAAACTTAATAAATAAAGCTTATATGGTAGAGACACAACCATTTTCTACTTTATGTGTGTTTGCTATAATATCTATAAAAATAATTGTAATCACTGTTGCCTTTTCTTTATAATTATACATTTGGTAATGTAAATAACAGTTTACTAGTATAAACCTGTAAATAACAGTTTACTAGTATAATCCTCACTTTATTTAAAAGTGAGTCCTACTAAACTAAAGTCCACACTTTACTTGCAATCTTTTAAATAGACTTGCATATCTTTGGTTGCAAAATCTGTTTGTGAAATTTGTCATGCATATCAGTACGTCAAGTTTGTTACATCAATTGGTTCTCAATCCGAGTAACTAATGATTCTAAACTTTGGGTTATTTTTGATGCACATTTTCTTTCATTTGTGACCATTAACCATTTTTCCAGGGAATGATGAGACCTATAATAATCTAGGAACCCAAGAGTGAAAACTACTTAAATTAATAATAGTATCTGTCTTGCATACTGGATCCAGTAAGCATATATTTGCCTCAATCATCTTTGTCTAAGAAGAAAAGGAGAAGGAAGTTTTGGACTTGATTTATAAAACTAATTTGCAGTTATTTATTTTGCACATAGTGCCATCTGTTCATAGAAATTTACAAAGACTGGGAAACCTATCTTCTTATATCCTGGAGTATAGTAGAGGAATTAGAAGAAAATGGAAAGTCTTAATATCTTGTTAAATGTATTTTGTTTTTGTTCTTTTTAAAAAGCCTACCACCTCTTTACATTAATTTCTTTTCTCTCTCCAGATAATCAGAATTTAATTTCCCAATATAACAGAGAACTTGAGGAACACTACATTTACATCAAAGAGAAATTAGATAACAGTATTCCATCCAGTTTACGACTTCTTCGTTCAGTTGTGGATACTTTGAACAAAAAATTACAAAAACTAGAAAACGCCATTACAACACAGTTGTCTGAATGCCAAACCTCTTGTACAGTTTCTTGCAATATCCCAGTAGTGAGTGGCAAAGGTAATGTTTCAATTCTCCCACTTGTTTTGCTCTAGAAATGGAACTTGTTTTGCTCTAGGTTCTTAGACAATTTTGGATACCAATTTTGGATACCAATTTTGGATACCATCAGTCTCCTCTGAGAGACTTCCTGCAAAGTCAACATTGTCCATTGCTTTGTATCTTTGGATTACTGACATTTGTCCTGGATAATTGCACTGATGCACCTTTTGAATCCAACTGATGCACCTTTTGAATCCAACATCCCTAGATTCTCATGTTGTCCCTTGTAATTGGCCATTGACAGTTCTGGGATGGAAATGAGAATCTTCAAGGACTACATGCCAATATGGTTAGATGTGAGGCCTGTGATGTATGAAACTAGAGTTATGTGTGGATGGGCTACTTTTATACTTTGATAACCTTCCTTCCTTCCTTCCTTCCTTCCTTCCTTCCTTCCTTCCTTCCTTCCTTCCTTCCTTCCTTCCTTCCTCCCTCCCTCCCTCCCTCCCTCCCTCCCTTCCTTCCTTCCTTCCTTCCTTCCTTCCTTCCTTCCTGGAAAAGAAGTTATTTGTGACTATGGAGAACCTTTGAAATTAGGTCAAGAAATTAGGTCATTTATAGCTCCACAAGTTATCCTTTCTAGCAAGCTGATTGTTTGTTGCTTTCCTTGCTCTTATTTCTCAACCATTTAAAGGAATATGTGAGAACTAATTCTTGGACTTTAAGTTAATAGTAGATATTTTAAAAGTATATCTTTATTCCTTGTACTATATCTCATGGGCTCATTTGTCAGGAAAGCTTGCATTCAGACATTGTTTGAAGTCACAACAAACACAACAGAAATCTTGACTCCATAAACTCATTACCATATTCAAAAATAGCAAGAGCATCATAGGTGTGACATGGCTTGATAAATTCCCTTCGTTCGGATAAGAAAGAAGTCGTGTATATAGAGAAGATTTGTCTAATGCAGAAGAAATAAATAAAGATAGTCTCAAATTTTACATCCTAGACATTTTCCTTCCCCCTTGCTTGGTTATTCTTCCCTTAGCCTTGAGAGTTGGATACATAAGTTCCATGTTTATATAATAGTTATTTTTTTACCTCACCACTGATGGCTTCTATATTGCCAAATTCAAGCCTTACAGTGGGATGGACGAAAGAATTTCCAAATCAGCATTTCTAAAAATGCATTTAGTCCTAGGTAAGGCAGAGATCCCAAAAGCAAGTAGACACTTGAAAATTCTCTGGTAGAGGTTTATTGCAGATAAAATCTTCAAGTCTTCCCGTGCAGTTTAAATTATGTTATAAATTTATGTAGTTCAGACAATTACTTATTCCTCTGTTCAGAACATTTTTGTTGCTCACTAAACTAGATAATGGATTTCTGTTTGCAGAATGTGAAGACATATATAGAAAAGGAGGTGAAACGTCTGAGTTGTACCTTGTGCAGCCTGATCCTTTCTTTAAGCCATTCAGAGTGTATTGTGATATGACTACAGAAAATGGAGGTAATTGTTAAGCTAGTATTCTTAATCAAAATTGTTTCACATGATGGATCCACTGCCTTTATAATAGTCACTTACCTCTTCAAGTACTGTATATATGCCATGATAAGAGCAAAAAAACAAGAACACCCACTTCTAAATGCTGGGATCTTATTTTCTAGCCCAGGGCTTTTCAACCTTTTCACCCATTGTACCCTTTTTAGGATATGGCAATATCCGAGTACCACCAGTCGCCTAGCAAGGTGTCAAAAACTTGATGACCCCCCCCAAAAGGAAAAAAGTGATAAAGTACAGGTAGTCCTCGACTTACAACAGTTCGCTTAGTGACTGTTCGAACTTACAATGGCACTGAAAAAAGTGCCCCCCTAAGCCACAGCCGAGCAAGACACCTGCCTACCCACCCGGCGACGCTCTTCCTCCTGTTCCATTGTTGTTAGCATCTGTGTTGAGGATTGGCAGAAGGGGTGGGGTGGGGGGTGTTTGGTTTTTATTCCCCCTGTCTGCTGGGTGGCTGCAGCAGGTTTGGTCATTTCACATGACCCTGGGACACTGTGACTGTCATAAATATGAATCAGTTGCCAAGCATCTGAATGTAAATCACAAGACCCTGGAGAGGCTGCAACATTCCAGCTGATTGGTGCTTCTTCAGGGCTCAGCAGAAGCACCAGGATCAGCGCCGAGCTCCAGCTGGAGCCTGGTGCTGATCCTGTCACTTCCACTGAGCCCTGACAGCCTCTGGCGCTTCCGCTGAGCCCTGACAGCCCTACAGCTCCAGCCGTCTCTCGCTCAAGCTTGTGCGGTGCTGCCACTGGTTCAGCTCATTCCCCTCCCCTGCTACCACTTTTCTAGGATGGTCGCATACCACCTGCCAGGTGCCAATGTACCACAGGTGGTACCCGTACCACTGGTTGAAAAGCCCTGTTCTAGGCAATAGACTGAGCATAGAAGAGGAGGGAAAATGATTGGCTAAGCATAACAAGGTGGAGTCCATTCAGAGTGGGAAATCTACAAAGGTCATCTTGTCCGTTCCCCATCCTCTAGTTCTGGAGCTTTATGGAAATATTTCAGGAAAGTGGACTATATAATAGTTTTATAATTATAAAACTTAAAACTATAATTTATAATTTTGAACAGGTTGGCTTCTAATTCAAAACCGCCAAGATGGGAGTGTTGGCTTTGGAAGAAAATGGGATGCATATAAAAAAGGGTTTGGAAATATTGCTTACAGTGGTGGTAAAAACTACTGTGACACCCCAGGTAAGAATCTCTTTTCCAGCAGTGTTTATCAATACATAATTAACAATTGCCTCTGCTAAGCAAAATAAAACATAATATTTTCTTTTTAAATGATTTTTTTTATTCAAAAGTTAAAATGCAAAACTCAAAAAAATAATTCACGGAAGCAAATAAAAAACAACGCAATTAAAAGTGCATTTAAAAAAAAACACAAACACATATACATATATTGCCCCCCACATTGAATACTGATAAATATATTACAACAATATTACTTTCCCACCCCTTGCAAAACAGGCTCATTACTATATTAATGGTCAAATAGTTAACAGGAGAAACAACAAATAAACAAACCAAAAACAAGATTAAAATTTCAAAATCCTTTGTTAACAAACTATTATTGTATTCAACTCATAGAAATATACTACCTCTTCATACTTTAATCCAGTGTTTCTCAGCCTTGACAATTTTAAGGCATGTGGACTTCAACTCCCAGAATTCCACAGCCAGCGTTGCTTTAATCTATCCAAAGTCATCCCGACAGTTAACTCTAATTCATCCTGGATCAAATATTCATGATTGTTTCTTAATACCATCTCTTATCAATTGTTGTTTTGTTAAATATAATAGATCCATTCTCCAAAGTTGATCTATCTTCCCAAAAAAGTCCAACTCTAGTTGTTTTTGAGTTAAGTATAATAAATCCATTCCCCAATCTCTTTTAATTTTCTTAGAGAAAACCAATTTTTGCTGTTGTAAAAGAAGAAAGCCTGAACTTTGGTTTTCCAGAGTTCTCACTAGAAAGTATAATTTTTAAAATTTCTCATCCTGTTTGGGTCCATGGTTGTCTGATAACCATCTTGGGTCATTCCTAAGTGCTGCCATTCAAATCCAGGCACCAACCTGCCAAAGCTTGGCAGCAACATTAGCAGATCATCAGCAGGAGAAAAAAACCTTACTCTTCTTCAGCAGCTATTTTGGGGAGGAGTCTATATTTCCTTTTGTAGTCTTCATTACTTTGATGTTTATTTTAAACTGTTCTATTATCTACATTTGTACTCTTCTTTCAGGTGGGAATACAAATCAAAGTGTCAGTTTTGGCCTTTAATCTTTTAAATTTGTCAGTGTTTGCTTGAATATTCTATTAATACATAAATTATCTATGCCAAAGGAATGTCAAAAAACATTTTCCCTTAATTGCCTAACAGTTGTGGAACTTTCCTTCCTTAGAGGTTCCTTAGAGACTTCCAAGCTACATCTGAAGTTAAATATATTACCTGCAATCTAGTGTAAAGTGCAATCTACGGTAGGGTAAAATTATATGTTAATATAAGGAATGCAGAGAGAGTCTTTGTTTTGATATAGACTGCCGTGCTCTTTCCATATATCAGTTTAGAAATATCCCCTGCTACTAGTTTTCCATGCATTGTCGTCTCACTTCAAAATGAGCCAAATTTGTGGAAAAGGATAGAGAGGAGGATTTTCACTATGACAGTTGTCAATTTCTATCAGCTGCAGTTTGGTTCACTGAGTGTTTAGGTTAGACATGCATTTCAGAATCTTTGTCAAGTTGCCTTTTATTGGCCTCAATAAAAAGAACATTCAAGCCACCAGTCCCCAGCAAGTTGCCATGCCATTCTTTTAAGTATGGACTCGGAATACTGCAAAAGGTAAATAAGTACATATAAATCATTTTTTTTCATACATTCATAATGACTTTGACTCAGTTATTATGGTATAGGTTTATGACAAGTTGAAGAGACTGCTTAAAATTTGATGAAAAGTGCCTCAGGGGATTTATTTTGTGTCACAGGTGAATATTGGCTTGGAAACGACAAAATCAACCAGATTTCCAAATTGGGGCCTACTGAACTTTTAATTGAACTGGAAGATTGGGAAGGCGCTAAAGTTACGGCCCACTATGGAGGTTTCAGTATTCAGAATGAAAACAGCAAATACCAGCTCTCTGTTAGTAACTACAGGGGCACAGCTGGAAATGCACTTTTAGAAGGAGCTTCACAGCTATTTGGTGAAAACAGGACAATGACAATCCATAACAGCATGTTCTTTAGCACTTTTGACAGAGACAATGATGGATGGTAAGTATATGCTTTTTCACTGGGTTTCTTTATAGTTTTATATAGCGCCTGCAAAACGTTTTTGAAATATATTTGCAAATCATTCTCCTACGGAGGATTTTTGGAGTAATTTTTTTCCCCGATAGTTCCTTATGAATAGGCTCTGTTTGAACTCAGTGAAATTCATTACTGAAATTCATATGATTTGTCCAATTTTTATCCCACTTTTCCTGTGGAAACTCCTGATGGGATGAAAAGTATTCTTTCCTCCGTTCCATGTATGGAACAAATTAGGTTGTGAAAAAGTGACTGACTGAAATTTATCTAGTCCATCCCATGGTTGAGATGGACTTGAATCTCAAGTCTGTTTGATTTTAATCCAATACCATTACCATTCTAACTCTCCATTAAAGATGTATAGTGTTGCTTTTCTATCTGGAAAAGATTATAAAGGGTAGCCAAAAAGTAAAATTATGAGTATCCGGTATTCATTTTTGGGACAACTGATCTCCTAGAGCAGCTAAATCGATTAAAAAAAGTAACCTTATCTGGGTAAAATATAACTGTTTCTGAATTTGCTATTCCATATATAAAAATTATGTTAAAGCAATACATCACATTGCTTTGTTTGGGGTTTAAGGAGGTTTCAGGCACAGTAAATATTAAATGAATCCAATTTATTGGGAAATACAGATATTTAAAAGTGCAACATCTCAAATCAAAAAAGCCAAAACTAGAATGTTTCTATTATTTTTGTTGTGTGTGTCACAGCAGCGGATATATACACATAGTAAGATAAGGCAAGATTCACAGTATGTATTTACATTTCAGTTATGGTATCTATTCTTTTAAATGTTTTGTGTAATTAATTCACAGGATACACCCAGATCCCAAAAAGCAATGCGCTAAAGAAGATGGCGGTGGATGGTGGTATAATCGTTGTCATTCAGCCAATCCAAATGGCAGATATTACTGGGGTGGACACTACACTCCAGAAATGGCAAAACATGGAACAGATGATGGAGTTGCATGGATGAATTGGAAAGGATCCTGGTATTCACTCAAAGAAGTGAGCATGAAGCTGAGACCAATTTCCCAGTCTTAGTAACAATGATTATTTAAATAAATAATTGCAAGTTTCTGTGTTTACATCTGTTTCATGATACTCAACTTTTACTTTGCATAAAAGCAGCAAAAGAACAATAAAGCAATTCTTCCTTGATGGATCTGTTTAAATGCATTTTGATAAAAATGGAAAGACTATGCTGGAAATGAATCTACCAACCCATCAAAACAATGTTATATGTGATGTACAGAAGGGCAGTACTGAAACCTATGTTTTGCTAAATAAATATTTTATCCTAATGTCTGCCCATTAGCTCACTTATTGAAAAGTATACTCATAGGGAGTGAGTTTTTGCTTCACATTTTTTTGAATAAAAGAAGCCCAGTTATATGGACAGGATGCTTTGTCCTTCTAGCTTCCTTCTTAGTATGCAAAAATGATTATACCATCTGTTTAAAACAATGTCTTCATATCTTTTGTTTTACATTGTTTTCAAAGCTCTTAGTATTTTTCTGATTTCTTTTTAAACATTGGAGACTAAAACTCTTCTGGATTTTAAACTGCAACTTCTCAAGTCTTGCAAAGGCATGTTAGACAACTATTAAGGTTGGGAGTTTTATTTTCAATATATTTGTAAGTTTTATGAAATTTATTTGTTTCCCATCTTGCTACCAGGAAACTCTGGGCAGCTTACAACATTTTACACACACACACACACACACACACACACAAACACAAAATGGGGAGTGGGAAATGCTATTAGTCGATCAATCACCTCCAGTGTGATATTCCCCCAAAGGGCCCCCAACTGAAAGAGCCAAAACTTTAGGGTCTTTCAGAAAGTCAAGAGAAAGCAACAAGCTTGATCTCAGGTTAGCTTCTTGGCATCCCAAGTTAAAGCAGACAGAATTAAAACAGATCTGTGATAGGATTATTAGAGAGCTGAAGTCTCTCGGAGCTAGCCATATAAGGACATGGAGCTATGGGTATGAGATAAACTCATAGATTCATGTCATCCTTGTCAGCAGATTGTAATGGTTTTACAAACAAAAAATATCTTCTAAGTAAGTCCTACTGTCATCAGTGACATTATTCTGTAAAAGTATAGCCTCATTCTCTAGTTCAGGCATGTCAAACCCGCGATGTCACATGACGTTACACAACATATTGGGACTTTTCCCCCATTGCCGGCAATGGGGTGGGTGTGGTTTCAGTGTGACGCATCCGGTCCTCAGGCTGGCAGTTTGACATGCCTACTCTAGTTGATAGGTTGATTCTTACCAGATAATAGAGTTTAGTATTTTCAGGATACTGTTAACTTGGTTGCCTCTTTGATCCCTTGACAGCTTGGAAATTTTCTGTCATTTTCCCCAATGCTCCAAAAATGCTACCATAGCATTTTGTCAGAGGAGGTAAATTGAAATGATGAGTAGCCTCTTGGTTCCAACAGTAAGAACATAGGAAGTGCCTTGCTGGATCAGGCCATTGTTCCATCAAGTCTAGAAGTCTGTGTTACATGGTGGCCAACTGGTTGCATTTGGAGAATGCACAGATCTGGCTTAAAGGGCATACCCTTTCCACTATTCATCTGCATCTATCATACATTCATACCCATCACACTATTTCCATTGAATGTCATGCAAAGACAAGAAACAATAAGACAAAGACATTAAAAGCTTGAGATAAAAATTTAAAAAGTTAACAATTTATAAAGCCATAGCTACATTCACAAAGTATTGTTCGTTGTTACATATAGTGCCCTTTCAGTTGCAATTCTACCAAACTTTTTCCCAAGCACATATACCAGTTTAAATCTCTTGTAGTTTTTGTAGGGGTTTTTTTGTATCCCCTCTTGCTATTATTCCTTTTATATAGAAGAAAGTAATTAACATTCTTCCAGTCATTAGTTATAGATACAGTCTTGTATGTTGAATAAACTATGGCCACTCTCCTCAAATAAAGCACATCCATATTTTAACATTTTTCTAGTTATTATTTCTTTGGATGTACCACCTGATGTCTTGCCATTCTCATAGCATTTATTATTTCCTATTCATCCCTTTTTAAGATAGAAACTAATTGAATTATTTTCAATTCCACTTTTCAGTACATCACTCTCATTTTCATGTAGATTTTTATTTATTTATTTATTTATTTTATTTGGGTTTGTATGCCGCTCCTCTCCAAGGGACTCGGAGCGGCTAACAACATATATATAACAGTAAAGTACCATAAAAAACCCAAACAAATATATCTAAAAAAAATCAATAAAAAAGAACACACATTCAATTCAACAATCAACCACAGTCATCCCCAGGCCTGCCGGCAAAGATGAGTTTTTAAATTTTTCCGGAAGAGTCGGAGAAACACGGACTTCAGGAGGCAGTTGGTTCCAGAGGGCGGGCACCACAACAGAGAAGGCCCTCCCCCTAGGGCCCGCCAAACGACATTGTTTCGCTGACGGGACCCGGAGGAGGCCAACCCTATGCGCTCTCACCTTGAACTATTTGTTCATTTCAGATTCATCCCAAATCGTTTCATTTTTTAAAAAAAATATATTCAGTTTTCTGGATGTTTATTTATCTCCCTTCACATTTTTTAGAACAGCAACCTTTTTTCCCCATTTTTGGTCCTTATTCATGTTTTCACCCATTCAAGAATAATTGTTCCGCTGGTTCATAGTCAATGGTAACATACAGCTGGAGTGTAACATATAACTATCACCACCTATGGATTCCTATTCAGTGAGTTTCCATGGCTTAAATGGATCTGAAACTGGGTTTTGTCAAAATTCAGTCATTTAACCAATATACTATTCCACATCTGAGTTTGTTTGGAGGTCTTTAGTAAAAGATTTTGTCAAAAGCTCTTAAAAAGTCCACACATACAGTATATGTTGAAATGCTCTTGTGTACATATTTGCTGATGTCCTCAAAAAAAAATATCTAGAAGGTGTTGTGAGTGTCCCTAGACCAGCTTGGGAAGTATCAGAGGATGAGGATCAGCAGCCAGGTCCCTCTGGGTGTTTTTACCTCCCGGCAGCTGAGGAGCAGCAGCCAGGCCCCTCTGGGTGTTTTCCCCTCCCGGCAGCCGAGGATCAGCAGCCAGGCCCCTCTGGGTGGTTTCCCCTCCCGGCAGCTGAGATAGACAATGAGGAGCTTTGTATGCATTCTGAATCAGACTCTCAAAATGATGAGTCAGATTTAGAACAAGAGGATAAATGGATTGATCCGAGGTTCCGAAGGTTTGATAAGCGAAGGTGTCAGTTAACTGGAAAAAGGAAGTAATTGGGGAAGTGACGTATCAGACACTATATTAGAAGGGGAAAGAAAGACTACGCCTTTGTCACGAGCAACGTTAATGAAGGAGTGGGCTGAAAACTTTGGCAGTGCTTTGGAACTCAGTTTTCTGGTGTTTTGAAAACCTACCGAAGAATAATAAGGTCTTGGACAATGTGATAAAGAAAGAGTGAGTAATTGGAATGTGGGAGGAGAGCATGTTTAACTAAATGTACATAGATCTGATTTGGCCGTTCAGGCCAACATAATGCCAGCAGCTTGCTTTGAAATGAATCCTTTTGAAATGTGTTAAATAAACCTCTTAAAGACATATTTACGTGGATTTTAATGAGCTGAGAGAGGCCAGACATAACAGAAGGTGAGGCAGCTTTATCTTTGGAAAAACCATGTAGTTTTCTTTTTGCTTATTTTTATTGTATATTAACAACCATTTTTCCTATAACAGATGTTGAGCTAGCTTGCTTATTATTTCTTTAGCAACCCTTTCAAAAATCAGAGCCATATTGGATATTTTCCAGTCTTTTACAGCAAGTGCAAAAGGTATTTTTTTTTAAAAGATCAGCTATTTATATTTAAATTCTTGAAACATTTTTGAGAGAATATCATTGGATATTGTGGACCTGTGGACCAATTTGTTGCTTAGTTTGTTATCCCTTGTAATTTATAACTTCACCCCTTACCTCTATTTGTATCAATTCATCCAATCTTGTGCCTAAATAAGCTAGTTTAGGAACAAAATATGCTTCTGTGTTCTGTTTAGAAACACAAAAAAGCAGGAATGCAGATGTGTGAACAATGGGCTAGACATTAAAAATGGGCTAGACATTAATGGGCTAGACCACGGGTCGGCAACCCACGGCTCCGGAGCCGCATGCGGCTCTTTCAGCTGTCTCCTGCGGCTCCCAGCCACATGGAGTGCCAAAAAAAGGACTAAAAAAGTTGAACCAATATATTATATTATATTTATATTTATTCAATTTCTATACCGCCCCTCTCCCGTAGGACTCGGGGCGGTTTACAACCCAATAAAAACATATAAAATAATAAATATTTAAAATTAAATTAAATTAAATAAATACAAGGCTGTTACTAAAAACCTGTTAAAAAACCCAATTCTAAAACTCGAACAGCCTTGTTTAAAAATTTAAAACCCGAGGAGATCTAGGCCAAAGAAGTTTGAATTGATTGGTTCAACTTCTTTGGTTTGTGGGACGCTGTTTGCCAAGGGCTCGACATATACAAGAGGGGGGGGAGAAAGACAGCTTCGGAGGGAGACAGCCCTTTAGCAAGAAGCCGGAGGTCCGAGCGGAGCGGCACGGAAGACCTACTGGTTGGTGTGGGAGGCTCCAGCGTTGCAGGTGAGCAAGGCCTGGCTTCCACAGCCCAGTTCCACACCCCGATGACCAGCTGGACCCGCTTTCACTGCTTCTTTGCAAACAAACACAAAAGGTTTTGGGGTTTTGATCGCCGCTTAGTTTGTGCTGCCCAGCGTTTGCCTGCCTGCCTGCCTGCCTGCTTGCAGGCCTCCGTGCTCCTTCCCCGAAGTCTGCAATTGCTCAGAGCCCATCCTAAAAGGTGCTGCTTCCCTGGCAGGAGCCGAGTTTGCAAGCCTCGTTGGCAAGTTGGGAAAATCAAAGGTCCGGAGGGTTCCCTCCTGCTGTGGAGCTGCAGTGCCTGGTCCTGGGCTGATGGGGGAGGGGGGTATCAGGAGCCTAAAAAGTACTCCAGGACAGGCTCGGGGCCGGCCCTCTTTCCCCGGCCGCAGGAGAAGGGGAGGCGCAGGCTCTCCACCTGGGCGGGCAGGCAAGAAAAACCCCGAAAGCAGGAGGGAACCCTCTGGTTCTTCGGTTTTCCCGGCTTGCCAACGAGGCTTGAAAACTCGGCTCCTGCCAGGGAAGCAGCACCTTTTGGGACGGGCTCTGGGCAATTGCAGGCTTTGGGGAAGGAGCTTCCCTGGCAGGAGCCGAGTTTGCAAGCCTCGTTGGCAAGTTGGGAAAATCAAAGGTCCGGAGGGTTCCCTCCTGCTTTTGGGGTTTTTCTCGCCTGCCCGCCTGGGTGGAGAGCCTGCGCCTCCCCTTCTCCTGCGGCCAGGGAAAGAGGGCCGGCCCCGAGCCTGTCCTGGAGGATTTTTTAAGACCCAGATACCCCCCATCAGCCCAGGACCAGGCACTGCAGCTCCGCATCAGGAGGGAACCCTCCGGACCTTCGGTTTTCCCGGCTTGCCAACAAGGCTTGCAAACTGGGCTCCTGCCAGAGAAGCTCCTTCCCCGAAGCCTGCAATTGCTCAGAGTCTGTCCCAAAAGGTGCTGCTTCCCTGGCAGGAGCCGAGTTTGCAAGCCTCTGTTGAGTCAAAACTCAAATCACAGGCATTGAGGAGTTTTAAATATTCACACCAAGAAATCAGACTCCGTGAAATCAGCGAGACTTCCCCCGCGTGGTATGCACAACGTTGCCCCTCAACCCTCACTGAAGCCACGGAGCAAATGAGGGATTCCGTCGTTGGCAACATTACAAGCCGATGCTGGGGCTTCAAGTCAGTTTTGCCCACTTAACCCACACATAACTGCCACCCAGGATCAGCTCCTTAAGAAGCTGAGAATTCCCCTAAAAGTCAGTTAAATTTAAAACAGTTAATGAAGCCCCCTAAGCATTCTACGGGTGCGAAGATCCCTTGCGCTCGGCTGTTAACCGGCTCTTTTGTGGGAGGGGTGAGAAGAGGCGGGGCATTATCTCCATGGTTACGGAGCTTTCATCTCGTGCTGTTGCCAAAGTGAAGCGGCGAAACCCCGCTTGGCCTCATCCTGCAGTAAGTCTTCCCTGGGCGGGCCTTTATACGTATTCTGTGCTGGCAATACCCGTGACAATGATTTCATCAAAATCATTTGTGCCGCCCCTCGCATTTTAGTCAAGATTGTCAAGAGGGGATGAAGTACCACTCTGATTGTTGGGGAGGGAAGTTTCATTCATTTACCATATTTTTACCTCGCTTTTTGGTCAGTGCACTCAAATCAGAATCAAGCCTGGTTACATGTGTGTGCATACGCGCATGTGTGTGCGCATGTGCACACGTATGCGCACATTTTGTGGCTCCCATTTTTTTTTGTGAGGGAAATGGGTCCAAGTGGCTTTTTCACCGTTTTAGGTTGCCGACCCCTGCCTTAGCCAAAACAAAGCATATTATACCTTAAGGCAGTGGTTCTCAACCTTTTTCAGGTTGAGACCCCACTTGCGTCGCCCATGTGCGGTGCGGCGCGACCCCGACCCGCGTGTGCATATGTGCGCGCGATGGGCTGATCCACCCATGCGCAGCGCACGCACGAGGAAAAAAAATGGCAGACCGCGACGGGCTGATCCGCCCATGCGCAGCGCACGCACGAGGAAAAAAAATGGCGGACTG
Source organism: Bothrops alternatus (assembly GCA_034064705.1). Classification (NCBI taxonomy): domain Eukaryota; kingdom Metazoa; phylum Chordata; class Lepidosauria; order Squamata; family Viperidae; genus Bothrops; species Bothrops alternatus. Next base: position 3,985,398 of record JARGCV010000085.1, read on the forward strand.
CGACGGGCCGATCCGCGCATGCGCGGCATGCGCGTGATGGGCCGAACTGCGACGGGCCCATCCGCGCATGCGCAGCGCGCGCGACGGCCCGAACCGCGACGGCCTGATCCGCGCATGCGCGGCACGCGTATGACAAAAAAACCAAAAAACACAAAATGGCAGACCGCGACTGGCTGATCCGCGCATGCGCGGCACGCGCACGATGGCCCAAACCACGACGGTCCAATCCGCGCATGCACAGCATGCGCACGACGAAAAAAAACCCCAAAACAAAATGGCGGACCGCGACAGGCCGATCCGCGCATGCGCGGCGCACGCACACCGAAAAAAACAACAACAAGATGGCGGACCCCGGTGTCCGGCGACCCCTGCGAAACGGTTGTTCGACCCCAAATGGGGTCGCGACCCATAGGTTGAGAACTGCTGCCTTAAGGATCTGTGTGAACATAGTTAATCCTTGACTTGTAAAGGACTGAATGGAACAATTCCTAAAGATGGATGTCCTTGACCATGAGAGATAAATGGCATCTTTTCAAAAGGCCCAAGACCGCACAATATATTTTCATTTAATCTAGGATTTGTACTTGGGGGGGGAAGAGCTAAAACATTTCATCTTCTCTATACTACTACTCCTTGTGACTCTGGATTCAGTCCGTACTCTGGAGCAGGAAAAGGAAAGAAAGGAAGAGCCAGGGAACTCCAAGGTCATGGCCATAGTGATCTGATATTACAGGTAGTCTTTGACTTATGACCACAATTGAGCCCATAATTTCTGTTGCTAAGTGAGACATTTGTTAAGAGAGTTTTGTCCCATTCTAGGACCTTTCCTGCTAAGTGAATCACTTACCGTAGTTGTTGTTAGTACAGGTAGTCCTCGACTTACAACAGTTCATTTAGTGACCATTCAAAGTTACATCACTGAAAAAAGTGACGTGATCATTTTTCACACTTATGACTGTTGCAGCATCCTCATGGTCACATGAACAAAATTCAGACAGTTGACAACTGACTCACATTTATGATGGTTGCAGTGCCCCGGGATCACGTGATCACCTTTTGTGATCTTCTGACAAGCAAAGTCAACGGGTAAACCAGACTCTCTCAAACAAACATATAACTAACTTAACAACTGCCATGATTCACTTAACAACTGTGACAAGAAAGATCATAAAATGTGATAAAACTCACTTAACAAATGTTTCTTTTAGCAACATACATTTTGGAAAATTGTAATCGTAAGCTGAGTGCTACTTATAACATGGTTGTTAAGTGAATGTGCCTTCCCCATTGACTTTGCTTGTCAGACGGTTACAAAAGGTGTTCGTGTAATCTTAGTACACTGAACCCGTCATAAATATGAGTCAGTTGCCAAGCACCTGAATTCTGATCAAGTGACCATGGGGACGCTGATTTGACCATGGTTGTAAGCAGGGCTTTTTTTTCTCATAGAACGCACCTTTTTTGGATGGAACCTTGTAGGGTAGGCAAGGGGGGTTGTATGACATGTGAGTTCTGGCACCTTTTTTTTTTTAAAGAAAAAAAGCACTGGTTGTAAGCGTGACAAATGGTCATAAGTTACTTTTTTCAGTGCCATTGTTATTCCAAAGGCACAGAGAGATGAATTAGAATTAATAAAAGGCATATTCTCAGTCTGTTTCCCTAGGAAGTGTGGGAGGCTATGGGTAATTTGCCCCAAATCCAGGCTAAAGTGATTGAGCTAAACAGTCATGAGCATCCACATCTGCACAGAATCTTACAGTATTGCCAACCTTGGGGTGGGCAGCATAGTAGGTGAAAACCTTTAGATCCAGGACATGAGTTTTCAGGTGAGGACAGTGGAATTGCAAGACCATTCCACCACCTTTTCCTGGATTTGTCCAGTCAGCCTTTCTTAGCTAGCTCAAATAAACCAAGACAGATAAGGGTCAAGTAAGCATGTGATGATGCATCAGTGATAAGTAGTTATAGCCTCAGAGTTGAAAATGTTCCCATACAATTAGAGCAATGCCCACCACAGTACAACTGCATTAAATGCATTGTTCAGGTCGGTATGAAGTTAGACAAAAAAGGGCATGTGTCAGAATCCAATTATATTTCATCTCTAGTTATCGACTATGGAAAACCCCATTTCTGCCCTCTCTGGATTCTGTCATACGATGAAGGGGAAGGGGGGGTGAACAAAGGGGTTTATGGCCCTCACTTCCTTCGATACAGCTTCAAAGGGGATTGAATGTGGATTTCACCAAAAGGATCAATTCATGACAATGGGGCCATTAGCTTTCATCTACTCCTCTCTGAAGTCTCCCTTCCACCGGCAGTGAGGAAAAAGGGAGTGGGAATGTAACGCCTGGGATTGTCCCTGGAAAGATGGTGGGGTGGGGCTGCTGGGGACCCCTTAAAACCTTGAACTGTAGGGCTTGGGCCCCAGGTCCTGTCTAGAACGCCTGCAACCATTTTCTCTTAATAAAGGATGCCTATTGGAAGAAATATTCCAGGAGTTCTGTCTTAAGATGCAAAGTGGGGTGGGTCCTTACAGTATGCATGTTTCTCAGTGGGTCTTTGATAACTCCAAAAATGTTTTTTTGAACAATGCTTGAACATCCTAGAGGCTGCTTGAGCAGCTATTTGAGAATTTAATGGAAGTCATCAAGATAATTTTTCAGTGTTGAAGATTATTACATTTCCTCATTGTTCATGAGACAATTAGACTTTCTTGTTTTTTCTTTGAAGACATTTTGCTTCTTGAATGACTACAGTTTCATCACTGTACAGGATTATTACAGTTTGAGATAGGGTTGGGAGCAGATTTACTATGTAATTGTAGGTTACCCTGTAATATTGTTTCATCACACTGCTAATAAGTGCTCCTGTGCCACATTTCAAAATGTGATATTAACAATCATTCCTTTCTAAGATTTTGTTTCTTTATTTTACAAATCAGGATCTTATCCCATTTATGTAATAGTAAAAGTACAGTTCTGTTTCTTTCCACTTTTCCCTTGGTTTTCTGTCATATTTAAATATAAGGCTCAATTCTTTGCTGTGTCAATATTTTTCCACTGAAATGGTTTATGTGGTTTCATTGTATTCTTCACACAATTACAAAATATAGAGAGCCTTCCTTTTTATTTTGCAAAATAAGTTAAATAGACCAGAAAACTTTATTAGAGTGAATCTGTTTATTTTATTTAATAGGTAGGTATCACTCAGTTGCATTCAGATAGTAAAGAAACAAACACACACACATACACACATATAATAAGTTTGAGGTATATATTGTTTTGGAAGTTGGATTAAATTATAGGACTCTTATCTCTAGTCTGTTTCTACTGGCCGAATTTTCATTTGTACAACTTTGAGAGAATAATCTGTTGGCCTAAAGGGCAACCAAATCACTCCATTTTCAATCTCATAAGGAACATTGTTCCTTGGATCATACTGACCACCTGAGTAGTAAATACCATTGAGATTAGCAGCTTGACAGTTGTTATACCACCAGCCGCCTCCATATACCTCAGCACAATTCTCCTCCCACCGATCATTGTCTCGGTCATAAGTACTAAATTTCATGTTAGTGTGAGCTGTATATTCAGTGCCATCTTCCTCTGATCCTTTGATCAAGGCATCCCCTGCCATACCTTTATAATTTGAGACTCTGAGTCTATAACCTTCTGATTCAGAATCTATGTGTATATTATATTCTGCATAAACTTTATCACCCTCCCAATCTTCTAGTTCAATCCGAAGGATAGTATCTTTCTGGGTCAGGATATGGAGATTTTCATTGCCCAACCAGAATTCTCCCCTCCCTTTGACATCCAAACTGCCAAAACCTTTCTTGTAGTCTTCCCAGGTCCGGTTAAAATTCAATGACCCATCCAATCTCTGTTGGATCAGAAGCCATCCTCCCAAAGTAGTCTCTTGGTCGCAATAAACTGAAAAAACCTTAGCGGATCCTGCTGGCGTGATTCTGAAAATGCCACTTTGGGCATCAGAAGTGTGTTTTTGGTGGATATCCTCACAGTCTAAAAAAACAAAGTTGATCAAGTTGACAGAAGTTTTCAGTTAAGTTTTATTACAAGCTCTCAGGTATCCAACAGTAATATTGCTGAAGTCAACTGTCTACACTCAATGTTGTGCTACATGAAAAGACATTTTGCATTATACCCCCACCCGAAAGGAACACTTATGTTTAAATTTATTACCACTGGCATTCTGTATGGAACTGCCTTGCTAACCAATGTTTCATGATAAAAACTCAATGTACCCCACCTTTCTTAAATGGCAACAAACAGACACATGGCTTTTATTAACTAAACAATGTCATGTATTGCAGTATTTGTGTCAGTTTGGTTGCAAACTTCATTTTTGCTCCCTCCACAATTATTTTCCATGAACTGGATGGATACCTTTCCCGATGCTGCCTTTCTCAAGCTTTTCCTCTGCATTCAAGCTTTGTTCTTCTAACTCTGTATTACGCTCTGCATTTTCATCATGTTGTACAGTATGACTTGATTCATAGGTTCTTCTTGACTTGGTCTCTACAATTGTCTTGGTATTGCTTTCATGAGATAAATGGTCTAATCTTGAGAAGTCATCAAATTCTTCCTCCCCTATTTCTGAGAAAGTGTCCCCTTCCTGTATTCTTTTTGTGTGGCTGAAGGTTCCGGAATCTGCATCTGGATGTCGGGGAACAAAGTCATGAGAGCCACTTCCCCCACTTCCACCACTGATGAAAGGTTGCAAATTAGAACAATCTGAACCATCAGGAGTTTTAAATTCTTCAACTGTCTCTTCTCTTAAGCCATCAGGACCACGAATGACTTGTTTAGTGATGGTTTTGATACATGTATGGCTGGTATGAACATCAGTAGACGGTCTTATTATTGCTTTGCTTGTAGATGGTTTTCCATCTACCCCTATTCCAGGAATACCATATTTTGTGTCTGGTAAGGATCCTTTAGAATCTTCCAATACTACTTTAAACACCTTTATACTGTCAAGCATACTTGCTTCCTGATCAGTAAGAGGACCAGATTTATAGTGACTGGGAGCAGTAGAATCCTTCACTTGTGTTATTTTCAGTGACTTGAGGGGAACAACTTCCTCTTCTGATTCAAATTTAATGGTATTAACTTGTACGAACTGCTTCTGTATGTTTCCATAACTCTCAGTGTCCAGATTGTAGTTGAAAATATGAGCACAAGTTCCTTTGCAGGCACGTATTTTAATATCAATGTCCACCTAAGCCATGAGGATTTGGAGAAAAAATATAGAAATTTGTAAGTAGACTTTGATTCCTAAATCTCTCAGAGTTGTAACGCTAGTTACTGCCACATAACATTAAAAACAAGGAACTCTTGTCAAGCCATTGCTGATCGTAACTCCACTGCTACTTGAAGTGAGGCCAAATTCTACCATAAATTTAGATTGGCCGTCTGCAGCCATTGAATTATATGTGGCCTTTGGTCTCACTTCATATACCCTTGATATAATTTGAAAAGTCCTCTGCAAACAGATTGCAGATTTTTAATATCTTTTCCCTGGTAGTTGGTTATAAAGTTTTAAAAGGAGAAGAGACTATAGCCCATCCATGTTCGTGCTGATTCAAATTTTTGGTCTTACCTACCAATGGATTATTTAACATAGCAAAATAACAGTCAAATGTTACTGCTGTAAAACAGGAAGGAAGGAAGGAAGGGAGGGAGGGAGGGAGAGAGGGAGGGAGGGAGGGAGGGAGGGAAGGTGTGAGACCATCCATCGTACAAACAATTGTTTTCTAATCACACAGTAGTTGCTGAAACTGCCTTATTCATTAAAACATATAACTGATAAAAAGGAGCATAGGCAGATATTTGCTCCAGTGTTTTTAAAAAGATACGTCTTTTTTTAAAAAAAAAAATAACACAACTCACCTCTAAACGTTTCAACTCTCCAACCTGATTCTGGATTGAATTCTGCAAGGTTTTAATCCTTTCAACTTTATCAGCAACTCTCTGTTTCAGTGTCACCAATCTCCTTCTTAGATCATCAGATATTTGCCCATAGCTCTTATCTAATTCTGAAATAAAAGAGGTTAGTATAGCCATAGCCCTTTATACAGTGTAAGTGATCTAAAAATATGCATTAACCAAAACTACACAGCCTTCCTAGTTTTATGTCTTTAAAATTAGAAGGAATCATCTGTATAATAGTCAGTAGTACTCTATATGTCTTTATAAGATTGGATAGAGATTTAGAGATAGAATACTATAGAGGCAATTCCTCCTTAATGTACTTTCCTCTCCCTTCTACATTTTCTTTTATAAAAATTTCTCTGTTAGGAAGGAAAGAGTTCATTCCATTCTCTTGTACCTTTTTTCTTAGTCTATCATCTCAAAAAATTGTATCCCACTCACTGTGGTCCCAATTAATGTTGGAATACAACATTATTTCTAAGAAACCTTTATTTCTGTTTAAGGTGCAGCTTATCAAATAATGAGTAGGTAGCTTAGAAATAGAGCATATTAAGCATGCATAATTTGGAATGGGATTTCCTGCCTTTCTCATTAAACCTAGTACTAACCCAGGTATTCCAGAGTTGGCAGCAGAAAATAAATATATTGGTCTGAAAGCATGACAAATAATTTTCAAAAGGGAAAGTGAAAAAATAATGTACTGGAAGATTTTGTTAAGTAATTGGTGAAAACGTTTGTTGTGATTTGCAAGAACCTGAAATAGCCCAGAATGAGATAATAATGCTTTTTACCAATTTATGTCAAATAGCTTTAATCCTGTGGTAAAACAAATATGTTTTTTTAAAAGAAACAGCTAACAGTATTTAAATTCAATTTATTTTATGTGCCAGCCTTCCCAGTTTGCTTTACAGACACCTTGAGATTAGAGAATTCAAGGAATTTTAGATACCTTTACATTTCATGAGCATTTTATAAATCTTCATCTAACTGGAATTAAGCTTACCTTGTTCACTGGGCAGATATCTTTCCAGATAAGTAAAAATTTCTTGTTTCAAAATATTGGATGACTTGTAACTATTTTGGTTATCCAAAATCGCCTTCTTAATCTTTTCTATCCTGTTTTGAAAATCATAATTTGTTTCATCTACCAGTCCTTGAATCCTGCAACCTGAGGGACATTTAATTCCCTAAATAACAGAAACAAAGTAAAAGGATACATAAAATAATTGACAAATAATTGATAACTTTTCAGATGTTACAAATCACAGTATAGGTAGTCCTCAGGCTACAAACACAAGTGGAACCAGAACTTTGGACGCTAAGCAATATGGTTAAGTCGCTCATGTGAATCCAGCTTTAGACTTACATGTGCACTCAGTCATTGTGGTTTACTATGGCTTACTATATTTTGTGCACACAAGCTGTGGTTAAAGCCTCTTGTACAGATTTGTATAATTATCTATGCACATTTACTCAAAAGTAACTGTTGACTTTTTGTGCAACCTTTTGTGACTCCATTATCCTTTCTCTAATTCATAAATTCATATTTGTGTGGAAAAGTACAAGTCAATATGACTTTGTTTGTCATGTGGTGAGTATTTTTTAAATCTAAAAATCTACTTTCTGGTTAGTTAGTTATTTTGTATTCTGGAAATGAAAACGGTTATAATATCCATGATGGGACAATCCAGAATAAATAAATGGACTTATTAAATACCATTTCTTTCTTCACTTATGTGGCAAAGAATGTATTATACTCCAGTTTTTGTTCTGGAGTAATTAAATTAACTCATTTGCTTCTTTGCTAGTTCTCACAAAACACTTATCAGCCAGTGACCAGGTTAATTGTGTTGCAACTAGCTCTTAGGAAAGTGAGCAGAACTGTTCCTGATCAAGCCATTTCTAAAAAATATTTCTTTAATACTTTGTTTATAATAACATTTGATTAACTTGGGATAACATTTTCCAACCAGGAGCTTTCTACAGGAGTGGATAATTACTCCCCCCAAATATAATATATATATATTATATCAATGAACTGGATATTCAAAGTAGTTTTTTTGTGGAAACTACTGAATTATAAATGTGCTTCTCCGCTGTATCTAGCCTATTATATCTAATATATTACAATGAGGGAAATAGCCGTTTTGCATGAAAAACACCATGATTAGTCTGCCATTGGCGTATTGTTCTCTGTTGGCTTACCCAATCGTCATCATTACATATTGTCCAATCCTTATCAGGTTTGCAGTCAGATTGAGTTTTATGCTCTACTATTCTGGTACCACGCCCTGTTGCTCCCTCTTCTTGAAATGAAGACTCAAGACTTGCCTCCTGTCATGAAATAAGTAAAGAAGGGTAAAAAAGACCCAGTTAAGGCTGAAATTTAAGATTGAACAGTAATAATTCCTTTCATAAATAATCCATACCCCTACTATTTGCTAAAAAATAATCAACTACGTTTAGACACTTGCTTCAAATTACTGGACTATTTTTTAAAATAAATAGATAACAGTCGTTCAAAGAAACAAAGCCCATAAAGTCTCAAAGAGAGAGCCATCTCTGACAATAAGTACCTACTTCCATACTCAATATGGATTGAGTAATTATTTTCACTACTCGTGTAATGTATTGAGTTGAATTTATGAAACAGGTTACCGAAGAGCTGTGCAGGAATCGTTAGCAGATCATGTGGCCTTCCAGCCAGACTTGCTATCTGCAAGACCAATTAGTATGCATTTGAGTGGGAGAATACCGTGTTTTCATTGGCTGATGCTGCCCAAAGCTGAATGTATAAATAGGGGTGGAGCAATGCTTGTTAGTTTTCTATTTTGACCTTCAATAAAGAGGTACTTGTTTCTATTGCTGCCTCTTCAATGCTGAACCAAGCAGAAAACAGAACAACTCGAATCCTAAAAAAAAAAATAAAAAAATCCCCTTTTCCTACAAATAGATGACATTACATTAGATTGCTTGATTAGGACCCATGGAAGTACACATTAACATCTAATCAGGATTAATTTAAATCCCACTGATTTCTAGAGCATTTCAATGTAGTTTACTTCTTTGGGTTCAGACCATAGTGCTTAAGTGGTAAATTAACATGTTACAAAATATATTAAACATTATGAGTTAGATATTGAAATTAGCAATTGCAATACAGATTGCAGTACAAATATGTCAGTTTAACTTGACTCTTCATTTAATTAGAAGACATATTTAATTGCTGTCATGGGACTTTAAATTGCGAAGAGAATGGATTGATATACAGTACAGAGAATTCTTCCTTAATATTAACTATTACAGTAAAAATAGAAAAACAGAACATTAAATGAAGAACAGCTTTCTATGCTTTGATGGTGACTACATCAAAATGCATATGAACATCAGAATTGTTACAGTATTGCTAGTGTATAGTTTATTTCAAATACAAAATGATCTCTAACTTCAATCCAAAGAATTTCAAAATACTATTATAAAAATGGCTTATAATACAAACCATGGCATCACAAATTACTCTTCACTGGGATAATTCCTAGAGCTATGTTATTTTTGATGTAAATGTATGAATACAATTATTGGATTATTGATAACAAATGATTAAATCTAAAATAAAAGATTAAAATCAGCAATATTCTATCAGTCTTGTTCAAATGTTATCAGAGATTACAAAGTAATCAATGAATCAGTGAATGCTAACAATGCTATATCTCACGAGACCTGGACTTAAACAGCGGCTATTGAAATGACTGTAATATGCTGTCTACCTGAGTTTTATTGTCCCAGCTTTTTTGTTTAGAATATAGCAGAAATCTTTGAAATCAATGGGACTTCTAAGTTAATCCTGTATAGTTTTGCAATATTACTTTTACTGTAATGCATTTATAGTTAAATACCCCTGTGTGAGCCTGACCTCTGATAATTATATGAACAAATGTAAGCACATTAAAAGACTTTTCTTTACTAATATTATAGATACCATAACACATTCAAACATATCATCTGGATTTTGTATAAAAAATATAAGGGAAACGCATATGAATAAGCACCCACTGTTTCTAATCAAGCAAGATGATAAAACAGACTTCGTGAGCATTTAAAAACACAAAGACACATCGGGGTATATGCGGCATCACAAAGTTCTTCTGGGTACCCCTCAACTCTCCAGAGATTGAATTACTTACTACATGCAAGTCATTGAACATAAGTAGGAGCTAAATGTGGCACTGAGAGTTTTGCCCATGTGCAAACAAAAGTAAATACAAATTTTATCAACAAACTTGCAAGTTGGTCCAAGAATTATACCACCCTTAAGAGAATATTTGAAGTGGAAAAGCTTGTTCTTGATCATATTATCATGTATTTGATAGAAAGGGATAAAATATGTTGCTCCTTAAATAGGCAAGTAATAAAAGGAGCACAACCAATAAAGAAAGAACTATATAAAATATATTCATACCAAGGCGATGCTGAAGGACAGCAGTGCACAAAGAATTCTGAGCTGAAACATCTTCAGAGAGGTATGGATGTGGCACAAAGGATTCACTTTAAGTCTTAAGCATTTTGAGTTGTATTTCAATCTTTGTTTTGTCAATCCCCCTCCTCTTCCTTCATTAATTATTACTTTCCTTCTGTTTACAGAGACATATTGCAATCTCTGAGTTCAGTGACTGAACAGCTCTTGCACAAGCTCTTCAATTTGCTTTTGATACTCTAGTTGCTCAATGCTAGCAAACATGGAAGACAAGCCAACCACATTCCTGGAACTGAGATTGTCTAAAGGTTGAAATGGGTCATTTCAAGATAAATTTTAGAGAGGAATCCAACATTAAGCACAAAGCAAATGTAATGACAAACAGATGCTGTTTCCTGCATTACAGGAATATATTGCAAAAGATAATATGTTCTCAGCCTTTTATATCTCATTGTAATGTCTAAATCTAAGAGATCTCTGGAAGGGAAAAATATTTGTACAAATTTTGGAGGATTTACCTACACCATACCTTTGGTCTGTCTGTCTGTCTCCCCCCCCCTCTCGCTCTCCTTACCCCATCATATGATACTATGATGAAGGAGGTGAAAACGCACAAGTTTCTAAATATAACCTTTTTTGAGGGGGATCTTTTCAATGCTATCTCAGAATAACAAGAGTCAATTTAACATGAAATTAAAAAAAAGTTAGATATCCCCCCCCCCCTGAGACTGGTAAGATGGAGTCAAATCTAACTACACCTGAGCTAGCTAAGTAAATTATTTGCAAGAACCAGAAACATGTTTTTATATTTCCCATGAAGCCCAATTACGTTTGGCACATAAATAGGATTGTTTCCATTTCTATTCATATTGACATACTTTCCTACCTACTCCAAAGGTGTTTTTCAAAAGGCAATAGGACTTTCTTTGTTTTTTTCTTTGAAAACACTTCGCTTCTCATTCAAGAAGCTTCTTTAGTTCTGACTGAATGGTGGGGAATGGAAGCATTTATAATCATTGCGGTCATCTGAAGGTCAGCATTTCGCAATCTGAAGGTCAGTAGTTAAGCTGTTTGAGAGTTGTTGAAGCCACATTGCTGGAGTATCTGAAAAGCTCAGGAAGATTTTCTTTTTTAAAAAAATTGTTTTTTTTACAAAAACAATCTCCAGTGCTGGTGTACAGCATGTTATCTTGGTTTATATATTTGAAAAAAATCAATAATAATTAGTTAACAGTCAATAATGATTGATTTTGATAATTCCATAATTAGTGTATCAATTAATGATACATTTCTTCGATCCTCCCTTCTCCTTCTTCAACTTTAAACAAATATAATTCTTAATATTTTCAAGGTATACATGATTAAATAATAGACACTTTTTCATATTTGTACAGATAATGATAACATCTTACGTATAACATTTTTAATCAGCTTATATTATTCTTATAAAAATCATCTCATTAATTCACCATGCATCCTATTTTTGTGATTTTTGTTTAAGCTTAATTTCCCCTTTATGTTCAATCCACTCTTATCAATCATGATTCTCTCAAAGCTAGTCATCTAAGTATCCATTTTTTTCATTTAAGTACACCATCCCACTATTTTCATATTTCATGCATTATAAAAAATACTGTACTTATCTATCTTATAGCATCTGCATATAACATCCTTTCTGATCACTCACTTATATTTATAAAAGTTACATCATCCCAATATTTTTACATTTCATATAACAATCCAGGTATTCTTCTTTCAGACAGTTTTTAATCTTATGGCTGGCCCAGCTCTTTCTTTGTTCCCAACTGTCTTCTTGAAGATTATTTAAAGTTCAAGGGAACAGATTCTTCTTTGTTTCTAGGTGTCCTGCCAATTTCAGAGTCATTATTGTTAGTGTCCTGTGCTCTGATTCTCCACTAGGTATCAGTAGTTGTTTATTTTTCCAGTTTTTTCAGACAAAAAGTTATTGTTATATATTTTTTAATAATTTCATCAAAACCCTTTAGGGCAGTGGTTCTCAACCTTTCTCAGGTTGAGACCCCACTTGCCCCGCCCATGCGCGCCGTGACCCCGACCCGGGCGCGCACGCCGGAAAATTTTTTTAAAAAAAAAAATAAAAAAACAAAATGGCGGCCGTGATGGGCGGATCTGCGCATGCGCGGATCCGCCCATTGCGGCCGCCATTTTGTTTTTTATTTTATTTTTTAAATTTTTTTAATTTATTTTTATTTATTTTTTCCGGCATGACGGGCGGATCTGTGCATGCGCGGCGCGCGCGTGCCAAAAAAAATAAAAAAATATAAAAATAAAAAAAACAAAATGGTGGCCTGCGGTGTCCGGCGACCCCCGCGAGATGATCGTGTCACCCCAAATGGCATCACGACCCCAAGGTTGAGAACCGCTGCTTTAGGGTATAGTCTTAATAGCTTTTTTTAGTTTGTAGATTTGTCCAGACTGTAGTATATTGAATTTAATTTCAATATATTTCTTTCCCCCTTAGTATTAATTTGCCACTTCCATCTATGAGGGAATGGGGATGTAGTCCCCTCCCTTCACTTTTGGAGGTTTTTTTTTGCTTTAGGGGTCTTTCCCAAGGATTCAGTTAAAAGATAGAAGAAAGAAATTAATGCTCTCACCAGTTCCAAGCACGTTGTTCACTGATGTCCTGGTTTGTGCTCTTGGACTTCGGCTGCAAAATAGCTTGGGCTTATGTTGGGTCGGAGGGCTTCCCTTGAATCGAACGGAATGACTGCCATCATTTCATGATCAACGGGGTGCCCTCCTTCATGGTCACCTCTTCGGGGCAACTTCAGACCCATTTAGGGTCCCCCTGGCAGGGCGAAACTGGCCTTGGGGAGCAGAGCTCTGCTATCCTGCAGCCGTGCGCTATGGTGCAAAACCATAAGACCCTCAGAAGGATTTTCAACCAAGGCAACATACGTACACACTTCAAACCCAAGAATATACTAAAGCAAAGATTGTCCACTGCAAGGATAAAACATCCAAACTGAGCAATGTGACATATGTACTTTGCAGTGAGTCAGTTTCAGAAATATTAAAAGGTAAAGGTTTCCCCTATCAGTCATTCCTGACTCTAGGGGGGAGTGCTCAAGTATTGTCCAAAGACACTTCTGTGGGTACCAGTATGTGGCTAACATGACTATATGCAGGGCACACAAATCACTGTTACCTTCCTACCAAAGTGGTGCCTATTTATCTACTTTCATTTGCATGCTTTCAAACTGAGAAGTTGGCAGGAGCTAAGGAAAGTAATGGAAGCTCACCCTGTCACATGTTACTTAGGTCTTGAACTGCCAACCTTTAACATATGTCCAGTTAATAATTCCAGCAGTGTATCATGTCACAGGTATGACCTAGATTTTGATGACTTTAATGGTGTTTCCACAGTTCAATTTTATCTTTAGCATTTTTCTCACTATTTGGATGCATTCTTTGCTAATCATATTTCTAACTTGTCTGTGCTTGAGCACCGCCCCCTAGAGTCAGGAATGACTGATAGGGGAAACCTTTACCTTTTAATATTTCTGAAAGGACTGTTTGAACCCCATAAATTTAGTCTACCTAGCCTTGTAGTATCAATGCTAATACTGACAATAGATGTCCAGCTGGTTAGAGTCAGGTATAATCTATGCTTTGATGACTTCTTCTGCTCCAAGCTTTTGTTCATTTCTTTGATGGTAAAGGTTATTCTATATCAGAAACTTGATTTTTTTTAGGGATTTCAGACTGCCATTGTTTGGGATTTAATAAACAAGATACTATTATCTGCTGCCATTAATGGTAGGCGTAACATACTGTTGAAAAATGACTCATTAAAAGCAGGATTAGGAAGACAGCAGCTTTCTAAATTTGTTCCTTACAGACCCAGCAAAAAAATCTAAGGAAGCTGAAAGCCAATATTTGGGATAACATAGATTAGTCCTAGCCCTGTTTTTTTTAAAGGTATATGATATGTTCATTTCATTTCATATCAAGGACACTATAGAACAATCATTTAACATATGTTGGGTTTAAATTGGCCTATTAATATGGTACTATTAATATTTATAATTTTAGTAGCTTAATGCTCTGTTCAAAACAATTTTGACCTGATAAAAGTAAATTTAAATCTGTCAAGTCCAACATGCTTCTTTCCACATCATCACTTGGATGGTTTCTGCATTGTTTACAGAATTATTTCTTTTGCCCTGCGTTTAACCAATTTTGTATCCTATTAACATGGAGAAGAGGTATATGTTGTTCCTCCTCATGACGATGCTAAAATGATGAAATGTGCTTTGATAGCACAAGTAACTTTCTTTCACATTTCCGCTGCAATATTCCATGAAAATATATAATGCATGGTGCATGCATCTCAATGAATATTTTTACATTTGTCCTCTTTGCCTCTCCACTATAAAAGCCTTTGGACAGTCTACTCTTACCTTACCATGTACAACTAACTATACAGCCCTCATGTTCCTTAGCTTAGTTGTTCCTGTGAACAAAGACTTCCAATACTGCAGTTTTTCCTTTTAGAATAGGTGTCCAGATCTTTGATTACTGTCTGAATTGAATTGAATCAGAAAATTAGCTTTCAAAATGTATTGTACTTTTCTACCACAAAACCCACGATTAGTAGTATTTTTATGTTCACACTCTTTCCTAATGATCTGTAGCTTCACATGAAGTTGCTTAATGAGCTAATTGTCTATGGAGATTCTCAGTCATAGAGAAGGACTGAGGTTATGGTTGTCCCAAAGGTGCTTTTTCAAAAGATAACTGGACTTCGTTTTTCCTTGAAGATGTTTTGCTTGTTATGCAAAAAGCTTCTTCACTTCAGTGTTAGTGAGCTAATACTTCTACTTATATGTTAACTATTCACTGTAGTTCTAGGATATTTTTGCTTAAGCCTAACTATGTAGATGGCATTTCTGTATCGTATGTAAGCATAAGAGCCATCGTGCTGCAAAAGAGCCATCGTGGTGCAGTGGTTAGAATGCACTATTTCAGGTTAATTCTGCAATAGCAGAATTCTGCTAGCAGTTTGATGCTCACCGGTACAAGGCTGACTCAGCCTTCCATCCTCCCGATATTGGTAAAATGAGGACCCAGATTGTTGGGGGCAAACATGCTGACTGTCAATGCTGCTAACATTGGATGTTCTTGCTTTGACAGCATATGGAGATGCAGCCATGCTTTATTCTTAGAATTAGAGTTGGAATTAGATGATACTGGGGGGAGAGGAGGAATGTGTATGGGAGTTAGTTAGACATAACAATATTGTAACAGTGTGAGAACCAAGGTTTTTTGAAATAAGAGATGATAAGAAATGCTGGGTTGGAGAACAGGAGGGAAGTTAACCAGCCCCTTGAAATTAGACTAATGCAATTCGTGCTACTTGGAGCTGTCTTTGAAAACTACCTGGAAACTGCAACTCAGACAGATTTCAACCAACTATTGCTGGCTGATGGAAGCTGCATTCATACTAAAATACCTGTGTTAAGGTTACATTGGTTGCCAGTAGTTTTCAGAATTCACTTCAAAATACTGATGGTAACTATAAAATCCTACTTGATATGGGTCCATTTTCCCTTTGGGACTGTTTCCCTTTAATATCTATCCGTTAGTGAAGTCTTTCTTGGAGGAATTCCTTTTCTCAAGAGGTGAGAAATGCAGAAGGGCAGAAGACCAAATGTAGACCTGTTTAGCACAAATATGTCAACCCATTCTATGTTTTTTGCATATAGTTTTGAAATGAATATATTTGCAAATGAAGTTTTGAAAACTTTGTTTTATTCTTGTTAATTGTATCACTGTTAAAAGCCCTTTAAAAAGGGAACCACAGCTGAGGATCGCCATTGAATTTTACCTCACTTGGCAACAGGTTGATGACCTGAATTGATACCAATGCTTCTGAAACAATGAGTTAGCTGGAGGGAGGGTGTTGCATATCTCTCCTTCCCTCCTTCTCATAGTCAATCAATTATACATGTTTTAAGGCATAATATAGTAAAGCCTGATAATATAGTAAAATAGTGAATATAATGGACACTAGTATTTGTCTTTGATGACAATCCTAGTAGAAGTGTCTTCTACAAGAGCAAGCATGATCAGGCATGAGGAAGCTGTCAGCTCAGCCACAGCCAGAGAGATGCCTCCAACAATGGGTCAGTGGTGGGATTCAAATATGTGAACAACCGGTTCTCTGTGTGGATGCCGCTTCCAGAAGTCCATTCTGAGTCTGGGCAACCAAAAATTAGCTACCAGTTCTACTGAACTGGTGCAAACTGGTTGAATCCCACCACTGCAGTAGTTTTGCACAAAACTACTGAATCCCACCAAATAGTTTTGCACAAAACCAGGATGAAAAGCAGTAGAGAATTAATGTCAGGCTAGAAGCTAAAACATATAAGGAATGGCTGCTGGAATTGGGTATGTCTAGTTTAACAAAGAGAAGGACGAGAGGGGACATGATAGCAGTGTTCCAATATCTCAGGGGCTGCCACAAAGAAGAGGGAGTCAAACTATTTCCAAGGCGCCTGAAGGCAGGACAAGGAGCAACGGATGGAAACTAATCAAGGAGAGAAGCAACCTAGAACTAAGGAGAAACTTCCTGACAGTGAGAACAATTAACCAGTGGAACAACCTGTCTCCAGAAGCGATGAATGCTCCAACACTGGAAGTTTTTAAGAAGAGACTGGACAGCCATTTGTCCAAAATGGTGTAGGGTTTCGTGCTTGAGCAGGGGGTTGGACTAGATGACCTCCAAGGTCCCTTCCAACTTTATTATTATTATTATTATTAAGCCACTGTAAAATGTGCAACTGTTTTATTAGTCATTTTTAAAAATATGGGTCACATAGCAAAATTAATGTTGCTATGTTTTTTATGGCAGCTGAGAAGCCATTAGAACATAAGAACATAAGAACAGCCATGCTGAATCAGGCCAAAGCCCATCGAGTCCAGCATTCTGTGTTACACAGTGGCCCACCAATTGTACATGGGGATCTTGAGCAGAAAGAGAAGGCAAAACCCTCCCTTTCCCTTGGCCCCCAACAAATGGTACTCAAGGGAATCCTGCCTGCCTCAACCAACATAGAGGCGGCACATGGACATCTGTTTTAATAACCACCGATACACTTGGCATCCATGAATCTGTCTAACCCTGCCTTGAAGCTGTCAAGGCTGACAGCTGTCACGACCCCTTCAGAAAGTGAATTCTATAAATCAACGACCCTCTGGGTGAAGAAATATTTCCCTTTATTTGTCCTCACTTTCTTAGCTATGAGCTTTAGGGAGTGCCCCCTTGTCCTGGTATTGTGTGATAGAGAAAAGAATTTTTCTCTATCCACATTTTCTATCCCATGCATGATTTTATACACTTCGATCAAGTCACTCTTTCAAGGCTGAAGAGACCAAGGAGTTGCAATCTGGTTTCATAAGGGAGGCGCTCCATTTCCTTGATCATTCTTGTTGCCTTTTTTTGCACCTTTTCCAGTTCCATTATATCCTTCTTGAGGTGCGGTGACCAGAACTGTACACAGTACTCCAAGTGTGGTCTCACCATCGATTTGTACAGAGGCAATACAACACTTGCTGACTTATTTTCGATTAGCAACACATTAAATTGATTCATATAAGATACATTGCAAAATAACTAGAAATGATGGTGGATATATAGTACAGTTCTGCATTGTGTAGGAGATTTACTCGCACATGGAAATCACAATATCATACTTGTAAATACTGTGAGACAATGCAGAAATCATCAGGATTCAGATTTTTGATCTGCCAATTACTACACCAATCAGCTATTCAGTTTTTCAAAACTTAAAGTAAAGTCTACACAACTGTACATGCATATATTTATGCAATGTGTGCAAAAGATAGATAATGAATGTCTTTTATTCTAGTGACAGAGAAAATTACGGGCTGAACTGAGTTTAGCTTCATTTCCATCTTATTTTTTAAAAGCATCTCTAACTTGCAATAAAAATGAAAACAACACTTGTATTTTTTTCTCCTGAGAAAAATATTGGGTTTTTAATATCTATAAATAGGATCCCATGAAGATGTTTATTTGTGTATCTGACATCCTCAGCAAACAGTAACCACATTCCTAATTTAAATCTCTTTGTGTTTATAAGAACTTACAGTTAATGAAGCCAGATTATCAACAGAACTCATTTTCTTCATGATTTGACTCGACAAGGCAAAGGTATTATAGGTTTAAATGGCTAGGTGCAAATTTTTGTCTAAGTCATAAACTAGTTTATTTGGCTTTGGCTCCTGTGCACTTAACTGTTCTAGTTTATTAACCATGATTTATACCATACATCCAGCCAATTGCTGTTGGACATGACTAAATATGCTGTGGGTTTGCTCATTGTGGGAACCAAACAATGATAGCAGTGAGATTTAAATTAGTCACGACATACATAAAGGCTATTGATTTAAACTGATGTCCTCTAAATATGACAAAGTTTTAAACCCATCTCATTAATTTATAGCATCTGCTTTTCAAGCCAATTAAAGTAGTGGACACCACCAGAACTTACGTGATTAATAATATCATATATATGTTTATCAGAAAATTTAAGATGATCTTTTTTCTTAAAAAAATGCCCTTTATCATGAATCTGCAGTTTTATTGTAAACAATATGTTCGAAGTTCAACAGCTCTGACATTTTTACATAGGATATAAGAACAAAAAGTGTTTATGTTCATTGTTGCCTTTACATAGGCAATTGTTTTTATCTTTCTAAATGTCTCCACGGTTTGAGAGTTCAACATCTTTTACTCCTCCACTTTGCTGCCCTGTTACAATTGTAAGTCTGCTGAAAGGAATTACTTTCATAATTGTTTTCTTCATGGAATACCATCGATTATGCCAAGTTGCCCAGATAATGCCATTGTCATAGCCATTTGGACCAGTATCTTTCTCACTATAAACACCTCCTACAATGTGAAAAAAAATGTAAAACATAATTGATTCAAGAAATACTTTTACATAGCTTTGAGATACATAGATAAATAGTAATTTTAAGACCATGCTAGGTGAGCATTATGTAATTTCATTTACTCTGTTATTAAGTACAACATGAATGATATCAAACTGCTATAGACATTGTGTTTCTTTTAACATTTCTGCATGAATTATGATCCAAAGTTGGAATTTGCTATCATGCTGGCTACCAGTTTGGCTGGTTTCCAAAAAAAGAAAAGAAAAAAAGGACTGCATCAGTTCATGAAAGTCACAAGGAGCAATGGCTATTAACCTTGATGGCAATGTGACTGTCCCTGAGAGCCAAGGTCCAAACCAGCAAAGACATATTCAATCTGCTCCTTATGTTTTTATGCTTATTTAGAAGTTCCGTAGGATTAAATCAGATTGATCTTTTAATAGGTATGTTTAATTTAGGTCTAATAAGCAAGACATTTATGTTACAGACATTTAGCTCTCTTTTTTCAAAAGGGGAAGGAGGACTTGAACTAAAACCTACTTAAAATACTTGACATGGAAGATATCAAAAGACGTTGTTCAACTAACCTCCTTAATGATATTTTGTGGGAAAAGACAAAAATGGTATGAAGAAAGGCTACATGTTAGTGTTATCTGTACCACCTCAGTAAAAAACTATTGGGAAAGACAGAAAGCAGGTATATGGGAAATGTTTCATTCAGAGATCGCATTGTGTATGTGGGAAACTTCCAAATGTTACCTTGATAATATTTGCCATTCAGATGGGCAGCGTGACATCTGTTCATCCACCACCCAGATCCATCTTGTTGAGCGCAGTTGCCTTCAAATTTATCATTATCATTGTCATGCGTGCTAAACTGAATGCCGTTGTGAGAAGTAAAAAATTTGTCACTCGGATCAGTTCCAAAATCAAACCCATCAAAGGCATCCCCAGCTTCACCCCCAACAAAGAAGGCATAGATCAAACGGTATTTGTCAGCTTCATTTCCCAACTTGAAATGGGCATAATCTGCATATCTGGAGGGGGGGAGAAGAAAAGAAAATCACTATAAATTTCTTGTGACCTTTTATTTCTTGGGCATTCAGCTGCACGACCTGATGCAAATATTTCAAGAGTTTGCACTCGTCCCTCAAAGATTAATTTCAGGAGTTATACAAATACACAGGATATACATAGACAAGCAAATAATGGGGGGAAAAATGATCGTTCTTGCTTCAGACACTGCTGAAACAAGCAACTATTTATTTGAAACTGCTGAAGTAAACTAACCCTAGGTCCGAGGTCTCCAACCTTTTGGGCACCAGTGACCGGTTACGTGGAAAGAGGTTTTTTCGTGGACCGGAGGGAGTGTGGTTTTGTGTGTTGCCTGCATCCTGTGGATGGGGCTTTCTTGTTTATACGGACTGGTTGCTAGCATGCCGTGGCCCGGTACTGGCCCACGGACCAGGTCTTAGGGACGTCTGCCCTAGGTAATATTATAAGGCTAAAAGCAATTCAAGTTCCACTAATTTGAATGGATTTGAAATATGTTTAGCTTGAAGAAGCATTATAAGTTGCAGTGATCTTATCGTACCACTACCTGTAAAGTGCAGGTAGCTAAACTAGCCATTTTTGCCGATCACCGTTACGTTAGCTATGAACCTTGAGCTGAGAAAGAAATCTGTACCTTTTTTGGTTAGACCAATCCTCCAACTCTACTCTCAAGGCATATGGAACTGTAGTCTGCGTAGTTATTAAATGAATCTTTTCATTTCCCAACCAGAATTCTGTATTGTCATTTGGTGACAGATGTCCAAATCCTTCCTTATATTGAATCCAGTTTTTGTTAAAGTCTTCACTGCCATCAAGCCTCTATAAATAAAACAGAAGATGGAGAGAGATTATATATGTTATTGGACCCAGCTCTCCTTTGTTGTAATTTCTTTTCTGTGATATACTTACCCTTTGTAAAACTGTCCACCCGTTGCCCAGAGTGTCGATTTCACAGTACACCAGGAACTGTTGCTTGGCTTTCACGGGTTTTATGTAGTACAGCCCACTCTGCCGGGCACCTTTATTAGCAATGTCTTGACAATCTATTATTAACATGTACGAGAGAAGTGCCTAGTAAAAACTGCAATCCACTATATTCATTGTTAATTAATAAAAACCTTCTTTATTTTAAATGATAGTTTAGCTCAAAACAATGGGAACCAATCTTTGCCTTAGCATACTGAATAAAGGAAGAAGCTATAACTTGTTTTATTTCCAAACCTTAGTATATTATGGAAATAGCAACTGTATTTGTGATTAAGCATGTTATGTGAAACTAGCCAATATAGATCAATAAGGCCTGATGGCTAATATGTTTAGAACATGTCTGTAAATGTTTCTATTAGTCCTCATGGGTATGACTTCTATAGGAAGCCCATTCAAGAATTATTGGTGGTCCTACACAAAAGCTGATATGGGAATAAGTAAAGCAACGTGAGCAGAATTATAAAGTATATGTTTTGTTTGATACTTCATTATTATAAAACTAGTTTCTATTTTGTTTCAACAGATAAGAACATAGATCTGTTTTTGAACTTTAATATTTCGTCTGAAAGTGGCACCTCATTGATCTTCACAGCAAACTAACAAAACTGGAGCTGGAAAAAAGTGTCCTAGCCTAGGCTATTGTCTAAGTTATTTTTTTAAAAAAGCATTAACAAATATTTGTAAGGCACAAAAGATCAAGTCCACATTTGAAGGTCCAATTAAACTGATTTAATGCTATTCATGCCTATGCACATGAATATTCTTAACTAACAATTAACATCTACTAGGACAGTGGTGGCGAACCTATGGCATGGGTGCCAGAGGCGGCATTCGGAGCCCTCTCTGTTGGCACAGTGCCGTTGCCCCAGCCTTGCCTCCCCCCACGACCCACTCCTCTCCAGCAGCCCCCCTGAAGGAGAGTCACCCCTGAGCGTGGCCCATACAGAGCAGCGTAGCCAAGGACATGGCAGGCAGGCAGCATAGACAAGACTCTGCCCTCACACCCCATCGTGCACAGTTGATGTTGCAGGGTGCGGGCAGAGGGCATGACCGCCATAGCGCTGCTGGGCTGCCTAGGCGATCTGCGGCGGGCCCTGGAGGCAGTGAGTGGCCCTGTGGGCAGGTGGGGTGGGAATGGGGGGTGGAGCGGGGGTGGGGCAGGGGGTAGAGTGGGGGTGGAGCCAGTTTTTGGGCACTCAGTCTCTAAAAGGTTCTCCATCACTGTACTAGGAGTTAGATAGGGTCAATAGAATTGGATGTGTGTGTGTTGAACTTAGTTCACCTATGGTTATGTAGAGATTTTAGGCTGATTTCTCTTGTAACCCCACTCTAGGTTCTGCCACTCTTCCCCTACTTACTTACTTACTCACTTACTTACTTACTTATTTGCTTACTTATTTATCCAGTTTCTATAGCCATCCATCTCAACCAGTGACCAGTAGCAATGGTATGTTTCCTATCTTTACCCTTAAGGGTTATGGAAACAATTATCTTCTGTTAACTTCTCATCTGCTATTGATGAGAATCCATGGGGGGGGGAAGGGCCAACTTCTTTTGACCTTAATCAACCTTTGAGTGACATGTTGGAAGTCATACTTAATAATTAAGAAATTGGTGCTTCCAGGAACAGGAAGTGAGTAGTTCAAAGGCAATAATCAGTGCTTTTATTTCATTTACATGTAATTAATTTGAAATTAAGTGAGCTAAATACAATTAATATTTCTCCCATTTACAACTTATTACAACCTAGAGGAAACATTTAGTGGAACATAATATGATATGTGTGCAGTCATGATAAACCACATTTCTACATAGAATATTTGCATTAGTCTTATACCAACATACTTTTCACAATATTTGAAGCCACAGTTAAAATGCTTTTGCATACACAATTTCTTAGTGGCTTGTTTGTGGATTACTTCCATTTGACAATAATTTTAAATACCATTAATTTAACATAATACATCAGATCATAATATCCAAAATTCTAGTTCTAAAGATATTTGATTATTAAAATGAAGAATGTAACTAATACCAAATGAATTGTTCTATTAATAAGCATGCTTGGAATTGAGGTCAAAAGATAATTATAGTAGTAACATCTACAGCTTAAAACTGTTAATATCCACTGAAATTCTGTCACTTTAAAAATAAATAAAGCACCTTTCAAATTTGTTTTGTTAAGATTTTGTCTTTATTGCTATTGCTCTCTAATTGCTATTAATTTAATATCTTCTCAAAAATAAATTTAACCTAAAACAGATAAATCAACAAATTATTTCTGTTAATTTATAATATGTTAAAGAAATGCTTTTAAAAATCAATTGCAGATTAGATTATAATGAATATGGATCAAAATGTACTTTTGGCTTGGTAAACAGTTCTTCAGAGAAAAACGGATAGAATTTAGTGTTAGTAAACAGCTTGTTACTCTTACCTCTTCCAGTTAATTCTTGTATCTGAACAGTGTCTTTACATGGCTGTTGACATTGTGCTTCGAGCTGAGCAGTTTTCTGCTTTAGTAACTGAATCTTGTTATTGTTTGATATCAGTATGTTTGTCAATTGCCTGGAGTTTAAAAAGTATAATTTAGATTTATCATAGAAACACTTGAAACTCACATATGGTGGCCTTTCCTTCTATGAAAGAAAGCAGTGAGGAATGAAAGAAATGGAAGGGAAAATATGAGTATGCATTGCCCTATATCATCTATCCACTGAATTTACAGATTGAGGTGGGATTCTAAAATAATCCTTGCCTCTTTATGTATTCATTGTTTAACCAGAGAATTCCGAATGGGACTAACAATGTGGAGATCAGCTCCTGTATATATGCTTACATGAGGCACTCTACCATTATTTTTCTTTTTGTATACTATTTTTCTTCCCATATTACATAAGGAAAGCCCAGTAGTTATAATGAAAAAATGGAAATATAAAGATATAATTCAAACTAAGGAAATTAGAAAGGCTCTAAAATGGATAAATTATTCTCTCTTATGCTGTTTCGGGGAGCCTGAAAATTATTAAAAATTGGTAACTATAACTTTAAGAGGTCCCAACCATTGTAGCCAACAAAGGAAAATATTGGGAGCTAAAATTCAACGTATCTGGAGAATGCCAAGTTTGTTCCTTCCTTACCCCAAAGGATTGCTACATGGATAAGGCATGCTAGATAAGTAAGTCACGTATATAGTGTGATAACAAACAGATATTCTCTCAGCATTTTTACTATTCTTTATCCTTTGTAAACTATAAAGGTTATTTTAAAAGTAAGTAATTCTGCTTTAGTTAAAATACAAAGCAAACTCTGTGCTTCTTTTAAATGAACAAGAACTGTCTGATGTAGTCTGGCTCTATTCATATTTGCCTCTCCAATTAAGTACATACTGTAGTATAAACTACAATATAAACAGTTTAACTTTCTCTGATGCCTGATTTTAAAGTAGGCAACTAATATGACATGGAAAATGTGAAGAAAGGAAGAAAGCTTTGCTTTTTAAACATCAGCAGAAATTCTGTTGGAATAATAGATGGAAACCCTTTAATTATATTCACAAAATGTTTTTGCATTCTCAGCACTGAAAAAAATAATTAAACCTACTGTACTGTATTTTCATGGCCCACAACAATGTTTTCATATCTAATAATTTCATCAATGATTTGTCTGGACTTCTGTGTATAACCTGGAATTACATCTGTAGAAAAAAAAGCAGAGGATGCATAAAGCATTAAGGATACAAAACTAAATAATTGAGATAGTAAAACTCTTTATGGTAGCCTTTGATTCTCACTTGACTGAGCTGCTGGCTGTGAGACATGCACTTGTCGGATATGGCGTATCAAATTGTCAGTTACTCCTGAAGAATTAGAAATGTCCCCCAACAATTGTTCAAGGATGTGCAGATCTCGATCAACATCCGAATGATATCTAGTTATGAAATCAGCAATGCCGCATGTTGTAGGACAAAAATTGCCCTAAAGGAAAAGAGAATTTTTTAAAATCTTATCAACTAACAAGAAATGTTTTATAGCTTGACAGTAGAGTTTTGTGGTACAGTAAAGTGATTTGCAATAAATAAAAATCTAAACACAGGAGAAATGAAAACAAGATGAGTAATACGCCTATAGTGGATTGTCAGTTGTTAAGTCTAAAAAGAATCATGCATTTTAGTAAGAACTTCATGTTTACAGCTAACAATCTATAATAACCACCTCATTAGAAAGGACTGCAAAAATAACACAGATATTGACTTACGAATCGTTCATCCAAGATACAGCAGTTTTCACGCGTGGCAAATTGCTGAATAAAAGAAAAACAACAACAACATGGCATTTCAGTGATTATGATATTTTGGTGACTACATATTTTACATAGATCCATACCCTGCCCAGGTAAACTTACTGCAGTACAAGTTGAAAAGAAGAAAAATAGAAGAGGCAGCCACTTGTTAAATTTTGGCAGCATTGTGTCTGTTGCTTCCAGAACCGTCAAACACAGGAGAGGTAGTGCTTAACCAGTGTGAGTTTGTAGACTTCGGAGAACTGAACTTATTCTCTAAACTGTGCAGGGGCAGCTTAAAAGATCGTGTGGCGTTTAGTGGGTGAAAATAGGTGGGGCTGAGACACAAGGAGGACAGCCTCTTCCGGGCCCTAGTGGGAGTGTTTCCCCGAATTTGCTGGCACCCATTCACTGCATTTTTAACATTAGATATTTCTCACTTACCTCTTCCAGAAAAACCTATGGAAGGATAACTTGCCCTATGAAGCAATTTCTTCCAGTAATCATTTGCAATAAAGCTGACTTGCTTGTTTGAAGGACCTGAATGCAAAAGATAACAAACATGTCAAGAGTAGCTGGCTGACACAATTTCCATCCTGCTCTTAGGGGAAAAGCTAAATTTTGGTAAACATGACTCATCTGAAAAAAAAAAAAACTTCAAGCCATAGCAATATTAAAAGTTTCTGAGTGCAACACAAGAAAGCAGTTTTGTTAATTAGGAGTGAAAGAAAAATAGCTCTTTTCTTCGTCTACATTGCCTCTAACTTCTTCTAGCTCCCCTGATGTTGCACTGACTATCAGTTTAAAAAATATCAGTCATATTGGATTAAGTCATAGGACAAACAGTCCTTCTGCATCTTTCTAGTACGCCCTGATGATCAAAGTACAAAGAGAGCTCAATACAGTAAACTTGCTTTATTGCATTAAGGGCAACAGAATTATAGCGAAAGATAATCTAGGAAGTATGAAGCAGGATTAATTGCTATAATACAGAAACGATTCTATTGCTTTTTATCCTACAGCTACAAGCATTTAAGTTGCATATTATATAGGTGTTAAAGTTTCCCATTGATTAGCAGATCCTGTTTTTTCAGTGAATAAAAATTCTGATATACATACATATATATAATAAGATATCTCATATTAAAAAAAAACCCACAAACCCTAGCATTATTTGGGGCTAGCACCAGATGTATTTTACTTAATAATTTCTTTATGTATTTGTACATTGGCAAATATTCACAGTGGGTTACAACATACTAAAAACCAAGGAAAGCACCCATATTAAAACACAACATTTAATTATAATAATAACAGTCCTTGATAATAAAAAAAGGACATCTGGTTAGGAACAATCACAATAATCCCCCCTTGGGAAAGTTCAGGCTTTAAAAGCATTCAGGAAGTAGCCAGCTTAATTTCTAGAAGGAAGAAGCTCCATTAGTTCCATAAGGGGCCACCACAAAGAAGAAGGGGTCAACTTATATTCCAAAGCACCAGAAAGTATATCAAGAAACTATGGATGGAAACTAATCAAAGAGAGAAGCAACCTGGAATTAAGGAGAAACTTCCTAACGGTGAAAATAATTAACCAGTGGAGCAGCTTGCCTTCAGAAATTGTAGGGGCTTCATCACTGGAGCTTTTTAAGAAAACAATTGACAGTCACCTTTCCAAAATGGTATAGGATCTCCTGCTTGAGCAGGGGGTTGGACTAAATGACCTCCTATGTACCTTCCAGCTCTATTCTCGTTGATTGATTGATCAAGTAAGGTGCTGTAGCAGAAAAATAGGTCTTATTAGTCTTAGGTTCTCATGGGTAGAGATGAATATAAATAACATCATAGAAATGTAAACTTTGTGTCATATGTGTCCTAGGGCCTAGTGAAATGTGCAAAAATTTGGTATTTTCTACATATATTGCCTTCAGTTAAGGCAGCAGCACATAATAATTTAGAAACTAAAACTAAAACAGTTAAAATTTAAGTATTCATGCAGGGATTTTAGCCTCATGCAACTTAATAATCAGTTATCAGTTTTTAATTCCTCAAGATGCAGGTAAATGGGTTCAGGATAAGATTGTAACAATTGTAATTTAGAACTTGCAACTTGAAATTAATAAAAATGAAACTCAAAATTATATCAGAAATAAGATATCAATTTCTCATCTTCTTATAAACCATGGATATTAACCAATTTTCTATAATTGTATAATCTCTCAACAGAAATATGTTAATATTTCCCCCTGAAACTTTCCTTGAATGACTTCTAATCTGTGGTAAATCAAGCAGTTCGCGAAGGTTATAGTGGCTATCACATTAATCTATATTCAGAAATTATATATGCACTAGAATATTAATCTTATTTCAACACTGAAAACAGGAATTTTGTAAATCACATTTGATGTAGCAGTTCAAAGGGTTGGCACAGACAATTCTGTTCTCCAATATCTCATGAGTGATGCTTTTCTCCAGGCCCTGCTGCTTCAATACAAGTAGTCCTTGACTTACAACAGTTCATTCAGTGACCATTCAAAGTCACAGTGGCATTAAAAAAAGTGTCTTATGACCATTTTTCACACATACGACGTCCCCATGGTTACATGATCAAACTTCAGACACTTGGCAACTGACTCATATTTATAAATGTGCAGTGTCCCGGGATCATGTGATCACTTTTTGAGGCCTACTGACAAAGTAAGTCAATGGGAAAGCCAGATTGACTTTACAAATGCGTAACTAACTTAACAACTGCAGTGATTAGCTTAATAACTGTGGCAAAAAGGTCATAAAATGAGGCAAAATTCACCTAATAACTGTTTCACTTAGCAACAGAAATTTTGGATAAACGTGTATCGAATCGTATTGGAGTACGAAGCAAACATACTTTTTCATTATTGTAATATAAGGATTGTTAAATTCATCTCAGACAACGACTATGTATTTATTTACATTATTTATAAGGTGAACAGAAAATTACCAAAGGACTTTTGTAACTGACAGTACAATATATTAATTATATAAATAAATGAACAAAGAAATATTGTCTGACAGATTACTAACTAGAAGAATAAAAACACAATAAAATCATTACTTTTCAATAATAATTAGCCCAAGAAAAGAATATCTCACAATATATCAGAAAGGTAAAAGAGATAAGACATTCTTCCCCATTTGTTTTTGCTCTTTCAAATGTGTCCTTAGAAATGTTTTTCCAGAAACAAAACAATAATAAAATAATGTGTAATGCATTTTTAGAGGACAAAATGAATCCGAGTATATCCCAATTGAGCAATTTCGACCTTTCTTGCAGTTTGCTTACCAATTTCTCAAGAACTTCTAAATGATTATATATGTGGAGAGACAAAGAAGATTAGGTCTAGATTACCGTGTCTCTTTCAAGCTGATAAGAAAGGTGAAATTGGTACTAGGTTTGTTCAAACTTTCTAACTTATATTTATTATGCAAATAATAATAGAATGGAATCCAAGGCTGATTTTGGTAACCAAGGCAGATTGTTCTGAGGATATGACCACATGCAAAGAACGGCAAGTTTAATATATTCTTATATATGCAAAAATGTAAACTCACAGAGGCCAGTTCCTTAGCTGGTAAAAGCCTCCATAAACATCCAGTTCTTTCCAAGAACGTAGATCAGGGGTAGGCAACCTTGGCTCTTTTATGACTCGTGGACGTCAACTCCCAGAATTCCTGAGCCAGCCATGCTGAGGGGAAAGGAAGAGGTTTCCAAGCTGAGCCATGCTGGCTCAGGAATTCTGGGAGTTGACGTCCAGGAGTCATAAAAGAGCCAAGGCTGCCTACCCCTGACCTAGGATGTTGTAATGCATCAACATGGTATAGGTAGTCCTTGACTTACATTTAGTGATTGTTCAAAGTTATACCTCATTGAAAAAAGTGATTTATGACTGCTTTGCAGATTTATGACTGTTGCAGCACTCACAAAGTCATGAGATATTACATTTAAATTATTATATTTTCCAAGCATGATATAATAGGATAGAAATTTGAGAGGGAGAACCTTGAATTCTCTCCCTGCGCACTATTTCAAAGATAAGGAAAAATATTTTTGCAAACTGTTACATTATTTTTCCAGGGTATTTTTTAAATTTCAGATATAAATCCTATCTCTTTTCCTATATATGTACTGCTGTAAGATCCTCTTTGATAGCTTTTTTTTCTACTGAAACCAGTGCCAAGTAGAAAATGCATCAAATGGAAAATGATGTTAGGAAAAGTTTTTTTAAAGAGAGAATCATTTTTTTTAATTATTTATGTTTATCCTGCCTTTATTATTTTTTAAAATAATTAAATACTCCTTCATCTTCCTACTTTCCCCATATATTCTTGTAGCCTTTCAATAATATGCTTTGCATATCACTAAATCATGGTTGATTTAACTGTGGTTTTAGTGAACAAATAATTGCTGGCTTTTCATACTGTACTAAACAGGTTGCAATTTACTAATTACCGTGGCTGAATCTATACATCACAACATACTAAAGCAAGACAGGTATGATATATAAATCCAACTATTTGAGACAAAAGTTTTTCTCAATTTTAAAAAGAACTTTGATTCAGCATTATATTATTTTAGCTGTTCTCCCACCATGTTGTTTTAATGGTTTTGCTTCATTTTGTTGTATTTGTTCAGTTGTTTCTATTTTGTAGATCAGGCTCGACATTATGAATAAAACAATCTATTTCAGTTATAATGAAAATACGAGGGTGTAGAGGCAGAAGAAATGACAAATATCTGAAGGACAGAGATGAGCAGTTTATCTTTAGGGGGTGAGCTAGAACCACATCTACTTGAGATGGGTAAATCTGCAGGCCATTTTTTCAGTTTTATACTTTAAAATTAACTTGAGACCAATGAGATTTATTTCCTGGTGAATTTGTATCACAGTGCAGTTGTGCAGTTATTGAAGGGACTTTGGTATATTTATAAAAGGTTATTTTTTTAAAAAAAAGTTCTTTATTTCAAACAGATTGCAGTGTATGCTTTACCTTGAGCAGAACAGTGAACTCTATTTGTTAACAAAGATGCAAGAGGAAGGTAAATGATTGTAGAATATATTGCAATTATGTGAAGATAGGAATTAGAACAAATTGAATTGTTTGTGGGTAATTATTGATGCTGTAGAGGCAAATGGGGACAGCCCACATAAATGAATAATACAATATTTCTGGGATATGAAATGGGGATAATTAAAAACATTCTAGTAAACAAGGACATTAGGAACCAAAAACAGAGAGGAAAATAATTGCCAAAATGGATCATTTCCAAATCAATGCAGAGGTAATGTGTTGCTTAATGTCTATGGTAAGGTAAGATACAGGATTAAGAACGAATGAATGAATGAATATGGATTCAGTGACTAGTAGCAAAGATGTACAGAGTTAATTTGCTAATAGAGAAAATAAATGAGGATCAAATTACAAAATACATATATGAGGAAGAGTGGATGAACTGAGAAAAAGAGGAAGATCAAGTGACAGGACAGGAGGAGAGAAATTCAGGACGATGAGAAGTGAAAGCAACAAAAATAGGGATGCTGTACAGACATGGTGGAAGCAGTGATTGTTAGGACAGAAAAGTAGGAAGATGTATAGTGAATGGTGTTGGAATAAAATTATTTTAACTCTTTCTTTATTGTGTACCTTTAACTTCTTTCTTGCTTCTTTTCTGTGCTCTTCCCAGTGTTTATCTTTTTTTTTAAATTTTTTTTATTAAAGCACTCAACCTTAATCATAACAGCATATTAAGAAGCATTCATCATAGATCGTAAAATACATCAGTAAGTATTAGTCTTTGTATACGTCAAATTTGGTAAACATTCTTCTCTCCTCACGTCTAGCCTCAACTATACGCCAGATACATTTTATTTGATTGGTGTTTCTCTTGTATATAATATATCCACTGTTTCCAGTCTGTCATATATTGTTCATTTGAGCGATCCTTCAAGTATGCTGATATTTTCGCCATTTCTGCAAAATTTATTACTTTCAAAGTCCATTCTTCAATAGGTGGTATTTCTGGCCTCTTCCAGTATTGTCCCACCAGCAGTCTTGCTGCTGTGATCAAGTTTAGAATCAAGTTCATCTCTGTAGTAGTGCAATCTTTTATGATCCCTAACAAAAAAACCTGAGGTAGAAAAGCATGAGGGCTATGCATGTGTATTACAAATACAATGGAGTCCCCTGCTGGCCAGATGACTTATGAGAAATGGAGAAATGGAGTACAGTAAATACAAGTCTATTTATAAACTGTTTGGCAAATAAAGCAATTTGGTAATCATCTTATTTTAAATGCAGGTGCAATGGAGCAGCTGGATATAATTACTTGATACAGCCAGAATGTTCTTATAAGCACAACTGATCTGAATGTTCAGTGACATGTTCCTGCAAGCAGGTACATAGTATTTGGGTCTGCTTGTCATTTCCCACGTTACCAACTCTTTGATAGTAATTGGGGACTCTCTTGAAAGTGAACCTTTTAAAATGGTATACAAGTAAAAATAAAATAAAACTACTGCTTTGGACAATAGACTTGAACTTTGTTTTTCATTTCTCTCTTAATATTCATCATGTATATAGCATCTCAATCAAGGAAATTTTTGTACTAATAATGGCCTAATAATGGTAAAGAAAATTAAAGTTACATATTTTATAAATAAAATAAAATTGCAACTTTCTCTTTGAAAAAGAGACTTCCCGCCCTGCTCGGGCAATGCGCTGCTGCTGCTGCTGGCTGAGCTGAGCTGGGACGCCGAGCCGATCCCCACGCCTTCTGGTTGCCCGGCCGTGCTCCATCCCCAGCAACCCTAGTAGTTGCTCAGCAGGGAGGGGTGAAAACTTCAAGAAAGCTCACCTTCACTGCAGACAACTTGCAGCACCGTTTGCAGACTGGGACTTTTGGCGGGCTCAGCAGGGCGGAGACAGCCTGGACAATTCCTATTGGCTTTTGAAAGCCAATAGAATTAGACTCTATTCAAGAGAGTCTATTCTATTGGCTTTCAAAAGCCAATAGAATAAGAGGGAGTAGCACAGCTAAGAAAAAGGGAAAAAATGGCAGACTGCGTTCTTTGGCGACCCCCGTGAAATGGTTGTTTGACCCCAAATGGGGTCGCGACCCACAGGTTGAGAACCGCTGACCTAGACAATCCTGCTAAGTTGTTTGTGGTCTGCATAGGAGGCTACCTTGTCTCTGAAGATGTCAACCAGTGAAATGTCAATTCTGTTGTCTAGATCAGTCACTAATGCTGAAGCCCAACCCTACTCGACAACTTTGCTCATTTCTTCTTGTCCTCAAAGGGAATAGAGGGAAAAATAAAATGAAGCTCAGCTCCAAGAGACAAGGTTTGGTTTGTCTTTAGCAGCTGCAGGTAAGCAAAGCGTTCCTAAGAGGCAGGATTTCCCTTTTCGTTTCCATGCTAAGAAAACTATCTCCAAGGATTCTACATGGATGCCATTTATAGGAATATTCAACAGCAGGAAGAATTCTGAGAAAATGTGGCAGCCTGCTTCTGCTACTTAGAATTTTAGGCTTCATTGCTAACCTTTTTAACAAAGCTGATATTAGTACTTTGGCATGGCAGCCATGCTTCCTTCTGAAGTTCAAGAGACCATGCTTTCTTTTTAGCCAATTTTTAACATGCAAAACTATAAAGATGAAACATATGTTTTTTCTCATGTGTAATCAGTATTTTTTTAATCACTGCTTTAATCAATATTTTTTATTGTTGCTTCCTGAGCCATCACCTATAAAACGTACGTGTCATTTGTTTCTGTACTATATAGAAAGATGAGTCCCTTTAATGTGGAGGGAAGGCAGAAAAAGCCATTTTCAAAGGTTGTTACCAATAAAAGACAGTATGTATAGCTCAGAGTTGAAATGGAGGGTCCTTGGTGCTTCTCTGAGCTTGGTTGCTTGCTTGCTAGTCACTAGCACTGATGATGTTATCTAGTTTGGGTAATGAAACATCTGCAGGAACACAACCAGAAAGCATCAAGGACCTCTCCAGGATAATATTTTCTCTTCCAAATTCAGGGGATAGGATTCCTCCGGCTCGACGCAGACTCGGTGCCTGAGTTTCTAGGCCAGGGCTTTTCAACCTTTTCACCCATTGTACCACTTTTAGGATATGGCAATATTCGAGTACCACCAGTCGCTTAGCAAGGTGTCAAAAACTTGATGACAAAAAAAGGAAAAAAGTGATAAAGTACAGGTAGTTCTCTACTTACAACAGTTTATTCAAGGACTGTTCGAAGTTACAATGGCACTGAAAAAAGTGCCCCCCAAGGCACAGCCAAGCAAAACACCTGCCTGCCCACCCAGCAGTACTCTTCCTCCTGTTCAAGGTTTTCATTATTGTAAGCATTTCTGTTGGGGATTGGCAGCGGAGGTAGGGTGGGGGAGTGTTTAGTTTTTATTCCCCCCATCTGCTGGGTGGTTGCAGCAGGTTTTGGTCACTTCATATGACCCTGGGACACTGTGACTGTCATAAATATGAATCAGTTGCCAAGCATCTGAATGTAAATCACAAGACCAGGGAGATGCTGCAACATTCCAGCTGATTGGCACTTCTTCTGGGCTCAGCAGAAGTGCCAGGATTAGCGCTGAGCTCCAGCTGGAGCCTGGCGCTGATCCTGGTGCTTCCACTAAGCCCTGATAGCTCCGAAGAAGCACCAATCAACTGGAAAGCAGCACTGATCCTGGTGTTTCCACTGAGCCCTCACAGCCCTGCAGCTCCAGCCATCTCTCGCTCAGGCTTGTGTGGTGCTGTCACCGGTTCAGCTCATTCCCCTCCCCCGCTATCACTTTTCTAGGATGGTCGTGTACCACCTGCCAGGTGCCAATGTACCACAGGTGGTACCTGTACCACTGGTTGAAAAGCCCTGTTCTAGGCAACACTTTCAGTATTTGATTTTAACTTCTCATCTGTCAGACAAGCAGCAGCCATCTCCGCAGTTCTGTGCCCAAAAACAGTAATCATCCAATGGCAAAAAGGCAGGAAGAGGATTTCTGTGTTGTGGGTGATAGCAGCCGCAGGAGGGCCTTTTCCACAAACCTTCTCGAGGAGGAGCTGACCCAGGCTGCGTCTATAGGCCCCGTCGTGCGTTCTTGGGGTTTCGGGCCATCATCTGTGAGCAGGAAGCAGCAGTCTTTGGAGAAGCGAGCCGGGCACCCTTCAGCCACGTGTTGGTGCGGGTCAGCTGCCTCGGCCACAAAGCACAGGCTTTCTTCCCAAAAGGCAGTTGCTGGGCTGTTTATATGGCGAGACTCCTGCAAACTGAATCTACTTCCAAAAAGCGGGGGACCAAAAACACTCACTGCTGCACCCTCATGTTTCTATGATGGAAAGAGAACTCATCAGCGCCTCAGATTGAACTGGCTTTTGAATACACAGCTTTAGCTTATGTGTCTTCGATGATTCTGCCTCCTGACTTATAACTGTCCGCGGTTATGCAGTTATCAATTTGCCCAGCTTTACAGTTCTTCAAGTATCCAATGGAAGCCCTTCTGTATTAATGGGCATTCCACCACGGGCCCTCTGACAGGTCCCCTCTTCCAAAACTTCCATTCACTCTTAAAATGACTCACATCCTAAGCTGAGTGAAAGAACTGGAAGTCTTGAACTTTGGAGAAGTCAAAACTCAAATCTTTCCATAGCCCAGAACTTTCAATCTAACTTTTTTTCACATGTGTGATCTGAAAATAAATTGGAGTACCTGCCCACTTTCAACAGTTTGGGAAAGTCATTTGCCTTATACTGTATAAACTTCCTAAAGAGTGAATGTTCACCTTCAACAAGATGATTTTCAGAGGGTGTACAATAATTTGAAACTAGGAGAGAGCGCATGTCTAAGAAGGGATACCGTGAGTAAACAAGAAGCAAGGCTGAAAGCTTCTTTATCCTCATACAACATTCTGGTGAATTTAGGAAACACAGAACAGGAGAGGGCAGTAATGTTGGAAGGGGATGTATAGTATGAGTAAGTCAAATGACATGCACAATGTAATTTTGTAATCTTAAGAATGAAAGCAAAGTTCATAAGAGTAATTTCTCAGGTTAGATGGACAAAATCTAACTGAAAATCTATTTTCATGGGTAAGACTCTTTAAGCCAGTGTTTTTCAAACTTGACAACTTTAAGATGGGAATTCTGGGTGTTGAAGTCCAAACATCTTAAAAGTTACCAAGTTAGAAAAACATGGCGTTAAGCAGTGGGGCTTTTACCCAAAGAAGTGGATTAGATTGTAGCTAAAGACACATTTGATAGGTAAGATGAAATTCCATCTGGTTTACTAATAACATTTGCATGGCCAGCCTGTTAATTTGAGACAAAACTACTGGCCTGTATCTTAATGAAAAGCTTCATGGATATTTGAGAAATGTGTTGTCATTGCTACATAACCCTTGAATTAAAAGCCAGGGTTTACAGACCAGTCAAAAATCTTTGAGCTTTGGCATTAAGTTTTAAAAATTAATCCTCTCATATGGGAAAGAGTATATATGTATATTTATCATGAACTGCATTTTTATAATTCTATATAACACAGGGATGAGCAACTTTTGGGCTTTATGCATTGAGAATTCAATTTATTAAGGATAGTAGAAATACTTTTTTTTATCATATTATGTAAAGATAATGTCTAGATATTTGTCCATATTAAAGTCAGTTTCCAACACAGTGTTAATATTGTTTGCTTGATGAAAGGCCACATCTTGAACTTCTTTCAATTTGTAATCTTTTTCTCTTGATTTTCTTGTATTATCATATTGTTTATGCCAGTCTACGCTAGCCCAGTGCCTTCTAGATATGTTGAACATAGCTCTAGTCATCCCTGCCTAGTGAGTTTTCACTAAATGATTGTCAGGAGTTGGAGATTCCCCCCCTCCCCACATCTTACTTGGGATTGAACTCAGGAGCTTGTGTGTGAGCAAATGCATATTTTGTCCTTCACAATTCTTTGTAGTTTACACTAACATATATTGTGAACTGACATATCCTGACAAATTAGATAGAAACTTGATGGACAAATGCTTGCTATCTCAGCTGATCTCTAGGAACAATGTTTAACCCTCCCAAGGCAGTCTTGTAATCACTTTGATCCTATCCATTGATTTTATTGTCTTCTTTTTTTGTAACTGCCAGGAATGGTAGTTTCCCCCCCCTAATCTATCAACAATTAATACTGCATGGCTAAATTATGGCAATTTCTACTTGCTGATCATTGTCTAAAGGAGGCAGTTAATCTTTATTGATACTGATTCATGACAATTGTGATCCATGACATTCCTGATAATTAATTTTAAATTAAGTAGTTAGGGTTTTAGTGTGGGATTTTAATTTGGTTTTAGTACAGCCTAGTTATTTAATTCTGTTTTAAATATTTATTATTGTTACGTTTTTAAATTTGGCTGTAAACCGCCCCGAGTCCTACGGGAGAGGGGCGGTATAAAAGTCTTAAATAATAATAATAAATAATAATAATAATCATGTCTGGAGCCATAATTCCAGGTTAGTTATCTTTATTTCTCTTTTTATATTTTGTCTATTCCTGAGCACATTTATTTCTTTAACAGTAGATTCACTACAATGTTCACTATTAATATTTACCATGTTCACTTTGTACTTTCATAATGAGCACCTTGTTCTTTACTTTTAGTCAACAAAAGTGGTATCTGCGTATCTAAAACTGTTAGCATTTTCATCTTCAAATTTGATTACAACTATGATCTTTTCCAATCTACCATTCTTATGATAGGTTACCTATATGTAAAGCTAAATAGATATGCATATGGCATATGTTCTTATTTCACATCTTTTCCAAACCTGAGCCAAATCTTTTTCCAAATTCAGTTCTGAGAGTTGGCATTTTTAAAAATGTAACTTTATTTTGCTGGTTTCATTTACTCCAGGTGAGGGCAGTAAAAGACCTTTTGCTTTTCTGGATCTGAACAGTTTTCTCCCTCCCTTTTTAAATATTTTCCCTCCTATGGTTCATTGTCATGAGACTAAAATATAGATGACATTTTTGCTTGTTCTTAAAATAAATATGAGTGTCATCATAAGGGGTCATCATGATATATTTTACCATAACCTCTCACTAATCTTTAATCTTGACTGTGCTTTGGCCTGATAGCCCTTCAGATACCTTCTGAAAGTTCTTTGCTAAGATTTCCAAAAGGGTTTTGTATAGACTCAATAAAGCTGTTTAAGTGGAATTTGTCACTCAAGGAGATGGTAACATCAAAATGATGTGCCTCAGACACTTTTAAAATAAGAAGCTTTACAGAGTACCTGCTGGAATGGAAAGTAAATAAATGATGCACTGTAACTGCTTCATAGATGGTCTGAAAAGAAAGATGTGTATATCCATGGGAGGGGGGCATTGTAACCCTCCCTACAAAGTAATCCTTTCTCAGAAAATGGTTGTGCCAGCCATTCCTTTCTGTAATCTATTTTTAAAGCAGTTTAAAGAGAAATAAAGCAGTTCCTTTTAAAATCTTTTCTAAAGGGCATTGTGACTCTCCACTTACAACTGACTGCTTTTCATCAGTTATTTTTATTATATTCTTTTGTATCCTCTGAAAAACACGTGGATCTTCCTGGGGAAATTTTTTTACAGTGATGGGGAAAGTCATCTTTCTGCTGAATGTTACCCATAGGAAGCTGCTTGTATTCATTTGGGGGGGGGAATTGTATAGCTCCAAAACAGTCCCCCACTCTGCATGTTTTCCTCGTAATTTCTATATACAGAGAGTCACTTGGTGTAGTGGCTAAGGTCAGTGGTGGAATTCAAATATCTGAACAATCAGTTCTCTTATTCAATGCAGGTCTGGGCCTCCGAGTCCTTGAACAGACTTCCGGAAGTGGCATCCAAGCACTTCCAGCGGGCTGTTCTAGGCCTGGAAGGCCTCCTCCAGGCCTCCAAAGCCTAGACTGGACTTCTGGAAGCCAGCCGGTTCTCCGAATGCAGCAAAATTTAGCTACCGGTTCTGCTGAACCGGTGCGAACCGGCTGAATCCCACCACTGGCTAAGGTGCTTCCATAAACACCACCAGACTGTGAGTTCTAATCCTGCCTTAGGCATGAGAGCTGTTTGGGTGACTTTGGGCCAATCTCTCTCTCAGCGCAACTCACTTCACAGGGTTGTTCTTGTGGACAAAATAAGAGGAGAAAGGAATATGGTTTATGTTCGCCACCTTGAGTTACATATAAAGTAATACAGGCAGGACAAAAGTATAACAAATAAACAAATCTATGTGGCCTCTCTGTAGAACATCATTCCCCCTGAGGTATAGTTGGCCTCTACCCTATTGCTTTTCCAAAAGGCCCTAACAACATGGTTTTTATCAGCCAGCTGGGGGACCCTGAATGGAGATGGAGCCAAATGAGTAGTTAATTTGACTGTATTGCTGCTGCCGGGGGGGGCGGGGGAAGAGTTGGGTTTTTTTATGGTTTTTTATGTTGTGATTTTAAATATAAGTCCCAGGAGTGTCAGTTGGGCAACCACATAAATTTGTTTAATACATACATACATACATGTTTTTTGTGAAATAATTTCCATATATTGTGTAGCCTGCTCCATAATAACATTGTCTGGTTGACTGGTTGTTTGGGGCCTTGGCCCTGGAATTGGGAGCAGGAAGGGGCCCTGGAGGGGATTTGCTGGGACATGTAGTCCCTAGCAGGGCAGAACTGGACTCCTCACCGCAGTCAACTTGCCATGCCAACTCACTGCGGGACAATTCAATTTAATCATTTTAAAAAATTAAAAATCATTTTAATTTTTGTCATTCACATTTTATTTTGTCCCCTTATTTTGGTGTCCTTTCTTTAATGATTCTATCGGATTATTTCTTCCATATTAATGTAACTCTTGTCCCATGGTGAATTATCCTGCAGCGAGTTGGCCATGGCGAATTGTCCCGGGGCGTTTGGCCGTGGCGAGTTGGCTGCAGCAAATTGGCTACAGTGCGTTGCCATAAACCCCTAGCAGGGGGAGTCAAGTCAGAGTGCTGGGAACAGAATGACAGATTCAAGCAATTAAGGGGGAAAAGGGCTAAGAGGGAGTGAAAAGAAGGGAGCTGTTACGAGGAAAATGAGGCTGCACTCCTTCCGAAATAGAGAGAGAGAGAGAGAGAGAGAGAGAGAGAGAGAGAGAGAGAGAGAGAGAGAGAGAGAGAGAGAGAGAGAGAGAGAGAGAGAGATTGCCACCACAAAGAAAAGAGGACTATTATATATAGAGAGACTGTATCCTGGCTGTTATGAGAGGTGGACTCAATAGGCTTCTCACTGGCCAAAAAGAACAGTCTTTGGAACATTTTTAGCTTGAACAACCTGCTCACCATAAGATTAAATGTTTTTATATTATTGTGTTTAATCTGATTTTTATCTTAGCCATTATTTTTAATTGAAACCTATAACTCCCTCCAAGGTATGTTGTTGTGCCTGAGCCAAGTCGGACTGGTCATTGGGGAAGGGAATAGAAGGACCCAATTGCCAACAGCCCTTTTGGGGAAAATGCTAAAATTATATTCCAAATATTAGGTTTTCAGAATAGAATAGAATAGAATAGAATAGAATAGAATAGAATAGAATAGAATAGAATAGAATAGAATAGAATAGAATAGAATAGAATAGAATAGAATAGAACCTTGGAGCTCTTCTAGTCCAGCCCCCTGCTCAAACAGGAGAACCTATATCATCTCACACAAATGACTGTTTAGTCTCTCCTTAAAAATCTCCAGTGATGGAGCGCCCACGGTTTCTGGAGGCAAGCTGTTCCACTGGTTAATTGTCCTCACTGTCAGGAAGTTTTTCCTTAATTCCAGGTTGCTTCTCTCTTTGGTCAGTTTCCAACATTATTTCTTGTCCTTCCCTCTGGTGCTTTGGTGAATAACATGACCCCCTCTTCTTTGTGGCAGCCCCTCAAATACTGGAAAGAAAAGAGGGTCATGTTATTCACCAAAGAAATAAACCTGCTGGATATATATGTTCTCAAACAGTGAATAGGAAGTCTAAATGAGCAGCACTAGGTTCATGAATGATGGCTTATGTGAACTTTGATCCAAGGCCTTCCTAAATAATATTCTTGGGCATGACAGCCTTTGTCTATTTAGCCAGAAAGATTTTCTACTGGAAGTAGCAGTGGCTCTTTGAAGAGTTGGACAGGACTTTTTTTTACCTTTAAATGTGTTGCCATAATAGAAGCCTCATGTTCTACAACTCATTTATGACCCTTAGTGTTGTGCATGATGTATTTTCCAAGAGATGTCATACAGTAGCTGGAAGAAAACAAGTACTTTCATAGTCTTGAAAACATTGCCACAGAACAGTTGTTTGGAAACATGGAACACATAATGTACAATTACAGGTAGTCCTTGACTTACAACCACAATTAAGCCCAAAATTTCTATTGATAAGTGAGACATTTGTTAAGGGAGCTTTGCCCCATAGTTGTTAAGTGAATCAGCGCAATTGTTAAGTTAATAACATGGTTATTAAGTGAATCTGGCTTTCTCATTGACTTTGCTCTTCAGAAGGTCACAAAAGGTGATCAGATGACCTCGGGACACAAGAACAATCATAAATATGAGTCAGTTGCCAAGCATCTAAATTTTGATTATATGCCTGTGGGGATGTTGCAGTGGTCATAAGTGTGGAAAATGGGCATAAGTCACTTTTTTCTACTGTTGTAACTTTGAAGAGTCACTAAACAAATTGTTGTAAGTCAGGGGTGTCAAACTGCCGGGCCCGTGGGCCAGACACATCATCCGGAAGCCGCACCCACCTCATTGCCGGCAATGGCAAAACCGTCCCGATACGTTGCGCGATGCCACGTGACGTTGTAAGTTTGACATGTCTGTTGTAAGTCAAGGACTATCTGTATGTGTTATGGAACATAATTTACCAAAGTCATAGTTGTTTTACCAATTCATACTGGTAATAACTCTCTCATGTTT
Source organism: Bothrops alternatus (assembly GCA_034064705.1). Taxonomy (NCBI): domain Eukaryota; kingdom Metazoa; phylum Chordata; class Lepidosauria; order Squamata; family Viperidae; genus Bothrops; species Bothrops alternatus. The sequence continues at coordinate 4,027,111 of JARGCV010000085.1, forward strand.
TCAGTATTACCTATGTAGCGAAATCAGGTAAGATTTGTTTAGATTACACATGTCTCTTCCAAAAGCTTGAAAATTCTCTCAGATTTCAATGCGGCCTCAAGCAAAGATCTATTAATGCAGATATGGACAGAAAAATATGAAATTGTTGCCGTGTTAGGTAATATTATTTACAATGTAAGTCCAACTATAATTTAACATAGGGTTATTTACAGAATTTAATAAAGAACTGAACACACACATACACAAACACATACACACGGATATAGCCACTCCTCATTTGTTGGCTATTTCTTTTAGTGACTATTCAAAATACTATGGTCATAATAATAATACAGATTGATAAAAATGCCAAATCTAGTCTAAAAATCTGGCTGACTGTGCGACAAACCAGTAATAATTTAAACATTCATTTTCTGACCAATATGCATTTATGATCAAATTTCATATGCCTGTTAACAGAGGGCTTCATTGTGAAACTCATCAGTTTCAGGCAGCAGCTGAGCCAGCCATCTCAACAAATTGAGGTCATAGAGCTGAGTACGTTAACTTGTAATTTAGAGAAGCACTGCATTTCAGAGAAAGGCAGTTTAGGAAGAAACAGCTAGTTTATGCAATAGCTACACCTTGCGAAGGGTGAAATAAGGGATAGAACAAGGCATTTACAGGACATTGTATGAAATAATATTAGCTGAATGGGACAGCAGTAACCAGTGATCTTTCAAGCACCTCTGTCTGTCTGTCATGTATTCACTTAGTGAATATCATATAATGATCAAGTCATTGAAACAGAACATGGTTGTTAAATGAGGACAGAGTCTACAGATACAAATAGATAATCTCATATACGAAGACTATCTATGCCTGATGAGTCCCAATACAACAGTGGTTCTCAACCTTTTTAACGCCACGACCCCCAACTGGTTGTAAGTCGAGGACTTCCCAACCGGTCGTAAGTCGAGGACTTCCCAACCGGTCATAAGTCGAGGACTTTCTCTGCTCAGGAGCACCACACATGCATGGTGCTGCCCCCTGTGCTGACTGAGGCATAGCTGGCAAGGGGCAGCAATGGCGCAGGGCGACTGCCGGCTGGGCACCAGCTGGCCCAGCCCAAGGGAGGTAAGGCACGCGCGCCAGCAACCCTCCCTGCACCCGTCGGCCTCCCACCTCCCACCCCTGGCCCTCTTTTACTTACATTTTTAGTAGTTGCTCAGCAGGGAGGGGTGAAAACTTCTAGACAACTCACCTTCGCTGCAGACAACTTACAGCACCATTTGCAGACTGGGACTTTTGCCGGGCTCAGCAGGGCACAGACAGCCTGGACAATTCCTATTGGCTTTTGAAAGCCAATAGAATTAGACTCTATTCAAGAGAGTCTATTCTATTGGCTTTCAAAAGCCAATAGAATAAGAGGGAGTAGCACAGCTAAGGAAAAGGGGAAAAAATGGCGGACTGCGTTCTTTGGTGACCCCCGTGAAATGGTCGTTTGACCCCAAATGGGGTCGCGACCCACAGGTTGAGAACCGCTGCAATACAAGGATGAAACCAGTGCCGCAGGTTAAGTACTCAATAACAAATAATAAATATAGTTAATAACAAATATAACAATTTACAAGAAAGGTTTTAGTCCCCCTGTCCCCATTGGGGGAAAGTTTTGAGACATCTAGTATGAAACCCTAGCATTAACAGCCATGAGATCTATAATCTATGAGTGTAATCAACCAAGAAAAGGCACAATTTCTGTCCTATTTAAAGGATTACTGAACAATTTACTTTCAACAATAACTTGGTTTCTATAATTAAGAATTAACTATCCAGTCATGTATTGTGTTTTAGCTTTTGATTTAGTACAAAATGTCGGCTTTACTGCTTTGCATCATTTGCAATTATATTAGGAAATAAATCTGAGTTCAATGAACATTATACCCATCATTGTGCAGATGGATAACAGCCTAAATAAGAGATACAGCTGCTAATAACATAGCTCAACAATTATTTTCCAGATTTCATTTTCTATGTAGACTTGCACAATAGCATACATGCTTAATAGCAAGTACAATTAATCATAGATAAGGAAATCTATTTTTCTTTTTTTATATTCTACCTGCTTAATTGCCTGAAACCATCTTCACAATTTGCTTTTGCATTTTATAATTAGACCTTAGGACTTTTAAGCATGTCCCAAGCAGTAATTATCACTGAGGAACAAATACTGAATCACGGTGATTGCTTTCATCAAATTAGCTGAATTATTGATACGAGTAGGGAAAAACAGTTAATGTTCTGTCATTTATATCATGAGTGTAAAGTAACCACTGTGGTTTAATGGGATTTGACTGATTTCAGTTGATTCTCCCTGAGTCTATGGAGACTTCGTTTCAACCTGTCAATTCCAGTTTTGCATACATACAATAGTTTTTGCTACAAGTACCTTGAATTTGACTTAAGTTCTCTGGAGAGCCAAATGAAGCTGCTTGAAGATATTTCACCTGTCATTTTTAACAACCATCAAGAAGATGGAATTGTATCTCTTTGTGGAGTGATTGAATTTCAGTTGACAGAGCAAGTGTGAAACTTAAAGTCCCTTGTAAGTCATTTATTATTCTATCTACTTGACCCTAAGTTGCACTTTTGAAAAATGAATATAAATCTGGGCAGTATTGGACACATATTAAGAGTCTTTTTTTAAAAGAAAATATATAATTTAGTAGGTGTGTATTCTTAACATTTTCAGATGAGTGGTGAAAGGCATTTGTGAAACTTCCTAGATGAAATTAAGCCAAGCAGCAAAACATAATTTTCTGATCTAAATGCTTTGATGGTAAGAGACCATAAAATATAATTTGAACACCACCCAAAATGAGCTAATGAATGTAGATGGAAGCTGCTTTTGTTACAAGAGCCTATACGATACTTGATTTAGTCTAATAATCAACAATTTCCACAAGCACTAGAAATAAACAGAGCTAAGTCTAGTAAAAGTCACGCTACATTTGCAGTATCTATGCCAATCTAGCCATCAATGCATAGCAGGATCTTTTCTTTTTCTGATGTCCACCTGCCAAGAGAGGCACACTGTCTATATGATCACATCATGCTCCACTGAAAGAATATTTGTTAATTTGGATTATCAGTGTAATAATCTAATGGAAAGGAAGGACTTTTCTTTGAAGACTGTTTTTTTTTTTGCAGAGTGAAATACATGAAATCCAGCAATTACAGAAGGCTAAGCTAGCTAGTACATTATTGCCCTACAGTATCTATTGAGAGCTCTGTAGCTAGAAGGGGGTGGGGGAAGTAGCAAGGAAAAAAGAATGCTGTAATGCAGGGGTGTCAAACTGCTGGTCCGTGGGCCAGACGCATCATCTGGAAGCCAAACCCACCCCATTGCCAGCAATGGCAAAACTGTGCTGATACGTTGCACGATATCACGTGACTTTGCGAGTTTGATATATCTGCTATAATGGAAGGGGGGAATACATTGTATATACAGAGGTGTAATCTATACATTTTGCTACAAAGATAATTTCTTTTTGAAAAACAAAAGCGAAAATGAGTCCACCTTTCTTACTCCAGCAGATTACTGCTGATCTGGATTCTATCCTATTTGGGGGGTCATTTTTATTCCTTTGCAAGCACTGAATAGGAACATTTTAGGCCAATGAAATGATGGCAATAATAGGATTAACATTTATTAATTGGATTGCCACAATTTCTCAATTTTCATAAAGTAATTAGTAATATAAGAATTTGATCTATAGTTAAACTATATAGTTTATAAACTATAACTATAAACTATAACTATAAACTACAGTTCATATAGTGCAAGCAATAATATTGTGTTCAGTGTGACTCAGGAAATGATGCACAAGAACTTTCCATACTGCTGCATCAATATCTAAATGCATTTCTTGTTGGATTCGAACTATGCCAGCTGCATATTATCATTTTTAATTACATTCACTCTGAATAACTGGCTGGATTCATTTATAAAATCAAACTATGGTTTAGTGGACTCTAATTTATTTATGAAGCATTTATGGGCTTGGTTCATATACTATGTTAATCCATTACCTGTGATTTGCAAAACATACTGGTTCAGTTGAGTTCATTGAATAGCTAATTGGAAACCAAATCACATTTTTTTCATAATAACTCTTGCTTATATGATTCAGTACAAAATCAATTGTGTATTACAAATGTCTGTATTAGAAGGAAAATATAAAATTTTGTTACAGTCCATATACCTAACCTATATTTTGAAAATAATGATAAAAATATTGAATATGCCATCTGACTATCAGTAACAATCAGAGAAATTGCCATAAAATTAATAAAAGATAAAGGTAAAAAAATGACAATCACCACAGATGGAATGAAGTGAACTTTCTCCAGTACAGGAAATGGAGAATCCACCAATGGGTTTTCTCTGTCTGCCTGCTCTTGAGACCAAGTAGCCAAACTTGACATGCCCCCTGTGCTAGGAGATCCAGTCTTGACTTGGTCTCAAGCTCTTGAAGACGTGTCAGGTTTGGCTCTCAGAGATATTAGCAGGTCAGAGACCCATTTGTGAATTCTCCCCTCTTAATAGTTTCCCCCAGCAATTTAGAGCAGCACTCACAACCTGGGAATTTCTCCCTGCTGTTCCCCTGCAGTGCTGAGCTCAACACTGCCTCAAATCGGCTGATTTGAGGCTTCAGAGGTGGGATGGGGGGGCAGCTGCAGCCTTCCCATTTTCCCTTCCCCACGGCTTTGAGGGACACTTCCCAACTCCATTTCACGATCCTTCCGACATTGGATCTCCCTGTAAGCCACAACGAATGATAAACTGACTCTCCAGACCTCTGGGACCGTCTCTGGCAGCTCAGAACAGCCGCGTGCACCATTTTAGTTGCCACCGAAGGCAACAAACCGTTTTTAAAAAAGCAATACCGGGACCCTCTTTTTCTCTCAATCAGAACTTGTTCGCTGATTATTTCTCTCACACAGCGCCAAATGCTGCTGCTAGCTTACCTCTCAATTTTGAAAAACTTGCCCTTGAAGCCTCTGGAGGCTGTCCTTGATGGCCAAAGCAGCAGCTGCCATTTTGGTTGCCGCCGAAGGCAACGAGAAGACAAACAGAACTCTTTGCCGCCGTCTACTTGCTTCCAAGGGTCTGAATCCCCATTGATACTCAGACTAAGTCTCTCGTCGCTTTGAGCTTAGGGTTCCTCGGCCCCACTGCAAACGGCTTCACGGGCCTACCGCAGGCGCCATTTTGGACATGCCATGCGGTCCTTCTTTTAGGCCCCATACAAGCCAGTGACTGCCTTATAGGCCTCATAAGCCTGCGTCCATTAGTTACAGTCCCAGTATCCACAGACTAGGCCAAAATTGCTCAGGCCACCATCTTGATTTGGAGCCGCCATTTTGAACCTCCTCTCACATTTCCTCTGCCAGGCCTTCCTCTCAGGCCCTCTGTGCCCTTCAGTGGGCCATCTGGTGCACCTTGACTGACCATCTAAGGCCTCTGGGCGGAGTCCATAGCGGGTCCCAACTGTGCCTTTGGTCTTACCTTAACAACTGTGACCTAAGCCCCAGAGAAACTTATTATCTGGTCAGGTGGTCAGGGGAGCAGTCCTAGTTACTTGCTCCAATTTCTCTTCCTGCCAACCATTTGCCTGCCAGAGCTCCCCCTCAGGTTTCCTGAGATAGCTCGACCCAGGATGGAGGACTCCATGGTGCCTCAACCCATGAGCACTGCCTCCCCGTCCTCCAGTTACGGCCGGCACAAAACCCCAAAACAGGAGGCAGCAGGCAAGCTCAAGAACAAGGCTAAGGCCACCCTGAAAAAGCCTTCCAAGTTGGCGGAGAAGCAAGCCAGCCGTAGGCACCAGGCTCTGGAGAAGGAATTCTCCAGAGTGCAGAGACAGGCAGGATCTGAGATGGATCAATTGGTGGTTCCTGAATTCGACCTTCCCTTAGGTCCTTCAACCTTTGCTCAGAGTGTGTGGTCCCTGGCAGATACCTCCACCATACATTGCCCCCCTTCAATGCCAATTCAGCACACAGCAACTAGTCCGCTGACCCTTCCCTCAGGTTCGGTTCCAGAGGCCACCTTCACTCTGACAGCTGCCGGACTCAAGGACCAGACTTTGGAGACATTTTCTCCAATGGCCGCCTGGAGGCTCTGTTGTCCAAGGTGGTGGACCGCGTACTCACAGAACGATCTTACTACTCGTCCAGACAGGAGGCTCCCACATCAGCTATTCTACCTTATGTCCCTCAAGAGGGGTTCCTATGTATCAGGAATCCACGTCTCCCACACACTCCTCAGTCAGCGGATATTCATCTCCGCAGGGTGGTAACCAGCCAGACTTCAACCTGTCAGAGAAGCAGGAACGTCCCCCAGAGCCCTCTCCACCGGGAGGCCTATTCAATCCGGCTCTGTTTCTCTCCTTGCTCCGCAAGGCCACCACAACGTCTAACATAGGGTCCAATCACTTCCCTCAGCCACAGGCCACATCGGATTCCAGCCCAAATCCGATATTCTTTGAAATGGTGGCAGCCGAGCACCACGTTCCCTGTCCTTCTATATTCCTGTAGGCGGGACAGACAAAAAGATATTTAGTACCTCCACAGACCTAACTGAGGCCCTGGAGGTCCCCAAGGTAGATGAAGCCTGGACCCCTCTGGTGTCCCAGACCACAGTCTCTGGGGACATGGCGGAGGCGCTTAAAGTGGAGGACAGAAAATGGGACTTAACCTTTCGAAAGACCCATCAATCGGCCGCATGGGCAATTAAAACAGCCACTTGCACGTCCTTCTTTGTCCGAACCAACCTTTTATGGCTTCATCAGCTCCAGGCCAGAGTCCCTTCTGATGACACTCGGACTCACCAGGACCTAAGCAAAATGGTTGCAACGATGGAGTACACTGCAGATGCAACTCTACAGTCGGCCAACTTTGCTTCCAGGTCCCTAGCCTCCAATGTTACAGCCAGAAGGATGCTATGGCTAAAACACTGGCAGGCCGACACTAAGGCCAAATGGCGCCTTGCAACTGCCCCTTACCTGGGCAACAATCTCTTTGGGGAGGCTCTGACTCCGTACCTTGCGGAAAACAAGGACAAACAGAAGGTCATGGCTCATCTTACCAAATGGCCCAACAAGCGTGCCACTTCCTATTCCCACAGGCAGCCCTTTCGACCAGCAGCAGGTTCAGCAGCCACCCAGCCCTCCTGCCCCTATACGCCCAGACAGGACCAGCCATACGACCGTTTGTATGACAGATCAGGATTTCGATCCAGGCAGCAGAACCAAAACAAGCGGCCATTTCGAGGGGCAGGAGGTCCAAGTGACTCTCATACCACATTTCCCATAAGGGGAAGACTTACCCACTTCTTCCATCAGTGGGAACTCACAACCACGGATGCCTGGGTCTTACAAACAATCCAGTTTGGCTTGTCCCTAGAATTTCTGGCCAATCCCCCGGGCCGCTTCATCACCTGTTCCACTTCACGGGATCCAATAAAAAGGGGGCTTATGCAGGAGGCCATTCAACACCTACTAGATATTCAGGCCATAGAACCAGTACCGCCAGATCAGAAGGGAAGGGGATTCTACTCCATCCTCTTCGTAGTTCCCAAGACCTCGGTGGGATGGAGAGCAATTCTGGACCTCAAGGTCTGAATCATTACATCACATACAAAAAATTCAAAATGCAGTCACTCCAATCCATCCTGGGATGTATCAGACAGGGAGACTTCCTGGCGTCAATAGACCTCATGGAAGCGTATCTCTACATCCCCATCCTTCCAGATCACCGGCGGTTCCTCAGGTTCTGTTACAAGGGTCATCACTTCCAATACAAGGCCCTCCCATTTGGCCTCTCCTCGGCACCCAGGGTGTTCACCAAGATCCTGGCTGTGCTGGCCACCCATCTACGGAAGGTACCGGTATGCGTCCAGTGCTATCTGGATGACATTTTGATCCAAGCATCCTCCTTCTGGGCAGCCCAGTCAGACCTGGAATTAACTGTTCAGGTCTTACAACAGCATGGGTTCTCGGTGAACTTCCAAAAAAGCCAGACAGTTCCCTCATCCAGACTTCTGCACCTGGGAGCCATCATAGACACCACAAAGTGTATGGTCTATCTCTCCCAGGAGCGGTTGGACAGCATCAGGGACTTAGCTCGCTCAGCGTACAAAGACCACACTGTCTCACTGGCCTTACTGTTTCAACTACTAGGGAAAATGGTCTCCTGCATAGCCATAGTTCCCTGGGCCAGACTTCACTTGCGGGAGCTCCAATGGTTCCTCCTACTGTTTCAGCGGTTGAACGCCAGTGCATCCAGCCAGCAGGTGAGGCTCTTGGTCCACATCCTCAGGTCTCTTCGCTGGTGGTTCTCACAAGCGGTAACCAAGGGGTGACCTTTCAAGGAGCCGGACCGCCTCACCATCACGACAGACGCCAGCCTATTTGGCTGGGGAGCCTATCTACAGTCTCAGTTTGCACAGGTCCATTGGTCCCGTGCAGACTTGAGACACAACATCAATTGGCTGGAACTCAGGGCCATTCACTTAGCTTTTCGCCAATTCTGCCACCAGATTAGAGGCCGTCATGTATTGATCCTCATGGACAACGTGGCGTCCAAGGCCCACGTGAACTGGCAGGGGGGCACCAGTTCCAAGTCCCTTATATCCGAGGCCCGGTTGCTGGGATCCTGGGCAGAGTCCAACCTGGCCTCCCTCAGGGCCGAACACATCTCGGGGGTCAAGAACCAACAGGCAGACTTTCTGAGTCACTCTACGATAGACCCCTCAGAATGGGGACTACATCCAGATCTTTTCTCCAAGATATCCCAAAGGTTCGGCCATCCGGTCCTCGACCTGTTTGCGTCGTCGAGCAATGCCCAACTCCCCAGGTACTTCTCCCGCTATTACTTCCCAGGGGCAGAGGGGATGGATGCCCTGCGGACTCCGTGGCCAGAGGGCCTACTTTATGCCTTTCCCCCTCCCGCTCATTCCAGCGACCATCCGCAAACTGCTCCAGAGTAGGCGGAAGTGATCCTCATGGCCCCTTACTGGCCACAGAGACCCTGGTTTGCCGACCTAATGAATCTTTCCCGTTCTCCTCTGTGGAAGATTCTCCCGCATCGTGTATCCTTACACCAGGGGGTCCTCCAACACCTGGACCCTCAATGGTTACAGTTAGCCGCCTGGCACTTGAGCGCAGCATGATGACACAAGAGTTGTTCTCACCATGGGCAATCACCATGATTCAGGCCTTTCGTAGGCTGGCAACCAATCGCATTTATGATTCCACCTGGAAATTTTTTTGCCATTGGTACAGAAGGCGGCAACTGGATGTCTACAAATTAACCATTCCTCAGATCGTAGAATACCTTCTTGACGGTCTGGACAGAGGCCTGGCCCTTGCGACCATTCGTAGGCAGGTGGTGGCCCTATCAACGTTGCTCACTTGCACAGATTCAGTTCCTCTAGCTCACCATCCTAGGATACGCGCCTTCATCAAGGGTGCATGCAACACTAGGCCTCCCATGGTAGACAGGTATCCCTCTTGGGAGCTGTCTCATGTGCTTCGCACACTCACAAAACCACCCTTTGAGCCCATTGCTAATATACCATTGTGGGCCTTATCTCACAAGGTTGCATTCTTAATCGCCATCATGTCAGCCAGGCATATCTCCGAGCTAGCTGCTCTCTCGGTCAGGAACAATCTTTGTATCTTCCACCGAGACCGGGTAGTCCATCGGTTGGATCCCACCTTCGTGCTCAAGGTCAACTCACTCTTTCATCGGGCACAGGAAGTCATTTTGCCTAACTTTTGCCCCAATCCTTCCCATGTGTTGGAGTGGCAGTGGCACACACTGGACATCCGCAGGGCCCTGTGGCCTTTCATCAAGCTCACAGAATCCTTTCACAGATCTGAGGCCCTCTTTATTTCCTTCCGCCCAGCTTCCTTGGGACAGAAGGTGTCCACTGCCACTATAGGCAGGTGGATCAGGGCTTGTATTGCGGAGGCATACCAGTCTTCTTCCCTGCCAGCTCCAAGTCATATCACAGCCCATTCCACTCACAGCACTGCGACATCTGTGGCGTGGGCCACTCAGGTGTCCATCGAGGAGATTTGCAGGGCTGCGACATGGTCTTCGCCCTCCCAATTTGTACGCCATTATAGGATTGACCGCTTTGCTTCTGTGGACACCTCCTTTGGTCGGAGGGTCCTCCAGCAGGTGGTTTCCAGGGATGTAGGCAGGTGGTGGCCTTATATGTTTCCCACCCATTGGGACAATGAGGCTTTGGTATGTCCCACTGGTGGATTCTCCATCTCCTGTACTGGAGAAGGGGTGTTGTCTTACCTGAATGCCTTTTCTCAGTACGGAGATGGAAAATCCACACACACCCTTAAGGTCTGTTAGGACAGTATTAGGGGTTAGAGAGCCAACACCTGGTCCTAGCATCAGCCACTTTCGCCCTCGTCAAGACTGGATCTCCTAGCACAGGGGGCGTGTCAAGTTTGGCTACTTGGTCTCAAGAGCAGGCAGACAGAGAAAACCCATTGGTGGATTCTCCATCTCTGTACTGAGAAAAGATGTTCAGGTAAGATAATGCCCCTTCTCTTGCCAAAGGCCTCTTCTAAAGAACAGCAGAGAGTGGACCCAACCAAACCTTATAGGGAACCTCATTCCAGAGGCCAGGTGTTGCTACAGAAAAGGGGTGCTAGATAATATTGTTTAATCAAAGTAACTCAGCATACAAACTGCAGGATCCAATTGGCTGGGCAGATGTTATGGAAGACAGGCGGTCCCTGAACTAGCCAGGTCCTATGTCATGTAAGGAGTTATAGGCAACAATTAGCATCTTCAATAGCACCTGAAAGCAAACTGACACCTGGTGCAGTTCAAAAAGCAATTGTGTTATATGGACAAACCAAGGCAGATCCATTATTGCTTGCCCATTGCATTCTGGAGCAGTTAAAGCTTCTGAGTGATCTTCAAGAGCACCTCCAATGGATTGCAGTAATCAGGGCACAAGGTGACTAGAACTGGAGTGACCATCATCTAGGAAACATGCAACTGGCACACCTGATGGAGCTGTACAAAGGTCTTCTTCAAGCAGGAACTGAGAGTCCAAGAAGACCCCCAGATTATATACTAGGGGTAGACAACCTTGGCTCTTTTATGACTTGTGGATTTCATAAAAGAGCCAAGGTTGCCTACCCCTGTACCAACCTTGAAGGTAGAAGTGCTACCCTATCTAAGATCAAAGATGGAATATCCCTAGAAGTAGGTGGCCCATATATCCACAACTACTTCCTCTTGGTAGGGTTTTGTTGTATATACTTTCCTCTGATTTATGCGACTGTTGCATTTAATTACTGTTCTTTTAAAAAACAAAAAATAAGAATTACTTTGATTTCATTAATTGTTACTTACATTTCTGCGATGCAAGTTTCTTTAATTACATTTTAAACTTTCCTTTTGAAAATGTTGATTTTGGTACATATTTTTTTAAGGAGAAAGTCTATTAACTAGGTTGTACTTGATGGTAGTGTGAATGGTGCAGTGAAGATAGAAAGCAATGAAATGCACTAATCTATTCTGAACAAAATCAGTGGTTAAATCCTTTTACAATATTATTTTTTCCTGGCTTGCCCCCACCCTTACTCTAATGAGATTTTGGTATAAAAGGTAAAATAATGTTTGTAGAAAAAAACATTCCAATTGTTTGAAACTGGTTATTTCTTTTTGTAGACATGAATTCCTAACCATCATGAAATATGCATGTTGATGACATGATAAAGTGCTACCCCTTCACACTTGTGATATTGCACGCAATTATTTAAAGGCCAAAATTTGCACTGCAATGTTAGGATGCACGTTTCATCTTGTGTCCCCTTTACCCTTCCTTCACAAATGATTTAATATATTTTTGTTTTAGACATAAACAAAAAATGTTGTTATGCTAATCTCCATTCTTTGAACCAATGCCATACTGATTTATTTATTTATTTGTCAGTAAGAGAGATGATATTGACAGGTATATGCGGGAACAGTTACCTAGGCAAAAGAGGATGAAACACTTTAAAGTCAGCACAATAAGTTAAGATTCAGAAGTGGCTGGTGACTCCCTATTTCTCGCTTTCCCTATTTCTCGCTCTCAGTGGTGATATGGATAGTGAATAATTTTAATAAATAAAATAAATAAATAATTCACTGATTTATATGAAGGAGGATGAGGTATAGCACAATCAGATTTGCAAGATTCTATGATAGCCATCTCAATAAAAGTAATTTTAGCCTTACTCTGGAGTTGATTACCTAGCTTGTTTTACTTTAATTTTAGGCTACACAGTTCCAAAATGACTCAGGGAGGTTTTAAAAGATCAAAAAAATACAATTATATGTAAAAAGAACATGCTATGTTATATAAGAACACAGAAATAATGTAAAAAAAACATAATATACTTACATAGTCGTATCTCTCAACTAAATTGGACCTATATGAAACATTTGGACTGAAAAGCCTGAGGAAGAATCAGGTTTTAGTGATTGCTTGAAGGCAGGAAAGATAGAATGATATAAAAAAGTAAAAAAAAAAAGAAGAACTTTTATTTATTTGTTTGTCTAATTTATATAGCTGCCCATCTCACAAAATAAGTGGCTCTGAAAAGCACACAACAAAGTTAAAAAAACAAGAATACACAAATAACAGCAATTATTATTATTATTAAAATATTAAAAACTATAAAATGCAACTAAAATAGATAAACACTGGGCAAAGGGATGTCAATAATAATAGAACTACTTCACTAATTTGCTAGTTCTCTAGGATCCCCAGATCTGATGGCTCAACTATCTCTTGAAGGACCTTCAAAATTCTTAGAAAACTTGCATGATTTTATTTTTCTTTTTATAAAACGTATAACTGAATAATTTTGTCATAGTCTCCTTTGATGCCCTATATGCAATTACATTATTGTGTTAGATATCCTTGAAATTGCAATTGGATAATGCTTACAGGGAATTTTAAAAACTACGTATTCCCAATAGATTTGGAAACTCCAGATTTGGAAAAATGTTCTAGATTTAGATTTTACAAATGCAGGTGAAAATTTTGAATGAGAAAAATGCATACTATTTTCATTTTGTCAGTGCTTTTAAATTCCTGGTGTTGAGAATCTAAAAATCAAAGAGACCTACAGCTTTTAGCCATAAAGATATATTGGATAGTTTTATTGTATTTCTTAGGACAAACTATTTAACAAAGAGGCTATGTAAGTAAATATGAAAAGTGCATTTTAATTCAAGTCAATGTACTTTGTGAAAAATACCCAAAGGCCAAATATTTTGCATGATTTGGAAAGAGAGATTATGTTTGTTTATTATGAAATTAAATGCCCGGCTGAGGCTCGTGTACCCATTTCTTTTCTATAAATTACTTTTTCATCTGCTTAAAATAATTTTTCTTTTAACATTGTTCCAACACAGATGGAAAATGGTCAAGGAAAATGGTTTAACTATCTTTGCCTGTATATTCTTTTTAGTCTTTCTAAAAATGAATGTGCATCCTCATTCACATATACATTAGTCTTTTTTTTTAAAGTATTTTTATTAATTTTTACAAAATTTTTAACAAAAGATAAAATAATAATTCAACTGTAAACAATCATGTACATATACAATTACCAAACAATCAAACAAAACTGCTCGGTACCCCCTCCCCACCACATCCTCCTAAAACAAAACTAACCCCCTCTTCTTCCCCTCTAACAACCTACTTACACCTTTCTCTACTTCCATCCCCTCCTCCCACCTCTATCCTGTCCTCTCTCTCATACCCTCTTCCTACTTGCCTAGCCTTCACTCCTCCTTCTTCTTCCAACCAATGTGGTGCCCAGAGGCCACCCGAGCAACCCCTTGCTACCTAAAAAGAAAAAAGAAAATATCGATCCCCAAAACAGTTGAAAAAACATAAGATAACAATTATTGAAACCCTCCCACCTCCCCCCCAGGCTTCCCAGAGTGAATACAGGGTAAAAATGCAAGAAACCCCGCTAAACTACTTATACATAATTATTTAACTATAAAACACATATAATTCCTTCAATTGATATTTCTTCTGTGTATAATCTATCCATTTTTTCCACTCCATCAAAAATTGTTCATTTGAGTGGTTCTTCAAATATGCAGATATCTTAGCCATTTCCGCCAAGTTCACAACTTTTAACGTCCATTCTTCAATAGATGGTGTTTCAGATGTCTTCCAATATTGTCCCACCAACAGTCTTGCCGCCGTAATCAAATTCAAAATCAACTTGGTCTCTATGGTGGTACAGTCTTTTATAATACCTAACAAAAATAACTGTGGTGAAAATTCAATACGCTTTTTCAATATATTTTGAAGAATCCACCATATTTTTATCCAAAAAGCCTTAATTTTTTTACAAGTCCACCAAATGTGAAAATAAGTAGCATCCATGAAATCGCATCTCCAACACTTGGGTTGCATATTTGGGTACATAATTGATAGTTTTTTTGGGTCTAAATGCCATCTATAAAACATTTTATAAAAATTTTCTCTTAAATGCTGTGCTTGCATAAATTTTACATTTTTCACCCATATCCTTTTCCAAGTTTCCATCGTAATTGAATATCCAAAATTACCTTCCCACTTAATCATACAATCTTTAACTAATTCGTTTCCAGAATCAATTTCAATTAATACATCATATAATCTTTTAATGTGCATAGTTCTTTGATCTCTAACTTGTTTAATTAATTTTTCATCCTCTAAGGAAAAACCCATCTTAACATCTTTATACCATCTATCCTGAAGTTGTACATGTGAGTACCAATTGTGAGCTAATCCTTCTTCCTTTAGCCTATTTAGTGATTTCAGTTCTAGGTTATTTCCTTCTTTAATTAAAAGCTTCTCATAGGGCACCACATCTTGATTTTGTTGTCTATTTACACTCTCTATTGCATGCCTGGGAACTGTCCATAAAGGGATTTTCCCATTTAACTTATAGTAATACTTTTTCCAGACATGCAACAGAGAATTTCTTAATAAATGCTCTTTAAAACTCCTATCCAACTTTTTATCATAAACTAAATACACATGAAACCCATACAGTAACCCGTACCCTTCTATATTCAATATTCTTTCATTAGTTAAGTTAATCCAATCACTTATTGCTACTAGAACTGCTGCATTGTAATATAGCTTAAAATTAGGCATTTTCAAACCACTTCTCTCTCTTATATCTTGAATAATTTTTAATTTAACCCTCGGTTTCTTGCCATTCCAGATAAATCTATTGATACCTTTCTGCCACTCATCTAAATTCCCATCCTTTTTAAGTATTGGTAACATTTGAAATAAAAATAAAAATTTCGGCAATATATTCATTTTGACTGCAGCTATCCTACCCAACATAGTCAAATGTAATTTTTTCCAATTTTCCAATTCTATTTGTACCTTATTCCATAAAAGTTCATAATTATTCTTATATAGTTTCCCATTTGAAGCTTCTATAAAAATTCCTAGATATTTGACTTTCTTAACTATCTCACAACCCGTTATTCTTTCCAAATCTTGTTTTGATTTGTCATCTAAATTTTTAACCAACATCTTTGTCTTAGATAAATTTAATTTAAAACCTGATACTCTTCCATAATTTTGAATAATCTCCATCAATTTCTGAGCCGACTGTATTGGCTGGGTCAGAGTCACAAGTAGGTCATCCGCAAAAGCACATAATCTATAATCATGTTGTCTAATTTGTACTCCTTTTAATTCATCTGAAGCTCTGATCCTATTCAATAACACCTCTAAAGTTAAGACAAACAGTAAAGGGGATAAAGGACAACCCTGCCTAGTACCTTTCTCAATATTAAATGAGTCTGTTAATTGTCCATTCACAATAATCTGTCCTGTCTGTTTCTGATAAACTGCTGATATAGAGTTAAAAAACTGATCCCCCATTCCCATCTTAACAACAAGTCTTTTCAAGAATGCCCAATTCAGTCTATCAAAAGCTTTTTCTGCATCCAAAAACATTAAAACTGCCGGCACTTGAATATGTTTATCCAAATATTCCAATATATTAACAAGCTGTCTAACATTAGTTTTCATCTGCCTCCCTTGTAAAAAACCAGTTTGATCTGAATGAATTATTTGAGTTAAAACTGTCATTAATCTATTAGCCAAAACTTTTGCAAATATCTTATAATCTGTATTTAGCAACGAAATAGGTCTAAAATTTTCTACTTGAACATTATCTTTTCCCTCTTTAGGGATCAAGGAGACATAAGCCGTTTTCCATGAAGGTGGAACCCGGCCACCCTCTTGTATATTTACAAATAACTCTCTCAAAGGTTCCACCATTTCCTCTTGCAGACATTTATAATAAATTGCTGTTAAACCATCAGTTCCTGGAGATTTACCCGTTTTCAATTGCTTAATTGCAGCAATAATTTCTTTTGATGTAATCCGTGCATTTAATCTTTCTCTTTGTTCCAACGTAATTTTCAAAACATTTTGATTTTGTAAAAAGGCATCAATCTCTTTCTCTTGAACTTTCTCTTCAGAGTATAATTTGGTGTAGAACTCTAGGAAAGCTTTTTTAATAAGTTCTTGTTGAAATACTTCTTGTCCCTTATATTCTACCTCCTCAATTATTCGGGATTTTTGTTTTTTCCTTAATGTATAAGCCAACCATCTGCCAGGTTTATTAGCATTAAAAATGTATTGTGTTTAACATATTGTAAATTCCTGGCAACTTGGTCAGTCATCAATATATCAAATTGTTTCCGTAAAATCTTGATCCCTTCTTTAATGTTACTATCATCTGGTTTCTTTAT
The DNA here is from genome assembly GCA_034064705.1 of Bothrops alternatus. NCBI lineage: Eukaryota > Metazoa > Chordata > Lepidosauria > Squamata > Viperidae > Bothrops > Bothrops alternatus. The sequence goes on from JARGCV010000085.1 coordinate 4,043,977, forward strand.
TAATAATAACTCTTTTTTCCTTATTTCAGCTTCTAAAACTCTCCTTTTTCCCTCTTGTTTACGTCTATACCTTACATTCATTTCAATTAAAATACCACGCATATGAGCTTTACTAGAGTCCCACACCGTTTCTATTGTCGTTTCCCTATTCATATTCAACATAAAAAATTCTTTCATAGCCTTTTTACATTCTTCCACGTTCATATCATATTTAAACAAATTTTCATTAATTCTCCAAGATCTTCTAGAAGACTGACCAGTCCTTAGTTCCATCATAACCGGGTTGTGGTCTGACAATACATTAGGTAAAATTTTTACTTTCTTTAAACTTAAGATAAAATCACTAGTAGTTAAAATAAAATCAATTCTAGAAAATGATTGATGTCTATCGGAAAAGAAAGTAAACTCTTGATCCCTACCATGTCTTTCTCTCCATACATCTGACAAGCTAAAATCATCCTTAATGTCAAAAAAAGATTTAGGCAAGATAGTACGCGATTGCGGAACAGATGAGAGTTTTTTCTTATCCAAACCAACATCAAGAATACCATTCCAATCTCCCATTAAAATACAAGATCTATAATCCAATTGTATTAATTTTTTATGTAATAACTTATAAAATATACCTTGTTGCTGGTTTGGAGCATATATACCCATCAAAAGAACTTTCTTCCCATCTAGTAAAATTTCAATAGCTAAAAATCTACCTTGAGTATCTGCTTCTATTAATTTCGCTTTTATATGATTTTTAACGTAAATAACAATTCCATTTTTTTTCTCTAGAGATGCTGCCACAAATTGTGTCCCCAACCTATTGTTAATCAAGTATTTCTGATCAGAAATTCTAATATGAGTTTCTTGTAAGCAGATTACATCATTTTTACATTGCTTCAAATCATGAAATATCTTCTTCCTTTTCTGTGGAGAATTTAGACCATTCACATTCCATGTCAAATATTTATTCAACATGACCTTTTTGTAGAAGCTTCTGCAAAGCCAGATCAACTTCTTCCTTCCTCTTAGGCCTTGCTCCCATGGCTTCCATCGATGCAACTTGCTTTGTATAAACTGATTGTACTTTATTCTTTGTAGTTCCACGTATAGGCCTTTGCTCTTTAGCTTTCTCTGCATCCAAAGGTTGGAAAATATCAATACACTGCACTGGCTGCTCAGCTACGACTCCTTTATCCATATCCAACGTTGAAATTAGCTGAGGTTCCATAAGTTGTAATGATTCTATGTCTTTTACAAGAACCGCCCTCTTAGGTCTTGGAGAAGTAGATTTACCAGCCATTAGTATATTCTCAAAAAAATCTCTCGCTTTAGCAACTGTAATCAAACGGTATCTGTTATTTTGAAAAAAGAGGGAAAGTCCAGTTGGAGCCTCCCATCTATATTGTATCTCTCTTTTTTTAAGTTCCTCTGTCAGAAATGCATAATCTTTCCTTGATCTCAGCATTTTGGGAGGTATCTCCTTCAACACCTGTACTTCTTGACCAGCAACACTTAATTGTTTATTGTAGGCTTTAGTAAGAACCCAGTTTCTAAATTTTCTTGTGCTAAAATATATCACAATGTCTCTGGGCAAGTTTCTTTGTGCTGCTATACGTGAATTCATCCTAAATATTCGCTCAATTTGCCAGGCAACATTTTGAGCTCCCTCTTCCAGAAAAATTGCCAAAGCTTCAACAAAAATTTTTCTTAACTCTTCTTGGTTCTCCTTTGGATTTTCTTTAAATCCTCTAATTCTAACAGCCATCTGCATCTGATTATATTGTATCATAACAGCCTGATCCTGAAGATCGCTTTTAATCTCCTCTATTTTTTCCTCCATCTGTTGCTCCACACCTTCCAACCTTTCTTCCACTCCCACAGTATATTCCCAAACCCCTTTAATGGCTTCAACAATATCTTCTCTTATCTCCATATTACTAGTTTGTATCATACCTCTTAAGTCTTCTGTGTGTTCTTCCATCCTTTTCTCCAACTCTTCCGGTGGCACCGCCGGCATCGCTAGAGTCTCCTCCGTGAGGCTCCGTTCCCTGGGTGTGTAAAGCCGCTAAAAACAGCGACCATCAGCTGTTTGTCGCAGTGGAAAATCCCCTCTTCGGGCGAAGAAGAGGTGAAGAGCTTCAAGAGCAAGGTTGAGCCCCTCTGTAAGCCCTGAAAATACTTTTCAGGGACTAAGAGGGTGTGCTCCCTAGGCACTTGAAACGCTCCTGCCCAGAGACGCTTCTGTCGGCTGACAGAAAAAGACGTCGTGACCACCTCTGCTTTTAAGAAAGAAACAACAGAGACTTTCTACAGACAGAGTGAATACAGGAGTTTTTTTAGTGAATTGCAAGTATTTTGTTACTTTGTTTCTGTCTTTCTACTTATAACTTTCCTGGAATCAACATAATCCTTTTAAAATGGCGATAGTTCTTCCTGCCTAGTGAAAGTGATGGAAAGTGAAACTTAACTTTCTTTATTCTCTCTCGGAAGTAAAGACAGAGAAACCATTTTGATTTGAAATACTTTTTAAACGATATTGTGAATTGAAACTTAAAAGAAAGCAAGAAGAGAGGAAAATTTGGCAATTAAATTTTTACTTTTTTAACCAAAGGGTTTTTTTTTTCCCTTTTAAAAAAATGACGACGAGACAGAAGGCAGCAATAGCGAAGGCGGCTGTACCTTCCCCAGGTCAGCTTTCTAAATCACAATCAAGTACTTTGCCTGCTTCTTCAGCCTCTGCATCTTTGATTCCGACAGAATCTCAAGCCCCTGCTCCTAAACAATCCTCCCCAGAAATGCTTACAATGAAAGATTTGCAGGTTGCATTATCTACCGCACTATCCGCACACATATACATTAGTCTTAAAGTATGAGTGCCTTCTGTTGTGTCCTGGGCTTGCTGAAGCAATTCAGCAGGCCCAAAAATGTTGCAAATGGTCTCGGGCAACTGAAAAGCTGCCCGGGACCAGACTGGCTGGTGCCGGACTTGTGTGCATGCGCAAGGCGCGAAAAAGTTCTTCCCTATTGGCTGGACTGCCTGGGTTTGGGAGACTATAAAAGGCCTGCATGCCTGCTTGGTGCAGAGTTGAGAGAATTGAGGAATGAATAAAGAAGTGTTTGTTTATAACATGTCTCTTGCTTCAATGCCGCGAACCTCAATACATAAAAGTTGCGACGAAGGTGGGATCGCTGCAAGGAAGAAGGCAATAAGAAGAGGGTAAGCCTCATCTGAAGAGCCTGAAGCCTGGGAAGTCGGCGTCCAGCTCTGCACTCACCTGCCAGTACAGCATCGCTGGAGGTGAGCTTGGCAAATGGGCCCTTTCCTCAACAAAGGCTTGCAGCGAGGCATTTCGAAGCTGAAGATGTCGAAGATAGGATGCTTGTCAGAAGTCGACGTTTCTCACCCGGAACACTGGAACTCCTATGTGGCCCGAGTAGAGAATTAACCAGGTCCTGGAAGATGGCCTGAAAGTGGCAACCCTGCTGTGTGTCTGCGGCCAAGACACTTTCAACATGGCATGGCCGAAAACCTGGTAGCCCTGCACCGCTGGAGTCTGTCACCTACACAGACTTAAAAAACATGCTGAAGGATCACTTCCATCCAAAACTGTCTGTGATTGCGTGGAGGCATGCTTTTGAGCAGAGGGACCAGAAGTCGGGTGAGTCTGCTGCCAAATTTATCGCTGCCTTGAGACAAGCTGCCAGGCCTTGTGAATTCAAGGACCTGGAAGAACGCTTACGAGACCGCTTCATCTGCGGCCTTAGAAGCAGAGAGCTGAAACAAAAAATCTTTGCTAAATCTGAAGTCACTTTCCAAGATGTCTTGTGTGAAGTTGCAGCTGAAGAAGCAGCAGGCGGCGCTGTGAAGGCCTTGCGGCTCACCAGAAATGCTCCAGCCGTCGCGACCATCCTTCAAGAGGTTGCTCAAGAAGTTTCTGACATGGATCCTGAAGAAGAGGTGGACAGACTTCACCAGCCTGCGGTAAGAAGGCCGCAAGAGAAACCAGACAAGGCCCCAGCAGCCCTTCAGTGTCTCGGTTGCGGAGGACACCACAAGCACACGGACTGCTGCTTCCGCTCCACCATTTGTCGGGCATGTTTGTTTGGGTCACCAGCAGGTGCAACCTCGGGAAGAATTCCTTCAGAAAGGTACCAGGGTCCCCAGCCAACACAGGGTGGGTTTCTGCGCATTGCGTAGAAGCATTTTGCAGACAGGGACACACAAGCCCCTTAAACAGAAACTTCGCATTGATGTGAAGTTACAAGGGGTTCCCTTATCGATGGAGCTGGACACCGGGTCTGCATTCACACAATACCTTTAAAAGGATTTGCAGCAGTAGTGGCCTTCGAGTCAAACTCAGGCCATCGAACTTAATTCTTACTGACTTTCAAAATTCAAGGGTTAGTGTACTTGGAGAAGCCATGCTCAAAGTGCAGCGTAAGGCTTTCCAAGGCCTATTAGATGTGGTGGTTGTTGGGGGTGATCGTATGAGTCTAATTGGACTCGATTGGTTCAAGGCCCTAGGAATCCAGGTAACTGGCCTACACTGCCTGCAAACTCCAGGAATTGCAGAAGTCTGCAGAGAGTTTATGGATGTGTTTAGTTCAGAACTTGGTTCATACAAGGGGCCTCCCATTGCCTTGCGGTTAGACCCAAACATCACACCGGTTAGGATTAAGCCTAGGAGGGTGCCATTCACCCTCAAGGGCAAGATTGATGCTGAGCTGGACAAGCTGCTCCAGAAAGGCATCTTGGAGCCTGTGGACTCTAGTCCATGGGAAACCCCCATAGTAACACCTCTAAAGGCTAATGGGGAAGTCCAAATTTGCGCGGACTATAAATGTACTTTGAATACAGCTTTGCAACAGCATGCATATCCTGTACTGGTAGTGAGTCATATTCTGGCCTTCCTCAAACGGGGAAAGCTGTTTGGAAAGCTTGATTTAGCACAGGCCTTTCAATAGCTACCTGTTGATGAGGCAACTGCTGAGGCCCAAACAATAGTGACCCATAAGGGCGCTTTTAAGGTAAAGAGGTTACAATTTGGGGTGAATGTTGCTCCTGGCATATTTCAGAGCGTCATGGAGCGCACGGTCAGGGGTATTCTGGGGGTGTGCCCCTACTTCGATGACGTCCTCATTGCAGGGGAGTCATCACAGAATTTGGCTGAGAGGTTACGGGCTGTGTTGCTGAGGTTCCGCCAAGCGGGCCTCAAATTGAAAAAAGACAAATGCAAAATTGGAGTCAATTCCACAGAATTTTTAGGATTTAAAATAGATGCTCAAGGCATCCACCCTGCAGAATCCAAACTGAAGGCCCTTCAGGAGGCCCCAAGTCCCAACTCTAAAAGTGAGCTTCAGGCTTTCTTGGGACTTCTCAATTTCTGTCATGCTTTTCTTCCCCATAAGGCTGCATTGGCTAAGCCGTTACACCGGCTCTTAGATAAGCAAGCTCCATGACAGTGGACTAAGGTCCATAACAGGAGTTTTAAAGAAGTCAAGGCCTTGCTCTCATCAAATGCTGTGTTAGCACACTTTAACGAGCAACTGCCTGTGTGCATCGTTTGTGATGCATGCCCTTATGAGGTGGGTGCATTACTCAGTCACCTGAAGGCTGATGGGACATAAGTCCCTGTGGCCTACTATCCAAGGACTCTGTCATCTGCAGAGCGGAATTACGCTCAGATTGACAGAGAAGCCTTGGCAATAGTGGCTGGCATAAAGAAATTCCATGATTTCTTATATGGCCACCACTTCACGGTCTATACAGACCACAAGCTTTGCTGGGGTTATTTACAACGATCAAACAAACCCTATCCCCATGTATGCTGAGGTGGTCTATTTTCCTGTCAGCATATGACTACATGCTCATTCATAAACCTGGGAAAGAAATGGGCCATGCAGATGCCTCAGCAGGCTACCTCTCACACAAATAGAGGAAGATCTTGCACCTTCTGTTAATATTCTCTCTATTCAGGAACTGCCTGAATCTCCCCTAAATGTTAGGGACATGGCTGCCGAAACAGCCACTGATCACACGCTTGCACGCATGCTGACATGTGTGTTGTCAGGATGGCCTGACATGTGCCCAGATGCTGCTTTTCAAAGCTTCTGGCAAAGGAGGCACGAACTGTCTACATTTAATGGATGCCTGTTATGGGGTAGTAGAGTAGTTATCCCAGCCTCACTGAAGTCTAGAGTCTTTTCCTCTCTGCATGAAGGACATCCGGGCATTGTACACATGAAAGCGCTTGCATGCAGCCATCTTTGGTGGCCTGGGCTTGATAAAGCTATCAAGGCCCAGGTGCACGGATGTCAGGTGTGCCAACAGTCATGACCTGAAATGCCTCAGGCCCCAGTACACAGATGGGAGGAGATACAAACCCCTTGGTCAAGGGTACATTTAGATTATGCTGGGCCCTTTCAGAGGCAATTCTTCCTTATCCTGGTGGATAGCCATTCCAAGTGGCTAGAGGTTGTACTTGTCTCCTCCACTACTACTGCTAGGACCATCCAGGTGTTGAGAGGAATCTTCGCTACCCATGGACTTCCTGATGTCCTCGTCTCTGACAATGGCCCCCAATTTACTTCTTTTGAGTTCCAGGCTTTCCAACAGGCCAACTTGATCCAGTATGCAATGCAGGTCCTTTCCACCCTTCCACCAACGGGCAAGCTGAACGGATGGTACGCACCACCAAAGATGCACTCAAAAGAATCATGCACGGTAGCAGATTTTCACAGGTTAGCAGATTTTCTTCTTGCACACAGCACCACACCATGCACTGCCACTGGAAAGAGGCCAGCTGAACTCCACTGGGGTCACCGCCTCATCACGAAGTTCAACAGACTGCACCCAGACCGGGTGGCTTCACAGGTGTCACAGCCGTGGGCACCTAGAAGACTTCAGGTGGGTGATCCGGTCTGGGCAAGGAACTATGGTCCTGGACATCTCTGGGTCAGTGCTATTGTATGCAAGGTCTCAGGGCCACTCTCTTACGAAGTGGCCTCTGTAAAAAAATATATGGAAGAGTGGTGCTTTTCTTATCCTTACAGTTTTAATTCAGGATAAGTTAAGTGCAGTGATTTTTCCCCAACAGCATTCCCTGACAAGTGGGGGAAAAGCAATCACCAACTACTTTTCTTAATGTTGAGGAGGATGGAAGCCTGGGTATCAGAAACTTGCGTATTCTTCTTACACCAGAAGTTATTAAATAAAGCTATTACACTGTGTGGAAAGTTTAACAATTATCTGAAAACAAAATACGTGATCTTGACTGTTATTCAACTTTGTCACTGAATTGACTGCTCTGTGATATAGGTTGTTACCTGAATTAATTCTATGTGTTATTCAGGAGAGTAGCAGACCTGTGTCAATCCCTATCTATCCAGGTTGATAGGTGAATGGGGCGGTGAAATGGCATGGAATCAAGTGGAAACAGCACATAGAGAACATCAGTTGAAGTTTGTCTTGCTCAGAGAGGGCTCTGAGTGCCGCCTCTGGCACGCGTGACATAGTTTGCCACCACTGCTCTAATCTATATTCTTAGAACCATAGCCTTTCTCAGTGAAATCAACATTCTGTGTATGGAGCTCATCTTGGGGTTGTTGTTTTTTTTTGTTGAACAACAACTGCTGAATTTGTGTGTTGAAAGAGGTCTTGTGTTCTTTCATAAAAGCAGTGAGTCTTGTTAATAAAGAGTGTATTGGTTGATGACTGCAATTAATACAGAGCCCATGTTAGGACTGATTTACATTTCAGAAAACATCAGCCAGGCATTTCATGAACTACCTATGGAAGTCAGGTGTTATGTCAATCCAGCAGCACAAATCAAAGTGACCATGAAGCGCAGCACTCAGCACCCAGTACCCACAGGAAGTGGGTGTTTATACTGCAACCAAGAGAGTTTAATAAGAATTGGGAAAGGGGATCCTGGACTTGGTTCTAACTAACGCACAGGATTTGGTTCATGATGTTCTTGTAACCGAGCCCATAGGAACCAGCGATCACAACACAATAACCTTCAACTTAACCATGGATAGCAAATTGTCAGTGAAAACTAACACAGAGACCTTAAACTTTCACAGAGGGAATTTTGACAAAATGAGGAAAATAGTAAAGAAGAAAGAAACAAAAAAAACAATAAAAAGTCAAATCCCTCCAAAATGCTTGGAAACTGTTTAAAAATACGTTACAGCAGGCTCAAATAAAATGCATTCCTAAAAGAAGAAAGAGGACTGGAAAGTCCAAGAGGATACCAGTATGGCTTACGAATGAGGTAAAGGAGGTTATTGGAAAGAAGAAAAACTCATTTAAGAAATGGAAGGCTCTTCCTACCGAGGAGAACAGGAGGGATCACAAACTCTGGCAGACCAAATGCAAGGCGATAGACATGAAAGCCAAGAGAGACTTTGAGGAGCATATAGCCAAGAATATTAAAAATAATAACAAAACCTTTTTTAAGTACATCAGAAGCAGGAACCCAACCAGAAAATCAGTTGGGCCACTCGATGACAATGGTCAGAAGGGGATAATCAGAGAAGACAAGGAGATTGCTGAGAGGCTAAATGACTTCTTTGCCTCCGTTTTCACTGAGGAGGATAGAGAACATTTGCCTGCCACTGAATTAGTTTTCCCAGGGAGGGAAATAGAAGAATTAAACCTGATAGAGATAAACAAGGAAGATGTTCTTGCATGCCTTTCTAAACTAAATGTCAACAAATCGCTGGGTCCAGATGGCATCCACCCTAGAATTCTCAAGGAACTCAAGTGTGAAATTGCTGAACTTCTAACTAAAATATATAATCTTTCCCTAAGATCAGGCACTGTACCGGAGGATTGGAGGGAAGCAAATATAACCCTGATCTTCAAGAAAGGATCCAGAGGTGATCCAGGAAACTATAGACCAGTCAGTTTAACCTCAGTTCCAGGCAAACTGATGGACACCATTATCAAAGATAAAATTACAGGGCACATAGAAAAACAGGCATTGCTGAAAGAAAATCAACATGGTTTCTGCAAAGGCAAATCATGTCTTACTAACTTGTTAGAATTCTTTGAGGGTGTAAATAAATACATAGATAAAGGTGCCCCAGTTGATATTGTATATCTTGACTTTCAAAAGGCTTTTGACAAAATCCCTCACCAAAGGCTCCTAAAAAAGCTCTCCAGCCAGGGAATTAGAAGACAGGTCTTGTCCTGGATTGGTAACTGGCTAAATTGTAGGAAGCAAAGGGTGGCAATAAATGGACAATTCTCTGGATGGAAAGAAGTGAGAAGTAGTGTACCCCAAGGTTCAGTTTTGGGACCTTTACTTTTTAATTTATTCATCAATGATCTGGATGTAGAAGTTAATAGTGAGGTAGCCAAGTTTGCTGATGACACTAAATTGTTCCGGGTTGTGAAAAGTGAAACTGATTGTCGGGAGCTCCAGAAGGATCTCTCGAAATTGTGTGAGTGGGCAACAAAGTGGCAAATGCATTTTATTTATTTATTTATTTATTTATTTATTTTACGATTTTTATACCACCCCCCTCCCGAAGGACTCGGGGTGGTGTACAGCCCAATTAAAAACGTCAACATACAAAAAATAAAATTATGTAAAATAAATTAAATAATTTGGCCCAATCATTTAAAAACCCAATACATAATCTAAAAACTCAATCCCCTAAAAACAATTATGGCCTTGTTGGAACCGGAGCTACTATCCCAGGCTGGCTTGTCGGAATAAATATGTTTTTAATTCTCGACGGAAGGAACGCAATTCCGTCATCGTACGGAGTTCGGGGGGAGCTCGTTCCAAAGCATTGGAGCTCCCACAGAGAAGGCCCTCCCCCTGGGGGTCACCAGCCGACATTGTCTGGCCGACGGCACCCTGAGGAGACCCACTCTAAACAAGTGCAAAGTTATGCACATCGGGGCAAAGAAACCCAATTATACTTACCAACTGATGGGTACCAAACTTTCTGAGACAACCCAAGAAAGGGATCTTGGGGTTTTGGTGGACAGCTCGATGAAGATGTCAACCCAATGCGCAGCAGCAGTAAAAAAAGCAAATTCCATGCTTGGCATGATTAGGAAGGGAATCGAAAATAAGTCAGCAAGTGTTGTATTGCCTCTGTACAAATCGATGGTGAGACCACACTTGGAGTACTGTGTACAGTTCTGGTCACCGCAACTCAAGAAGGATATAATGGAACTGGAAAAGGTGCAAAAAAGGGCAACAAGAATGATCAAGGAAATGGAGTGCCTCCCTTATGAAACCAGATTGCAACGCCTTGGTCTCTTCAGCCTTGAAAGACGGCGTTTAAGGGGTGACTTGATCGAAGTGTATGAAATCATGCATGGGATAGAAAAGGTGGATAGAGAAAAATTCTTTTCTCTATCACACAATACCAGGACAAGGGGGCACTCCCTAAAGCTCATAGCTAAGAAAGTGAGGACAAATAAAGGGAAATATTTCTTCACCCAGAGGATCGTTGATTTATGGAATTCACTTCCAGAAGGGGTCGTGACAGCTGTCAGCCTTGACAGCTTCAAGGCAGGGTTAGATAGATTCATGGATGCCAAGTGTATCGGTGGTTATTAAAACGGATGTCCATGTGCCGCCTCTATGTTGGTTGAGGCAGGCAGGATTCCCTTGAGTACCATTTGCTGGGGGTCAAGGGAAAGGGAGGGTTTTGCCTTGTCTTTCTGCTCAAGATCCCCATGTAAAATTGGTGGGCCACTGTGTGACACAGAATGCTGGAGTCGATGGGCTTTGGCCTGATTCAGCATGGCTCTTCTTATGTTCTTATGTTCTTATCAGACCAAGCCTATGGACATAGTTGCTGTTACCACACCAAAAAATGTTAACATAGCATTTTGAAGTGTCATTTACCACTTAAAGACTCAGGAACAAGAAGTAGCGATAACTGCTGTTTGAAATGTATTTAATATTAGTTAAATATAATTAGAGTTTGGGGCTATCAAATTAGGAATAACGGAAAAGTAATATTTTGCCAGGCATGGGGTCGAGATGGGTCGTACACGACTTCTCAGTTAACAACAACAACAAAGTCTTTATTGTTCTGGCTTCTGACAAGTATGGCAATGTGTGAAGCCTTAGTGATACCAGAAAATAACAATCCACTTTGCTCTTGGTAACATATGCAGAAAGTGTTTTTATAATTTATCCTTAAGCAATTCAATTAGAATTTTTTTTGTTTTAAAATACATTCTTATAATCTTATTTAAGGCAAAAGCTCATTCTGTGACAAAGACGCTCGAAAGCTACCACTACCCAGGGTATGTTTAAATTTGTCCTTTATGATTAATAACATGAAGCAGCTTGATCTGCCTACCTCCAGACTTATTCTGCAGCAAACTATTTAGTTTAAAGAACTTTCCCATCTCAGTGCAGAGTCCCACCAAACAAAATGGACAGAGACATTCTGAAACATCTTTCTTACACAGGCATTTTTGGTTCCAGAAAGTGTTGTATTGCCTCTGTACAAATCGATGGTGAGACCACACTTGGAGTACTGTGTACAGTTCTGGTCACCGCACCTCAAGAAGGATATAATGGAACTGGAAAAGGTGCAAAAAAGGGCAACAAGAATGATCAAGGAAATGGAGCGCCTCCCTTATGAAACCAGATTGCAACGCCTTGGTCTCTTCAGCCTTGAAAGACGGCGTTTAAGGGGTGACTTGATCGAAGTGTATAAAATCATGCATGGGATAGAAAAGGTGGATAGAGAAAAATTATTTTCTCTATCACACAATACCAGGACACGGGGGCACTCCCTAAAGCTTATAGCTAAGAAAGTGAGGACAAATAAAGGGAAATATTTCTTCACCCAGAGGGTTGTTGATTTATGGAATTCACTTCCTGAAGGGGTCGTGACAGCTGTCAGCCTTGACAGCTTCAAGGCAGGGCTAGATAGATTCATGGATGCAAAGTGTATTGGTGGTTATTAAAACAGATGTCCATGTGCCGCCTCTATGTTGGTTGAGGCAGGCAGGATTCCCTTGAGTACCATTTGTTTGGGGGTCAAGGGAAAGGGAGGGTTTTGCCTTCTCTTTCTGCTCAAGATCCCCATGTACATTTGGTGGGCCACTGTGTGACACAGAATGCTGGACTCGATGGGCTTTGGCCTGATTCAGCATGGCTCTTCTTATGTTCTTATGTTCTTATGATGTACAAGTTGATTAAGAACTATGGCACACAACTCCTTGGCAACTAACTTGGATAAATTGGGGAGTGTTTAAGAAGACATCTGAGATGTTTTGGTGTCCAAGACAGATGAGAAAAAGCAACATATAAGATTAGTGGTTTTGAGGTACAATCCCCTCTGGCTTTGTTTTACTGGAAAACTGTGTCTTGCATGTCAGCACTGTATTACATGGAGAAGGTGAAATGTTTTTCCCCACTAGTTTCTGAGAACTGTTTTTGTTTTTTAAAATAAGATTTAGGCCCTTGGTCTGAACAGAGTTGGAGCTTCATGTAGGGTAAATAAAGCCTCAATTTTGTCAGAAGAACAAGAAGATGAAATGAGCTTCAGATACTTTGATATTAAAAAAAGACAACCATGAATAAAAACCCTAAATAATATTGTTATCATGTATTATATATAATAATAATATAGTGGATATCTATACAATATACTATTGTTAGTAGCGTATACTTTTTTTTGGGGGGAGGTTATGTGTGTATGGCTATGGCTGCTTGAATAGTGTTTACTCAAGAGGGCATGCCCGTGAAATAGCTATTGTGTAAAAACAACCATCCTGAGAAGTGGGTTGGGCTGAGAGAGAGAAACCCAGATGGCTTTCATTCCTAAAATGGGACTAAAACTCACAATCTCTCAGTTTATGAAGCAGATTAATTCATATTTCAGAAGAGATATAAGTATGATCCCCCCCCAGTTTCTTTTCAGAAATAAGTGTCAGGAGCAAAGGATCAGGACCATTCATAAGATAGCAGCACAGATTTATTTAAGCGTACACACAAGAATCTGGGTCAACTGAAGTTCAACACAAAATTGGTGCCAGATAAAGGTCAATGGAGGATGCGATGGCTCATCAGTTAAGATGCTGGGCTTGTCGGCTGGAAAGTTGGCAGACCTGGTTCGAGACCCAAGACTTTCCAACTGACAGGCCCAGATTTCTTGCTTCCATTCCTGCCCCAGCTCAGCCTGCTGTTCTCTTACAATATTGAGCTACTTGTACTTGCAAATAATAAGGTTAATCCAAATGATAATATCCTTCCCCTCTTTTTTGTTGAATCAAATTTCAGAGAATTTTTACATTAGTGCCTGTTTTAATTAAAGAGAGGATTTGTGTTCGTAAGTTACTTGAGTCTTTATCTTGACTTAAATGAAAATACTCAAACAAAACTATTGAACAATCACTTGGAAGAGAAAAAGAAAATCTTAGCACAGTGACGTCAATATATGCAATTACAAGTAGTGCTATTTAATGAAATGTAACATTGAACCTGGAAAGATCAAGGAGACAGTGCAACTTTTATCAATCTGAGAAAAGCAGAAAAAAATACACTTTAGGGAGACAAAGGGCAAAGCTGCCAAGGAGACCTTGCTAAATGCTCTGATTCAGACTACTGCAATAATGCAAGAGAGGAATAATAGAATTGAAAATAAGAGTTGAGGGGAAAGAAATTATTGGAGTGCATTTGGAGGGAATGAAACAGGAGAGCAGAAGCACCAAAACAAATAAAAAAAAATCAACATTGTCAGTGGGTGTTTGGAAATAGAGAGAAAGAAAAGAGCAGGACAAGCTGATAATAGTGACCCATTACCTGCATCGATTTCAATTTTGTGACAAATATTTTAAGAGGACCAACAAAGATGGGGGGGGAGGAAGATAAATTAAAATGTACAAAGTATTCCATGAGAGTGATAAAAAGGAATGGTGAATGACAGACAAAGACTGATGAATGTAAATGGCATAATTAAAATGGCACTTGTAGTACTTGGAATGAGAATACGTGTGTGACATTCAGAAAAGAAAGCGGGTAAAATGCTAATTTTGGGGTAATACTATGCAACAATAAACATGGTAAACATAGTAAGCATGAGCCTTGATAATACCATACTGTCGAAAAACTAAGAGATATAGTCTCAAGGGAGGAAAAATATACATCCACTCATTTACTAAAATTTGACTTGGCAAAGATCAATTGTCCAACTGTCAGAAAATTTTGTTCCCCTGCAAATGTGCGTCTATTGTTTGATCTCATTCTCATGTAGACTGTCTGACAGGTCTTAGAACTATCCAGAATAGTTTTATGGCAACCTGTTTTTCTGAAAGATGTCTGACTATTAAATATTAGCATCTTATTTTTAATTTAAATCTTAGGAGGTACAATAATCTTATTGGTATCCAGGTTCCATTCCCAGTCTTACAGGGAGATGCAATACAACCAGGGAGTCTTAATTGCAAAGAATCTATGACTGAATCTCAGTCTGCATTTCTAGAGGCTTTGTCATTGGAGACCTCAATTTTGAGATCACTCATTCATGGGCTATGGCAGTTCTCTCCCATAAGGAACCATGGAAAAAGATGTTCGCCTGATAGTCTGATCCTAGTTTGCTAATAATAAAAGTCTCTATGCAGATTTTGTGTAGTATCTCTGTGACATCTTTTATTACGGACAAAAAGAAAATATACTACTATTTTTAATAATTTTGTTTGCATTTTTAGCAATATCCAATCAGATTCTGTTCCTTTAAGAAATGACTTTTGAGAAACTAACAGTGAGCAATATGTAATCATTCAAATATTGTTGAAATATAGTTTGCCTGCCCATTGGACTTTTTGGAATTCAACAACATCTGAAAGACCACTTTTGGCATCCATATTATAAATAAGCTGCACAGGTTCATTAATCTTAAAAGAAAATGGAATTTGTTAACCAGTAATAAACATCATAAATGCAAATATTTTAGGGAGGGTAGCTAAAATAAATTACTAATTTAGTAATTCCATGTCATTTGTCATAAAAAGACATTCCTTACCTCAACTGAGTATTGATTATATAAATCGAGAGAAATAATTAAACCATTAAATGGTTAAATTATTAATTTAATTATTAAATTAAATTAATAAATTAAACCTAATGGGTTGCCGCTTGAGAACATTTACACATCTATTCAAGTAATGCAGTACTCTAGTCTCACATTTGTGGCTGAAATTACTTTCACAATAATAATAATACTAATACCCTGCCAGTATCCTTACCTAATTCTGGATTTTTTGAAACATCAAACCATCATTTCCAGTGATGTACACTATATTTCTCCAGCAACCTCTTTCATCAACATTTGGCATACAGTTCACCTATATAAGATAGACAAATCCTGACTTTTTTCCTTTTTTAAAAAAATAAACGATTTAAGTTATTAATAATTAATATGAAAAGAGTATGTTCATCTTTTTACCCACCTGCTGCATCTTTCCTACACATTATTCTCTTGAAACTGCTTCTTTGTCACCATGAAAAACCCAGACTATTATATTTATTCATGAAATAAATGCATAATAATTGGTTCTTCAAGGGCAGCACCATAGGTACAACAAATAAACAAACATCTCTTTGAAGAGATTGAATTGCAATTAGATTGAGAAACATTGTTCAAGTTTACCTTAATGTAGCCATTGCAGTTGATCTGAGTCCTATCAAATCAAGGTTTACATGGCTTTAGTGCGATACTACCCTAATCCTAGCAGGATTATAAATAAGGATTAACCCTCTTTAATGATATGATATCTCAAAGTTATACTTTGTTATTGAGCTATTAGCAATTAAATGAGATTTTGCTTTAATATCTTGAAACCTATTTATTTTACTTATAGAATACTAGTTTAAAAGATATACTGGTAGAAATACTGAATTGAATTGAGATTTAATCAGTCTCACTCAAATACATTGAGATTAATGGATTTAAGTTAGTTATGGGATACACATATTGTTGGACATTTAGTCACATAAGCCTATACAGAGTTTAGAAACGACAGCAACAATAAAAACATCCTGTAAGTTTATTGTTCTTATTTCCACTCTTTGTCTTGTCATTTGCTTAAGAAAGAAATAAGTGACACATAGTTTCAAAAGACAACGGTAGAGCAGGACAAAGCAGGAAATAAACTCTCCAATGAACTGCAAGTTCGTAAGGGTTTTTTTTTTAAAAAAAGGATGAGAACAAGCCACCAAAATATTAAGTTCATTCCTCATTTCCCATGTCAGATATTTATATATCAGAATATGCATGTTGCATACTCTATATGCTAAATAAGAGAAAGAATGGATAGTGGTTGAAAAGATGCAAGACAATCAATGTATACAGAAGAGGATCTTCCAACACTTCACGTCAAATTTACAACTGGAATTTCGTATTCAAGTTGTAAAACTTGCTCCCACAGAATTTTTCTCAATTTCCTTATGAATCAGGAAAAATGTTTCCTCACACTATTAAAGTAGCATACTAAGTAGCATACGAAAAATATTTTGAATACATGTGATAACATTTTAAATGTGGGCAATTGTCAGTGACCCTAACTGGCACCAGAATTTCTGTTGCTAAATGAAGTGGTCATTAGGTGATCATGATACATCACAAGACCAGACACAGTTCTGATAGCCACAGTTGTATCTTTAGATAAGGACCATGTTGTCCTTAGTGAGCACTTCACACACTTCCCCTGCCTTGCCCCGCTTGCCTCCACTTCAACTCCCCCCACTCACCTATTTTCCCCCTATCAATACCCGCTTGGCCTCCCTGCACTCTGCTGCCATCACCATCTACCTCTGCTATCCCACCTCACCTTCACTCTCACAAGGGTCTCTTGAAGGGCTTTGAGAAGGTCCAACAGCTGCCTCGAACAGAAGCTCCTTGTCACGGGGAGGAAGCAGACAGCAAAGGTCAGCTAGTGGCTGGGAGGAGCAAGAGTGTTTGGCAGCAGAATGCAATGTGGCCAAGAGGGCAGAGGTGGCAGAAGAGATAGGCGGCTGTTGTGAAGGCCTCAAGTCAGCAACTGCCTTCTCTAGGTGTGTGCCTCATTAGCAGTGGGAAGAAAAAGACATCAAAGGTTTGCTGGCAAGGCAGGAGCAGAAGAAATAGGCAGCAGGGGCAGAGTGCTGGAGAGTCAAGAGGGTAGAGATGGGGAAGAGATAGGCAGGTGAGGGAGTTGAAATGCACACTGCAGTCATAAATGCAGGTGGGCTGCTAAGCAGCCAACTTTTGATCATGTGATTACAGAGGCACTGCAACAGCCATAACTTTGAGGACCCAGTCACAACTACCATTTGTTCAGTGTTGTTGTAACTTTGAATGGTTGCTGAATGAATGGTAGTTAAGCAAGGACTACCTGTAATGCTGTAATCCCCTAGAACAGCGGTTCTCAACCTATGGGTCGCGACCCCATTTGGGGTCGAACGACCGTTTCGCGGGGGTCGCCAGACACCGCGGTCTGCCATTATTTTTTGTCGCACACGCGCCGTGCATGCGCGGTTCGGGCCGTCGCGCGCGTCGCACATGTGCGGATCGGCCCATCGCGGTCCGCCATTTTGTTTTTTTGTTTTTTTGGGTTTTTTCGTCATGCGTGCGCCACGCATGCGCGGTTTGGGCCGTCGCGCGGACCGCGCATGCGCGGATCAGCCCGTTGCGGTCTGCCATTTTGTTTTTTTCCGTCGCGCGCGCCGTGCATGCGTGGTTTGGCCCGTCACGCGCACCGCGCATGCACAGATCGGCCTGTTGCGGTCCGCCATATTTTTTTTGTTTTTTGTTTTGTCACGCGCGCCGCGCATGTGCGGATCGGGCCGTCGCACGCACGTGCGGGTCGGGGTCGCACCGTGCATGGGCGGCGCAAGTGGGGTCTCAACCTGAAAAAGGTTGAGAACCACTGCCCTAGAACTTCAGTTAGAATGAATGAATGAATGACTAATACATATGTTCAGTGAAATTAAAATTAGCTGCTCCTTTCTAGTATAATATATGAATTGGCCGTGGATGGCCTCCAGTTAGGACTTTTCAGTCTGTAGAGTAGACTAATATACAGTATATGGCAAATTCTTTGCATTACACATAATATTTGATCTTGGCTAAAAGGCTGAGAAAGGTTGTATTATTTCATATTTTTATGATTGTAATGAACAATTTTGTTTTATTTGTAACACGTAACTCCCTTTTGTAAAAAAAAAAATATTCTTGTCTTTCAGTGAAGCAGGTCTATCAGTCCCCATTGACAACTTAAGCAGTTTTTGAATTTTCTGAGCAGCAGAAGTGGTTTCAAATGCATTTCCGAAATCCTGGGTGGTCAACGGGAAATTTCAGTTTAGTTTTGCTGCTTACAGAAAGAGAGACAATAATTAGCTTTTTAGGCTTTTATATATTTAAGATGATAATGCTTGAAAGTTCATCTGAAAGACCTGAAATATCACTGAGCATTATAAAAGAGACTTAGTAGTGTAGAAGAGGGCAATTTATTTCATCTTTAAGCATCTTTAATAATTGGCAGCATATTTTGGTACTTAAATATAAAGAGCATTGAAAGCAGTTGGAGTAAGAATTTAGAAAAATTAATTTAAAATGAAAAAGTTGTTTAGTGTTCTACTTGGGTCTTAAATTTAACTTGAAATAAATGCAATTATGTACACATTTAACACAGTCAGCCATGTTAGGGAAATAGTTAAATTCAATACAACATTTTTTTTTGTATACAGTACCTTGTTTTTCAAAGAAAAAAGGTAGAAAGATAAAGAAGCTGGGAAAGCAAGCTGTATATTATAAAACTCATTGGCAGCATAAAACATGCCTTTAAATTCTAATTGACTGTAGTGGCTAAGCCACATGTAGAGAAGGAGTTACTGATATAATGCAATTTTCCCAAAAACTGCTCATTGGCACTTATTGGAGAAAATGGATGTTGATTGTATATCTCCTAATGGTGATTTTTGATCCTAGTAATGTGAAAGTCTGCTGCTAGAATATCTGATAGGGAGATCTGATTTGAGTTAAATGCATTGTGAGACTAGGACCAATGTGCTTGTTTGCCTGACATATTCAAATCTGTGAAAAGGCAAGTCGAAAGCAATAAATGTATTCTTAAAAAAATCCAGTGGAAATTCACATTTTTGAGAATGAAGAGCTGCTTACGTAAGACCCACTAGTGAGATTTTGCCTGTCGCTGCACAACCCTGGAAGCCAATCAGGAACACTAACTAAAGGGTGGAATCTATAGAGAGAGGAAGGAGTAACCTCCAACTTTGTCCACCCAAGGTCAATATAAGGGAGTTCTGCATTTATATTTGGCCATTGTGCTTATATTCTTCCACGCTCTTCCTATTTTCAATTCTCTTCACTGCAAGAGATTGAACTTGGTCATTGGCTTGACAGGGCTAGTGAACAATTGCATCAGTTTGTACAAATAAGCCATGTGCATCCTGCTGGAGGCTTTAACCACACTCACACACTCAGAGAGTTTCTTGGATGATATTAGGTTACGGCTAGACTGAAGAATCTGCACCTGGGTCATCACACACACACACACACACACACACACACACACACACACACACACACACACACACACACACACTCACATGCACAATTTATTCACAAAAAACTGATGTGTGTATATAGGTCTTTGATTCTTCGGGTTTTCTCCCACGTAGAATTTGAAGTGTCTTGGCGACGTTTCAACAAAGTCTCATTCGTCATCTTCAGGCTGGTGCTTTCGGCTTCTGCTTCTAGGAGCAATGTGAGATTTTAGCTGTTTCTTCCTTTTAACTGCCAGTGGGGGTTTGAACTGATTGGCTGGGAGCTCAGCTGTGTTCTGATTGGGTGGAGGTGTGTTCTGATTGGTTAGGGGCTTGGCTGTGCTCTGATTGGATGGGGGTTTGGCTGTGCTCTGATTGGATGGGGGAGTGTTCTGTTTGGGTGGGGGCTTTGTTGTGCTCAGGTTAGTCAGTGTTACAAGGGGATTAGAGATGGTGAACTGTATAGCTGTTTGGCTTTGCGTTCGTGGTCGTGCCTCATCTTCATGGTGGGTGTCAGTTTGCTTCGTGTATGGATTGGAGGGGTTTAAGGTGGCTAATGATGCAGCTGTGGTCTGGCTTCTGGTTTGTGGTCGTGCCTCCTCATCAGTGTGGGTTTGGGTTTGCTTTTTGCCTGGATGTGTGGTGGTGACATCCTGTGTGGTTTTTGTGAGTCTAGGTCTGGTGTCATTCCCCGTGCTATGGACTCGTCTGTCAATAAGGGTGGGTTTCCAAATGGCTGGTAGGCGGGAGGTATCATCTCGTTTGTTCATGCTGTGTGGGCGTTTTTCTATCTCGATGGCTTCTCTGATTATTCTGTTATTAAAGTGTTCAGTTTTGGCGATAGTTCTGGTCTTTTTGAAATCAATTTCATGTCCTGTGGCTTTGAGGTGTTGGACCAGGGAAGAAGTTGGTTCCTCTTTTTTGACTGAGTTTTTGTGTTCTTCAATGCGTGCACTTATTCTTCTGTTGGTTTGTCCAATG
Organism: Bothrops alternatus; assembly: GCA_034064705.1. Classification (NCBI taxonomy): domain Eukaryota; kingdom Metazoa; phylum Chordata; class Lepidosauria; order Squamata; family Viperidae; genus Bothrops; species Bothrops alternatus. The sequence goes on from JARGCV010000085.1 coordinate 4,064,487, forward strand.
TATGTGGTGGAGCAGGCAGTACATGGGATTTCATATACTCCTTGATTTTCTAATTCAATTTTGTCTTTAGGGTTTCTTAGGATGTATATATATGTAGGTCTTTGGTTCTTCGGGTTTTCTCCCATGTAGAATTTGAAGTGTCTTGGCGACGTTTCGACAAAGTCGAAAACCTCAGAAAACATATATATATATATATATACATACATACACATACATATCACAATTTTTGTAAAGTAAATAAGCTTTGTGTGTGTGTATCCACATACATACAAACAAACAAAAATTATTTACTTTTCAAAAAATTGTGATATAGATAGATTGTGTGTGTGTGTGTGTGTGTGTGTGTTTGGTTTTTTAAAAAGGCAAAAAAGCTAAAGAGGAGCCAAAGTATATTATTGTTTGTTCTGTCCCAGTGACATATCATGGAGTAGGTATTAGAACATGATACATTCTGAGATCACAGTTTTTAAAAAAAATCTCAACAGCCTGGTAAAATACTTTGTATATTTTTGATTTATTTCTGAGGAAGGAGGCTTTATATACTTAAAGAATAATTGGATAGAAGTGGATGAAACAACTCTCAAAAAGTGGTTTTCACCAAATAGTGTTTCCTTCCTTCCTTCTTGCAAAACATGACATATTACAATATTAAAGGATATTTTGAAACACTCCTCTTTATTTGGAAGCTACATGCTTATTATTCTGTTATGTACTCTCAAATATATCTAATAATTTTTATTATGAAAGGGACTCAATTGCTAAAATAAAGTTACAACTGTCAAAATATTTTTAAATGCTATTTGAATCTCTTGAGCTATTATGTCAGTTGCTTTCAACTGCTATTTAGCTTGAGGCACAAATTTTTATTAATCTTGTGATGAAGTTATCAAAGCTGTAAGATTTTCTGTCTTTATATTTTTCATTATTAAACTTAAAAGAACACACATGCAACACATTCACAAATATGAACATCGACAGCTATATGTTTAAGTAGGTTAGAACAATGGAATCATATATAGGTGGGTATACAGATAATCCTCAACTTAACAATCATGGTTGAGCCCAAAATTTCTGTTGCAATGCGAGATAGTTGTTAAGTGAGTTTTGTCCCCATTTTATCACTTTTCTTGCCACAGTTGTTAAATGAATCATTGCAGTTGTTAAATTAGTATCTGTCAAACACCAGGGAAATTGGAAAATCCAGGCATTTCAAATGGATAAAAAGATTTATTGTAAGCTTAAGCTTTGTATAAGAATCTGAACTACTAACGGTCAAAGCAAATAGTGGTAGAGAAGAGTCAAAGGAATTCTTTTTTTTTTTTAAATATATTTTATTGGTTTTTTTAAAATTTCACAGAAGAAAAAAATTAGTCAAATCAAATCATAGTATTAAAATAAACAGTCATCCATAAACAAAACATAAATACATTATTCAATACATCTAATACTAATAACTCAACTGAAAATAATCATCCCAAACAATTAACATCACTGCTCGGCACCCCCACCACCACATCCCCCCAACCCTATCCTTCCCCCCTCACTTACCAACTAACTACCTACCTTCCTCCCTCCTTCTCTTCTTTCTTCATCCTTCTCTATCTCCATCCTACTCTTCCCCCTTCTTATCAACTTCCACTTACATCAGCCTTCACTCCTCCTTCCTCTTTTCCATCAGATGTGGTGCCCAGAGGCCACCCGAGCAACCCCTTAATAACAATAATTACATATATTCTTCCACCAACCCCAATTACAGTTGAGAAAACTTCATATATAAAATTATAAACCCTCCCTAACCCTCCCCCCCGACTTCCCAGAGTGAGTACAGGGTACAACAAAAGAAAACCCCACTACATCAAACAAAATTATTATATAATCCTAACAAGAATTTTAAACTATATACTATATACACTCTCTAAATCAATTCAATCCATTAAATAAAACAAACAACTCATCTTGTTAAAAATAATAATTATCATTTACATCTAAACCATCAATCTAAGTCAAATCTTAAATCACTTCAATCCTTTGAGAGGTTATATAAAATCACCCAAACCATCAAGTTTAATATATACCATTCTTTTTTTTTTTTAAAAAAAATAAACAAATAATATCAATAACAATAAATCCCTCAATTCAAAAAGAAAAATTATGTTCTTAATCAATTTAATATATCTTAATATATCTTAATATATCTTAATATATCTTCATTTAAACATCCTCTCTTACAACTTACTTATAAAATTGATCTTTAATTCAACCCATAGTCTTAGATTGGCCTTAATTCCTTTCATTTAATTATAAATTATTATCAATCGACTTCTGGGCTCTCTCATCTGTCAAATAAACCTCCATAACAAATACAGTCTATTTATTCCATTTCTAACTTACATTCCTTCAACTTTATCCAATCACTTAATGCTTATCTATCTCATCAATAAATCAATCTAATGTCAAACCTAGATCATCAAAACAAATACATTCTTCATCAATTTAATTATATCAACCATTAATCATCTTCTCTTACATCTTACTCATAATCTTAGTCCTTAATTCAATCCATAATTTTAGATTACCCATAATTCCTTACATACAATTTTAAATTTCATTTCTTCAGACGAATTCTAGGTTTTTTTAACCAAGTAAACCTCCATAACGAGGCCTCCCATCCAAATAATAAGTCTCTCTTCTTTATTTCTTCAGTCCCATAAATAAGTTGCTTCTTAAACTGAATCAATGTCTCTTTTTTCTCAATTAAATCCTCTTCTTGCTGCTTAACTAAAGAAAAAAAATAGCTGTCCTTTCCTTTCTTGAAACAAATCCTCTTCCTCTCCATACATAAACTGTTCATCAAGCAGGATCCATTTCCCTTTATAGTCTTTATTCTCAGAACTATCTTCTTCTTTTTCCTGTTGTTCTTCTAGTTTATATTGTATTATAAAATGCTCAGCAGTCAGTTGTAAATCAGTTTCATTTGGGAGAAAGATTCTAGTTAATTGTTCTTGCTCTTCTTCTTGTTTAGATTGTATTATAAATTGTTCAGCAGTCGGTTGTAAATCAATTTCATTTGGAAAAAGAAATTTAGTTAATATTTCTGTAAAAGTTTCTTTCAATATTGCTTTAAACTCTTGCGTAAAACTCTTCACTATTTCAAGCCTTTCTTCATGAAATTTCTCAATACAGTCCAGAATAGGTTCAGCATTTAACTGTAAATTCCACTCCATTTTAACTTTAAGACAATCACAGCCGTCTCTCTGACTTCGCTTACGAGAACAGGAAGAGAGAAAAAAGTAAAGAATTCACTTTCACTTTCCAGCACTTTCCCTAACAATGAAAGCAGTGAAAGCTATACGCCATCTTGAAAGCATTATGTTGATTGTAGACGTTAGAAATATATAGCCAGAAAAACAATAAAAAAAATACTTGCAATCCATTAAGAACTCCTGTATTCACTCAGTCTGCTTACAATCTCTCCTGTGTTGTATTTTTAAAAAGCAGAAGTGGTCGTGGCGTCTTTCTCTGTCTGATGACAGAAGCGTCTCTGGGCAGGAGCGTCCTCCGGAGCTTTAGGGAGCTCACTCTTGATCCCTGAAAACTTCTTTCCCAGGGATTTAAGAGGAGCTCAACCTTGCTCCCGATGCTCTACACCTCTCCTTTGCCCGGAGAGGGGGTTTTTCACCGCGAAAAACAGCTGGTGTGCGCTGTTTTTTGCGGCTTTACAAACCCAGAGAACGGAGTCTCACAGAGGAGACCCTGGCGGCGCCGGCGGAGCCACCGGAAGTCAAGAGTCAAAGGAATTCAAGGTGGGCTAGAGTTAGATCTCTTGTGGGCACGAAGGGACTCATGACTGATGATGTGTTTGACCCCTCCCTTGGGCTCAGCCTGGTCACGTCCTACAATAACATGGTTGTTAAGTGAATTTGGCTTCCCCATGGACTTTGCTTGTCAGAAGGTTGCAAAAGATGATCACACGATCCTGGGACAGTGCAGCCATCATAAATTATTATTATTATTATTTATTAAATTTCTATGCCACCCTATTCCGGGAACTCAGGGCGGCTCACAGCATAAATAGAAATCCAATATAAAAAACTACATAATACATATATTAAAAATACATATATAAAAAAGAGAACCCCTAAATTAAGAAACCATTCATTCAGCAAACGTACACACAAACATACACTGGCTAGGGGCAAGATGTCAACCGCCCCAGGCCTGTCGGCAGAGATGTGTCTTAAGGAGTTTACGAAAGGCGGAGAGGGTGGGGGCGATATGGATCTCCAGGGGGAGTTGATTCCAGAGGGACGGGGCCACAACAGAGAAGGCCCTTCCCCTAGGCCCCGCCAGGCGACACTGTCTGGCTGACGGGACCTGGAGAAGGCCAACTCTGTGGGCCCTAACCGGTCGCTGGGTTTTGTGAGGCAGCAGGCGGTCCCGTAAGTAACCTGAGTCAGTTGCCAAGTGTCTGAATTTTGAACACATAAGGATGGAAATGCTGCAATGGTTATAAGTGTGAAAAATGGTCATAAGATACCTTTTTTTAGTGCCGTTGTAACTAATCAAACTGTTGAAAGTCGAGAACTACCTGTATATGAAAAAAGCAGAACAATTCTTTAGCAAAAACAGTTGCAAGGAGAAAAGAGTTAAGATTTGAAATGTTTTCTGTTTTTGGTCTTGTTCCTTAAATTATCCTAGATTGTGTGAAAGTCCCTACGGAGCTGGCTATAAAATGAGAACTGGAGCGGTAAGCAGCAAAATTTAGGCCTTGGCACTGTTAAAATATTAGAGAGTCTGATGCTGTAGGTCTACTTTCACTAACAAAGTGTTTCAGCAAGCGTCTGTTTAGGCATCTGATATCTTACTCCATAACTCCATTCTTGTTTGATCTTTGGCCATTTCTGAAACCTGGTTGAAGATGTACAGAAAACAAATTCATTCGTAAAATTATGATATCAGTTGGAAAGGTACAAAAAGTAAACATCTCCTTAAGTAAAATTGGTTTATGAAAACCCAAATTACGTTATTTCTCAGCTCCTAACATCAGTGGTTTGACCTGAGCCTAACATCTGGCTTTTTAGATTTGTTTTCTGATTTGCCTGCTGATTTTGATTGCAGTTAGTGTGGGCTCCCAATTAAATCCACTCCAGGCCTTGCCCAACACAATTTTGTAATCTCAATAGCTGGGCCCACTTAAACTAACTTTACATTTGGGACTGAAGTGGAATTAAGAACAAGTTTATCTATTGTGGGCATGAAGTGGAGGAATGGAATGTGTTGAATGTAAAACAAAAGGCAGGCATCTTATCTTGACCATAGTTGAACAGCTGGAGAAGTGTCCCTTGACAATATAATTAAAGATTAAATGAAAAGTGGCAACAAAATAATTATAAATCAGTGTTGATATAATACCCAAAGAAACCTGTTGCTGAATTAATTACTTTCTCTTGCTCTCCTCCCAAATGTTAATTTAATTATTTTTACAAACTTGCTTTTTTCCTCTCCCTATGAGCAGTACTGGTTTTCAACAAAAAGAAACATTAATTTCCATGGTATGCAATTACTGCCATGCTTTCTAAAACAAGAATTTCTGCATGATCCCATCAGAAATTTACCAAAGCTTGTTGATGATGCTACATATAGAAAGGTATGATTGGAAGCAAAATCTTTATAGCCGATGATTAAACAGACTGAAACAGGAAGCAGTGGAATATCATCTGGTTAGCCTATTTAATTAGGCTAATTATTTCAATCCCTATCTAAAAGCACTGGAAACACTATGGAATATAATTCAGTACTATATAACTGTCAACCGCCAGTTGCATAGACCATACATATTGTCTGAGGTTCATCATATGGCCTCTGTTGGAATAGAAAACTGAACATTTATTAAACGTTTGAACAAAATTTGATGATTTTTACAAATCATTAATGCATTTTCTTTTTTTATTACACATACTCTAATTTCTATTTGAAAGACAGAACTGAAATTTGTTAAACTTGAAATCATTGATAATTCTTATTATTTGCACTAAGCCTCTTCAACAGACAGCCTAAAGTTATATCTTTGATTTATTGATTATTATAGAAATGTTCTTATTCTGTACCAGGGCTTATCAATTTCAAATGAATGCAAAATAACTACTTTATACATTCACATAAGAAAGTAAATTTCAAAAATAGCTCCCTGGGACGTGCAAAGCTTTGAAGGGGCATTTTGTTTTTATGAACTTTCAAATGAAGAAAATTCCCTGAAATTGTTTTTTAAGGGAAATGTTTACCTGCACTTTTAAAGACCAAGTTAAAGCTGCATTTTTAACATTTTTTATATCATTTGTTTTCAGAACAAATGGCAGAAGACTTCCTAGATATGATGTTTAGTGACATTAGTCTTACAATTTCTGGACCTTGGTGAGGCAAACAGTGTCACATTTGGCAAAAAACAAAAAAAACAAAACAACAACCCCAAACCCCAATCACTTCTTGGGATGAAGTGTTGCTGCTTCACACTCAGCAGCTCATTTCTTTGTTTCTGAAAATGGAAATGTTCGAGTCCCACTATTTAACTTTGTTTTTCTGAAAAATAATTTGGTTACTGAGCTGGCCACTGCTATTACTATAAAAGAATTGAATAGAGAACAGGATTCATTGCTTAATCCCTATTCAATCTTTGCAGAATTGCTCCTATCATTTTTTTCATATGTAAAACAGAAATGAAATCAAATTGAATCAAATCAATGACTTTTGATTCTCATGAATTCTATTTTTTGCAAAGCAAACTGAATCCTTATTTATTGAAAATCAATCAAAGATGGTACGGTAGCTTTGCTTTTTAAAAAAACAATAATCCAAAAAGAAACATGATGTACCAAGCCTGAGGCAAAAACTTTCATCTCTTGCCTGTGCAAATGTTAGTTCATGGAGATCATGCTATACTGCAAACAATGCTATTGACAAACTGTTTATGCTCATTTTTATGCTAATTTTTAAAATCACTTTTCTGGAAAGTCAGTTTGCTTATTCAACTCTTTAGCTTTCTCCTATTCAGTGAAATAGGCTTTGAATCAATCAATAGATCTATTCTAGAAACATTACTTTAAAGATTAAAGTTATAGCTTTACTGTATTTTCTGTACTGTATTTTCTATATTCTTCACTTTGCAATTAAGTTCCCTTTGATCTTGGAAAAATAAATAGAATGCTGCATAGTATTGGATGATTTGATCTTCAAGTCAATGAAAATAATAAAATTTACTTTTATATCATGATTGTAGTCCATTGCAGGTATGTACAACATTATTATCATCTGTTCACAATATTATCATTAGTGTGTACACAACAATGTGAAATAGAAAAACAATATTCTTTGGATAATAAAAGCCAACATGTCATACCTGATGTTTCACAAAAGAAGAAGAAGAAGAAGAAGAAGAAGAAGAAGAAGAAGAAGAAGAAGAAGAAGAAGAAGAAGAAGAAGAAGAAGAAGAAGAAGAAGAAGAAGAAGAAGAAGAAGAAGAAGAAAGGCTGATACTTGTAATTCAGTGTTCCTTGCCAAGATTCCAGATGGTATTCTCACAGTAGACTCAGATCACTATTGTGACTACAATAAGCACAGGGAACTTTAGATAGTAATCAGGATTCCAGACTTACTACAGTAAATGGATTGATAATCACTAAGGACAGACTCAATCTGGGGAATGTAAACTGTGAAGAGCAACAGACAGGTGTTTCTATGCAATACATATGATGTCGGGGATCAGCTATATCATTTACATCAGAGGTCCCCAACCTTTGGGGCACCAGGGACTGGTTCCATGGAGAGAGGTTTTTCTGCAGACCGGAGGGTGTGTGATTTTGTGTGCTGCCTGTATCTCATGGATAGGGCTTTGCTTGTTTGTGTGGACTGGTTGCTGGCATGCCGCAGACTGGTACTGGTCCACAGACTGGGGGTTGGGGACCCCTGATTTACATGACATCATAAATAATTTTCTAAGTCTATCATTTACACTATAATTTCTCTGCATTGGTAATCACTACTGGAAGATTTTATGAAAGGTGTTTTCAGATCCATATTGAAATCATCTTTTGTTCTGAGATTGGTTGTTCACATACTTGTAAGTACAAAGAAGTACAAACAGGACCTAGACAAATTTAAGCTTTTAAAGTCTGAATTATTTCAACCAATAATATTTGGTACATGATTAAAGATATTTTTCCAGTGGAATAAGGTAGATATGAGGAACAAGTCATGTATTACTTTGCTTATTCAATCAACCTTCAGTTCATGGTTTCTAATGCAGATTAGAAGCAATGTTAAAATCATACTAATTTAACATTATTTGTTCTTATATAAATCCAAACCTATAATTGAATTGTGTTCATATAGTATTAATAGTGTTAAATATTAACACTACTAACCATGTAGTGTAATCATGATAATTGTTATTAGTATTGTTTCAATTTGCCAAAGAGATAGGCTACCATAACTATAACATTATAATGAGGGAAGGCTGTGAGGGAAGACCTGGGGTGTGACTCAGATGCTTGTTGGTGATATAGGGCTGTCAGGGATTTGTTAGCAGTTGACATGTGAGTGGGGTGTAGTTTTTGTCATGGGCAACAGCTCGTTTCAGCAAAGTGGTAAGTCAGCTGAGGAGGAGTGATTTTTGACATTTCCTGCCAGCTTCTCACAAACAATGTCAACAGAGAAGCCACTAAGAAGTTGCCCCCCACTCCCATTGCTTTTTTGACTTCCTATGTTCATCCTGTTTCTCTGCTTAGATAAGGAAATATTTCTGAAAGATGATCCAATGGGTCATGGGTTGTCTAGTTCTAGTACTCCTATAGTGCTCTGTTTTTCCCCTAAAATCTTTGACTGTAAGATTAAAAATTCAAAGGTTAACTTTTTTTGCTTATTTTCCATATAACAGCATGAATCTATTCTAAACCTGTCACAATTGCTTTATTTATACTTGAACTGTTGCTTTGAATAAATGCACGAATTGTCTGTAAAGCCAAAAATGTGTATTAAGCTTTGCTCTATTATTCTGTGTGTTCAAAACTGTTTGTAATAAAAGGAAACTCCCTAAACAGAATGAGAACAAGCAAGAAAGGTATACTACAATTGATTCATTCATCAAACATTTCATTTGATCACTGTGCTATGCTGTATAATTGCTTTCTTCCATTTTCTCAAGGAAGAAAACCCAAAGGTACTTTTTCAGGAGGCAATTGGACTTCCTTGTTTTTCTTTTGAAGATGTTTTGCTTCTCATCCAAGAAGCTTCTTCAGCTCTGACTGGATGGTGGGGAAGGGAAGGATTTATACTTCTTGCAGAAAGCTGGTCATTTGTATTATTTTAGAGAGTTGTTGAGTCCACCTGGAAGATTATCACCTGAGTGGTGCAAATGGGGGTGGAGGCTTCTTGAACTGCTGAAAGGACTGTGTTGTAGACTGGAGATAGATGATGTTGTATCCCTCCCTCTGTTGAGAGAGGGCTGTTCAGTTTTGACATAGATGGCCTCTTTGACCCCTCTTTCAAACCAGTGGTCCTGTCTGTCCAAAATGTGGGCTTTGTTGTCTTTGAAAGAGTGGTCTTTGTCTAATAAATGCTGATGAACTGCCAAATCTTGTCCTGATGGGTTTGTTCTCCTATGTTGTGCCATACATTTATGAAGTGGTTGTTTTGTTTCTCCAATGTACAGATCTGCACATGACTCACTGCATTGGACTGCATATGCCACGTTGCCCAGTTTGTGTCTGGGTGTTTTATCCTTGGAATAGACAACTTTGCCTCAGTGTATTCTTGGGTTTGAAGTGTGCACATATGTTGTGTTGACTGAAGATCCTCCTGAGCTTTTCCGATATTCCTGCAATGTATGGAATGACAACATTGCTTTGTTTATTGTTTTCTTCTTTGTCTGTTATGGAGGAGCTCCTGCCGGGTCTTTTTTGGGGATTTGATGAAGACCCACTTTGGGTAGCCACATGTTCTGAGGGCTTCCTTGATATGTTTGTTATTTTTCTTTCCCATCTTTACTCGTAGGCAGACCTTCAACTTGGCGGTTTAGAGTTCTGATGACTCCCATTTTGTGCTCCAGTGGGTGGTGAGAATTGAAATGTAAATATTGATCGTGCATGTGGGTTTTCTATAAACTTCAATGTTAATGCTTCTGTCTTCATAATGTGTACTGCACAGTCCAGGAAGGCCAGCCTTAACATCTTCCCATGTGAATTTGATGTATCTGTCCACAGAGTTGATGTGTTTGGTGAATGTTTCCAGTTCCTGCCCACATACCTATATCAATAACTGGGTGGAATTTCTGTGAAGTTGTTCAGGGCTTTGGTTTCTACCTCTTCCATGTAGAGATTGCGACAATGGGGGACACAGGTGGACCCATGGTGCAGCCGTGTTTCTGTCTGTCTTCACTGTATTTAAAATAGGTAGTGGTCAGGCAGAGGTCCAGCATGGCACATATGTGGTCTGGGCTGAGGTTGGTTCTGTCACCTAAGGTGCTGTCTTGTAGCAGTCATTTCTTCACTACAGTGACAGCTTCAGTTTTTGGAATGCAGGTGAAGTTTTCTACAAACATAAATATGGCTGTGCCATGGGTTCACCTGTGTTCCCCATTGTACATTGGGGAAACAAAACAACCCTTCATAAACACATGGCACAACATAGGAGAACAAACCCATCTGGACAAGATTCAGTAATCCATCTGCATTTAAAAGACAAAGGCCACTCTTTTGAAGACAGCAAAGTCCACATTTTGGACAGAAAGGACCACTGGTTTGAAAGAAGGATCAAAGAAGCCATCTATGTCAAAACTGAATAGCCCTCTCTCAACAGAGGGGGAGGGATATGACATCATCTGTCTACATCACAGTCCTTTCAGCAGTTCCAAGAAGGCTCCATACCCATTTGCACTACTCAGTTGACCCTGACACACAGATAAACCTCCAGGTGGCCTCAATTACACTTTAAAAGAATGCAAATGACCAGCTGTCTTCAAGGAGTATAAATCCTTCCCTTTTCCACTATCCAGTTAGAGCTGAAGAAGCTTATTGGATGAGAAGCAAAACATCTTGAAAAGAAAAACAAGAAAGTCCAGTTGCCCTGTGAAAAAGCACCTTTGGATAACTATGACTTGGATGATTGAAAATCTCCATAGACATCAAGGAAAAAAAGAATATTTTTGTAAAGACTTTCTTTTTTAAAAAAAACCAGTTTATTTGGAACATTCTGATTATTTCTTGTAAGTTGAAAATGTGCATTTAAAGTATAGAAAGCTTAAAAACATATATGAAGATCTCTCTATATATTGTTATTCTAAATAAAAGGTAAAATAGATTTAGCAATTACTCAGTACAATAATATTTTATATGATATAAAGATACTAGCAATGTTATTCTATGAAGTCAACCTTACTAAAAGCCACTTTGCTAACATTTACTGTCCTGAAAGAAAGCACAATGTTTTACTTAGAGTTCAGTGTACAAGGAAACCACAATTGCAAATGTTTGCATTCAGATGCCCACTTACCCAATTTATTTGAAAGTATTTATCAGACTTGTCTCCATTGTCTCATACACTTTGCCAATATATCCATTTGTATACATTAAGGGAACTGCACACAAACTGCACTTACAAGTAACAGTGCAACACGTGTAGTAATTAGATAATTTTTTAAAAAAAAGTGTATCAGGGAAAGTGTATACAAAAGTGCATAGATCAGCACAAATGACATATAGTATTTGCAGCATATCAACCTTTTTAATAATATAAATTGGAGTGGAAATATGTGCAAAGAAATTTCATGCTGAAAATTTAAAAAGAAGCAAAGACGGTTAAAATTACGTCTACTAAATGTTTTTGATTACCACTCCCACAGTTCTATATTATTGATATATTGAGAAATAAAGAAATAAATTAGTATTTAGTATTTGTGTTTATTATTTAGTATTAGTATTTGCGAAAGTAAAAAATTGTAAAAAAAAGAAAAATCTTTACAGACATTTGTTTGGCGATCTTGGCTTCAAGTGATATTTTTGGTGAGGTTCACTCTAGGACTTCTCTGTTATTTTTGTAGTCTGTTGGATGTGTAATAGTCATCTCCAGCACTACCGTTCAAAGGCGTCCACCCTTCTCCTATCTGCTTTTCTCAGAGTCCACGTTTCACAGCTGTAAGTACCAATTGGAAAAATTGTTGCATTAACTAATCTGCATTTGGTTGTGAGGCTGATGCCTTTATTTTTCCAGATGTTATTCATGCCAGACATTGCAATTATTCCAAGTGCTATTTGCCTTCTGATCTCTGGGCTGCAGTCACCACATTGGTGATTTTAGAGCCCAGGAAGATGAATTCCTTTATTGTTTTGATGGCTTCAATGCAGATCTGCACTCTGACCTGTGTGTTTTCTGCAGTTGTCATTATCTTTGTTTTCTTGATGTTAAGGTGCAGTCCAAATTTTTCACTTTCATCTTTACTTTCAGGATTAACCACTCCAGATTATCCTTATTTTCTGCAAGCAATGTTGTGTCATCTGCATATTGGAGGATGTTGATAGTCTTACCAACAATTTTAATCCCACTGATAGATTTCTCCAAGTGTGCATTTAAAAAAAAAAACCAAGCAGAAAATATTCCTTATTTTTGTTTAGCCTATTTCTTGAAGAATATATCCTTCATAAATTCCAGATTTATTTAGTGCAATTTGCAACGCTGTTTGTTCAATTAACTGAGTTCAGATCCTTGAAGTAGGGAAAGCTGGTTTACTGTATATTAAGTGTGATCAGGCATTCATTTAGCTCAGTTCCATGGTTCTTTGTTGGCAGTCCAGAATTTCAGAGAGCAGCTTGGTCAGAATATCTAGAATGGCCAGAGAATTAACAATCCATCATTTGTGAACAAAGTATGAGCCTTCCCTTAACAGTATTTTGTGATTTGCAAACTTATTTTTCTTCTGAAGTATTATGTTGAGTTGCTGCTTTAAATTAAAATGTTTTTCTCCTTTTTGCCAATAAAAATAAGTTCTTCAACTTTGTGAATGAAGCAGAAGACAAAAGCAGTTTTAGCTGAATGAAAGCATAATGTTTTATTAAAATACAGTTGATATTATATATAATTAAGCTTCATTAAAATAAATAAGTATACTCGTGAACATAAAGAAGTCATAAATGCTGGTTTTTTAAATAAATATCTTTTTTTTGTTTTTTCTCTGAAGTCCCATTGCCCCCTCTGTCAAAGAACCTATATTCCACCAAAGCAGAGATAAGCAATCCATTTCTTGTAGACCAACATATATGAGTTTGCGGGCAGCCTGCTACTTTATTTAATATTTCCAGTATGTTTTAAATCTGTGTTAATGTTTCAGACACTTACTTGTCACTGAAGTAGGTTCAACTATTTCTAAATCCACTTTTGGTTAGTGTGGCAGTGGTTGAGAACTGTAACTTTAATTGCCTCCTGAAATTAATTCACTTTCTTTTAAAGCTATTACATACAAATCCATCACAATTAATTATAATTCTGTACTTTCCCTATAACCTATATTTTGTTAGATCTTTGACATTTCTATTTTGTCACAATCTCTATGTCAATAGTATTGCTAAGCTTTATATTCTTTCTGCTTTCTTTTCAGCTTCAAATTACTTAGCACAGCACCAATGACCCAATTTTATGATATATTCTGCAAATTCTCATTATTTTTTCCACACAGTTCTAATACTGTGGCATAGCCACTGCCAATGTATAAAATGAACATCATTTCTAGTGATCAGGAAAAGATAAGTGCTATAAAACAACATGGAAATGGAAAAATAATATATTTGTATGGCACACATGCCAAAGGCGGCACTTGGAGCCTCTCTATGGGAACACGCACCATCGCTCCAGCCCCACCCCTCCACCCCTCCTCCCCAGCAGTCACCCCAGAGGAGAGTCGCCCCTGTGCATGGCCCGCTCAGAGCAGCGCAACCAAGCACATGGCAGCTGGGCAGCAGGAACAAGACTCCACCCTCATGCCCCATCATGCACAGTTGATGCTACAGGGCATGGGTGGAGGGTGTGGCTGCCTTGGCACTGCTGGGCCCCTGGGCAATCTGCTGCGGCAGGCTGTGGAGTTGGTGGGTGGCCCTGCAGGCAGGCAGGGCAGGGCAGAGTGGGGGTGGGCCAGGGGGGCCAGGGGGGCAGAGCGGAGGTAGGCCAGGAGGCGGTGCGGTTTTTGAGCATTCGGTCTCTAAAAGGTTCGCCATCACTGCCATATGCCATTTCAAACAAATGGTTGTCCAAGCTTTTTAAAAAAATCTCCAGTGTTGGAATACCCACAACTTCTGAAGGCATGCCATTGCACTGGTTTATTGTTCTCACTGTCAGGAAATTTCTCCTTAGTTTTCGGTTGGTTCTCTCCTTGATTAAGTTTTCATCCATTGCTTCTTGTCCTGCCTTCAGGTCCTTTGGAAAATAGATTGACTCCCTCTTCCTTGTGGTAGGCCCTCAAATATTGGAACACTGCTATCATGTCACCCTTAGTCCCTCTTTTTATAGGCATACTCAGTTTCTGTAACTGTTCCTTATATGCTTTAGCCTCAAGTCCCTAATCATCTTTGTTGCTCTTCTCTGCGCTCTTTCTAGAGTCTAACATCTTTTTTATATTGTGGCAACCAAATACTGATTTGGTCACATACTGATTAAATCACATACTCTGCAGTTAAATTCTGACTTACAAACAGTTCTAACATTTTTGTTTTAAATACAGAATGTGGTATAATACTAAACCAATATATACTTATTAATTGTGCAAATAGTTTTTTCTTATGCTGTGGGGGGGGATAGGTGTTTTCATAGGAATTAAAAAGCAAGGATAGGAGTTAGCAGACCAGCAAGTTTTCATTCTGTAGCACAGGGAAATTTCTGTAAGACTTCGTAATGCAAAATGAGGGAATAATCTTAACCAAGTCATTTAGGGCTGAAAGATTACCTTGTGTTCACTTTAAATCCCATTATTGGGAGAAGGAAATAACCAATTCCAGAGATAATGGAAGTGAGAAAATTAAATATCTTTGGAGCAAACTATGAATTGCCATAGCAGGATGTGGCCAGGTGTGAGGTAGGTAAATATTGAGTTGTAAATAAAGATTGTGAAACAACTGTGGGTCATGTTGTTTTGGTTTATCTAACAAAAAATTGAATTGCATATACAGGGTGATGACATGCATGTATGGATTCCAGTGAGTGCTTGGCTCATGCAGCCTCCTTCACCAGAAACCCCAGTTTCCCTTTGCAGATTGAAGAGAAAGATTTTTTAATAAAATGAACTTTTTTTCTCTTAAATATATCTCTAGTCTTAGAATCTTCCTAACTAGGCAAGAATTTATTTGTACTGCAGCACATTCTGAAATTGTATTGCTTAAGGTTTTAGCTTAACCAGCTTATTACATATTCATATTTTAATCCAAAATCCATAGAAAGCTTTATCAGGAGTTAGGAATGGATGAAAGTTGAATTCATTTTTTAAATCTCATAGGCTGACTGAAATATCATCCATTTTTTTAAAAAAAAATTTAGATGCTGAGTATATAATAATTACAACAGCTGTGGGCTATTTGAAGAGGGGCTACTTTCCTGATGTCCTCTGGTAGAGGAGTGTTTTTCAAGCTCAGCAAGTTTAAATTGTATAGACTTCAACTCCCAGAATTCCCCAGCCAACATGGGGAACATCTGGATATTTTCTGAGACAGAATGAAAGTTAGCTGGTCTAGAAAACGTCTGTTATCCTAATGATCTGCCAAGATATTCCTAAATTTTCTCTTATAAGGATCTGTAGGAACATTCTAATGTATAAACACATAGTAGTAAATTGAAATTTTATTTGACAGATAGTGCTTTATTCCCTTCATTTATGCCAGCAAATATATTTTCCTCGTCTCCTAAAGTTAGATAATTCAAGAGAGAGTTGAATTACTTGATACTACAATGAAAATCCTGTCTGCACATATGGTAACAATGTTCTGCATTATTTTATCTGAGCCTAAATACAGAACCTTCAGGCAATAACAAATCTGAGGTTAGCAAAAGACAGAAGGAGGACAACTTTATATTCCTCACGCTTGCATTTTTTTGTAAACTTATGGAAATGCGAAATGCTTTCTCTATTTGTATATATACTTTATCTGTGAGGCAATCAGGATGAAATTGGATGTGTTGTTGTTGTTAATTGCAAAATCATGTCCGACCCATCGCGACCCCATGGACAACGTTCCTCCAGGCCTTCCTGTCCTCTACCATCTTCTGGAGTCCATTTAAGCTCATGCCTACTGCTTCAGTGACTACATCCAGCCACCTCATTCTCTGTTAAAAGAGACAAAATAACAAGGTTGGATTAACAAATATATGTTGGATCTTAGGCATCCCTTTCTAAACACTAGGATACCAAAATGATCTGTGTGCAAGTTTCTTCAAAAGAGAAAGATTCTGCAGTTGTTAGTAATCCCTTTTTAGTTGTGATTCATGTTGGAATAGGAAGGATTTATGACGTAGCAGATATATTTTCAGATATAAGTATTATTTATGTAGTCTCCTTGTCTTTATAATTGGTTTAGACAAGCAAGTCAGACATTCTTGACTTCCATTCAGAATCCATTCAGAATGTTTCTTCTAACCACTCTTTTTTTTGCCAGACAAAATCAGAAAGGAAAAACCAAACAGCTATGAAGTGCCCTTTGATTTATAACATAGCCCTCTTCCTGAAAGCACTCAAAATTTCAGTCTTTTTTCTAATTCTTTTCAGTTGTTTTACTGCAGATGTATCAAACTGGCGGCCTGCAGGCCAGATGCATCACAGACAGGCCACGCCTACCCTGGCTCCACAAAGGCAAAAAACATCACAATATGTTGCGATACGTCACGTGACGCGATCTAGTTTGACACCCGTGCTTTACTGCAACTTCTGTGTTCTGCACCTACAATTTAGTAATAAAAATAATCATTTCTAGTTACTCATATAATAAAAACATCATATTTGCAGAGTACAGTTACTGCCTAAACATATCCAACTGTAAATGATAGAAATTATCATTTGAAATATATTTCTGAAGGATACCTCTGTTAAATTCTGTGTATTTTACATCACATTGATCACATTCAGTGGCACAGTCTTGTCCTAGGATTGACCTGCATTTTAAATTGACACCTGAAAGAGAGATTGTTCTTTTGTTCTTTCTATTTATTCTCACAGGCTGTGAGAAAACAGATCTCCAGCTCTAATCCCAATTTGATAATTATAGCTGTCTTTTGTCTTAGCAGGATCCAAAACCTGCTAGACACTTAAGCCTCAATAACATGGACTCTTCCCTTGCGGATATCTAAATTCAACAACTCAGGGGCAGAGTGGCTGGAAGGTTTAAAATTTGTCTAACTAAAGCAACCGCTGAATTCTGGAGATTATTTTCAGTTTTTGGACTCACTATGGCAGATTGAGAAAGGACCCCTGGCACTGTGCATATATTCGGGGAGAATTTCTCAATAAACTTTCTCAAACTTTGTTGCCTTGTTGGCATCTCCATTAACATTCTTGTTCTTTGGTATTTGTCCTGTAAATTTCAAATTAAGTATCAATTCACAAATTATCCTAAATGCAAATTCAATTTATTTATCTTTTCTTTTTAGATACTGGTAGGGACCAAATATGCATGCTAAATTTTGGTTCAGTGAATAGAAACTCAATTGTTTTTGGAATGATGAAGAGTACCTGATACACTGTTCTAATGCTTAGTCAGCATTATACTAAACAAGGCCTGAAGTAGAAACTCAGAACATATGCCTGACCACCTGGCTTCTGGTAGAAAAACTTCCAGGTAATATATGCAGCAATGCCTTTCAGTTTGATCTGCAGTCAAGTATGGTATCTTCAAAGGGACTGTCTGCTGTAAAAAGCAAGAAGGAGCTGCAGAATTTTGCCATAGAGGGACTCAACTGTGAATTGTTTAAAATTAAAATGTGCATAAATTATATACAACATTTCAACAATATTCTAAACTACAGCTGGAAGGTATTCTTGAGAGAAATTTTCTCCTTTAAAAATATAAAACACCAGAAAATGTTCTATGAAAAAAGTTAGTATGAATTTGGTAAGAATTTTATCTGCCATCTGCAGACACTGAATTATACTAATTCAGAGCTAAGTTAGATGTCAAAGAACTGGAATAATTTATCCATGATCTTTTTGAATTATGACAACATCCAAAAAGAAAAAGATAGATAGATGATAATGATAGATAGATAGATAGATAGATAGATAGATAGATAGATAGATAGATAGATAGGATGAGATTAAATGAGATGAGATGAGATGAGATGAGATTAGAAGAGGAAGAGAGAAGAGAAGAGAAGAGAAGAGAAGAGAAGAGAAGAGAAGAGAAGAGAAGAGAAGAGAAGAGAAGAGAAGAGAAGAGAAGAGAAGAGAAGAGAAGAGAAGAACTGTTTCTATAGCTTGGGTGTAGCTACCTTTCCAAATCTGTCATATTTCAGAACTATTGCACCAGTTCCCAAAATGTTCAAAGTCAGATTGACTGGAGATTTTGAGATCCTTCATGCGTGGAGGTATGCTGTATCTGAATTATAAAGTACAATATATTTGGAGGATATCATTTGAAAAATCTAGGTTAGAACCTAGACAAACACAAACAATGTAATATAATAAAAGCAGTGTCTTAGACTTTAAAAGAGCTGATTTTAACAAACATAGAGAGAGCTTGGGAAGGATTCCATGGATGAAAAATTTAAAGGGAAAACATCTCAAGAGACTTGGGAAATTCTGAAAACAAAATATGAATATAAAAGCCTATTCCATCTCAATACCACTGAAACAGTAAAACAAGAAATCAAAGAAGAAACCACCATGGTTATACAAAGAACTCTCTGATAAGCTGAAAGACAAAAAGGATAAGTACCCAAAATGGAAAGAGTAAAGAACTAAAGCAGAATATTAACAAATAGCCAGAACTTGCAAAGATGAAGTCAAGAAAGCTAAGGCTCAGAGTGAAGTAAGACTTGCAAGAAATGTCAAAAATAATTTAAAAAAAAAACAATTTAATTTTTTTTTCAACAAGAAAAAAGTCAAGGAAACAATTGATCTACTAATGAGAGAAGATGGCAAGGAAGTAACAAGCAGTAGAGAGAAAGCAGAACTACTTAATTCAACTTTCCTTCTGTCTTAACACACACACACACACACACACACACACACACACAGAGAGAGAGAGAGAGAGAATACCTACCCAACCTACCAAAACATAACAATAAAAGACAGACTAGGAATACAAAAAATAAGCAAATTTGGAGACAATACTAAATTGGCAGGAATAACCATCACTCTAGAAGATAGGCTCAAAATCCAGATGTTAAAGGAAAAATAGGTTTGGACTTAAAAGAAAACACAATAATAAATAAGCTGAAAGAAGAAGCAGAGGCCAGCTGCTTCACCATCCATTAGAAGAGCTGAGAAGTGTTAGCCAGCAAGCAACTGGTAAACTCTCTTCCTTTTCCCAACAAAGACTGAGAAACTACCAAGCCAATGTTAGAACGGTAGATTAAAATAGCATTGACATAGATAATAATATAAGTATAATATAAAATAGCATAAACTTGGTAATAAGTATTAAGATAGAAAATAAGTTAGTTATTTTTTAAAAAAATTAAAACTTCTGTGGGGAAACATAGGGAAGGTAAAAACTGTCTTTTTAGTATTGGTTTGTTGTTGTTGTTAGTTGCAAAGTGATGTCCGACCAATCGCGACCCCATGGACAATGTTCCTCCAGGCCTTCCTGTCCTCTATCATCTTCTGGAGTCCATTTAAGCTCACGCCTACTGCTGTCGTCCCCTTCTTCTATTGCCCTCAATCTTTCCCAGCATTAGGAGAAAGTGAGTCCTTCCTTTTCATTAGGTGGCCAGAGTACTTGAATTTCAACTTCAAGATCTGGCCTTCTAAAGAGCAGTCAGGGTTGATCTCCTCTAGGACTGACCGGTTTGGTCGCCGTGCAGTCCAGAGGACTCGCAGGAGTCTTCTCCAGCACCATAGTTCAAAGGCCTCAATTCTTTGTCTCTCAGCCTTTCTTATGGTCCAACTTTCACATTCATACATTGCAACTGGGAAAACCATGGCCTTGACTATATGCACTTTTGTTGGCAGGGTGATGTCTCTGCTTTTTTAGTATGCTGTCTAGATTTGCCATAGCTTGTTTGGTTTGTACCATTTCCCAAAAGTACTCCCTCACACACCCTTACAGAAAACAAGCAATGAAACCAAAATAACCAATTAAATCTGACACATCTTGTAATTACGTCAGAGAGCTTTGCACAAGGCTCAGCATGATAAATGTTGAATTTTTTTTTAAAAAAAATAGTCACTCCAGTTACACCAAGGTGGCATTTTAAGATTTCTTTATTTTTTTTCCTTTAAAAAAAATAAAAACTGTTAATAGTTTTGTGTACTGATACAATATTTGATATTTTCAATTGCTGAAAACTATTTCCAGAATGAAGGTCACAGAATTAATCTCAACTAAGTGTTCAAGACATTACAGCTCTCAATAATTTAAATAAAAGTGATAGCCCAAACATCTTATTTAGCCAGTAGCTGGGGATAAAATGTCAATGTTATGAATTAAAACAAAAGTATGAGATATTAGAGTAATTAATTAGACAGATAAGATGCTTTCTCAGAATACACAACTGTATTCTTATAAAGACAAAGTTGATAAGATAATAAAACTGGAAGCAAAGTTGTTAGGCTGGTAACTGTAATACAATTTCCCATCCAGAATCATTTGATATGCCAAGCACTAGACACATTACATTAAGCTTCATTCATAAGTCATTAGCCCTCACAGAATGATATTTATAAAAGCATTACCCAGCCATTCATATGCTTTCCTGATATATGCAATCATTTACCTTATTTTTCTTTTCAGGTTGAAGTAGCTTAAATGTAATTTATTTAAAGTATAAATCTGTCTATAAGATGCAAGGGAAATAATCATCAAGAAAGGTATCTATTTCACACACTTTTCGTTACTGGACTCCAATCATTTTTGCGAAGCAAATAATTGTTATTTGATACATTCAGTGGTATGCATCTGATATTTCATAGCACGATCCCAGTAACATAAGAACTATGTCAAGAGTTTTGTTCTCATACTGTAAATGCAAATATGCCTTTAATTAAGCATTAGGAGAAAGAATTGATTGTGAATGGTATTAAAATGTCAGTTGAGAACTAAAATTAAAAATGGAAATGTATTTCTAAGGCAAGGAAAAATATATTTGTGATTGTGGTGGAATAGCAAACATGAATTAAACCTTTGGCTGCTTTTCTATTAGGAAAAAATAGTATAAGGAATAGTTAGATCAAAGAGGGAGGTTTTGGAAAGTGGACATTCTTATTTCTTTAAAGATGACTTTCTCATTCTGCTTATCTTTAGCTCAGGGGTTCTCAGCCTTGGCAACTTTAAGACTTGTGGACTTCAACTCCCAGAATTCCTCAGCCAGCTTTGCTGGCTGAGGAATTCTGGGAGTTGAAGTCCACAAGTCTTAAAGTTGCCAAGGTTGAGAACCCCTGCTTTAGCTGCATTCTAATCCTCAATGGAAACCACATATTCTTAGATTCAAAAGATAGAGTGGTAGCAATTGCAGTAAACATTTTCCTTATTTTCTCACTTCAGTATGTCTCCTCTGAAACTCTTTTTCTACAAGTACATTTAGATATAATTGGCTTTTATTCAGATGCTTATTGGATGATTTACTTTAAAACATGAAAGGAAGAGTGAAACCTTCTTTGTTCTTCTGGACCAGAGATAGGCAACCTTGGCTCTTTTATGACTCGTGGACTTCAACTCCCAGAATTCCTGAGTCAGCTATGCTATGCTGGCTCTGAAATTCTGGGAGTTGAAGTCCACCAGTCATAAAAGAGCCAAGGTTGCCTACCCCTGTTCTGGACCTTTCAGCAGTGTCTGACATCCTTCTGAGGTATTTGAATCAACATATTGTAGTGGTTCCAACCTTATTTGTGTGAGCAGTATTGGCCTGTGAGTCAGCCCCAATCTACTTCAAACTGCTGATTCAATTCATAACATTGTTCTTAGGAATTAGTCTCATGTCCTGTTTTTAATGGCACTAACTAACTATTTTCAAGGGACGTGTCTTCCTGATGTTGCTTCAGTCTCATAGACACCTTATTGGTTGCAGCTGATTCAGTTTAAAAATGGTGTCTTTCTCCACCTTCTGATTGTGTCATAAAAGTTACTCTGTGGACAATCTAGGCCAGGGCTTTTCAATCTTTACACAGATTGTACTACTTTTAGGACATGACAATATTTGAGTACCACCAGTGCTTAGCAAGGTGTCAAAAAGTTGATGACTAAAAAAAGGGGTGGGATTTTGGGTTTTACTGATTAGATTCATTTGTTGATATAGAAATGGCTTGCTTATAATAATATGGAAAAGTAAAAAGTTGAGGCTCAATGTTAATGCTCCCTTCTACTGCAACAGAGGAAAGCTGTTCTTTTTCCCTTCTCCCCCTCACTTCCTCCCCTTTTTCCTCCCCACTGTGTCCTACTATTTGCTTTTGTGTTTTTGTATTTTATTCTATAAACTAATAAAATATTACAAACTCTTAAAAAAGGAAAAGAGTACCCGTTTTAATTTCTTTGGTAGATCTTCTTTTGCTAAATCACTTTCCCTTTGCACTGACAAATGTATGATGAATTTATCCATGCTTATTAATATGCACCATTACCAGCTAGCTCAGGGGTCTTTAAACTTGGCACTTTTAAGACTTGTGGACTTCAACTCCCAGAATTCCTCAGCCATCATGGCTGGATGAGGAATTCTGGGAGTTGAAGTCCAAAGGTCTTAAAGTTGTTACGTTTGTAGATCCCTGAGCTAGCTGGTTGGCCCTTCTTCCTCTCTCCCTTCTGAACTGTCCTTCCACAGTATAGTAAGAATGTCCCCTCCAATCCCTTCCCTGTGCCCTTAAAGACACAGGAATCAAGTGCAAAGTAAGAAAGGCTCACAAAATAAAGAAACACATAAACTCTGTTTTTTCCCCCTTTAAGCTGCCTCAGGTGTGCCATGTGTCACAATGTTGCAACCTGAGACTGAAAGGCTCTGGCAATTGCGAAAAGCTTTAGCCTTAAATTAA
Organism: Bothrops alternatus; assembly: GCA_034064705.1. Lineage (NCBI taxonomy): Eukaryota > Metazoa > Chordata > Lepidosauria > Squamata > Viperidae > Bothrops > Bothrops alternatus. Next base: position 4,087,681 of record JARGCV010000085.1, read on the forward strand.
GCCTGTTTACCTGTCTATGGCTTTTAGAAACCTTTCTAAAAGCCATAGACAGACTCAAGATAAGGGGTAAACCTAATTACATTTGTTTAAAGGGATTAAACCTATGGGAGTCAACACTTTGGATTCATTACTAGACTAAAATACAGACTAAAATATTCCAATAACCAAAGCACACAAACCGAGCCTCTAAATTACAAAATGCTGTAAAAACTGTACAAAAATACTTATGGTAACCCAATCAAGCTTCCAGCTGATCCAGAATTAAATAAACCCACCTCCTTTCCAACATGCCGGCTTTTCATTTCATCAGTGCTGATCACATTCTCCTGGCTGGAGAAAATGAACAGAAGACCTTTTCTTCCAGCAACAGCTGCTGCTTCTTCTCTGTCCCTGTTTCCCTCCTGCCTGCTGACCTCTCCTTCTCTTTCCCTATTGTCTTTTTTCCCCTTTCCTGCCAAAACCACCTCCTTTTATAGCCTCTCCTCTCCTCCCCCCCTTTTCTTCAGTTCACCTCGGCTTCTGCCAAGCCCAGACAGTCCTGCAGCTGCAGCTGCATCTCCCTCAGTCTTGGTTCGCTTCAGCTCATTCCCCTCTCCCACTACACTTGGCTAGCAGTTGCATACCACCTGCCACATGGCAAAGTACCACAGGTGGTATGCGTACCAGTGGTTGAAAAGCTCTGATCTAGGTGCCTTAATGATGATCCTAGGAACAAAGCAGAGTCAGAAAAAGAAATTTGCTCTTCTACAGTTGATCAAAGAAGACTGCTACCAGATTGCTCCTTCTCCATCTGGTCACCAGGTACTGTTTTTCATAAAGTAAACCTAATTTTTTGATCAGGAGGTGTGGTCAAAGCACTCCATTTTCCTGAAATAATAATGGCCTATTTTTTTAAAATGTGACCTTTCAAAGCACTCTTTTTAAACACCTCACATGTATACACACAAACACACACACATGGATAGTTTTATTACTTTTTTTACAATTGCAAACAGGTTTTTTTCAAAAAAAAATCTGAAACCTCTGAATATTGCTCAGAAAGGATATATACAAATCTTAATGAAACAAACTAAACTAAGATAGACAAAAAAGAAAAACCCTAGCTCTAACCCCAACCTGAATTATTCTACGCTATTCCAATACATATATAACAACTGCACCTATATAAAGTTTATTGAAACTTGCTTTTTAAACTTTGGGTTTAAACTTTGATTACATAGAACAGTGATGGCAAACCTTTTAGAGACCAAGTGCCCAAAAACTGCCCTGCCCCCAACCCCCCCTTTGCCCGCCCGCTCTGTCCCCGCTCCCTGCTCCCGCCTGCCCACAGGGCCACCCACCACCTCCATGGCCCGCCACAGATCATCCAGGTGGCCCTGCAGTGCAGCCATGCCCTCCGCCCATACCCCACAGCATCATTTGTGTGCGATGGGGTACGAGGGTGGAGTCTTGTCCCTGCTGCCTGGCTGCCATGTCCTTGGCTATGCTGCTCCATGTGGGCCATGCTCGGGTGTGACTCTCTGGGGAGACTGCTGGTGAGGAGAGGGCTGCGGGGGGAGACGGGGCTGGGGCAATGGCACACATGCCCACAGAGAGGGCTCTGAGTGCCCCTCTAGCACATGTGCCATAGGTTTACCACCACTGACGTAGAATCATATTGTCTGGCCTTTCCTTTTTGACAATAAATTGCCAATTAAAAAGCACAGAGGTGACCAATTTCACTGAGGCAACCTACAATATCTTGAATTAAGGGCAAAAGATGGAGTCCTGGAATAAAGTAGTAAAGGCCGGCTGCCAAGGCTGGCTGGCTGTGTTCACCAGTTAATTCTAGAAACTCATCAGGTTTTGTTTGGCTGATAAACCTTTCTGTAAAAGGAGGTGATATGTGATATTTCTCCAGATGTCTTCTTTGCGACTATCTAGCTTTAAATCATTTATTAAGCAACTTGGCTTTCTTCCATTTAATAATTAGAAAGGGGAACATTTAAAAAGTTCCTTGTCAGTTCTCCTCAATTTCACAATTTAACTTTAGTGTCACAATCTTCTTAGCCAGAGTGCTGTACCTCTAATATTTTTTTCCCATTCTATCTTGACTTTTTTGTTTGGTGATGAAAAAAGAAAATTTTCAGTCAAAGAGAAGAAGAGAAACAAAGAAGGAAATATACATGGGGTAGGGGCTGGGGAAAAAAGGAACAGGAAAATACTTTCTGTATTTTGTTCAGCAGTAAAGAGCTTGGCAAAAGAAAGATCAAAACAGACAATGGATGATATTATAGAACCCAGATCTTTGCTGATTAGATTTTAATTCATGACTTACAAAGGTCGCCTCCTAACTGAAGCTGGCATAAAGCTCAAAGCATAGGCCTAGCTTTAGTATTTGGTTCCTGAAGTCCAAACTGGCCAGAACCTGCTCTGACATTCACCAGATGGGAAAATTTGAGATCTAATGCCACAAATCCTATAATTTTTTTGTCATGAGAATAGTCATCTATCTTCCAAGAAATTGAAAGATTAATATTTTCATGCTAAAAGAATAAACATGCAAACAATCTAAATTGAAGTTACAATCTGAAGTGTCCAATTCAGATGATGGATGGTGAGGAAACCTCAATATATGGAACTATCTCTTCCCAGCTCAGTCACAGAACCTGTTTGGACTGAGTTGAAGTAATGCAGAAGATCTATTAGAATTTGTTTAACTTTGAAAACTGAAGGAGGGAGGGAAAAAAGAAGAAAAGGGGGGGGGAAAGAAAAGCCAAAAGAAAAATAAATTGGAGCAACATTTTAAAGTAATGGTTTTTTAAAAAAGTTATGGGCTAGGTGTGGCTAGCGGGACCGTCTTCTGCCTCATGAATCCCAGCGACCGGTTAGGGCGCATAGGGTTGTTCTCCTACAGGTCCCATCTGTTAGACAATGTCATCTGGCGGGGCCTAGGGCTAGGGCCTTCTCCGTTGCTGCCCCAGCCCTCTGGAACCAGCTTCCCTCAGAGGTTCGTACTGCTTCCTCCCTCCTAGCTTTCCAGAAACTGTTGAAGACACATTTATGCAGACAGGTTTGGGGCGTGTGAGCTGCACTCTGCCCCTGTGCCTTTGACTGTGATTGTGTGAGTGTAATAAATTATCTAGTTTTTATATAGTATTGTAATTAGAAATTTTAACTGATTCTTTGTTTATGTTTTTACTTGTATTGTTGTTGTGAGCCGCCCTGGGTCTTAGGAGAAGGGTGGCATATAAGTTTAAACAAATAATAAATAAATAAATAAATAAATAAATAGCATATCTTGTCCATATGGCCTGCTTACAACAGGCCATATCTTGATTATTTATGCATATGATAGACTGACACTAAATTGAAATCCGTGTCATAGGAAAAGAGTGGTTAGTTGATGTCTTCAACCTGAGGGACAGACTCCACTGTGCTCCAATTAAAAAATAAAAGGAAAAATGTACACTCTGCCAATGGCCAGAAAGCAAACAATAAATTTAATAAAACTAATGTAAAAGTGAAGTACATGTCTGCAAGGCATTGTTTTCATTAAAGTGAAGATGATTTCCTGCCTTTTTCCAGACAATTTCCCTTCTCCCTTGGCTGACATTTTCTTCTTATTAAAAGAAAACAGAGAATAATGTTTCCAGAAATGTCTACATTTAGAGTAGTGCATAGGCAAATGCTCTGACATGATTCCTGCTGAGATAACTTTCCTTGGTCAATTTTAGAGTGTTCTACATTTTTTGTTAATACTACATTTTAAATGGTTTTTTTCATATAAATGTAAATGGGGACAAAGGATTTGAGAAAAGTGTAGGTTACAATATGTATTTGTTAATGAGAAAAATGGAAGAGAACAGCAAGAAAAAAACACACAACTACAATTAAAAAATGACAAGTATAGCTTCTAAAGTATATAACAATAAAAGAAAAAGGGCATTTTCATACCCAAAATGAATACTGTAAAGTTCAGGAGGTTGATATCAAATCTACAAAATACATTTAGGCAGTGGTCTTATATCTTCACCCAGAGGGTCGTTGATTTATGGAATTCACTTCCTGAAGGGGTCGTGACAGCTGTCAGCCTTGACAGCTTCAAGGCAGGGCTAGATAGATTCATGGATGCAAAGTGTATCGGTGGTTATTAAAACGGATGTCCATGTGCCGCCTCTATGTTGGTTGAGGCAGGCAGGATTCCCTTGGGTACCATTTGTTGGGGGTCAAGGGAAAGGGAGGGTTTTGCCCTCTCTTTCTGCTCAAGATCCCCATGTACAATTGGTGGGCCACTGTGTGACACAGAATGCTGGACTCGATGGGCTTTGGTCTGATTCAGCATGGCTCTTCTTATGTTCTTATGTTCTTATATACTTTTCTCTGCTTAAAATTTTCAATATATACTTCAGAATGGTTGTTTATTGGTTCATTACGTGATTGATGCTGATAAAGTATCTTTAGGGATTGACCATTTCATTTTATGTCGAATTTACAGGCTCTTTATGTAGTAAAAAAGCTCTCCACAAAGTAATATTTCATTACGCATTCATAGGCTACTGTTTTAGAGCATATCAACCTATTTTGCCCTATTAAAAAAACCCACCATAAATAGGAAGCTGGCATGTTGTAAACTATCATCATCACTTTTAATAAATAATGGCTTTTAGGAATATGAGCACCTGGCTAGAAAAAGAAAATAAAAAGGTAAATAATCAGCTGGGAGACCAGCAAGGCTGGGGATGAAAATCTTCATCTATTTAGATTATTGTAAATTGATATTTTGGTTCTGCTTTGATTGGCCACGATTGATCAGGGCAGATATTTTGTGTGTCGGCCGTTTCCTTTTTCTGACAACAATTTCATTTATCCATTATATGTTTTCAATGTTTCAGATATATCTATTGGCCACAGTATTATAAATATATCTATTCCTGGAATCCCCATGCAATATTAAGATACCGTTTCTAAAGTTTGAAATTTGAGTCTATGCATGAGACTCATGTGGGATTCCTCCAAATACACTTGGCGTGCTTAGTTATTCTCTCATTTCTGGTATGTTTGGTATGTAAATGTGAGTTTTTCTTTTTCTTGTAGGTATACCTGGCAACTTATTAAATCAGATAGATAATGTCTTTTTACTATCTATGAAGTTCCTATGCATAATACACCTGAGTAAGAGTCTCAAAAGTTATCTTAATTATCAGTTTCCAATTATGGCTTTAAGCACCTTTCAAATGTTTCAACTGATTCACCAGCCTTTGCTTGTTTCAAGAAAGGATGTCTCTACATTATACATATAGTTTACTATTGAGAGTTTAATAAAGGATTACCTTTGAAAAGTGCTCAGAGGTTCAGATTCTAGGCAAACCAGATTTTATTTGGGGCAAATATATCATACATCATCTATTATATGTCATATAGATTGCAAACTTTATTATGGTCAGTGACCAGTTTAAAACAAGATACAACAAATCCAATTATGCAAATATAAGATATGTTATTCTATATTATTCTTACATTTAATTCCAAAATATTGATCTTACTGTAGAATTTTGCTTTATTTTGAAATAATAGCAGAAAAGAAAATAGAAGCAGCAAACAGAATGTCATTACTAAAAAAAAATAGGCGTATTACATAATGGTTATGCTTCAGGAAGGCTAAAATAAAACAGTTTTAGAAAAAGCTTACTATCTAGTTAAAAATTGTACCGGTATGTATAAGATATAGCACATAAAGTGTGTGTGTGTATATATATCTATCTATGTGTATGTGTACTTATGTTACGTGCTGGAACAGCATACATTGAATGACATAATGAAGCTGCTGGCATTGTGTATAGGAACACAAGTATGAGAAGCTGGAGAAGGAGAAGAGCCTAAAGGAGGAAGTAGAGTGGGTGTAGAAAGTAAAGGCCAAAGTGGTCCCAGTGATGGTAGGAACACCAGACCTGTGACTTTTAAGCTGGAGGAGTGGCTCCAACATATCCCAGGAACAATATCAGAGCTCTGCCCAGAACTGTGCAATGTTAGGAACAGCTAAGACAACATGCAGACACCTTAAACTCTGAGGCCTCTGGTAGAGGCTGCACAACTGAGGAAGATACAGATCAGAGATGAGAATGGTTTTTTAATTTATCTTTTGTTTAATCTATAACAGCGTATGTACCTTTCACCTTTCTTTTGATATTAAGACAGGGAAATCTGAACTGAATATTTTTTTTTATTTTTAAAAGAGTTACATACAAGAAAAAATAAAACAGAATCCATAGTGCAGTGGTTCTCAACCTTTTTCAGGTTGAGACCCCACTTGCCCCGCCCATGCGCGGCGCAACCCCGGTGCGTGGATCAGGCTGTCGCGGTCCGCCATTTTGTTTTTTTGTTTTTTTGTTTTTTTTGTCGCGGGCGCATTACGCATGCACGCCGGGCCGATCCACGCATGTGCGGCGTGCGCGATGAAAAAAAACCCCAAAAACAAAATGGCGGACTGCAACGGCCCGATCCGCGCATGCACAGCGCACGTGCGACGGCCTGATCCGCGCATGTGCAGCGCACGCGACGAAAAAAAAACCCCAAAAAACAAAATGGCGGACCGCGATGGGCCGATCCACGCATGTGCGGCGCGCGTGCGATGGCCCGATCCGCGCATGTGCGGCACGCCCGCGACAAAAAACAAAACAAAAAAACAAAATGGCGGACCGCGACGGCCCGATCCGCACATGCGTGGCGTGCGCGCGACGGCCCGATCCGCGCATGCACGGCGCGCACGCGTGACAAAAAAATGGTGGGCCGCGGTGTCCGGCGACCCCTGTGAAACGGTCGTTCGACCCCAAATGGGTTCGCGACCCATAGGTTGAGAACCGCTGCCATAGTGCATAATGTCTTTATGAAATATCAATGAAGGCTATGTTGGAAGATAATTGTCTTCCAAATTTTGTTAATTCAATGCTGTTTATTTAATTGTCTTAATTTCCAATTACCTCCTCCAGGCCATTTTTCTGATGTCTAGAATTTCTTAACAAAGCTTCTAGCAAAGATCACTAGGTTCAGAGCACATAACTTTATGAATCATCCAATTTTACATAAGCATTGCAATTGGTTCTGACATTTAAAGCTACATTGTGGTGTGAATAATCTGTGACCCTTGTCATCATTTCATCTGGTCTTTGCCCTTCATCTCAAAACTCTGCAAGTGTGCAATTCAGATTTCTGGTAAGAGCGATATTCACTCCTGCTGGGTAGCAAAATTGAACAGTGTGTCAGAAAAGGAGAGAGAGAGAGAGAGAGAGAGAGAGAGAGAGAGAGAGAGAGAGAGAGAGACAGAGAGAGAGAGAGAGAGAGAGAGAGAGAGAGAGAGACAGAGAGAGAGAGAGAGAGAGAGAGAGAGAGAGGAAAAGTTTGCTTTGCTAATCTTCATTCATATAAACATTATGTTGCAGTTTACTGTTCCATATTGGCTAGTTTCTGTTTTCTTTAATAGTCTTCCAGATTATTCTGGGAAACTCACAAGCCAGGCACAAAGGCAATAGCTATTCCCCTATGTTTGTTCCCACTGCAAATTCGCTAAAGTTATTTAGGTATGTTACATTGACGATTCTCTTTTGGAGGAGGCTGTCAATATTTAGTTTCTTCTGTTAGCTTTTTCTTACCTAGGCTCTTTCCAGATATATAGACTTCATTTCCCTGAATTCTCAATAATGACCATCAGACTGGACAATTGTAGGAGTTGAAAGATATTCAGGCTCTTGAAAATGGCTGGTTTATAAAATTAGATGTGTTGTGAATAAAGCAATCAACAATGGCTCCTATGGTGGGGGATAGTGAGAGTTATTTTTCAACAACTTCTGAAAAACCACAGGTTTTGTCCATTCTTACTGTAATCTGTTGTGCTAATGCTGCTCCTGACAATTGCTTGTTTGTTGACCTCTGCTTGTTTGTTCAAATATCTGAAAAGAAGATTCTGTGCAAATAGAACAATGATAGGCATGTGAACTCTTAACACAAGAGGATCCCTGCTTGGTTGCTGATTTCACATTTAACTGAACTTATCTGAAGGAATGATTTTATTCTCCCATTATGTATTCTGCCAACATTCAAGAAAGTCTCAAAGTATGATAGAAAAAAAGGGTGATTTGGATTTGCAGCATATACTAAGGACTTTATCCTGCATTTAATTTCTATATACTGACATATGAAGAACGGTTGCAGGATTTGGGTATGGCTAGTCTAGGAAAAAGGACTAGGGGTGACATGATAGCAGTATTCCAGTATTCCAGTATTTGAGGGGTTGCCACAAAGAAGAGGGGGTCAACTTATTTTCCAAAGTGCCACAGGGTAAGACAAGAAACAATGACAGAAACTGTTAAGTCCTTCCAGTAATGGCAAATGATGAAGACACATCTTGTACAGAATAACTCTTTATTCCTAATTCAGCCAAAACACCAACAACGAGCAGAGGCACGCAGGCCTCCTTTTATATGGCCAGATCCCCAGACACAATGGCAACAAAACAGGCATTTTTCCTGCCTTGCGCATGAGCGCGAAGCCAGCACTGCTCAGTCTGGTCCCGGGCAGCTTTTGCAATCCCCGGGACTATTGCAACGTCCCGAGCCTGCATTTGCAGGTTCAGGACACAACAGAAACTAATCAAGCAGAGAAGCAATCTGGAATTAGAGTGAAACTTCCTAACAGTGAAAACAATTAACCAATCGAATAGCTTGCCTTCAGAAGTTGTGGGTGCTTCTTCAATGGAGTTTTTTAACAAGAGACTGGACAGCCAGTTGTCTGAAATGGCATAGGGTCTCCTGCTTGAGCAGGGAGTTGGACTGGAAGACCTCCAAGTTCCCTTCCAACTCAACTCTATTCTGAGTTTCTGAAAGACTATTATGGGCCTGGGCAGCTGCAAAATTTTGTAAGGTTTCATAAGCAATCATATTTTTCTGGATTAGAACATTACCCATTCTTTCTTGATGTCTTCATGATCACAGAGTCAGCAGCAGAAGAAAATATTACCTAGAGATTGTATTAATGGAGTTTTGATTGAGCAACCACAGGCCATTCTGTTTTCTGATTTACTGCCTCCACAGTGCATATTTGGACTGCTACACAAGCATTAAACATACTTATCTGACATTTGCAGTGATTACTTAATGTTAAAGTATTTACCATATAATTGGTAACAATTAATATAAGCTGCTGTTATGTTAAATTACATCATGTAATTTGCCACTTAGGGTTTTTTTATTTTATTGTGTATTTATGAACAAAAATATAACAGCATTTGAAGGTCATGGCATTTCTTGCTATTACACCATGGATAGATTTTTCACAGAAAATTATAAATCATGAGGTATTTTCATTGCTTTTGAAAAAGAATAACTACATATTTGTATTAGATTGTTTCATTGAGTAGGAGGTGAGACTAAAAAAATGCCATTTGAAGACAGTTCTAACAAATGTATTTAAACAACACTGAGGACAAGAGAATCTACTGATATTTTTCATGCTCTGTTTAAAGATAAATATCAGAAATGTATGTGTCTTGGAAATATAATTAAGATCCTTGGTGATTTCTGAGCTTGGTGGTTTTCTTGCAAACATTTCCTTTACCAAACTATGTAACGTTAGTGCTAGAACAGCGGTTCTCAACCTGTGGGTCGCGACCCCATTTGGGGTCGAACGACCATTTCACAGGGGTCGCCAAACAACGCAGTCTGCCATTTCCCCCCCTTTTCCTTAGCTGTGCTACGCCATTCCTTAGCTGTGCTACGCCATTTTTCCCCTTTTCCTTAGCTGTGCTACTCCCTCTTATTCTATTGGCTTTTGAAAGCCAATAGAATAGACTCTCTTGAATAGAGTCTAATTCTATTAGCTTTCAAAAGCCAATAGGAATTGTCCAGGCTGTCTCCGCCCTGCTGAGCCCACCAAAAGTCCCAGTCTGCAAACGATGCTGCACGTTGTCTGCAGCGAAGGTGAGCTCTCCGGAAGTTTCCACCCCTCCCTGCTGAGAACTACTAAAACTGTAAGTAAAAGAGGGCCAGCGGTGGGAGGTGGGAGGCCGGCGGGCGCAGGGAGGGTTTTTGGCGTGCGTGGGGCCCGGCGGGTGGCTTACCTCCCTTGGGCTGGGCCAGCTGGTGGCCCAGCCCGTGGTCACCCTGCGACGTCGCGGCCGCCCAGGAACGCCTGGGCCTGCCTGCCACCGCCCCAAATGGGTGGCAGCGAAGGCAAGGCTAGCAAGGCAGCGGTGGGTGCAGGGAGGGTTTTTGGCACGCATGGGGCCTGGTGAGTGTCTTACCTCCCTTGGGCTGGGCCAGCTGGTGGCCCAGCCCGTGGTCACCCTTCACTGTCGCTGCCCAGCCGCCCAGGAGCACCTGAACATCTGGGCCTGCCTGCCGCCGCCCTGAACAGGCGGCGGCCTACGCCTTGGCCGGCGCAGGGGGCAGCACCGCGCATGCGCGATGCGGGCCGTCGTGCCGCGCATGCACGGTGCAGGCCGGGGTCGTGGCACGCATGCATGGCGCAGGTCGGGGTCGCGGCCTGAAAAAGGTTGAGAACCGCTGTGCTAGAAGAGAGAAAACCACCAAGCTCAGACAGCACCAAAGACAACACAGTTCAACTCTTCTCTGTACTCCAATTTTGTGAATCTACAAATCCCAAAATTCTTCAGCGGATTACTGATGGTCATACCAACAGAGACTCAGAGTGTAGCCATATAGAGGGCATATTTTGGGGAAAGATGGTATTGACAGCAAATAATAAAGTCCAACTGTAACTGTAGCCTAAGCCAGTAGTGGCAAACCTATGGCACGGATACCAGAAGTGGCACTCAGAGCCCTCTCTGTGGGCACACGTGCCTTTGCCCCAGCCTTGCCTCCCCCCGCAACCCTTTCCTCACCAGCAGCCCCCCTGGAGGAGAGTTGCCCCCGAGTGTGGCCCATGCGGAGCAGCACAGCCAAGAACATGGCAGCCAGGCAGTGTAGACAAGGCTCTGCCCTCACACCCCATCATGCACAATTGATGCTGCGAGGTGTGGGCAGAGAGCGTGGCCGCCATGGTACTGCTGGGCTTCCTGGGCGATCTGCGGCAGACCTTAGAGGTGATCAGTGGTCCTGTGGGTAGGCGGGGTGGGAGCGGGGTAGGGGCAGGGCAGGGGATGGAGCAGGGGCGGGACCAGTTTTTGGGCACTCGGTCTCTAAAAGGTTCACCATCACTGGCCTAAGCATTCTGATTTAGGTGGTATGCGCTCTTTCATGGCACTTCTTTGTTATTAATCCCTTTTCTTCTGCTGTATGCACATAGAAATACCATTATATTCTTGGTTTCTTCCCTAACCTTCATTTGATGACTGGGTATTTTAGCACTCCTGTCTATTTTTGCTTTGTTATGCAGATTTAGTTCTCCTTTACCTGGAAGGTAAATGTGGACAATATGCATTAGCATTCATGATTAATGACTTGCAGTGTAACTTTCCCCACTTTGTTTGAAACTAATGACCTAAATAATTTCAGCAAACTTGCAGAACTGAGTTTTCTATAGTTATTTTTATTACTGTGATATAAGCAAGGACTAAGGAATGAATTGTGGAACTGAAAAATAATAGTGAGGAATGATGGCCAAATATAATCAGTGCCATGCCACTTAAACTTCATGTTCCCTATAAACCCCACTTTGAGATATTCTATTGATTTCAGCATAATTATTGAATTTATAACTCTCTAACAGAAACAAAATACTCTGTAATGATAAGTAAAGGAATAGACATTACATTGAGTTGTTTACTTCCTTCTATACCTCCTGGCTCAAAGATCATCATTTCACCAGGATTTTCTGTCCACAACTGCTTCATTGACTTCTTATAAGCTTATGTTTGTGTCATCACTTATATATTTTACCTCCTATGTTCTCCTGGATTCTTTTTAGATTACCTTTGGTTTTTTTAAGTAACAGATTTTCTTCAGTTATTCTTGCTTTCTCATGTTTTCAAAAAAATAATAATCTAAGGTTTAGCTTCCTTATTATTAGGCCAATATTTCATACTGGAAGAGAAGGAGCAGCAGCAGCAGCAGCAGGAGCTGGAGCACTATAGAACAGCAGCCCCCAACCTTTTGGATACCAGGGACCAGTTCCATGGAGAAAGGTTTTTCCATGGACCGGAGAGAGTATGATTTTACATGCTGCCTGTATTCTGCAGATGGGGCTTCGCTTGGGGCTCTACATGGGGCTACCCTTGAAGAGTGTTCGGAGACTACAATTAGTGCAAAATGCGGCTGCGCGAGCAATTGTGGGCCTTCCACATTGTGCCCACATTTCGCCAACTCTCCGCATGCTGCATTGGCTGCCTATTGGTTTTCGAGCGCAATTCAAAGTGTTGGTCATTACCTATAAAGCCCTTCATGGCAAGGGACCAGGATACTTATGGGACCATCTTCTGCCACATACTTCCCTACGACCGGTGAGAGCACACAGGGTCGGCCTCCTCCGGGTCCCGTCAGCGAAACAATGTCGGCTGGCAGGCCCTAGGGGGAGGGCTTTCTCTGCTGTGGCGCCCGCCCTCTGGAACCAACTGCCTCCTGAAGTCCGCGTTTCTCCCACGCTCGTGGCCTTCCGAAAGAACCTTAAAACCCATCTTTGCTGGCAGGCCTGGGGATGATTGTGGACTGTCGTGTGAATGTTGAATGTGTGTGGGGTTTCTCTTTTTTAAATATTTTTTGCTTGGATTCAGATTATGATCTTCTGTTTTATATGTATGTTGTAAGCCGCTCCTAGTCTTTGGAGAGGAGCGGCATATAAATCCAACAAATAAATAAATAAATAAATAAATAAATAAGTTTGCTTATTTCTGGCATGTTGCGGCCTGGTGCTGATCTGTGGGCCGGGGGTTGGGGACCCCTGCTATAGAAGGTAAGAACAAAAATATATCCTCACCTTCTAGAGAGAACTTTCTTTTCTCATCCATATATTTTTGCAAAGCTTTAGATATTTTACGAGGCTGTACTACATTTTAAAAAAATGAAATGGACAATGAAAAAAAAAAGGATGAAGCAGTGAACAAGACAATAAATATCCAGCATGCATAGTTCAAATGATTTAGCATAACTTATTGGCTCATATAAAATTGAAGAATATTTGCTACAATTTGTTTAAATTTTCAATGAGCAAATTGAAGATAGATCTTAGAAATATGACATCTGCAAACAGAATAGCATAAGGTTAAATAAAAATGATGTTTCAGTCATGCTGTCAGATGCAGCACTTTTACTGGGTGTGCAAGTAAAGATACATACCATGAATAAAATGTTTTATCTTATTTGATTCTCCAAATTAATTTTTAGCTTAAAAACTGTCCAGCAATAAAGCATGGAATGGAGCTCCCACAGGTAAGAATGGTGACAATTTATTATCCAGGCAGTCTGTTTCACTTTGGAATGTGGACAGATACATTCCTATTGCTCGTTGAATTTCTTTCCTTCCAGTCCACTCTCTAAATGATTGATGACTTTTATCTTCTTTTCTTTCTTTGATGAACAGGGAGCTCTGCACTACTGAGATTGCACTCTCAGTTGCCATTGTCATATTCAGATATCTCTTGCATCTGAATATCTTGAATGTTTAGGAAAGAATGTTTTCAGTGATGGCAAGCAAGTCTAGGGCTTTGCAACTGTACTGATCTTTACCAAGTACATTTTCTCAATTTTCAGATACATGACTCTGCCAATAAATATGCATGCAGGAAACAATGGAGAATGTAAGATAATACATTGATAAAGAATCCAATTATGGAAAAACAGCTTTATACTATTTTCAAGTAAAGTAGACATGCATTGCCTAATTGTCAATCAATCAGTAAGAGAGTGAAAAATATTGTATGTGGTCTCATGATTAACCTGATCATACCTAGAAGAATCCTCTAATCTTGGATAAGGGAGTGTAATTCTTTAGTGAAGGGAGGCAATCTAATGAGGACCAGAGGCATTATTTCCCATTTCATGTTTAAATGAGGATGCAGAAATTGTCTGTTGAATTTTAATCTGTAACTGACCTTAAATCAGAAGAAAGGTTTATTGTTATCTAGGACTTCAATTTTTTTTCCATGTTAGTGTATACTTTCAGTCAATAAAGACATCTTTCTTTGTGTGGCATGCATGAATATTACAGTGTATATGCATTCCTTTTCAAAATTCATCAATATAGGAATTTATGGCATGCAGTACACTTAGTTTCATGGGCATTGCTGCAGGGGTAACAAGGTGCTCAAGTCTCAAAATTATATTTTTTTACATTCCTTGGGGGAGTGTCTGCAACTTCAAAAGTTAGGCAATGAGGTGATGATATCACAGAGGTGAGTAGGGGCAGTTTTAAAAAAAAACCTAAACACATATAATTGAGTTAAAACTCAAAAAAACCCATCTCTAGTTCTGATTTATGATGGTTAGGGGCAATAATAGTGTTTAGACATTATGAAGTAATTCATTGTCACAATTCATGTAGTTTTATTTTGATTTATTAACCAAACCACCAGGAAAAAAGCCCCAAGATCTAACTACAATTGTCAAAGATCACATCTAAATTATGCTACCAAACCTCTGGCTATTTATATAGGTAATGAATCCGCATGTCATCTGGGTGCTAATGCTGAGTGAGAAAATGTATATTCTTTATAGAAGTGTGACTGTGAAGTGTTGCATTTTGGAATACTGTTTGTTTATAATATCAGTGACCTCCCATTCATTCAGTAATCCAAACCATTTTATAACTTATATATGCATATGTCTTTGAGTGCCCTGGTTTTGCAATGTTACTTCCTAGGTTGTCGATCCTGGTGAGAAAGCAGGTGTTAACCTAGAACTTGAAACTTAATGCATGCTTAATGAGCCAGTGAATAGGAGAAGAGAACAGATTATTGTCACTGGAGAAATCCTCTGCCTATCCTGAGTTAATAGCTACAACTCAATATCATATTCCTGAACTGAACAATTAATATGTTTTAGTTAGATATTTAACAGTAGACTTGTCCAGATCACTGATATGGCCAGATCCTCAAAGTTGGCCTTCAAATGGGCCAAGTCTAGTCTGTTCTGAATCAGAAGTATGTGCATGTACACACACACCCATGACCCAGCTTCTTTGTCATTAGGTTAATTATGAACTCAGTTCTCAGGCAGATGTATAGTTTACAGTGGACAAGGAATGCAGAAATTTTTTTTTGAATCATAATCATATTTGTAATGAAAGGTAGAAAGCTACTAGTCAACATCAGAAGATTGCAGCTGGAACTGCATCTGCCTGGGCAACCAATGCAGTGTCTTGGGCCAGTGTTGATTAGGTTCTACCAGTTGTAAATTCTGCCTCACCTTGTAAACAATGCTGCTGGCGTTTAGGGGAGGTGAATGAGCGTGTCCTTTGTGCCCATCTGGATCCTGCAACTGAAACCATTGCAAGATTATAGGTACTTGCAGGGATGCACTTACATAGAGCCTTATGAACTCTGTACAATCTTTGTCAACTGCAAAGGAGCCATGCACTACCAAGTCAGCCTTGCTTTCAGTGACAGTCTGTTAATCATCTTGACTATCATTGAGCTTTCCAGAGCCTGAGTAGGCAATTTTAGTTTCTGTACTGTTTCTACATCTATGAAATTAGTGGCTGCCCCCAAGTCCACAAGAACAGAAAGTTCCACTTTTTGCCTGCTATCTAAAGTAATAATAATAGGAATAGTTAAGAATGCTTGTCTGCTGTTTCCTGACTCCTGGAGAGGGACTGGTAAGAGTTCCCTGATGTGCTGATTGGTGTTGGACACTTGCTAGCTATGTGCTGGGTTGATTTACAAGTTTTATCTCTTGTTGCTGTGTCCAACTTTACACTTTTATCTGGCTATGTGTCTGGGGCCCTGCAGTAAAAACATAATCCTAAGCTTCTTCCCTTATTTTCTGAAAATAGAGATCTCTTGATTGTTCTGATTTGCATAGATTCTCCTCTACTAGATTCTGAAGATGATATTGGGACAGTCTGTAAGTTTTTTCTCTCTTACTGTTCCTTCTCTTTCAGTTTGGTATCTCTTATTACACAGTGTTGATTTAGCTCTTTCAGGGTGGTACTTGGGATGCCTTTCCTCACCAGTTTATCGTTGAGTCCTTGGTCAGCCCTGTAAACTGTTCAGTTAGAGCTAAGTAGTTCCAGCCTACATCACAGCAAACAATTTAAAGTCTGAAATATATGACCTTACTCTTCTCTGAATCTGGTTCTGGATCTCTAGACTAGCAGTGATTCTCTGCATGGGATCACCAAAGTGTCCTTTGAGTTTAAACATGAAGTCCTGATAGTTGCACAGTACCAGATCATTCCCCTCAATGAATGGTATTGCCCATTTAGCTGCTACTTCCTTCAGCCAACTCAGTACAAAAATCTCTTTGGTATGATCAGTGGAAAATTCTATTTGCCTGCCTGCCATTAACATTTCACCTTGAGTGCTGAATGTCTGGAACGGATCCTGGTCCTCTTTGAACGTCTCTGATAAGCTCTCATAGAAAGGCAGGAGCATTGACTGAGCTGTATTTGTTGTGCTGCCATGGATACTGCCCAGCATGAAGTTAGTTGTAGCATGGCATTCAGCAAATTGGTCGTTTGTGCATCTATTTGCTGCTGATGTTGCAACAACTCTGTCTCCTGCCTCATGAATCCCAGCGACCATTCAGGGCGCATAGGGTTGGCCTCCTACGAGTCCCGTCTGTTAGACAATGCCATCTGGCGGGACCTAGGGCAAGGGCCTTCTCCGTTGCTGCCCCAGCCCTCTGGAACCAGCTTCCCTCAGAGGTTCGTACTGCTTCCTCCCTCCTAGCTTTCCGGAAAGTGCTGAAGACACATCTATGCCGACAGGCTTGGGGCATATAAGCTGTGCTCTGCCCCTCAGCCCTAAGAGTGTCCCGCCATCAGCGGCTGCGAATTGATTGTGTTTGTATGTGGTATGAGTGTGGTTAATTTTAAATTTGTTGTTGTATCCTGTTGTGAGGCGCCCTGGGTCTTCGGAGAAGGGCGGCATATAAATGTGAATATTAAATTAAATTAAATTAAACTCTACTGCCAAATGCAAATAGCAAAGTTCCATAAGGATCAGAGGCCATTCCTAAAATTCTTTCCTTGGAAGAGAGTAGAAGACTTGCAAGATTGATGTCATCCTTATCAGGTAGATCAGACAGGAAACACGACCAGATAAACAAATTCTGCTTTACTTTAAATCTACATTAACAGAATCTTGCAAGCCTGAAAGCACAATCCAGTTCCTTGTTAAGAAGTTACAAAAATCAAATAAATAAATAAATGGAGAATTCGGCTGTAAAGGAGAACCAACTCCTTTACAACCCAAGAAACTAAGGTCCGTTCTGAACCTCTTGCACTATCCACTGTCCTGTTTGAGCAATGTTCTTGCTTATCTGACTACTCCCTAGTCAGCATCTCTTTGCAGTCTCCCAGAGCCTTTTCCACGTACCACAGAAGTCATGTCTTTGTGTCAGACAATTACATGATATGATTTCCCTCTTATGGCTTTTCAGTTTTTCTTCTTGATGGAACAGCAGTAAATGCATGAAGACGTAGAAGTAAAAGAAACTCCTAATAGGTATACATTTAGATTCATTTGCTCTTTAAGGGAAATGGATGCATGAGGAAAATGTTTTTTCCCTTTAGCTTGTATTTGCATCATTTTTTTTTCTTTTATGAGCGTAGTTATTCTTAGCAAGGATTCAAAATGTGCAGCTAGAGTAGTATACAAAATTAAGGTTTCTTTTGGAGTATGTGAATCTGCAAAAATGCCTGTATTTTGGATACCCAAATAAAGTTAGACATTCCAATCATGAACGTACTGTATACATTGTCTGTTATTCTTATTAATGAGCTAATCAGAGATTTGTCCAATTTCTGCTACATTGAAATGTCCAATTAATCAGCAACAGAGTGGTAAGGTGTAACATTATTGTAATTGGTTTTCTTCCTCTGATTTAGCAGCTCTGAGAGGCCAGCACCGGAGACACTCCACATTAAAGCAGGTGATCTGAAAAAACCCCCCAATAACAAATATATTTGCCAGTTTGAAGAATTCTATCTCTATAATCTCACTTTGTTTCAGATGATATTGTGTCACAACAATCTGCTAAATAATGATTTGTATTGCTGTATTACTGGTTTGTTGATATGGAATAATTTAAGGATATTGTTAAAAAAACAATTAAGTTTATAATTTTCTATTATAAACTATTATAGCAGGAAACTAGCCTAAATAAGGTATGTCTAGATCAGACCTGAACATTTTATGGCCGGTGGGCCATATCCGGCCCTTTGTCTGATCTGCAGTGTTGGTGATAACAGCCGGGAAGTGGGTCACCAGTGGTGGGGGGAACAGTCTCAGCATTGACTTTCCACAACAGTCCCAATTTCTTATGTGGCCCCTCAGGAAAGTTAATGGCCCATCCCGGTCTAGATATTAACCAATATGTCCTTGTAAACTCTGGTTTCTTTAAATTAAAAAAAAATCCTATTTTGTTACTTATTTTTGCATTTATATTTTACCTATGCATCCCACTCTACTGAACTCAATGAGCATTGTATCTTTAAGATACAATCACAGACATTTCCCTGCCAAAGGTGTTTATGTGCATAATTTAATTATGAATTTAGAATATTTATAGGCCTGGATCAATCCTTGACAGATGTACAGTAATTCATGAATCAATCATTACCTAATTGGATTATTATAATGTGGACACTTGAATATGACCTGAAAGTTGAGAATGATTAAAAATACTGCAGCAAGCTTGTTGGCTAGACAATCCAACCATAAAATATCGATAAAGTTGTATTAAAGTTGATATTAAAGCTGTACCTATTGTCAATCAGCTTCCGGGCCAGTTCAGAGAATGGTTTTTTCCCTCCAAAGTTCTACATAATGCAGTACAAATAAACAATCGACAAAATAAATAATAAATCAAAGCCTTCTAGAACAGTAGATACAAATGGATGTAATTTGGGCATCAATGTTTTTGTCGGTCTATAGGCTGATCTGAATTCTCCATGCTTACCTTGCTGGCCAAAGAATGTTCATTCTCATGGATGGTGAGAAGTTATCTACAATTTTAGTAAAGCATTTACCTTCTAGTTTGATCAAATATGATTAGAATAGTTTTCAAGAGTTGCTGGAGTTTTCAAGTATTCAGGAAGCTGTAATATTTAACATTTAAAGCAGTTTTCAAGAATAGTGGGAGTCCTTTCTCATGCATGTTGAGAAAGCTTCTTACCCAAATCATGTCAGTTGAATTAAGTGGTACCACTTTAAAAAAATGATCATAAGTACTTCTGGCTGTATGGTCTGGTCTGTTGATTTGATATTTTCCATATTATATCACTTGGCATTAAAATTTGTTTCAATCATTGGATGGCTCATCTAAAGTTGCTATCACATTAAAATTTTCGTGAGGATATACCCAATGGCAATTAGCGGTTGATCTGTAAATTAAAAGAGCAAAATGTTGGTCACCATGCCCCAAACCTTAACACTGCTTCTTCGGCTTTCCAGTTTGCTCTGAGAGAGCAAGAACTAGTGATTATGTGGTAAACATGAGAGTTTAAAATCACTTGAATATTCCTATCATGATCTGAATGGTGTTATTAGTCATAACAACTCTGAAAATCTAGTTTGTACTGTGTGCTGTGAAAACAACTCTAGGCATATAATAAAATAGTCATTATTTAAGAAATGTTGGTATTTACATATTTATAGGTCACCTATAGTGAGGCAGTTTTTCTTGATTTGTGCATATTATTTTCTTCATTATTCTAGGAAAAAAATATGCATTTGGGGCCTACCTGAACTACTTACCAAAACAACAACCCTCCTCAGAGCATCTTTAGTAGCAATTAATATTAGCTTATTAGTGTGATAAATTTGCAGCACCAGTACATTAGAAACTGGTCTTTTATCCTTCTAAAAGTTGCCTCTTGGTCTGTATACAAAGTCAAGTCAGGGCATACTGCAAAAAGAAGTTAAGAAATTGTGCCTTTATCAATATGTCTGCCATGTGTTTACTAAAATATGTCAGCATTTCATTCAGTCACACGATCCCCTGTACTTTCTCAGGCCGTGGTTTTATTGCTTGCTCTCCAAAGATAAAATAGTTTAAGGAATAATTCCCAGATTAGGTTTAAAATAACTTTGAAAATTTTGGCATGCCCTTCTATCAACATTCTGTTAGCATCATCTAATCATTCAATTTTATTTTGGTCTTTCACCAGCATAAAATAAGCAAAGTACAAAGTTAAACAAAACTATAAAATATCTCTATAACATAGAAATATCCTATGATTCTATGATTGTAAAATAAAATGTATTACTATGTGTACCTATAGGACTAAGCTCTAAAATGTGTTTATTTATTTAATTTGTATGCCACTTCCCAGGGACTCTGGATGGCTGACAGTGTCAACATCAAATAAAATTATATTCCCCCAAATGCCAAGTACTTATAAAAATAAAGCATACATAAAATGATTGCTAGGACTTTTTCAAGAAAAACACAATTACCTTTATAACTCATAGATTACATTTAAAATATTTTTGAGCGGATTATCGTATTCTTTCATCAACATTCCACCAGCATCATTCCTGACTACAATAATGTTGTAGCTAATAGCTCTAATATTTTCCACTGAAGATCTTGGGGATGCTAGTTATACTGAAATTCAGGAACAGAAGAGAAACATCTATAGAGTCTCTTGTTAGTTTGGCACCCTGATCTGTTATGGGAAATTGCCAAAAGCCACTTTAGTGATGGGAAGATATATTTTCCTTATGTTACAACCTCTCTAAGCCTTTTCAAATTAATTCCATTTTATATTTTACCATTTTCTTGAACAATGTCTGGGATTGTACATGTGCATTAATAAAAGAGTTTCCATATCCCTTCATCATTTTAAATTATGTCCTAGTTTCATTCATTAAGGGAATAGGCTCCATTCCAAGGTTAGTTTACTATAGAATGCATCATGTTCTTACCTGATATCCATTGAATATCCAGATTCCACTTAGTTCTACCTATTACTTTCATTAGTTGGGCTTATAGCTCCATGAAGTAATTGCCCTCTCTGATACACTTACTTATATATCTACATCCATTCATCCGTATGCTCTCCATACAATCCAAATTCCCACCAGGACAGTATAGAATAGTTTTCACCTCCAATAAACTGAAAGCATCGCTGCATTTAGTAAACATATCTTCCAAAATAACCACAACATCTATCATGAAATTAACATTTGGACCATTAATTTGGAAATTAATTCTTAGTGGGGATTTGGTTACAAACAAATAATCTAATGTAGCTGAATCTGGGAATAGCAGTCCGCCAATGGACAGATACTGGCATTCTGGGATGGCCAGTGGGCGGGGAGATCACCCAGAAATTTGAGAGAAATGGATTGCAGGGGCAAAAGGGGGTTTAAAAGGAGAGGATTCAGTGGGAAATGGGGAGGAAGGGGAAGAAGAGAGAGAATAAAGGGGAAAGAGAAAGAAAACAAAAGAGGGAATGAATAACAATAACAGAGTTGGATCTAGCCCAATCTCCTGCTCAGGCAGGAAACCTGTCCTATACCATTCAAGAGAAGTGGCTGTCCAGTCTCTTCTTAAAAGTCTTCAGTAATGGACCATCCACAACTTCTAAAGGCAGGCCATTCCATTGGTTAATCATCCTCACTGTTAAAAGAGGAAGAGGAGAGAGAGAAAAGGGGAAACAAAGAAAAGTGATTCGTGAGTGGTGGAAAATGAGAGTGAAAAGTGGAAGGCAAAGTGCTGAAGAGAAGAATGGTGCAGGAAGAGCTGCTAGGACAATCGGCAGAGAAAGATAAAGGCAAATGGGGAAATAGTGGCCAAAATGAAAACAGAAGAGAGAGAGAGGGAGAGGTCATGGAAAGGGCAGGACTAGGAAAGAAAGGGCAAAGAGACAGATAATGGAGGCGAAAGAGGGAGAAGGGCTTATTGGCTTGCCCTGTTGCCACCTTCTTTGCATGGCTCGTTCTTGGCAGGGCTGCAGGAGAGCTGAAGAATAAGAAAGGAGGAAGAGAAAAGAGAGGGAGAAGAGTTTACCAGCTTAACTTTTTGCCATCCTCATCATGTGGCTTGTGCTTAGCGGGGCTGCATGAGAGGTGAGTTGTCAAGTGCTGGGGAAATCGGGAGATTCAGGCAGTTCAAAAGATTTATCGCAAGCTTAGGCTCTCTACAAAAATCTATGCTACTAATGGTTAAGGGAAACGACTGGGAAATAAAAGGCATTCAAAGTGGACTGGACTTATATCTTTGCGGGCTTGCAGGGACTCATGACTTACGACATGTTTGGCCTCTCTCTTGGGCTCAGCCTGATCATCTCCTACATGACAGGGGCAAGTGAGGGAGAGAGGGAGAGAGAGGACAGCAGGGCCCAAAGGTTAGCCAGGAGAGGTAGAAGAAAGCAAACGAGCTGAGCTGGACAAGAGAGCAAGGCAGTGACCAGAAAGGCACCAGATGAGCCAGATAAGCTAGAGGACAGCAGAAGCAAGCTGTAGAGAGAGCAGAGTGGCTAGAGGGGAGCCAGACAAGCTAGAGAACAGCAGAGGTGAGCTGAGCCAGCACCCAGGGACAAGTCGATGACCCAAGAGATTGAGAGAAGGAGAGAGGAAGAGAGACATTGAGATGACAAGGAGAGTGATACGTGGTAGAGGACGGAACAGAGAGCATGGGGGCAAAACCGCAAGAAAGGGATAAAGGGATCTGGACTTTAGCAGCCTTTTTGGGGTGGCAGTACATTAAAAATTGGTCTCCATAACCATTTGTATGCAGCATGCAAGAGTGAAGACTCCTATGTGGTGTTCCTCCGGCTGGGTCAATATCTTTTATATTGTTGATTTTCATACATTTTGTACAGGCAGAAGAAGAAACGGGCTTGCTTTGTATTGGATATTTTTAGATTGTCATGGGCATATTTCCACTCTTTTTCAGAAATGCTGGTTTTTGCTCCATCTTATTTCATGTGAAAAAGGGGTCACCGTACTTTTCACTGTCTCTATTCTCTGAAGTTTGATAGCTTTGTGAAGACTTAAGTCATCAGTTAACTGTATTCTCTCAGATAATCCCTTGTCTGAAATCTCTGAGTTATTCTTGATTCCTGTGAACAAACTCAGTTTGAGTTCATAGAGTTTTCCAGCAGAACATTTTTGTGTCTCTTTTGGCTTCTATATCTTTGATAAAATCGAGCCTGTTCCTATAGTATTCTTTTTAGTGATAACACTTTCTTATCAACTCAAAGCATCAAAGGCAAAGGATTTATTAACATCCTTCTCTCTTCTTATTCTTCTTATATTCCTATATGTATGAATTCTTAGATTATAATTATATTCTTATATTCTTGAGGGAATAGAAGTGGAACTCAGCAAATCTGCAGATGGCACCAAGCTGGCAGGAATAGCCAACACCCCAAAAGATAGGCTCAAAATCCAGATGGATATTGACAGGCTTGAACACTGGGCCCTATCTAACAAAATGAAATTCAATGGTGAGAAAAATAAGCTTCTACACTTAGGTAAAAAAAAAATCAACTGTACAGATACAGATTAGGTCAATCATTTATTTATTTATTTATTTATTTTTGCGATTTCTATACCGCCCCTCTCCCAAGGGACTCAGGGCAGTGTACAGCCCAAAATTAAAAACATCAATATACAAAAAGTAAAATGATTAAGAATAGATTAAACATTTAGCATGGCACAATAGCAGTAATTGTGAAAAGATCTTGAAGTCCAAGCGGATAATCAATTAAATATGAGGCAGCAGTGTGTGGCAGCTGCCAAAAAACAATATAATCCTGGAGTGCATTAACAGAGAGATTGAATCAAGATCATGTGAAATATTAGTATCTCTTTACAAAGGCTTAGTACAGTCACACTTGCAATACTGCATCCAGTTTTGGTTACCACAATATAAAAAAGATGTTGAGACGCTGGAAAAAGTAAAGAGAAGAGAAACAAAGATGATAGGGGCCTGGAAGCTAAAACATTTGAAGAATGGTTGCCAGAACTGAGTATGTCTAGACTCTAGAGAAAAGAAGGACTAAAGCTAAGGAGAAATTTCGTAACAATTAACCACTGTAATGGCTTGCTTTCAGAAGTTGTGGATGCTCCATCATTGGAGGTTTTCAAGAAGAGAATGGACATCCATTTGTCTGAAATGGTATACACTCTCCTGCTCAAGCAGGAGGTTGGACTAGATAACTTCCAAGGTCCCTTCCAACTTTGCTGTTGTATGTTCTATGTTCTCCATCTTATATAAGACTTCTCCCTGGTAGAGCTTCATAGCCAGTCTAAAACAGGTAAAATCTTTCTGCTGTGGCCACAGCACTATGTTGTGGGAAATGGAAACAATAAGGTGAAAGCTTCTAATGTTAAAATCTTACACCTAACAGGAGATGTCAGCTGTTAAGCAATATTTTACTTCTCGTTATTTATTCTAATAAATAAACTACTTCATCAAACCTCCTCCTCTAGCTTCATTTGCTGGTCTAGTACTGAACATTTTCACATGTCCAGCATAATTTTATATTTTTTCTTATGACCTTGCTTTAAAACACATCCCCCCCCCAAATCCCAACATGTTCAACTCTATTCTTGAAAAGATGTTTAAATACTTTCATTTGTTTGGTTACCATTTTCTGAATTTTCTCAGCTTTACCATTTTTTTTCATGCCCAAAATTCAAAAAACTCTATTGACCACTGATTAGAAGTTCATTCAAGAGTGGCCCTATTAGTTGGCAAGCCAAGACACTCACTTCAGGCAATAGATTCTGGAAGGTAGCTGAATATACATAGCTAATAGATATATAGCATAAGAGTTATATAAGAGTTAAGTTAATATAAATTACTAGATAAGATGGACAGGAGTGGATGTGTTGTGGAAGACTCCTAGGTATGGCTGTGGTGGTTGAAAAAGGTGTTTTCCCAAAATGGACTATATTGCTTACATGATACTGGAAAAAGGGAAAGAGAATTTTGATCAGATCGATTTATTGATGAACATTAATACTCAAATACTGAGATTTGATGACGTAAATGCGACATTATGGAAACCAGCTTGGTATAGAAAAAAAAGGATTTAAAAATTTGATTTAAAAGCTTAATTCTTGTGTCAAAAAGGCTTTAGAAATTTGGATTGATTTGACAATTTAATTGTCAAAGTAAATGGAAGTAAATGAAAGTAGTAAGATAATAATAGGTTTGTTTTAGATACGATAGATAATTTTGTTGAGATTTAAATTTTACTTAACAAGTTGAAATGTTTTTGTTTGTTTGTTTGTTTTTACTTTGTTTATATAGAAAACTATTTTGTAATAGCAGAAGAGTTAGAGAGATCTATGATAAGAGAAGAAAGGGTATTAATTAATGATGTATTAAATCAAGAGATGGAATATATATGAAAATATTAGAATATTATTCTTGGAATATTATGTGTTGTAGAAGGGATACCCAAAGTCTTATTAATATGTTTGTTTAAGATTAATTGGAATATGTTAATTAATTAGTGGAGCTTAAAAGCAGGAGTGATTTATATAGATGTAATAGGAATGATTTTGTGGATTGATTGAATTTTAAGAAGAAATAGATTAAATTAAATTTGTTGTATTATGTGAGGGAAATAGAGGGGGAAATTTTTTAAGGTATTAATTTTAGCTGTACGTATAACCTGTTTTGCTTTGACTGATTACCCTTTCACCACAGTCTTTTCCCGAGCATTTTGATGTAAAAAATAAAAAAAATCAATAAAATGTGTAATTAAAAAAAGAAAAGAAAAAGGTGTTTCCCTGGGTCTGTAGTGCTTGCGTATTCCATATTCCATCAACCTTACCCAGTCATCTATTTATTGGCAGCAGAGAGTTGTAATTTGGGATCTCTTTGTTGGAGAAAGAACTGTGAGTCATCAAGGACAACCTCAGCAACAACCTTACCTTGTAAAGATCAAGAGTGGTCAGTGTCTTTGTAGGCTGCGGTGTCCTCATGGCCTAAGCAAGCAAGAGTTGGGACTATGGCTGTAGCTTCTTGGGGCTGGGAGGTGGCATTGAGCAGCAAATTGTGGCAAGCAGCAGCTGGAGTAGATTGATCTAAACCACATTACCAGGACCCTTCAGGAATAGTTAGGTAGGAACTCCATATAGGAACAGTTTAACCCTGGGGATCATTTCCCCCCAGTATGGTAGGATTGTATCTTCTCTCTCTAGCATGAGAACTGTTGGGGAGTAGGCATTGAGAGTGGATGTTTGGGTATGTGAGGGAGTGGGTATGTATTTAAAAGATACCTTCTTGCCCAAGTAAGAATTGGGAAGATGGGGAAGTGGGGGTGGCCTCCACCTTACTGATTAATGGGAGAGGCCAAGTAGGGTGGTACAATTGGATAGGAATGGGATTAGTGATTTAGGGTTCCTCAGCACTGAGAGAGATGCTGCAGCTGAACTATTGTAAGGATTTCACACTATTTGTTGGATGTTAGTGGATGTCTGATCTGCAGGAGCAGATGGACAGATCCTTAGCTAGGGGAATCAGGAGGCCATAGTTGGGGGGATGGATATTCTGGGGGATTTAGGGCAGGTCAGTACATTCAGGTGGTGGTGAACATTGGACCATTTTGATGGGACACAAAGGATGTGGCATTTCTAGGGAAGAGATCCCTGATGTTTGGTACTTGTGTCATATTCTAGCTTTCAATATTCAAGCTCAGATCCTGGAAAGCAGACCTAAAAAGGCTTGGGTTTTCAGCTGTTGCTACTTAATGTCAGGTCAACTAATAATAAATCTCCCTTATTTGTTACCTTATCAGAGAGGAGCAGGACCACTTTGCATATATTATTGAGACCTGGCTGGGGTCTGAAGGCGGGGGGGGGAGTCCTCTTTCTGAAACAGGTGTGGTTGTGTTCAGGGTATTAACTCCAGCCAAAACCATAGGGCAGGTGTCCTGTTTCCGAAAGATGAGACCAACTAAAACAGAATTCCGAGGCTTAGAGTTTTCCTCTAAGAACATGTTTATTGGTTACAAAGAATCAGCTTGGTCAAAAGTGAAACCAAGACTAAAGTTCCCTCCCCAAAGTTACATTATTACAAAGTTAAACTTCCCACCTCAGTACTATGCAATCAACTACATTTCCCAATAGAATAGTTTGGTGGGCTTTCTAACATAATGCTCAGCCCCCAGTCTAACGAACAGAAATGACATTGGTTCCCGTGGGGCAGAGAATTGTTTAGACTAGCATAAAACTCCATAGCCCTCCCCCCATTCTTATGGCAACTGAAAATGAGCAAGATGGCTTCAGCCGGGTTCGTTGCAGAATTGACAGCAGGGCAGTTGAGTAGCAGTAGTAATCTGAAAATTTCTTTTGTCCTTCAGGGGCACTGATTCTCAAGTTACCAGTTATGAGATTATGCTTTTGAAGATAGCCTCATGAGATCAGTTGAAATTGTTGCTATGGTGTCAGCCTCCCTACTGTCTAGCAATTTCTCTGCCTGAGCTGCTGGAGGCCATATCAGGGTTGACTGTGGAGTTTCCCATCCTTATGGTCTTGAGGTGTTTCAATCTGTCAATCATTAGGCCAACTTCAGAAGCATCCCAGCACTTTATGACCACCATGGCAGCCATTGGGCTATCTCAGGTTGTTCATGGCCTAACAGTTTTCTTGTTGGAGCAATGTGATGGCAATGTGATCAGATGGAGGATTTATCTTTATCCCTCTGTCATCAGTTCATGGCTGGTGACTTTGACATTGTCTTATATTGTCCATTTTGGACTATTCGATCCCTGTATTATGGAACCCATTGGCTAAAGAATTTTGACTGGCGGGTTTCCAGGAGGAGATCTTTCTCTGCCATTGCCTCCACCCTATGGAACATCTTTCCCACTGAAGTGAGACTGGGCCCCTCTCTTCTGACCTTATGAAAGAATATTAAGACCTGGCTCTGTTAACCAGCATGAGGATCCAATGGCAGGCATCTGGAGGTGGTTGGTGGCTTGAGAGCACTCTGTCCATTTTTTAACTTTATTTTTTTCCCTGTAGGATATTATGGTTTTTGCCTGTAAAATGAGCAGAGTCACTTAGATAGCGAGATGGGCAACATATAGATTTGTTAAATAAATAGATAATAAATGCATAATCATTTTTTGGATTTGGAAAAACAATACGATCAAAGAAACTTTTCACCTGTGATGTATTGGATGTAACATGATACATTGATGAATCACAGAGATGAATGAGACATCCTGTTTCCCCTGGTGCTGGTAAATTACTTACAAGATGTTCAATTTTAACACTTGTTCTTTTATATTAGGAGGAGGAGGAGGAGGAGGAGGAGGAGTATTTTATTACTCATATTGAAAAAGCTTAAACTTCTAATCTGCTCAGATGCCATAACTGTTACTTGAAGTTAAAGGATGAGATAAATTAGAGAATGACAGTTCCATATTAAAATGGAAGATAAAGCATAGTTTTTGGTGTAAATGTTATAGCACATTTCATATTTACCAAAGGGACATTATTTCATAGATTCATTATAGTAGGTCTTACTAGCATTATATCAAGCAATATAATTTGATTCCACATTAACCTCTTCAAAGTTAAAGAGTGTGAAACTATCATCTCAGTTTTTTTCCTATACTTTATTCCCTTTTTTTTTTTTTGCATCCAGCCAAAATGCCCAATTGCTTTAGAGATACATCTCTGTGGGACAACATACTGTTGCTGTTGGGAAGAAAGCAACTGTTGTGGTCATATCAGCTGCTGTTTTGAAGATAAGAAATATTTCCCTAAAGGTGTAGCTTGTTGCATTTATTTCCAGTAATTACATTGAGAACTGTAATCTTGAAACAGATTTATGAGCAAAACCAGCAAATGCCACTTATATATTGGGGATGGAGAAAAGGGTGTGACATCATAGATTTGCTGAATAATTTTTTTTAATTACTTTAAATCCCATTCATTATTTGGAAGATGGCCTCTTCTTTACTGTTTCCATAGACGCCAGAACCAAAATAGTCTGAAAAAAGGTAGTCCAGGTCTTGTTCACCTCTTGGCTTTCCAGATTGCTAAAATAGTTAACCAAGGACTTGATGTGGTCCCCAGGCTGCAATTTACCAATCTCCACTTTGCACTATATTATAATTACATTAATGATGTTAAATATGCATGAAAGTAGATGTGGTGGAAGGGGTTAGATGGGAAGTAAATCAGATTATGAAATTTTGGGTTTAAGAATAATGTATTCTACTCTGAACATTTCTACTTTATGATCAAATCACGTTCTTGCCTTGACCCTCCTAAGAAGACTTTTTGTGGTCAGTTTTTATTCTTCCAACAATTTGTAGGTATCTCAACTTTGCTATATTCAACCCTTCACTAAATAATTTTTGCAATGTCTATAATGTATCTGAATCTGAATGGACTAGAGATGCATTGGAAATTATACTTTTATATACTATTATCTCCAGCAGAAAAACATTTAAGGGAGAGATTAATAGTGAAATTGCTGGCCTTGATAAAAGCTTCATACTTTCATCAAACTTTGCCTTTTAATAAATCATTTTATTTTTTCTGAATCACAAATATCAATGAATCCATTAGCTAAGCCAGCTCCTTACATTACTGATGTTCAGCAATTTGGGAATTTTATTAATACTGTTTGCCATGACAGATAAGGTTGTTCTATAATATAATGTACAGAAAAACAAGGTCAGTTTAATCTTTTGGATCTTGAAAATGTGTCTTTTTTTATTCCATATAATTTTTAAATACTATTGTTGCCATTCTTGTAAGGTTTTTTTCTAGGGTTGGAACAAGAAGTTTATTTTGGGTAATACGTTCACCTTAATAACTGCAATTATCTTAATAAAGAAAGGTTTACATTTTTCACCTTTCAAGATCTCTTTAATTCTTTGCATAATTGGAAAAATAATTGTTTTGATATATTTCTTGATTGTTGCCTACCAGGCACAACCCAGTTACTTCATTAAATGTATTATGTGGCAGTCAGAGTCCGTTGGCAGGAAATCTTCTTCTGGATTAATTATTTTGCACTTATTCTCATTTTTTTGGATGTCGAATTTATACCAAGAGAATTCTCCAAAGCCTCAGATCACTCTTATGAATGATCTTATTAAATGTTGTGGTTCAATCATGGTTAGTGTTTCACCATCAAGTAACATTTAAGCTTA
The DNA here is from genome assembly GCA_034064705.1 of Bothrops alternatus. Taxonomy (NCBI): domain Eukaryota; kingdom Metazoa; phylum Chordata; class Lepidosauria; order Squamata; family Viperidae; genus Bothrops; species Bothrops alternatus. Next base: position 4,117,912 of record JARGCV010000085.1, read on the forward strand.
TATTCCTTTCTGTAGATTTTGAGGCTGGGTGTTTTTCCTGACGATATTTCTAGGGCAATGATAAATAATAGGAGAAAAAGTGGACATCCTGGCCTGGTATATTTGCTCATTTGAAAATCTGCTCTTCCCCATACAACAGGGCCTTTACTTACACAATAGATCTTTGAATGTATCCAAAATTCATTGTTTCCCCTAATTATTGTTGAAAAACATTCATTCTCCGTCTAACTCAGGGGTCTTCAAACTTGGCCCTTTTGTGACCTGTTATTAAATTTAGAAGTGTTCCAGGGTTTTATTGTTTGTTTATAGATATTTTTTAAAAAATGATGTATAAAAATATTGTTTTAGCATTGGAGAATATCATATATCAGTTGCACAAGCCAATGGGTTCTTTCAGTTTATTGAAGGAAAACAGTAACTTTGTACCTGTTTTTGAAAACCAATAAAGTTATAAAAAGAGACGGGGGGGGGGGGGAGAAGCCAGAGTTGTACATCACAAGAATACAGAGGATCAAATCAATTGGATGTAGCAGGTAAGGAAAAAAAACACAAAATTGGATCACTCAGTTTTGGAGTACAACTAGGTTACTGTATCTAAAATAGTAATATAATTGATTGCCTTCTCACTTCGGCACTGGCATTCCTTGAAATTTGTTTATGCCAGTTATTTTGGAAAAGCTTATCAGCTGAATAGCCAAACAAGACTGACCAAGAAATAAACAGGAGATAAATATTCTCTTGCAAGAAAGTAAACAAGTATGACTGTCTTCATTAATTCTAATGGCTATGGAAATTACTGCTAGCAGCAGTTTGTACTAATATAGTATGCTGTCCCTTTGGCTAGTTTGTTTAGTTTGAATGTTTTCTCCAATGGCACAAAAATAATGTTTTCAACCTACTGGTTACATTTGGATATCACAATAAACCATGGTTATAGTTACAAGAATAAGCATCAGCCTATCCTTTGGCTGGTCTATTCCACTTACTGCCTTCTGTTGAAGAGAAAATAGAAAGTATGATTGCAAGTTATACATTTCTGATGAAAAACCAGAGGAAGTAGACAAATATGGATACCTTAATGGATAGGAAACTGAATAGAGAAATTATAAAATTTGCAAATACTGGCAAAAGGTGGCATATAGTCTGTGGAGAAGTAGGAATGCTTGTGACAAAAAGTGAAAATTACTGTATATAAGACTATTTTATGACTGTAGTTACGATGGCTTAGGAATGAGTGCTTTAGGCCCTATAAAGCAGAGGTCCCCAATCTTTGGGGTACCAGGGACCAGTTCCGTGAAGAGAGGTTTTTCTGCGGACCGGGGGGTGGCGTGGTTTTGTGTGCTGCCTGCATCCCGCAGATGGAGCTTTGCTTGTTTGTGCAGCCTGGTTGCTGGCATGCCATGGCCCAGTACCGGTCCATGGACTGGAGGTTGGGGACCCCTGCTATAAAGCATTTCTAGCTGTCATAAAATGTCATTCCCTCTCTCCCCCCATGGTCATGTGGTCGCACTTTGGGTGCTTGACAACTGGCTCACATTTACAACTGGTAGCAGGGTTCAAAAGTTATGTGATCATTATTTGTGATTTTCCCCCTCATTTTCCAGCAGTTTTTGCTCATTCAAAGAATGGGTTCATTTAACAACCTCCACAAAAAAATGTCCAAAAAATTGATCCAGCCATGTAAGTGCCTTAACTTACAACCACAATGACTTATGACCAAATTTCTGGTCCTATTGTGGTCATACGTTAAGGACTACTTATATATGGTTCTTTTTCCTAACTAAAGGAATTTTTAAAAGAATACAAACAATACAAATTTTAAAAGAGAAAAGTAAAAGTAAAGTACTCTAATAAGTAAGTGAAAAAAGAGAGTGCAAACAAACAGATGAAAAAAGAAAAGACTTCAAGAAGCAGCTTCCAGTTTTAACAGCAATTACAAGTTTACTACATTTATGTTTTACTCTCGCTCTGTCTAAAATAGCAGAATAAACTTCCACTGTCAAACATCAAACCAGTAAGTCCCAAGTTCCTTTTTTTTCTCTAGAAAATGCCCATTAAGGGTTTCCAGTCACTAATAAATGTAGTTATTATCCTTTCTCTAATGAAACAAGTTAGTTTTGCCATCTTTACTAACACTGTCACCGTCATTAACCATTCCTCCACTGTGGGTATTTCAGAGTCTTTTCCCTTTTGTGCATAGTGTAACCTTGCAGCAATTATAATACATAAAAACATTCTTTCACAACTTTTCTAATTATCTATCCATTAGTCCCAACAAGAAGTGTTCTGATTTCAACTGAATATTAATCTTTAAACATTTTTATATCACTTGAACCCAAAATTTTCTGTATTTTTTGCAAGTCCACTAGCATGATATAATGACCCTGCATATTCTTATTTTATTATATGGAAATGAGCTTTTGATATGACAGGAAAAACATAAAAATAAATGGAATACAATGATTATGTTATTTTAGATGTATATATGGTTAAAAGGAAAGTTAGGGTCAAGAATGCAAAAGAGAGTTAACAACATGATAGAACATAGCTCTATCATTTGAATAGAGTAAGCAAAGATGAAAGGGCAAGAGACATATATGAAAGAAAAATAGATGGATTGAGAAAAAAGGGGAAGGCTGACAAAGTAGAGGTTGGATGGAGGGGATCCTTAAGAAGAGAGAGGTGAAAGCATTGTAACCACAAAAGACAAAGTAAGAAATAGTGTCTGGATGATGTCAAAGAGCAATAGCTTGCAAGAATAAAGCATGGAGAGTATGCAAGTGCGGACAGGTACAATAAAAGAATTATCTATATTTCCTTTTCTTACTACATGCTTTTGTATCTTAGCTTATTATTTAACTTTCCTCATTTTGAATAATATAGAATAACAGAGTTGGAAGAGATTTCAGTCCTATGTCTCAAGCAGGAGATCCTAAACCTTGTTTACTCTGAGAAGGAATGATGTGATAGGTATAATGTATAGAATAGATCTTTCTATATATTTTTCTGGCTCGATTTTGAGAAAAAATTGGGGAAAGAATGTTTGTTTTTTCAAAATAGTGAGATAAACTTATTTTAGGGTTTAGACCATGCTGGCTGGGGAATTCTAGGAACTGAAGTCCATAAGACATAAAATTGCCAAGCTTGGATACCCTTGCTTTATACAATAGTTTTTGTGTGCTTTCTCTGTTTTTTTTATCAGTTGTATTTAAAGTGGTCTCCAGGAGCTGTGAAAAAGATTTCATTGCCACATGCAACTTTGGAGTCTCAGATTGTCCATCAGTTATTAGAAAGGAGAAGGGAAATAATTATCAGATATTCTGTCTATTTTGGCACTGTTTAGCAACTCTTCCTCCTCAACAAATCACATTCTTGTTTCTTTTTTGTTAATAATTTCTAACTAGGGGCTTGTTAAATTGATTGACAAAACATGCATTCTGTTATAGTTGATTGCCTGTGCCATTTCTCCAGAGTGTAAGAAATAATCTGTCAGTGAACACTAGCCAGACATACACATTTAGACTCAAGACAGAGTTGGGGTACACTCTAAATTTAAATTTGTATGTAGATATACTGTATATTGCGATATAATGGTTTATGGACAATCATTTTGAGAAATTTCAAGCTTTTTCTTAAAGAGTACTTTATAATGCCCCAAAACATTGACACATTCATTTCTTTTAGAGCTCTCCTGACCTGCTGCAAATCAGAAATTTAGCGTCAATATTCATTCTAGAAGCATTTATTTGTCATTTTCAGTTTGCCTCGCCTATGCTTAGTAATTTTCACCTGCTTCATTTGTAAAACACAAAACATAGCATGATGCAGTATTACATATTAATATACCCGAGATAAAATCTTCAACATTTTCTTTTTTTATCTTCTTTTGAAACCAAAACTAAAATGAACAAATTAAAATCAAGATCAATCATCATTCGGGATCAAATCATAATAGAAATGAAAAAGATGCATGGGCTGTATTAATATTGTTCACTGACCCAGTGCATAAATTTAAAGGAAATACTTCTGAACACACATTTTGTTGAGAACTAAATATATTGTATTTTATTTATCAAATTCAGGCATAACCCATCTCATTTTCTAAATGCTCTTTCAAAAGTCCTCTTCCTTCCCTGACATACAAAAAGTAGGAAAATTGAGTTGCAAAAAAATGCATAAGAAATATACAAGATCAAAGTCAAATAATGTTCCAATAAATAATAATTTTTGTTCATTATACTAAATTGCAATGCTATGGCAACACTATTTGTCATGGTGCCATGCTGAATTAAAACTTCAAACTTTTAACTGCTTTATTGCTTAATTGGTAAACAGATTTTTTTTCCTGTCTAAAAGTATGACCAGTAGTGTCTCCCAGACAGTAGTTGATTTGTTATGGGTACACAATCAAGAAGACCAAAAACAAAAATTTCATCCCTCAATTGACAGGGAACAGCTTACTGAGTTGGCAGAATACCAACAGCCAGCTTCACTTGAATGTAGTCCAGATTCCATAAAACAAAACAGCACAATGCAGCTTATCACTTTAAAAACTCTCTTCCATCATATTCAAAATTTTAAAATGACTGAATTTATGTAGATGAAATTTAGTTGATAATCTAAATCAGATTTAAGAAATAGTGGAACTGAAAAATCTGGTGATTCATTCACATGAAACAAGAACTATCTTGGTAAACAACAGAAAACAGAAGTTTTATAGACTTTTATCCAAAAGTTTTTTGGACAAAGTAGTCCACCTATAAGTCATTTACAGAAATAATGTGTTTTTTTCCAATCATTTTTTATAATGTCAAAGAAGATCAACGGTTAGCAGTTTTCAAGGACAGATTTTTATCTGAGATGTTATCATTTTTATCTGATATTTTTATCTTAAAACCTAAAGTGCTTATTATGCAAGTTCTCCATTTCCATTTGTCTCAAAAGCCTAATCTTGTTCCTAGATTCCTTGAGATCTACAACTTCACCTTATTCTCCATTGTTTTCCTGTTGAGAGGAAAACAAACAAACAAAATGGTTTTCCAGATTTTTATCCATAGATGATTCAGAAATGGAAGCAAATTTAATAAAATTCATTTGGCAAATAAATCAAACAGGATTTGTATTTTACCAACAGTTTGTTATTGCAGTTGGTTATTCCTAGTTTATTCCTAGTTAGTGGTGTGTAAGTATTGTAATTCAGCTGATTTTGAGAAGTTTATGTTAGGAGTGGAGCATAAAAGGCCACTGAAGCTTGTTCTCCTGCTTCTCTCTAAGATAAAACTGAATATATGCTAATTTCAAATGCTAAGTGAAAAACTTTATCTTTCTGAGTTTTTAAAGGCCCTAGACATGTTGATGGTAATCATGATATAAAGAGATATCTGCTTCTTGGGAGACAATAAGAAATCTATAGAATATATTTTAAGTGTAGAGACACTGACAACAAAGTATGTATCTTCAAGATAATGTTTTACAAGTTCCCATACTGGTTATGTAAATTACAGTTTGAGAAAGACTCAATAAAAAACAAATGCCTTTGAATTGTGGTGCTGGAGAAATGGTTGATAATAACTTGGAAAACAAGAGAAACAAGTATTTCATTTTTTTTTTGTGCTTTTGAGTCAATCTTGACTTGAAAGTGCCTGCAGTTTTCTTGGCAATATTTCATTTGTACCTAAAATGGAACTAGAGCTCACAGTCTCCTTAATCACTAAACCAATTTGGCTTTAATTCAGTATTAGAAGAAGTAAAATCACTGGGAGGATAATATTAAAAATAATATTTAAATTGTACAAATAAAACAAAGAAGATTGTTTGAAGCAGAAGATTGTTTGGATGCTTAAGAAAATTGAAGTCAATAGAAAAAGAGGCTAGCAGAGAATGGCATGGCTAGATACCATCAATGATATGTTCAGCATGAGCATCAGGGCTTATTGAATTTTTGAATCTCCATTATTTAGTTATCAAAGATCCATCTAATTATGACAGACGGTGGGCAGCAGGCAACTTTATTTTCAACACTATCAATTGGAAATACTACTTTTCCTGTAATTGGTAGGTTTTATTAATAGATTCCTGCTCACGTGCTACTGACTGACTTTTCATTCTAGCATAATGTTGCTTTGTGCATCTGAGCAGCTTTTAAACAACAAATAGAAATTGTCTCTGTTGTTAAATCAAAAATTACAATTTCTGATTAAAGCCAAACATTCATGCATTTTCTTCCAAGCAACAAACAGATCAATTCTAGTTCTGGTACTGAGACAGATGGTTGAGTTACCTGACAATTCCATTACAGTGGGAAATGCTAATCAATGGATATCTACTTTTTAATATTTTACTGCACCCTGCTTTTTACTGGCATTTGAAAGATTTCATGCCAACCATCCAGCAAAAGCCAATATTACAGGCTGGCAACATATTTTCAATACTTTTAAAGTAAATCTTCAAATTCCTGATACAGTTCAAAGCATTCATTTCTCTTCATATCTCCATTTTTATTTCATTGTATCTCAGCAGTGTGAGAAATAAAAATACGCAGAACAAAGCAGTGGCTAACCATCTCTGTAACATTGCTAAGAAAATTGCTGAGATGCAACAACCAGGAGTCAAATATCGAGAGTATAAGGCAGGGGTGTCAAACTGCCAGCTTGCGGGCCGGACACGTCACCGGGAAACCGTGCCCACCCCATTGCCGGCAATGGGGGAAAAGCTCTGATACATTGCGCGACATCACATGACATCGCGAGTTTGACATGTCTGGTGTAAGGCAAGGGTGTCAAACTGTAAGCCCATGGGCCGGATGCATCATAGAGAAACCACGCCCGCCCCATTGCCGGCAATGGAAAAAAAGTTGCAATACATCGCGACATGTCATGTGACGTTGCGAATTTGACACTCCTGGTGTAGGGTATAGAGAGACACATATACCATAACCTCTGTCTTTCTCTGCCCCTCAAGAATTTATGTATCTAGCTCCCAAGTCCTGGATAATATGTAGTTAGTTATGATTATACTTCCAATATTTGTTAATAAAATTCAATACTGTTGTATTGTATTGTATTGTATTTATTTATTTTTGTATTGTATTGTATTGTATATTGTGATTATTTTTTCAAAATGGTTTGGGGAGGGTAATCAAAGATAAAAATAAGATGATGCTATTCTCAATCTTGGGGAACACCTTCAAATAGCAAATTATAAGGTCTGTAAAAATGAAATCATTCTTCAAGTATCTTTGTCTCAATTTGTTTTAAGCTTCAGATGCTCAAAACAAAATCTTGAGCCTAGCTTTGTAGCTAATTAGTCAGTGCAGCTGCTTCAACAAGGACACTGTTAAGAATGAAGCTAGCAAGTCAGGAGCTAATGTTTCCCAAGCCTGAGTAAGCAGTTATGTCAGTAGCCTAGGGTGTATTTAGCCTTTGGAAGCATGTCAGGTCAGGGAAGAGAGCAGAAAGTTGACGGGAACTTTGTTTTTGTTGTGGGGGGGGGTATAATAAATTGAAAGCCTGACAAAGTTTTCTTCTTCACCCTGATATACCAAAGAAAGTCTTATTTTTTTTGTCTCGCTCTCTCAGTTAATGTTTACATAACTACAATGCTTTGAGGTTATTTCTGTACTCTTCTAGAGGTTTAAATTCTAGGGAGATAGAGATAGACAAGCACTGATTGCTATTAACTGCAGGAAGCAAAATTGTTATATGTGGCTGTGTTTTAATCTTCAGTTTAAAAAAAATGAAAGGTATTGACTTTGAAGGCCTTCAGCAGTGAAGCCAGGGCTTAAATAAGGATTCAGTGTTTGGAGAGTTGATATTTATAGGCATGTCTGGAGTGAAATATGATAGTAAATTCTATCCACTTCTTTTATCATAAGAAGTATCCAAAGTTAAATAGTCTACACAATTCTTTTTAAACTTTGCTAATGTCAATCAAACTACTGTTTTGCTCCAGAGTAAGAAACAAATCATGATCCTAATACTTATCCCAGATTATAAATCACCTCTTGAAGCATATATGATGTAACCTACTGCAATTAGCCCAAGATACAGCAACCATTGCCATAGCAGCAGCCCTTCTATGCCTAAATGCCCATATTCCTTTTGATTGGGATTTGAGCAACTTTGCTGTTTCACTCAACATGAACTGGATGTATGAGGTTTAAAGATTTTTCTATAAACAGAATTTGAGGAGGATTTCTAATTGATCCAATGAAAGAGCTTAGAATTTTGACAAATTTGCCACAGGCACAAACTAACTTTAATTATGTAGTTGTGAGAGAGACTAGAGGAAGAGGAGTGCAGTTTAGGTGAACAAAGGTAATAGTCCAGATTTAAAAGAATGATGGGGAAAAGTTCAAAGAAATTCTGCCTTAATTAAGTAAATACAATTTTAGCTAGGAATTTACTCTTACAGGATCAAGATTATGTTTTTACTAGAGATAGCATTAAACATGCCTTTCTGAAATCTGCATGAAATCTGTTGCCTCCAGCAAGGTAAGCATTAAATGCCAGAATACGTTGTTTAATTTTAGCTGTTGGCTCACTTGTGAACAATGAGACAGAATATCACATTTATTTTGTGGATATTTTTTATTGTTTTAAAGTTTTGTAGGTTGTTTTAATGGCTTTATAACTTTGGAATTGTAAGCCATCCAGAATCACTTGGTTGAGTTGGGTGGCTAATGAATGAACAAATGAATGTTCAACAAAAGTGTTGAAGAAAGAAGAGAGGAAAGATGATAAACTTCTAATTTTTGCAGCAAAATATGTGCAGTCTTCTGCTGTAAGTTATCAGATTTTATAGGACAGTGATGGCGAACCTTTTAAAGATTGAATGCCCAAACTACAACCCAAAACCCCTTTATGCATCATCGAGTGCCGGGTAGGTGTGGCCCATTGGGTGCGCGTGGCCCATTGGGTGAGTGTGGCTGCGGTGGTAACGGCAGACTAGGTGGGACTAAAAAGTTCAATCAATCAATTCCAACTTTGCAAGATGGTTTTTTTCCTGTGAGAAGTTGAAATTGACTCATTGAACCTTTTTTTTTTTTTTTGCACATGGCGGCGGAGGCCTAAAGCGAAAAGGTTTTATAAAACCCAGCTGAAGGCCTAGGACTGGGGTTACGGCGCGCGTGCCCACAGAGAGGGCTCTGAGTGCCGCTTCTGGCACCCGTGCCATAGGTTCGCCACCACTGTTATAGGACAAGGGAAACAAAGGAGCCATTGTTTACTTCTCTGATTCCTCCTGCAACCTATGGCAAGAGGGGAAGCAAACTGAGAAAACAGTAATAAAGACTTTGCAATAGTTAAACAAAAATATCTTAATATGACAGAGACTGGAGATGAGAGTCAGCTTTTCTCTAAGGAAAATTTCACACAAAAACTATAGTAATCCACTGAAAATTGTTCTTGATGAATATAAATCATGTTGGATTGAAATGTTGAGTGAAAAATGGTACGTGGAAATTGGTTCTAAATTAGTTGTAAGGATATTTACATGATTTATACAACTTAAAGCAGTTAAAGGGAGTGTTAGGGATTGTCCATTACTTTTGATCAGTCTGAAAAAATGCAATTATCCTATTTTTTTATTTCCATTAATTATGTAAGTTGAGAGGGTGGAGAAGAAAAAACAATTGTATGAAATGGTAGATAATTGTAAGATTGTTCTGAAGTTTAAAGGAACTGAAGCTTAGCTAGAAATAATTCTAAGGATATTAAAATAACTGATCAATACTAAACTAAATATTATGTGTTACCAACCACCATGAAATGATTAGTAGGAATATTTTTCAATGTTTTCTACTAGGCCCAATTTTGCCTTATACATTATGTAGCTGCAATTAAGTACATTTGTTTGTTCGAAGAAAAATATAGTATTCGTTCAGACACACACTGACAACCTTGCATTCTGCTATATTTCATAGCTGGATATAATTGCAAATTATGTTTTATGTTAATTTGTATTTTAATGTTTGTTTATGAAATATAATAAACTTTTGCAAAAAAGCATATGTGTGATCAGATATCACAGGTCAGAATTCTTATGTTTCCCATTGTATGAAGATGACTCTAATGTTATGATATCTCTGAATGTCTCTTCTCTAAGCTGGAATTCTCTGTCTCAGTTCCATATCAGAAAAAAATACTAACCAAATTGGGCAAAATAAAAAAAATATAAGAAAGGTAATTCTGCAAAATTTAACCTTGGAATGATTTTGTTATACTTCCTGTAAAATTAGGCAGACATTTATTATCTAATGATGAATCTACTCTCAGTTATAGAGTTTCATCTTGTTTGGTTTTACTTTTAATTTTTAATGTGTCTTTACAATTTTGGACAGTAACTATAATCAAAACATTCATTCTATGCTACTTTAGAAAGTAGATATTTGTACAATGTTCAGCATATGAAATATGGATTGAACCTTCCCTAAGAGCTTGGCGAGTTCTTTTTTATTTACATTTCATGCACTCTCAAAATGAGAACAACCATTTTATTTTTTAAAAAGCTTGAATTAATGATGTTCCAATGAAATGTTTAAAGCTGCATTGATTTCTGTGTTTGCTGGCTCTTGATGAGATCTCTTGGGAGAATTTATATTGGAAACAAAATGCTATCAACAGTTGCATGGAACATGCTCTTTAATTTCTTGAGGATAAGGACATGAAGTAGCAATATGAATGTGGGCTACTTAGTAAAGCTTATAAGCAATATGAAAACCATTTTGAAAAATTAATCTTTGTAAAATTTACAACAATAAATAAGGTGAAGTTGTTTTACCACAAGTCAGTATAGAAGTTGTAAACATCTTCCCTAACATGAAACAAAATACCTTCCATCAATAGTAAAATCCATCAATAGTAAAATATACAAACAGAAATTCAGTGGAATATATTGTTATGTGCTCCTGGCTACTTTCCTTTGTGCCAGAGGCAAGCTTACCTGACCAATAACAGTCAAGACACAGTGAAAGCCTTTTGTTTCTTTTATTGCAATAAGTCAGTGGTTCTCAACCTTTCTCAGGTTGAGACCCCACTTGCCCCGCCCATGCACACCGTGACCCCGACCCGGGTGTGCGCGCGTGCGCGTGCGCGCAAAAAAAAATTTTTTAAATTTTTTTAAAAAAAATAAAATAAAAAAAATGGCGGCCGTGACAGGCAGATCTGCGCATACGCAGATCGGCCCTTCGCGCACGCCGCGCACACACGGATCCGCCCGTCGCGGCCGCCATTTTGTTCTTTTTATTTTTTTATTTTTTTATTTTTTTAAAAAAAATTTTATTTTTTTTCGGAGTGACGGGCGGATCTGCGCATGCGCAGATTGGCCCGTCGCATGCGCCGCGCATGCGCGGATCCGCCCGTTGCGGCCACCATTTTGTTTTGGTTTTTTTTAAATTTTTTTTTATTTATTTTTTTCGGCGCGATGGGCAGATCTGTGCATGCGCGGCGCGCGCGCCAAAAAAATAAATAAAAAAATAAAAAAATTTTTAAAAAATTAAAATAAAATAAAATAATAAAAATTAAAAAAACAAAATGGCGGCCCGTGGTGTCCGGCGACCCCCGCGAAATCATCGTGCGACCCCAAATGTGGTCACGACCCCAAGGTTGAGAACCGCTGCAATAAGTGGAGAGAGAAGCTGTCAAAGCTTGGTTGCCTCCAAAGTTCCAAACCAAAATATTCCCTTCTTTATACAACCCTATCCCTGCTGTTGCAGCCTTCCTCATTCCCCATTGGCTGAGGTACTATGATGTTACACTCTTTCTTACCGTTTCCTGCTACCTTCCTTAAACATACTAAATCATACTTAACATGTACATTAATAATGTAAGATATTAGATGTATTGAATTGCTTCTTTTGAGTTCTGGCAATATTTTATGGCTTCTTAGAACAATACGTTCTTTCCTGTTTTTCAGTTCAGTCTGCCTTTCCTGTTATCCCATTCAGCTAATTTTCCCTGGCTAGCCATTTCCTCTTGCAGCTGTTTTTACAGCTTGTATCTTTCCTTTTCCCACTCTAAAGATCCAGCTAATTTTTACCTACATGTTTATCTTACATCCTGCCTTTATACTACCATTTCTTGTTCACATCCATTGCAGGTTTTTTTTGATAGACATGTTTCTCCATTCAGTAAGTTTCCACTACACAACAGATTCAATTTTAAATTCTGAAGACCTTTCATTTTCTTCTATCAATATTGTAAAAGAAATACTGTATATTTTCCTAATTTTGTAATATTTGAAAAGATGACACTATTGCCTCTTTTTTCCTTTAAGGTGAATGAAATTAAATTTACACAAGAGAGATACCTATAATAAATATTTGACTTTGCATAAACATATTACCTCTGTCTTGAAGTACTTAATAAACGTTTGGGCTTCCTCACATGAAAATAGGTGGAAAATAGTGCTATGTATAATAGAGAATTCTTAAAATTAACACTTAAAAAAAGAAATATATTTTTCTGTGTGTTTTCTATGTGTTTTGGAGATTTATAGGAACTGTTCACCATAACTGTTGTGTCCTGAGCCTGCAAGAGTTGAAAGCAAGCTCAGAATTGTTGCAAATGATCCTGGGCAATCCAAAAGCTGTCCGGGACCAGACAAGGTGGTGCCAGCCTTGTGCACATGCGCAAGGCGTGAAAATGGTCAATTCCTATTGGTTCACACTGTCCGGGTTTCAGACACTATAAAAGGCCTGCGTGCCTTTTGCTGTTTGCTTGGTTGTAGGAGAAAGTAATGAAGAGCTTGTTGTTTTTCACCATGTATCTTCGTCAATTGCCAACAAACGGAAAACACACTGGCGATGTAGGTGGGATCCCTGCAAGCAAGAAAAAGAACTAGGACTCACCCAGAAGTCCTGACAATTGGGAAGATGCCGTCCTGCATTCACGACTCAGCCTGTCAGTATAGCGTCGCTGGAGGTGAGCTCGGCAAAGGGGCACTTTCCCAACTATTAGCTTGCAGAGGAGGCAATTAGCGAAGGCCGTAAAGCTTACAATGTCGAAGATTGGCCGCTTGACTGATTTTGATGTCTCCCACCCAGAGAGATCGAATACATACGTAGCAAGGGTGGAGAACTACTTTAGAGTAAATCAAATCAGGGAAGACGGCCTGAAGGCAGCAACTCTTCTGTGTGCCTGTGGACAGGAAGCTTTTGATATCACGGAAAATCTGGTGGTCCCTGCACTTCTAGAGTCAGTAACGTATGCTAACTTGAAGAAGATGTTGAGGAACATTTTCAGCCTATGTTATCTGTCATCGTTTGGAGGCACGTGTTCGAGCTGAAAGACCAGAGGCCGGGTGAATCTGCTGCGGACTTTATTGCTACTTTAAGACAAGCGGCCAAGCCTTGTGAGTTCAAGGATCTGGAAGAAAGGCTGCGCGATCACTTTGTGTGTGGTTTAAGAAGCAGAGACCTACAACAAAAGATCTTTGTGAAAGAAGAGGTCTCCTTCCAAGATGTGTTAAGAGAGGTGGCAGCTGAAGAAGCAGCAGGCGGCGCTGTGAAGGCTTTACGGCTTGCCAGGAACCCTCCAGCCACCGCTACCATCCATCAAGAGGACGGTCGAGAAGAATCCAAAGTGAATCCTGAAGAGGAGGTGGACAGACTTCACCAGCCAGCAGAAAGAAGGCCAAAGGGGCATCCAGACAAGGCCACAGCATCTCTTCAGTGCTTCGGGTGCAGAGTACGCCACAAGCGAGCTGACTGCAGGTTTCGCTCTGCCATCTGCCGGGCATGTGGCAGGCAAGGCCACATTGCTTCCATCTGTTTGGGTTGCCAGAAGGTCCAACCTCGGGAAGAATTGCTTCAGAAAGGTACCAGGGTCCCCAGCCAACACAGGGTGAGTTTCTGCGCATCGCGTAGGAGTATTCTGAGGACAGGGACACACAAGCCCCTTAAGAAAAAACTTTGCATTGATGTGAAGTTGTAAGGGGTTCCCTTATTGATGGAAGTGGACACAGGGTCCGCTCTATCAATCATTTCACTTGACACCTTCAAAAGGATTTGTAGCAGTAGTGGCCTTCGAGTTAAACTCAGGCCATCAAATCTAATACTCACTGATTTTCAAAATTCTAAGGTCTGTGTGAAGGGGGAGGCCACACTCAAGCTACAGTGTAAGGATTTTGAGGGTTTCCTGGATGTGGTGGTGGTTGGGGGTGAACGCATGAGTCTTATTGGACTCAAATTGGTTTGAGGCCCTGGGAATCCAAGTGACTGGGCTGCACAACTTGCAAACGTTGGGTCTTGCAGAAGTCTGCAAGGAGTTTGCTGATGTGTTTAGTTCAGAGCTAGGATCCTACAAGGGGCCTCCTTTAGACCCTTTAGACCCAACTATCATGCCCATCAGGGTCAAGCCCAGACGGGTGCCTTTTGCCCTCAAAAGCAAGATAGATGCAGAGCTGGACAAATTGCTCCAGCAGGGCATCTTAGAACCTGTGGATTCTAGTCCCTGGGAAACCCCCATAGTAACGCCTCTAAAGGCTAATGGGGAAGTCCATATATGTGCAGACTATAAGTGCACACTGAATAAAGCGTTGCAACAGCACGCATATCCAGTGCCTGTTGTAAGCCACATTCTGGCGTCCCTCAAAGGAGGGTGCATTTTTGTAAACTTGATCTGGCAGAGGCCCATCAACAGCTACCTGTTGATAAGACATCTGCAGAGGCCCAGACGATTGTAACACACAGGGGGGCCTTTAAGGTCAAAAGACTGCAGTTTGGGGTAAATGTAGGCCCTGGCATATTCCAAAGTGTCATGGAGCGCACTCTTCGTGATATTCCTGGATTCTGTCCCTACTTTGATGAAGTCCTCATTGCTGGGGAGTCATCTCAAAATTTAGCAGAAAGGTTAAGGACTGTTTTGCTTCATTTCCACAAAGCAGGCCTTAAATTGAAGAAGGATAAATACAAGATAGGAGTCACTTCCACTGACTTCTTAGGGTTCAGGATTGATGCCCAAGACATTCACCCTGCTGCAAGTGATTCAGTAGGCCCCAAGGCCCAAGTCTAAAAGTGAGCTGCAAGCCTTCTTGCGGCTTTTAAATTTCTATCATGCATTCCTCCCACATAAGGCTGCAGTGGCTCAGCCGTTACACCGGCTCTTAGACAAGCAGGCTTCATGGCAGTGGACTAAGGTCCATGACAGGAGTTTCAATGAGGTTAAGGCCTTGCTCTCTTCAAATGCTGTGTTAGCACATTTCAACGAGCAAGTGCCTGTTTGCATCGCATGCGATGCATCCCCTTATGGAGTGGGAGCAGTACTTAGCCACCTGAAGGTTGATGGGACACAAGTCCCTGTGGCCTACTACTCAAGGACTCTGTCATCTGCAGAGTGGAATTATGCTCAGATTGACAGAAAAGCCTTGGCCATAGTGGCTGGCATAAAGAAATTCCATGATTTCTTATATGGCCGCCACTTCATGGTCTACACAGACCATAAGCCTCTGCTGGGTTTGTTTACCACTAACAAACAGACACCACATATTATTTCCCCAGGTATGCTGAGATGGTCCATTTTCCTGTCAGCATATGACTACACTCTAGTTCACAAACCTGGAAAAGAGATGGGTCATGCAGATGGCCTCAGCAGATTACCTCTTAAACAGATAGAGGCAGATCCTGCTCCTGCTATTATTATCCTTTCCATTCAGGAGTTGCCTGAATCTTCCCTAAATGCTAGGGACGTGGCTGCAGAAACTGCCACTGATCACACACTCACATGCGTGCTGACCTGGGTGTTGTCAGGATGGCCTGACACATGCCCAGATACTGAATTTCAAAGCTTCTGGCAAAGGAAGCATGAATTTTCCACTTTCAAGGGATGCCTGTTATGGGGGAGTAGGGTAGTGATCCCTGCTTCATTGAGGTCTAGAATCTTGTTTTCTCTGCATGAGGGACATCCTGGTATAGTAAGGATGAAAGCGCTTGCGCGCAGTCATCTTTGGTGACCTGGGCTCGATAAAGCCATTGAGGCTCAGGTGCATGGGTGCCAAGCATGCCAACAGTCATGGCCTGAAATGCCTCAGGCCCCAGTACATATGTGGGAGCAAACTCAAACCCCATGGTCACGGGTACATATAGATTATGCTGGGCCCTTTCAGGGACAATTCTTCCTTCTCCTCATTGACAGCCATTCCAAGTGGCTAGAGGTTGTTCCTGTTTCCTCCACTACTACTGCCAGGACCATCCAGGTGTTGAGAGGAATTTTTGCCTCACATGGACTTCCAGATGTCCTGGTTTCAGATAATGGTCCCCAATTTACCTCTTTTGAGTTCCAGGCTTTTCTTCAGGCCAACTTGATCCGGCATGCAACTTCTGCTCCCTTCCACCCATCTTCCAACAGTCAAGTAGAGAGAATGGTGCACACTACCAAAGATTCTCTCAAGAAACTGACTTATGGTAACTGGGGGTATCCACAAAAATCAAACACAGCCATAGACAGGGAATTCCATCAGGGGCACTCTCATAATTCAGCTATTGCTCCGAAAAGGAAGTCAGTAGCAAGGGGGTTTGCCATGGAGGCGGCTCCTGACTCTGGCACCTCTAAAATGTGCTCGGGGGCTACAGAGTACTGGGGCACTTCCGCCACTCAGGCCTTTCCAACTGCTGGCCTTGGGCTCGAGGGACAGTGTTCCCAAGAGGAGTCCATTGTGGACTCGGGGACTTCCACCCCTCCAAGGTACACTGGCTCAGACTCAGAGGGTCCAGCCAGTCAGCAGCTGGGTGGGTCACCTGGGTATTTGGGACATCAAAGTCCTGGCCTGCCTAGTCTGGTAGGCGAGCAGGTAGGCCAGGCACCCTCACCAGCCCTTAGAAGGTCGCAGCGGGCAAAGCACCCACCTAAACATCTAGGAGATTATGTGAGGTTCCTGTCAACACATGAGGAACCTTGCTTTGAGGTCGCTGAATGAGGGGGGTAACACTCAGTAAGAGTTTCATATACTATTTTGATTTTGGATATATTTATTTGAGTTAATAATTATTTTGAAAGGTGTTTGCCTGCATGTAGACCGAGCATTCCACTCTCCTTGCATTTGAATAACGCATCTGTGTTCCACTCTCACTGCATTGCACAATGCACCTGAGTGTAAGCTAGGTGTGTTTCATCTAGGGGGGAGGGGTGTTGTGTCCTGAGCCTGCAAGAGCTGAAAGTAGGCTCAGAATTGTTGCAAATGGTCCCGGGCAATCCAAAAGCTGCCCGGGACCAGACAGGGTAGCGCTAGCCTTGTGCACATGCGCAAGGCGTGAAAATGGTCAATTCTTATTGGTTTACACTGTCCGGGTTTCAGGCACTATAAAAGGCCTGCGTGCCTTTTGCTGTTTGCTTGGTTGTAGGAGAAAGTAATAAAGAGCTTGTTGTTTTTCACCATGTGTCTTTGTCAATTGCCAACGAATGGAAAACACAACAATAACATACACCAATGAATCAATCCATTTAAAATACTAAATGGATGGAGACATGTGCTGAAAAAATAGTGAGTATACTATAGCTCTCTGCCTGTCCTTAGCAGGAAATATGTTGTTCATAATATGGTGTTTTATTTCTTCAGCTTTAGGTATCCACTGGGGAGTTGTCATCCTAGCACATCTGGAGCATACCAATCTTATATTGATAAATCTAATATCTAATTTCTAAGCATTATCTTATTTCTGTAGCAATGTTGTTTTCTGTGAAGTTAGTATTACAGCACAACACATCGTGGGCTGTCCCCTGACACCACTAGACGACATCGCTAGGGCCCGCTGCCTTAGAAGAGTGAGGAAAATATTCAGGGACGACTCACACCCTGGTCAGCACTTCTTTACTTTCCTACCGTTGGGTAGGAGATATAGAAGTATAGTCAGCCGTTCCAACAGGCTGAAGAACAGTTTCTACCCATGGGCTGTCAGACTCCTGAATGGGAAATAACTCCATGTATGATAGACTTGCGGGGCCGGTGCGTTGTGCAATAAGTTCACATGGTGCAATAAGATTATTTGTTTGTTGTGACTGTGAATTGTGTTGGGGGGTGCAAAGTTTTTCAATTGCATGTTATCAAACAGGCTATAATAGAGGAAGTATACAAATGTATCACAAAGCTATTGCAAGAGCTAAGCCAAATCACAAATCCTGCTTTGAAACTGGTTTAATGAGGAAAAAGTGGAATAAATATTTTATGAATCAATATGCAAAAGGAAAAAAATGAGTGCTTCATCCTTTACTATTCAATAAAGATTTTTAAACATTACAGATTACAGCAAAGTAATTTAGGTGGAATTTATTCTTGAAAAACTGTTGCAAATAATGGAGAAATAAATCTCAGCAGTGGAGGAAGGTTTACTGAGGAAACTTTGGGTTGATTTTAAGCATGTCACTATAGAGCTTAGGATAATAGTAAACAATATAACATTTAACTATTAATAGCTTTAAGTGATATATGAATCTTTTAGTTTTGCTATAATAGAATTTATTCTGGAAAATCCTATGATAATACATCTGCTAGATAGCTATAATAAACCATAGATTTTGTGGTGAGGAAGAATTCTAAAGTGTTTAATCTGAGAGAATATTTTTTATGAAACTACTTGAACTTCATACAGTTAGTTAAACTACCAATTAAGCCAGGATTCATGCATAAGAAAAAGACTCTGCTAGTGACATTAAATGTCAAATCTACTTTTCCTGCTATATCAGAATAAAAAAATAAGTTTTAGGCCCAATACTCTTCAACATCTTCATAAATGATTTAGATGAGAGAACAGAAGGAGAACTCATCAGTTTTGCAGAGGACATTAAGCTGGCAGGAATAGCCAATACCCCATAAGATAGGCTCAAAATCCAGATGGATCTCAACAGACGTGAACCTGGGCCCTATCTAATAAAATGAAATTCAGTGTAGAGGAAAGTAAGGTTTTACACTGAGGCAAGAAAACCCAAAGGTACAGGTACAGATTAGGTGAAACCTGGCTGAAAAGCAATAATACTGGTAGGGATCTTGGAGATGTAGTGGACAATCATTTAAATATGAGCCAGCAATGTTTGGCAGCAGTTAAAAAAGCCAAATGCAATCCTAGGCTGCATTAATAGAGGGAGAGAATCAAGATCACGTGAAGTACTAGTACCTTAGTAAGACCACATTTAGAATACAGCATCCAGTTTTGGTCACCATATTATAAAAAAGATGTTGAGACTCTGGAAAGAGTGCAGAAAAGAGCAACAAAGATTATTGGGGGGGGGACTAAAACATACGAAGAACAGTTGCAGGAATCGAGTTTGTCTAATCTAGTGAAAAGAAGGAGTAGGGATGACATGATAGCAGTATTCCAATATTTGAGGGCCTGCCACAACCTATTTTCAAAGCACCAGAAGGCAGGAGAAGAAACAACGGATGGAAACTAATCAAGAAAAGAAGCAACCTAGAACTAAGAAGAAATTTCTTAACCGTGAGAACAATTAACTAGTGGAACAGCTTGCCTTCAGAGGTTGTTCACTGAAGGCTTTTAAGAAGAGAGTGGACAGCCAGTTGTCAGGAATGGTATAGAGTCTCCTGCTTGAGCATGAGGTTGGAGGAGAAATGCTCTAAAGTACCTTCCGTTATTATGCTATTCTGTTAAGATAGGAATAAATGCTCATGCATAATACATTTAACTTGGCTCAATGTAATCCATGATGCAGACTAAGTGTATTCCTCTGGAAAGTGTTGGTGATATTTGTTCTGTAAAATGTATATTCACCAGTAAATACGAATACATGATTTTCTTGTTAAAAGTATTATTTTATTAATTAATTGATTTCTATGGCTTCCCATCTCAACTAAATTACTCTAGGTGGCTTTCATTTAAATTATCTTAATAATAATTTAAATTAATTTCAGATGGTAGAATTCTAAAAGATAGATCGTCCATTTTTATATGACTTATTTTTCTATTTTCCTTTCAACTATGTCAGAAATAAATTGAAGATTTTACATTATGTTTTACTAATATATCTCAAATATTTTGTTACATCCTTAACCGATTTTGTTTATTATTGGTCACTCCAGACAGTTTGGGACTAGAACTCCTCAAAGTACAACAGCCCTAAAATATTAGGAGTTGTTTATTGTATTTTATTCCAGAATTCTATTTTATTGAGTTTTATTCCAGGATTCTATCCATATAAATATAAATGACTTCATTTCAAATAAAATGAAAAATTCTTCCATGCTTCCACATTCTTTTTATACTTTTCTTATTAACATAATAAGGATCACCAAATGAACATTTTGAAGCACCTTGCCCTTGCTGTTTTAAACTGACTTGTTCACATAGTGAAGGAATTAGGAAAAAGATTTCAAAGCCTTGGTTTGGATTGATTGAAGCTAATTGCTTTTCTGATGGAGTAAACTAGTTCAGTTCATCATAATGAACTACATCTATCTAAAAGAAAATTAATATAGTGGTAAATGTATTGTAAATACCATAGTGAAAGCCTCAGATCTGGTTAAAGAAAAAATCCAGAAGTTAAAGAAGTATACAGGAAATACATTTACATTGTCTTTGTTGTGAGGCCAGCATTACAATATTTTCAATTGTGTAAAAGGACCAGGTCATATAGCTGAATAAAATTAAGCAAATGGAGTAAACCATCATGAATTTCATTTGAGGGTATGTATGTCTGTTTAGATAAAACAAAAAATAAAACAATGCTTTAAATAAACCCAAAACATTAGCTTTAAATTTTAGAAAACAGAATTAAAAAAAACAAAAACAAGTTAAGATAATGATGATTTGAGTAAGTTCTTCACTTTGCTCTATGTCAGCGGTTCTCAACCTGTGGGTCGCGACCCCATTTGGGGTCGAACGACCATTTCACGGGGGTTGCCAAACAACGCAGTCCGCCATTCCCCCCCCCTTTTCCTTAGCTGTGCTACTCCCTCTTAATCTATTGGCTTTTAAAAGCCAATAGAATAGACTCTCTTGAATAGAGTCTAATTCTATTGGCTTTCAAAAGCCAATAGGAATTGTCCAGGCTGTCTCCGCCCTGCTGAGCCCGCCAAAAGTCCCAATCTGCAAATGGTGCTGCAAGTTGGCTGCAGCGAAGGCGAGCTGTCTGGAAGTTTCCACCCCTCCCTGCTGAGCAACTACTAAAACTGTAAGTAAAAGAGTGCCAGGGTGGGAGGTGGGAGGCCGGCGGGCACAGGGAGGGTTTTTGGCGCACGTGGGGCCCGGAGGGTTTTTTTTACCTCCCTTGAGCTGGGCCAGCTGGTGGCCCAGCGTGTGGTCGCCCTGCGCCGTCACTGCCACAGCCGCCCAGGAGTGCCTGGGCCTGCCTGCTGCCGCCCCAAACGGGCAGCAGCGAAGGTAAGGCTAGCGGGGCAGCGGCGAGCGCAGGGAGGGTTTTTGGCGCGCGTGGGGCCCGGCGGGTTTTTTACCTCCCTTGGGCTGGGCCAGCTGGTAGCCCAGCCCATGGTCGCCCTGCGCTGTCGCTGCCGCGGCCGCCCAGGAGTTCCTGGGCCTGCCTTTTGCTGCCCCAAACGGGCGGCGGCCTACGCCTTGGCCGGCGCAGGGGGCAGCACCACGCATGTGCGGTGCAGGGGTAGCACCACACACACGCGGTGCAGGGGGTAGAACCACGCATGCGCAGCACTTGACAGGTCAGGGTCGCGGCCTGAAAAAGGTTGAGAACCGCTGCTCTATGTGATACATTAATTTCAAATGATAAATAATGTGGGAACATGAAAAACAAAACTATACCAACTTAAACTTTCAAATAATACACATAAAACCAGCACATGCCCAAATGCGTGAATGAATGTTGTAGACTTTGTAACCAACAACAAATTTAAGAGCAAATCAGTGGATTTTAAAACAAATATAGCTGATTAAATGTTGATTAACTTGTAATTCTTTTACAATAATGCAAACTAACCAGCTGATCCAATTAATGTTGATAATTACACTGATTCTGGATATACATTGTGTGTGTCTATGTATGTATCTATAATTATTTAAAGAAATACACAGAAATCATGTACACACATTCATAGAATACCTTGTCATAGTCATCACTGATGATGGTTGTGATGATCCCACATGAATATAAAGGGCAACTTAGAATGCTGTGCTTTTGTTCAAGATAGTTATAGTAATAATAATTGAAGAAATCAGCATCTCATCTTGAATATTAAGTACCACCTCCTTCTCATAAAATCTCTCCATATTTTGCTAAATGCAACTTTTAGCCTCCTTCAGGCTGGTATGCTGACTAGGACAATCGGAATTTTAGTTCAAACTGGCTGATCTAATGTTCCCTGGAGTTTTTTTTTTAAATCCTGCTTTTTGATGGTCAAGTCAATAGTTGTATCCTTTAGTCATATGGCACTCTAGCCAAGAGGTAGATCTTGTGTACTAATTCCCATTATTTCTTTTCACATGGCTCAGAACCAATTTTTTTAAATATGACCCAATTCTATGGCGTTCACCAAATCGTATACGATTTAAAATTTATTTGTATCCCACCTTTATTATCTTTACAAATAACTCAAGGTTGCAAACGTATCTACCAACATACCTACCTCCTCCTATATTCTCCACAGCCCAACCCTGGTTGGGCTGAGAGTGAGTAACTGGCTTTCATGACTCAGGTGGGGCTTGAACTTAGGGCCTCCCACTTTCTAGCCTGCTGCCTTAACCAATAGACCAGGGGTAGGCAACCTTGGCTCTTTTATGACTTGTGGACTTCAACTCCCAGAATTCCTGAGCCAGCATAGTCACGAGTCATAAAAGAGACAAGATTGCCTACCCCTGCACTAGACCAAATGTTACTAAAAATTCAGAGATCTCACAAGAGGTGAAATCTTGTGAGATTTGCTAATCTAGTTATTTTCTGATGAAGTAAATTGTTAAAATAAACATTTCTGAGCTGTTCATAAGATTATGCTGTATGACCATCTGAAAGTAGAATTCATGTATGGTTTAA
Organism: Bothrops alternatus; assembly: GCA_034064705.1. Lineage (NCBI taxonomy): Eukaryota > Metazoa > Chordata > Lepidosauria > Squamata > Viperidae > Bothrops > Bothrops alternatus. Next base: position 4,140,852 of record JARGCV010000085.1, read on the forward strand.
ATGGGTACAAAGAGTCTATTCTTTAATTATGTTGTTCCAAATTGTAATTATTTAATGATTTCATCAGAAAGTGGGATAGAAATCCATGAAAAAATATATTTATCAAAACAATTTATATAAGATTTGGATCATACATGTTAACATAAAGTCCTTGTTATATGTGCCTGAATGAAGTCAGTTGTTCAGTGAGTTATAATTCTTATACAAGTTGCTTTCCATTCTGAAAAAAAAAACCCTAACATTTTGAGTTAGTATACATTGTTTATGTTTTGCTAAAGATATTGCTCTTGCAGAACATTTATGTAAACTTTGGCCTAGCAGTTAATATGTCCCCTGCAGGTAGACTCCATATAAATTAGAAAGAAATTCAATTACTGAACTCCTGATAACTTATCTCAACTGAATGCAAATCTACCATTTGGATACTCCCCCAACTAAAATTAAGGAGATTCTGTTTAGTTTTATATACATTCATCTCAGGCAATTTACAGAAGCCAACAGTAGATAGTAAATTGAAATGGGGGGAAACCCTCTTTGAACAAATATCCCTTCAAAATCGTATTTTTGTCATGAACAATAACATTAGATTTATTTCCTTGCTATTCAAATTGATGTTTTGGTGTGTTTGTTTGTGTGTGTGTGTGTGTGAGTGTGTGTGCCTTCCTAGCATTTTCCTGAAACTCCAGTGGATTCTCTAAAGAGTTGAGTGCTTTTTCTTTTTTTCTTTTTGCTTGATTTTTAAAAAAATATTACATACAACAATAAGTTTGATTTAAACAGAGTTTACAATGCGTTTTTAAAATTATGGGTCTATTTGAAAGTCCCTTGAATTCAGCCAAATTCACTTACCAATAATAATAATAATCAGTGCTTTTTTTTCTAAAAAAAAAGGGTGCCAGAATTCACACATGTCATACAACCCGCCTTGCCTATTTCCATCCAAAAAAGGTGCCGGAACTCCGTTCTGGGCGTTCTATGAGAAAAAAGCAATAATAATAATAATAATAATAATAATAATAATAATAATAATAATAATAATAATAATAATAATAATAATAATAATAATAATAATAATAATAATAATAATAAACATACAGAATTACAACCTAACACATTTACTGCAGTACCCATTGTAGGTATAGAAATTTAGCAGCAAATCCCTTGCCCCCAACTGATGATATAACTTTGGAACTTTTTTTTTCTCTCAAAGGCTAAAAATAGTCCTGCATTTTTGCACTTTAACTCTGTCCTCCAAAAAGGGTCAATTCCTAATAGTATTATTATATAACTGGATTGCCATTATTTGTTGACTTGACACTATTAGTTGACTTAAACACAATGCCTGCATACACACAGGCATTAGTGGCTGAATCACATACTGCACCAAACCCATAACAAGCAAATGTCATTATATCTTAGCCTGATGTATATATCTAGTTATTTTGGTTGGACTATTCCCCTCCCCTTGCTGTTTCCCATACAATTCCTTACGATATAATGGGATGCTTTATGTTTGAATACGAGCTTTGATGGAACCAAGCTTTAATTCAAAATCACTTCCGCCATTATGTCTGCAAGATGGAAAATTAAGTAGCCTTTCCTGGACCAAGGTGCTTTCAAAATACTCTCATCTCCATTTTAAAGGGCTTGCCTCTCCCAATCCTGGATGATAGTAATGCTCATCAAGTTGAGGACTCTTTGTTAAGAAGTTTTTTGGATTTCAGCTCAAGTACTGAAGGGTCTGGAGACATTTCTGCCAAAATAATCACCACCTGCATCATTAAAATCTCTGGTCACTTGGTTCTCTAATTATCCATTTTCTGAAAAAATATTTAAATAAGACAAGTCCCACTCACTTGTTCCAAGTCAATGTTTTTCTTCCCATTTTGAAAGCCCTCTGTGTCTGTCTGTGAGAAAGTTGAAGGGATTCAAAAGCATTCCAAAGATTAAAGGCATGTGTCAAAATAACAAAAGTAGTGTCATACCCTCAGGACATAAACAACACTCCTTTTGGTTGTGCATGCAGAGTCACAATGCACATTTCAAAAGGGGCAGAGTTTGCATTGCAAAAGCATGATGCTGTTTTAATTTGCACTTCCCCTCAGTCTCCTGAGGATGGTTCTGGGGTTGAGACATCTCTCTACCATTGATGATCAGGAAGAGAACTCTATATAGTTGTGTACTCACCACCAAAGAATTGGAAAAGACCACTGACACATCAGTTACTTGCATTCAGTTGGCATTCTGAAGGAAACTTCTTCAGTGCTAGATACATTCTAGACTCTGTTCTATCAGATCAAATTAAAAAATGGTGGCTGGGTGTGTAGTCTGAAGATTTTATAATACTATTGATTGAAATCACACAGGAAGTAATTAATGTTGGGCCTATACCAATTCTTATGCCTTAAAGGTTCATATTTTGGATTTGGTTTAGCTACTTTATAAGGTTTTTTTTTTTAAGAAACAACTTCTAAAATAAAGAAAAAACTTTGATGCTATTATTTACAAGATGGTAGTGCTTCTAAATTAGATATACTGATCAGAGTACATATTAAAATGCAACTTTATCCCAGTAGGATTGCCAAAGGCATATGGTTTGCTTTGTTGTTATCACCCACATTGGTCGACAGATGACATGCCTATTGCTTGTAATTTAAGGGTTAGTGGTGTGTAGGCAGCTAATGTAGTTGAAAAGCTATGTATTTACCAGCCCATAGTTATACTGTTAATTGCTATATTTATCAAGTACTCACTTCATAAGCTACTACATCTAGACATTTTTCTCTGAAGTCTGGACAAGCATTGGGAGGATATATAATATCAGATATTTAAAATAAAAATAACTGACATTGTGTAGAAGCTTTTAAAAAAGTAAATTAATAGATATTACTTATGGAAATCTCTTTCAACATAGTGTTCCACAAGTCTCAGAATTCCTAGTTATAAATGGTCAGTATGAACATTATTATATTATATTATATTATGTTATATTATATTATATTATATTATATTATATTATATTATATTATATTATATTATATTATATTATATTATATTATATTATATTATATTATATTATATTATATTATATTATATTATATTATATTATATTATATTATATTATATTATATTATATTATATTATATTATATTATATTATATTATATTATATTATATTATATTATATTATATTATATTATATTATATTATATTATATTATATTATATTATATTATATTATATTATATTATATTGTTACGTTACATTACGTTACGTTACGTTACATTATTTTTTTGATTTTGGTTGGAAATTTAGAATAAAATTTGGAAATATCTAGGTAAGGAAGCCAGACTACATTCAATGCTAATAATAACCATTGAAATACTAGACCTCAATAGTTACTCATAATACTATTGCTAATAGTGACTTTACCTAGTAATAACGTGTTTTCCCAAAAGTAAGACCTATCCTGAAAATAAGCCCTAGCTTGATTTTTTGAAGTGGGTCTAAGATAAGCCCTACACCAAAAATAAGCCTTAATTTTGGGGTGAGGCACATACCTAAAAATCAAGCGTGTGTGTGTGTGTGGAGCTGCCCCACGCACCCCACAACTGCTTACTGTTGCAGCTAGGCCTCCCATGAATAGACACCTGCCTTGCTTCATTGTCCCACTTCTTCTTTGGCCAAAGGAAATGTCTGTGCAGCTGAGAATGGAGTTCCAGCCTGCATTTCACTGTCAGAGGCCTTCTGGAAAGGCCTCTGCAGCTGAGAACCGAGCTATGGATTAGTTTGGTTCTCGGCTGCAGAGGCCTTTCCAGAAAACCTCTGATGGTGAAATGCAGGCCGGAGCTCCATTCTCAGCTGCAGAGGCACTTCCTTCAGCTGCAGAAGAAGTGGGCCGGCTAGGCAGGCTGTCAGTGCTGCCATGAGGTGAGACCGTGGAAAAGACACCCCTCCCCAAAATAACACTTGGTGCCTCTTTTGGAGGCAAAAAAAGAATAAGCCCAGATCTTATTTTCTGGGAAACACGATAGCTTCCTCAGGCTGCCTTAATCATGTTACTACTTGGTGGTTACAGGCCTCTTATCTTCCAGTTTGCCACCTTTCTACAAATACAAACTGTTATTAGTAATTGTCTTAATACACTCTAAAATGTTACTAAAATCAATGTAAACATCTTCCCCAAATGTTCCAGCTTATTCTCTTTACTATCCCAAATTGTTTCCACAATGACAGCTGAAATGTTTGCGCATCTATTCTTTAACAAGAAAATACAATCTCTTGTGAAATTTCTACATCCATTTTATTTTATTAAACCGTAGTTCAAGTGAATGTATTGTTACAGTTATTCAGATCACCACATCATTTCTTTCACTGTTACCTTTTTTCTGCCTTATTAATAACAATGATAATTTATTTCAGACAGTATTTTATAACATAACATCACTTAGGTCTTCCATTTATAATAAGTAATAAAATATTTTGTGGATGGAGGTGAGAAATACTGCCTCACAAAACTGACATTTTATGCTCCAAATTATGGAATCTAACTCTTAAATGTGTTTAGTTCACATACACTGCCCTTTAGAAGTAAGCTAATGCCAGAAGAGATTTTAGAAGAACTGCAAAAGACATTCAGCTTGCTTATTTGGTAAGCTTTTGATGACAAATTTGCAGTGCTTTTTTTGTAAAAAAAAAAAAAAAAGGTGCCAGAACTCAGACATGTCATACAACCTGCCTTGCCTACCCTACAAGGTTCCATCCCCAAAAGATGCTGGAACTCTGTTCTGGGCATTCTATGATAAAAAAAAAAGCCCTGCAAATTTGTATCTGTGATTTAATCATTTTTAATCTGTTTTCCAGCCAAAACATATGAATCTTTGAACATATGAATAAAGCAGAAACCAAGGTGTGATACCTAATGTACAATGTACTTCATAAATGAAACCATGCTGAACAAATTATTTCATATTCTTTAGTTTTAGAGATTATTCCTAAATTTTAAATTGTGATTCTCATACACTGTCTAACATTTACCAGGCTAAAAATTTATTGGTATATCTTCATAGTAATAAATTAGATTTTTTTTTTAAAAAAAATCCATCTGAATTACTCACTATCTATTTGCTTGGATCATTCTATCGTGGACATCGGTCATCATATTATAAAGGATATACATTTTATAGCATGAACTGAAATTCACCTCCATTTCATTTTTCAATTTGAATGTTCTATTCCTTGTTCCTGGTGTGTTTTGAATATTTTTGAATGAATGAATGAATTTGAATATTCTATCCTTTGGGTGTGTAATCACACTTGGCCAAATAAAGCTCTTCTCTTCTCTTCTCTTCTCTTCTCTTCTCTTCTCTTCTCTTCTCTTCTCTTCTCTTCTCTTCTCTTCTCTTCTCTTCTCTTCTCTTCTCTTCTCTTCTCTTCTCTTCTCTTCTCTTCTCTTCTCTTCTCTTCTCTTCTACTCTACTCTACTCTACTCTACTCTACTCTACTCTAGTTTACTCTACTCTACTTTTTCTGAAGACTATATAATATCTTGTGTAGTTCAAATAACATTAACATCCATAATTTTTTGATTGTCAGTTCTTAAAGAAATGCAAAAGAACTATATCTGATAGTGCGCTGTAAAGAATTTATTATTAATAGAAATCTTACCTTTCAATTTAATTCATTTTTCAATACCATCCAACACTGATTGCAAACAATTTCTAAGACCTTGATATGGCCTTCAGTGGATTTATATGGCAGAAGTGCAACAGACCATGAATCTATTTTTCAGGGCTCTTGATGTTCTAGGCTGCCGAATATACAGTGCTGCATGTCTGCTGTTGCTAGGAGCTATTTCAAGGTATAATCTGTTTGATCTTCTAATTTAGATTGCTGCTAGAAGACCTCATAGAAAACCAGCCATTTTTTAAAAAAGTATTTGTCACCTAGATCAGAGTTTCACAAATTGTTATGAATTCCTCAGTTTTGAGAATAATACATAATAAATAGAGATCCTATACATTGCTAAAAGGAGAATTGGTTTGTTGTATGTGTGTTGGGAATTGGACAGTATATGTCCTAGGTTGTTTGATTCCTTCCTAGACTTTTGATTGTATACCAGATCAACAATTAAGGAAGAAACTATTTCCTAATCAAAGAACCATCAAGAAGGGAGCCACAGCTAACCAAGAGTGGCAGGTAAAACTACTACATATAAATAGCAGCAAATTCCAATCTCCCTTACACTTATGTAAACTGGTAATATGGCAACAAAACAGTTAAAGTCGGTTATATATAAGCTTTTCTTATATGAGATGTGATTGTGAATGATCAGCAGTTCCATGCATTAAATAAATCAAGCTTCTTTTCACCTATTCATTCCTTATAATGTCGGACATTCTTTATAATATAGCAATCACTGCATCATTTTCTTTTTTCTATGGCAACTAGCATGAGCTTTGTAGCGAAAGGATCTCCATTTGCATTCTGGGTCAATCCCTTAATATGTACTTTCACAAAATAATGCATTTATTTTAGATTGGTTGAGATCTGGTAGATGACTTAGTGAAAACTGAAAAGTTATTACAAACTTAGAAGTCTCGTTGAAAGTAGAAATATATATTTTATACATAAAATGAATAATTTTATAGCCGGCCAAAACCAAACAAACTTAACAATGAAGATAAATCTAGTGTAAGAACTCAACTTTTATCTTCCTATCTTCAGAGTAAAAGCTATATGTTTTATCAGCAAATACTTGTTAATGGTATAATAGTGCTACATTTGCTTAAGGTAGTAGTGATCATTTTTCTTAAGATATAGAAGTCTTATGTGACCAATTTTCTCAGATTCAGAAAGTAAGAATATTAATATTTCATACATAAATAATATTTGTGTTACCTATCATCCAGAAAAAATATTAATTATATGCTTGGTAGTATACTTTTCTGTTGTGAATTAAGTCCATCTATAATGGAAATTCATGGAAAATAATTTCTACTGGAAGAAATTGATTTTTTTTGCCCCTGAAACTCTTCTGGGTCTTTTTAGAATTTGAGCAGGGGAACAGAACATTTCTTTATGTCAAAGGATGAACTTGTGTCTTGAGTAGTTTCCGTGGGCCACACTCCAAGAAGTTACTGTAGCCAAGGCAAAGAAACGTTAGGGCAATGACAATGTTTCTTATAACTTTAAATTTAACTTAATGTACATGTAATTAAAATGTAAATGTTTTTTATTAAATACATTCTATACTGTTCTCCTTCTGATGCATTAAAAATTACAGTTCAATAGAAACTTTTGGAAGGTCTTTGGTTTAACATCCACAATTGTCAGCATTTGCTTTGGAGTTGGAGGAGGGGGGTGGAATTCAGTCCTGCGGTGTCAGGTTCTGAATCTGTAATTGAAAGAGTTCTGGTACTCAAAATGATCTTTGTGTTCACTCAAGACTCTCCTTTCTAGACAATTGTCCTCCATTGTAAGTCCCAACTTCTGTACTTATTGTGTAAACCTTTAATGCAATAAAACTTTAAAGCATGTAACTATATTAGGTAAGAAATCATGGCACAAGCATAGATGTGAAAATATCAATATTTACATCTATTTAGGAAAGAAGGGGTCTAGGTTCAATATTTTATGCATTTGCTCTTTATTCTCAACATGGAGCTCTTTTAACTGTTTGTAAAATGTAAGTAATCCTACAGAGATTAGGCTGAAAAGCTTTTGATTTCCTACCAAGTTTGGGGGATTTTTTTTTAACAGATCATCTTTCTGAAGGAGGGATTTATGAGACATTTATTTTAAGTGCTGGACTAGAAGGTGACCCAGAAAACTGCTTGAAAACACTTCATCATGGTGTGGGGATTTAATTTCTTCTTCTTAACTTCTTGGTACAAAATTGAAATATGGTGAATGCATGCATACCAATTTACAACATATAATTTTAGCAGGATGTTCCAACCCCACAATCACATGAGATTATACAAACCTGAGTTAATAAAAAGTATCAATCATCGTCTGTTAGAGATATGTGAGATTTGTCCATTTGAAAATGCTAGAAAAGCTGACTTGAGATATGGAAGAGTAATACATTTGTAATGTGCACTCATTGTGGCTTGAGGGATAAATATTCAGTACCTGTTATTACCTGATAAAGTCATACATATGCATGATTTCATTTTATGTGATAATTACTGAATCTAGTATCTGCATTTACCTGATAAACCAACTTTATTATTTTAAATAAAGCAATTGCAATAATTCTCACAGCACCATGAACTGTGTGAAGGCTGCAATATAAACCAATCAAAGGTGATGGGAGCAAGACAGTAGTTTAAATCCTCTAAATATCAAGGTGTCTTAGCAAGAATTCTAACAACCTCTTTTGCATATTAGGTGTGTTAGACATATTTCTGCCAGTGTTCAAGAAGGCTTCTATCTTTTGAAGTGAGATTTCTGGAGTTTAATAGATAATATAGCTTGGCTATACAAGAAATAGACATTCATTTCTTTCATTTTTGTAAAAGAGAAAAGGCACCTTTTTATAGCACTGAAGGCAAAAAGATATATTTTTGCCTCCTGCTGAAATTGGCAGCTATCTATGGCTAATCTGTAGAATGAAGTATTTGGAATGTTTTAAGTCATAAAGAACATATTATAATCAACTGCAACTTTGTGTTCTTTTTTAATGGCAGCATATGTTACATGTGGATGAATCTTGTGGAGATGTTGAATAACTTTAATATCAGAATATGAAAGTTGACAAATTCAATCTCTGCTTGGAGCAAATCACAGAGCCAGACTTTATTTATGTTTATTTACATCACATAAAAGTGTAGATATGCTGATGCAGAGGCTCATGTACTATACATTTTGGTGACTTATCTTGTGTTGACATTAGAGAGCTTAGCTCTGAGTTCCAGTTTATATTTTAATTGGCTCAGCTAGAAAAGGCTGGTGAAAGTACTTGAAGCAGAACTCTTATGATTATTGTATTTGCATCTCTCTCGCATACCTAAGTGAGAAGATACCTATCTTGTTTCATTGATTAAACTAAGCCCCTTACCATGGGCTAGGGTTGGAATAAGTAAATTTTGACAGATAGGCTAATGAATTTATCCATCTACCAAAGCTTACTTTCATTTTGCCAAGTATTTCTTTTTCATATACATTGAAAGGGAGGCCAATTTATAATGAAGCTTTGGATATGGATTAGTGATATTCCAGAAGAGTGCTAAACTCAAGTTAAAAAGTAGCCAGAACAACTGGCTGGACATGAAGATGTGAAGACAACCTGGAGATTTTCCACAACCTATCTCATTACTGATGATCAGAAATAATCTCTTCAAAGCCTTAAAAAAAACCCTAAACAAGCAGAGAATTACGCCCACAGGAAAAAATAGTGAATAGAGGAACAGACTGGACTTGGAAAGAAAAAGCTTTTGAAAACAAAGATTTACTTGGATGCAAATTTACTCAGGTGAGTTCTGCTAAATAGTGTGGGCTGTCAGCAGTCCCCTTTGTTATGCTGAAGAGAAAGGAGACAAAGCACAACATTTATTTTCTCTCTTTTTTCTCTATCTATTCATTTAATTGGATTAGGGGGCTGGAGACTAAAACATATGAAGCATGATGGCAGGAACTGGGTTTGTCTAATCTAGTGAAAAGAAGGACTAGAGGTGTAATGATAGCAGTATTCCTATATTTGATAAGCTACCAACAAGAAGAGGGAATCAACCTATTTTCCAAAAAGCAAGACAAGAAGCAATGGATGGAAATTAACCAAGGAGAGAACCAATCTAGAATTAAAGAGAAATTTCCGAACGGTAACAACAATTAAACAATGGAATAGATTGACTTCAGAAGTTGTGGGTGTTCCATCACTGGAGACTTTTAAGAAGAGATTGGACAGCCACTTGTCTTGAATGGTATACTGTTGCTCAATACAGAATGGCCTTTTAAACAGTACCCAGGGACTAGATAGAAGACAGCAAGATCACAGCAGCTGAAAATGCCCAATAGGTTCTGGAATAATTTCACTTCTAGATGCTATCTGACTGAAACTAACTAGCTGCATTTCAAGGAAATAGGAAAGGTGTGTGTCAAAGATATTGCAAAGTTATAACATCTATACATTATCAAGAAAATGACTAGCTACCTCCTACAGCAGGGGTTCTCAACCTTGGCAACTTTAAGACTTGTGGACTTCAACTCCCAGAATTCCTCAGCCAGAAGCTGGCTGAGGAATTCTGGGAGTTGAAGTCCACAAGTCTTAAAGTTGCCAAGGTTGAGAACCCCTGTCCTACAGCATCAATAGGCAATTAGCAAAGAATCAAGTGGTTCTTCTTTTAATAACTTAGAGATGAATGGGGTGATAAAATAAGCATATCCAGTTGCCAACATTTCTATAATCTTATCTTTCCCTTTCAATAAATCTAGTTAAAAAGACTGAGAATCCAGCTTTATTCATTGTGAACAGCTGCTAGGACACAAGAGCTGAAATACTGACTAAATGGTCATTGAAATACATCAGATTGCACCCATAGCAAAACTGCCAGGGCATGTTGTCTGCTTATAGGAGAAACTCTACATTCACTAGCACTGATGATGATACATAAACGAGTAATGAAATGCCTGCAAGCAAACAACCATGCTCAGAGAGCACCAAGGGCTCCACAATACAACCCTGAGCTACATATATTTTTTTCTGTTGGTAGAAAACACTATGGTTAACACCAAAATAACTAAGGACTGACTCATCCCTATATCTTTTTTGCCCAAGCTTAATTTTTTTAAACTTACATTTGCAAGTACATATTCCACAAGGCAAAGGCAACCAAGATGTTGCAAACCGAAAGTACTGTTTTTCTTTGAAAAACTGAGGAAAAAACTCCTTTACGTGCAGATGTTTAGGTAACATGGAGAGGAGTCATCGGAGGACAGTATCTGCTGGGCTTCAGTAGGTTTGCTGTAGGATTATTTACTCCCATCCCACGTCTAGCTCTGTACTCTTATCGCTATCTGAACTTTGGTGGTCAAAAATTTATTCTGGTAAAAGGAAAGCAAAAACTATGGCCAATTTGCCCAATAGCCCATACCATGTTTGGGACTAGTAAACAGTGATAGAAAGAAAGAAAGAAAGAAAAAGAGAGAGAGAGAGAGAGAGAGAGAGAGAGAGAGAGAGAGAGAGAGAGAGAGAGAGAGAGAGAGAGAGAGAGAGAGAGAGAGAGAGAAAGAAAGAAAGAAAGAAAGAAAGAAAGAAAGAAAGAAAGAAAGAAAGAAAGAAAGAAAGAAAGAAAGAACCTCTGGAATCTTCTGCTTTGTTTGCATTCTTGTTTGTAGCAGAGGAAAATGGTCTGTGTCGCCTACTCAATGTCACCTTTTCCTCCTGCCCCCACTGCTGCAGGCTTTCTGACTCTGCAGAAAATAGAAGAGAGGGGAGGATGAAATTGAGAAGGCAACACAGACCTCCCTTCTCAGTTGCAAATAAGAACTCAAACAGGTAGAGATAATGAAACTTATCAAAAGGGAAGCAATTTCTGTGTGCAGATAGCCGCACTGGCTAACCTTGCATAGTAAGAATAAGCTAAGAATAAGCTTATTTATTTATTTCTCTCCCATCATGAGGACATAATAGAAAAAATGGGCATATTTGTTCTATATTTGCACCTGGGAAAATACTTTTCCTTTGGGAATATATAGCACCAGCCAAAAATCTAAACCAAAGGTGCCTATTTATGGTTCCAGAAACTCCCAAATATTATTTGATGTAGATCAGCAGTGGACATTCTATGATCCCCTCCCGCTTTTTTGTGTGTGTGTGGACCTCAACCTTCTGAGATTTGTTCCTATTATCAGAAGACAGAATGTGTTTGTCAAGAATAAGTCATATCAGAATAACTTTAGCCGAGGTAGCGCAATGGTTAGAATGCAGTACTGCAGGCTACTTCTGCTGATTGCTGGCTGTCTGAAGTTTGGCAGTTCAATTCTCACCGGTTCAAGGTTGATTCATCCTTCCATCCTTCCAAAGTCAGTAAAATCAAGACTCAGATTGTTGGGGGCAATAGGATGACTTTGTAAACTGCTTAGAGAGGGTTGTAAAGCATTGTGAAGTGATATATAAGTTTAAGTGCTATTGCTATTTATCTTTTTTTATGGAAGATCAGTACTTTGATATAGCAAGGTATAGTACTGCTACATCATGATCTCAGTAATGTGTCTGGCAGATTTTTCATGCAATCTTTGTGCATAAGATAGATAAATGTGGACTAGTAGATTGCAGGACCTTTTCAACTGGCTGAACCAGCATACCAAAATGGTTTGTCCGAAGTATCCAAAGAGGACAATTTGAGTCTGGTCATTTGTTCCTCAAGTTGGAACTCTGTGTTGATTTGTTTGATGACCCATTTCTTTATTTTCTTCTATAACATCAAATTTCAAGTGTAAATGCTTTTTCTATCTAATTTCTTCAAAGACCATTTTCCATTTTCATATTATGTCAGCAGGAATACCATAGCCTATACTATTGTGATCTTTGTGGCTATTGTATGTGTAGGAAAATCGAATGTGAGATTATAGAAGTTGGGATATCTGGCTAATGATGAGTAGTGCTGCTATTCACTACTATATGAGCAAATAATATATGCAATACTTTGGAAAGTAGAGTAACCTTGGGTTGAAATCATATTACATTTATCTGCTTCTGTATTTCATCCTGATCATGAGAGGTAGCACTTTGTCCAGTTTTGGACTCTAAATTCTAAAGAACTGATGAGAATGACCAGAATCAGGACATCAAGTACAATAAAGAATGGTTAAAAGATTTGAGTATCTTTGGTTTGGAAACAGTAAGATAGCATAGCACTCATATCAGAAGCACTCAGGTGCTTCTGGTTGAAAGGATTAGCTAGTGACATCACTGTTGCCTGCGGGGGATGCCCAATTGGGTGTTCATTTCTGTCTCTGGCAGGACCTCACCCCACAGTAGCACTTGGGTCTTGCTTGCTAACTTCCATCCCATAAGAGCCACTCTACTTCTAACAGTGAGATAATTAAATGACATATGAAAATGTTTTTATATGACTTTTAGATATATAAATATCAAAAGCCTGATATATGCAAGAGGGTATGGACCTGTTTGCTGAAACTGAGAGCTGAAAAAAGTCCAGCAGGTTGCTTTTTTAATGATTATTATTTTTAAGAACATCCAGGTTGAATACAAGAAAGTAGAAAGTATTTGCTGATAATTCCTTAGATTAAAACTGCATTAGAACAGCTTGTCTAGTGTGGTAGATTCTCTTTTTCTAGAGCAGCGGTTCTCAACCGGTGGGAAGCGACCCCATTTGGGGCCGAACGACCATTTCAGGGGGTCGCCAAACAACGCAGTCTGCCATTTTTTCCCCTTTTCCTTAGCTGTGCTACGCCATTTTCCCCCCTTTTCCTTAGCTGTGATACTCCCTCTTATTCTATTGGCTTTTGAAAGCCAATAGAATAGACTCTCTTGAATAGAGTCTAATTCTATTGGCTTTCAAAAGCCAATAGGAATTGTCCAGGCTGTCTCTGCCCTGCTGAGCCTGCCAAAAGTCCCAGTCTGCAAACGGTGCTGCAAGTTGTCTGCAGCGAAGGCGAGCGGTCCGGAACTTTCCACCCTCCCTGCTGAGCAACTACTAAAAATGTAAGTAAAAGAGGGCCAGGGGTGGGAGGTGGGAGGCCGGCGGGCGCAGGGAGGGTTGCTGGCGTGCGTGGGGCCCGGCAGGTGCCTTACCTCCCTTGGGCTGGGCCAGCTGGTGGCCCAGCCGGTGGTCGCCCTGCGCTGTCGCTGCTGCTTGCCGTGGCCGCCCAGGAGCGCCTGGGCCTGCCTGCCGCTGCCCCAAATGGGCAGCAGCGAAGGCAAGGCTAGTGGGGCAGCGGCGGGCGCAGGGAGAGTTTTTGGTGTGCGTGGGGCCCGGCGGGTGGCTTACCTCACTTGGGCTGGGCCAGCTGGTGGCCCAGCCTGTGGTCGCCCTGCACCGTCACTGCCGCGGCCGCCCAGGAGCGCCTGGGCCTGCCTGCCGCCGCCCCGAACGGGCAAAGGCCTACGCCTCGGCCGGCGCAGGGGGCAGCACCACGCATGCGCGGCACAGGGGGCAGCACCACGCATGCGCGGCACAGGAGGTAGCACCGCACATGCGCGGCGCTTGACAGATCAGGGGTCGTGACCTAAAAAAGGTTGAGAACTGCTGTTCTAGAGGTTTTCACACAGGGGATGTCTAGCCACCTATTGGGAATTGTTTAATGAATTCTTTCATTGATTATGGGATGGACTAGTTGACCTATAAGTTTCCTTCTAACTCATATATTCTATAATTCTAGGAGTTTGTGTTTTGTGATGCTAATTAGCCAAAATAAGGAATAACATGAACCTGTTAACCAACACAATGCATTAAAAAGGCTGAAAATATTGGGTCTCTAATAGTACTCTCATTACTAAATTACAGTAGCCCTGAGGTCAAAAAGGTTCTCTGCTTTTGGTGCAGTCTTTATTGTTCTGTACCAGAGAACAAGTTATGCAGAATAAGTAAGTCAAGCATTTCAGAGAATTTAAGGAACTACACAGCTGAAATATATTTAAATAATACTAAAATATTAATGTATCCTTCATATGACACACAAGCAGTTTCTGCATGATTCTCCATGTAGCATTTTACCATTCCTGTTATAGAAAGCAATGTTTGTCATCAATAATTGCACCTCTTAAAGCATTGGAAAAGACAAAAAAGCAGAAATTGCTAAGTTGCCTACAAGATCAACCAATAATAATAGTGTTATATTATAATTATTCACAAGTGAATAGAATAGATTTTGTTTTAAAAAGTGAAAAATCAACAGAACGGATAATATTAATAATATTAATCAATTCATGTTTTTCTGATTTCCATCAGCTGCCAATTTATATGTTCTGGCTTGTCAGTAAATTACCTAATAATATTGTTATTAATGGCAGATTCACACAAAAACTAATTGCAAATACTTATTCATAGCAATGTTGTTGTTAATTGCAAAGTCGTGTCCGACCAATTGTGACCCCATAGACAACGCTCCTCCAGGTCTTCCTGTCCTCTACCATCTTCTGGAGTCCATTTAAGTTCATGCCTACTGCTTCAGTGACTCCATCCAGCCATCTCATTCTCTGTCGTCCCCTTCTTCTATTGCCCTCAATCTTTCCCAGCATTAGGCCCTTCTCCAGTGAGTCCTTCCTTCTCATTAGGTGGCCAAAGTATTTGAGTTCCAACTTCAGGATCTGGTCTTCTAAAGAGCAGTCGAGGTTGATCTCCTCTATGACTGACCAGTTTGAATGCCTTGCAAACCAAGGGACTCGCAGGAGTCTTCTCCAGCACCATAGTTCAAAGGCCTCAATTCTTTGGTGCTCAGCCTCTCTTATAGTCCAACTTTCACAGCCATACATTGCAATTGGGAAAACCATGGCCTTGATTAAACGCACTTTTGTTGGCAGGGTGATGTCTCTGCTTTTTAGTATGCTGTCTAGATTTGCCATAGCTTTCCTCCCCAGGAACAAGTATCTTTTAATTTCTTGGCTGCAGTCCCCATCTGAGGTAATCTTGGAGCCCAGGAAAATAAAATCTGTCACTACTTCCATTTCTTCCCCACCTATTTGCCGGGAATTGAGAGGGCCGGATGCCATGATTTTGGTTTTCTTAATGTTGAGATTCAAGCCAACTTTTGCACTCTCCTTCTTCACCCGCATCAAGAGGCTCTTTAGTTCCTCTTCATTTTCTGCCATTAGAGTGGTATCATCTGCATATCTTAAGTTGTTGATATTTCTCCCGGCAATCTTAATTCCAACTTTTGATTCATCTAGCCCTGCCTTTCTCACGATGTGCTCTGCATGTAAGTTAAATAGGCAGGGTGACAGTATACAGCCTTGCCGGACTCCTTTCCCAATTTTGAACCAATCAGTGGTTCTGTGTCCAGTTCTCACTGTTGCTTCTTGACCCACATATAGGTTTCTCAGAAGACAAATAAGATGGTCAGGTACTCCCATCTCTTTAAGAACTTGCCAAAATTTGTTGTGATCCACACAATCAAAGGCTTTAGCATAGTCAATGAAGCAGAAGTAGATGTTTTGTTGGAACTCCCTCGCTTTCTCCATGATCTAGTGTATGTTGGCAATTTGATCTCTAGTTCCTCTGCCTCTTCGAAATCCTGCCTCTACTTCTGGTAGTTCTCGATCCACATACTGCTGGAGTCTAGCTTGTAGGATTTTAAGCATAACTTTACTAGCATGTGAAATGAGTGCAATGGTGCGATAGTTTGAACATTCTTTGGCATTGCCTTTCTTTGGAATTGGAATGTAAACTGACCTTTTCCAATCCTATGACCACTGTTGAGTTTTCCAAATTTGCTGGCAAATTGAGTGTAGCACTTTTACTGCATCGTCTTTTAAGATTTTGAATAGCTCAGCTGGGATACTTCACCTCCACTAGCTTTGTTGTTGCTCAGATTTCCTAAGGCCCATTTCACTTCACATTCTAGGATGTCTGGCTCAAGATCAGTGACCACCCCATCGTGGTTATCTGGGACGTTAAGCTCGTTCTTGTATAGTTCTTCTGTGTAGTTTTGCCACCTCTTCTTAATCTCTTCTGCCTCTGTTAGGTCCCTGCTGTTTTGGTCGTTTACCATACCCATCTTTGCATGAAACATTCCCTTCATATCTCCAGTTTTCTTGAAGAGATCTCTGGTCCTCCCTATTCTGTTGTTTTCTTCTATTTCTTTGCACTGTTCATTTAAAAGGTATCCTTATCTCTTCTAGCTATTCTCTGGAATTCTGCATTCAATTGAGTGTATCTTTCTCTTTCTCCTTTGCCTTTCACTTCCCTTCTTTCCTCAGCTATTTGCAAAGCTTCCTCAGACAGCCATTTTGCTTTCTTGCATTTCTTTTTCTTTGGGATGGCTTTAGTTGCTACCTCTTGTACAATGTTGCGAACCTCCATCCATAGTTCTTCAGGCACTCTGTCTATCAGATCGAATTCCTTAAATCTATTTGTCACCTCTACTGTATATTCATCAGATATATGATTTAGTTCATACCCGAGTGGCCTAGTGCTTTCCCCTACTTTCTTCAATTTAAGCCTAAATTTTGCAATGAGAAGCTCATGATCTGAGCCACAGTCAGCTTCTGGTCTTGTTTTTACTGACTGTATAGAGCTTCTCCATCTTTGGCTGCAGAGCACATAGCCAATATGATTTCTGTGTTAACCATCTGGTGATGTCCATGTGTAGAGCCATCTCTTGGGTTGTTGGAAAAGAGTGTTTGTTATGACCATCGTATTCTCTTGACAAAATTCTATCAGCCTGTGCCCTGCTTCATTTTGTACTCCAAGGCCAAACTTGCCTGTTATTCTGGTTATCTTTTGGCTTCCTACTTGTACAATCCCCCATGATGATAAGGATATCATTTTTGGTGTTAATTCTATAAGATGCTGTAGGGCTTCATAGAACCAGTCAATTTCATCCTCTTCGGCACCAGTGGTTGGGGCATAGATTTGGACTACTGTGATATTGAATGATTTGCCTTGGATTCGAACTGAGATCATTCTGTCATTTTGGGGATTATATCTCAGTATTGCTTTTCCTATTCTTTTATTGACTATGAAGGCTACTCCATTTCTTCTGAGGGATTCTTGCCCACAGTAGTATACAGCACCTGATGGTATTGTATTGAGCCAGCCAAGCTGATATCACAAGAGATAGGTGGTCCTCAAATAATCAGCCCTAGACAAATAGAGATTAGTAATAATCAGCATCATGAATCACACCAGGAGGAAACCAGAAATCAGTGCAGTTTGTAAAGAGAAGTTACATGGACATACCAAGGTGTGCCTGACATTGCATTGTGGATGAATTGAAGCTCCAGGTGATCTTCAAGGATAGGCCCATGCACAACACATTAAAATATTTTCAATGTGCTCAGATGAAAGATAAGGAAAAAGAAGGAAAAGAGAAAATAAGATGTGGGAAGTATAGGATGCAGAAACAGTTTTGACAAAGAGTTAGATTACTAGATTGCTGCAGTTATTGTTTAGTTGCAATTGTTGTGATAGAAGCAATCTCAGAAAAACCTTTGGAAAAACCTTTCCTATGCCATAATAAAACTAATAGCATAGCAACAAAAAACTAGTAGCATAGCAACTAAGGAGATATATTAAATCCAATCTGGCTAAATCTTATGTAGGGTTCGTTAGGACTGAAACAGTTAGCTCTGCAATGAAAGAGAAATGTTAATAAATAATTGATCTTTGCTAGAGGTCTAGACTATTTGTGTGACATTGGAACAATCCTAAACATTGGAAAGCATAATTCATGCTTTCACAACATGCAAACCAAGTAGTGATAAATACGAGTATAATTTTGATATATGTTTAAATAAATGTGAGTAAATCTGCCCTTGAGGTTATTTTTATTATTTCAGTTTTGCCTTGTAATGCATTCTACCACGTTAAGACTATCTCTTGTATGTTATATACATTATAGGCCATTGCTCAGATTTAGTTTAATGTTATAAAGTCTTGCATATTCTGCTCTAAAAGAAAAAGATATTCTGTTCTTTAGCTACAAAGGGTTTTTGGGTGATTTTGGGAATAGCAAATGAAAAATACAAGAACATATTTAAAAGCAAGCAAATAAACAAACTTCACAGGCTGGAATACAAAGTTAATGGAATGAAAAAAGAAGTTAATTAAAGCAAGCATTCAGGAATTATCAACTTGTTTGGTCAATTCCACCCAATGACTCAACAGAGGGATGGATGGACGTCTTTATTTTTGACAAATGTCCATATGTCCATTCATACAATTATTTGATTCTGCTCCCACATTCTTCTGAGAGTGAAAAATGATCCATTCAAATGTAAATATTTAAAAGAATTTCTTAAAACTTCAAAAGTAATAGGTAGGTAGGTAGGTAGGTAGGTAGGTAGGTAGGTAGGTAGGCAGACAGACAGACAGACAGACAGACAGATGTTCTGCTTCGGATACCATGGAGCCTCCATGCAGAAGGTAACAAGGAATGGCCGGAGAAAGCATATGCCAGAGATTTTTACATACTTTACTCTAGATAATTTCTTTTTTTTTCTTCCAGAAAAGTCATTTTTTCCAAGGCCATCGTAAATTTGAACCATTGGTAAACAAACTGTCACAAGCCAAGGACTACCTCTATTATTAAACATTCCCATCCACAGTATTGAGGGCATTCTGATTTCAAATTCTAAGACCGTCAAATGGCAAAGTGACTCAAAGCAGGGTACAAAGAGGGACAAAACACATCATATTAACAAAAAAGGTCCAAAATGATAAAAAGGTCCAAAACAACTACAGTGAATTTTTTTCCCATTACTAACATTCCAGTAAGAAATAGAAACATATTCTGTCCAGCTATTGTCACCCTATAAAATGCAGCTATTCAAACCCTAGAAGTAACATTGAACCAATAGTCTTTGACACTGCTGTCCATAAATTTATCCAATGTATTTTAAAACTATCCAAGTTAGTGGCTGTCCGTTTTCCCCTCCATCTTGACTTCTAATAGGGCAGAAATTTCAACTGTCTTAATTTCTTGGGGTTGTTTTTATACTTTATTTTAATTACATTAAGAATGTAATTCTTATAAATGTTCAAGGCAACCTTCAGGACTTTTAACACTTTCCCTTTTTAGGTTATGCCAATTGTTGACATATTGAGCTTTTTGTATTTGTATTTGTATGCCAGCTAATGAATCATGAGCCATTTATAAAATTGGCACATTCTCTTCTAGTGAATACTTGCCAAACTTGGAGAAATCAAAGAAATGCAGTAAGTCATCAGGAGGAGAGACCAATGGGAAAGGCACCAGTAAAAACAACATTATTTTATATTGTTAATGAATTTAGAAGGCAATAAATGCCTGACTTTGAAAGCAGTTGCCCTTCTTTTATCTTTATGGTTATATTTCATTTCATATTCTCTCCTCCCCCATCAAAAAAAATAGGAAAAGGCTACTTCAGTTCATTGTTTCATTGCACAATTTACCTTCTTAATCCATGTAGCATTCATTACACATATAGATGACTCTTATATTTTAAATTTGGAAATAAAAGTAAAAAAATATTTTAAAACCCAGCGGCCGGTTAGGGCCCACAGAGTCGGCCTTCTCCAGGTCCCGTCAGCCAGACAGTGTCGCCTGGCGGGGCCTAGGGGAAGGGCCTTCTCTGTTGCGGCCCCGGCCCTCTGGAATCAACTCCCCCCAGAGATCCGTATCGCCCCCACCCTCTCCGCCTTTCGTAAACTCCTTAAGACTCATCTCTGCCGACAGGCCTGGGGCGGTTGACATCTTGCCCCTAGCCAGTGTATGCTTGTGTGTACGTTTGCTGAATGAATGGTTTCTTAATTTAGGGGTTCTCTTTTTTATATATGTATTTTTTATATATGTATTATGTAGTTTTTTATATTGAATTTCTATTTATGCTGTGAGCCGCCCTGAGTTCCCGGAATAGGGCGGCATAGAAATTTAATAAATAATAATAATAAACAATAATAATAAAAACTACTTTTTAAAAAGAGAAGCATTCCCACAATTTATTTTCAATGATCCTAATAGTTGGGAACTCTGGCAGTGGTTAACCACAATATATTTGAAGTATGGCAAGCTGGGGAAGACTGTTTAAGCCTTTATGTTAGCAAACTGGGTTCCTATTGGATTACTATCATGATTAATGTGCTTAAATTAAAATACAGGGTGTAACTAATCATTTTCTATCCTGATTAAATAAAGTCTATTGACAAAATTAATTAAAGCAAGCATGGTAATATATTACTCTTGTCTGGTTAAACCTAATCTGGAAAAGGCAGCAGAACATTAACTTCAAACTCTAGTTTTTACAACATATTTCCTGATTAAGCTTGCACTGTATACCATATCCATACCTGAACAGATGAAAAATCATATTCTATTACAAAACTACTACCAGTAAATTTCTTGTTGAAGAATTATGTTAGTCTAGACTCAAGTTACCAATTACATTTAAATAATAATAGCAATAACACTTAGCACTTAGATTTATATACAGCCCTCTCTAAGTGGTTTACAGAGTCAGCATATTGCCCCTAATAATCTGGGTCCTCATTTTACTGACCTCGGAAGGATGGAAGGCTGAGTCAACCTTGTTACAGTGATTGAAATGTCAAACTGCAGGCAGCTGGCAGGCAGCAGAAGTAGCCTGCAGTACTGCATTCTAACCACTGTGCCACCATTACTTTTTATATTGATTATTATTATTATACTGGTAATTGCTTACATAATTGTTCTAAACACTATAAGATGAGAGAGAGTCAAAAGTGCTGCACAAATACTTATTAGTACTGATTTTAATATAACTGGATCAATTTGTTGTAATTGATAGAAATAGGAATGCAAGCATTGTTCAATTTACTTCTTGTGGTCTCTCAATAATGCTATAAATATTTATTGGTTATTTTACAGTGCATTATTGTGAATCAGTAAGCTTTAGAGCTTTATTCATGAACCATTTATTTTCTGTTGACTTCATTACACTTCATTAAAAGAGCTCCATTCCTTTCAATGTACATTGCCTGGAACTCATATTCATTATTTCCACTATTTAATAGGTACAGTATATGGGGAAGAGAAGCAGTGAGATGTCAGAGCTGTCGAAACAAGATAAATAATTGTGGCTCATCAGATATTATATGAAATTATATCAGGAGACATGAATTCACTTTAAACAAGCCATCAAGAACAGCATGGTTTCATAGGATGCACAGCTAGAAGTCTATAGTTGATCACAGTTCAGATACAACCCTGAGCTAATTTATAAAATACTGATTATTCCCCATTTATATACTGAGATGCAGAAAAATTACAAGGGGAAATAGCATATTCCTACCATCACATGTTTAAGATAGTTTAAGCTCCAGTATCTGGAGTGCAAATTTCTGACATGAAGCTCCTACTTGTATAGAAGATACTTTCCATTAAAGCAGGGGTGTCAAATTCATTTTCATTTAGGGCCACATCAGCATTGAAGTCAACCTTGGGGCCTGTGGGGTGTGGTTGTGAGGGCATGGCTGGGTGGTCATGGCCAACTGTGTGGGTGTGGCCAGAGTGGGCACGGCCAACTCAACATCGCTCACATTGGGAGGCCTGTGGGGGCCCAGGAGGGCTGGGGGGATCCAGGGGTCACTGGCAGAGGGGGCAGGACCAGGGTGGGTCCCAGGGCCTGATCCACCAGACAAGCTTTACTGACTCTCTCGGGCTGCAACCCTGCAGCCTGGTCCTGCTTCTCTGAGGGGATGCCTGGCATGCTTGCCTCCTCAAGACTGTTGCTGCTATACTCATTCTCTGTGCCTGGGCTAGGCTTCCCAGGCTGGGAGAGGAGCTGAGGAGCAGTGTGGCTCCTGTTAGATTGGGCTGCTGCTGCTGGGACTGCTGATATGAAGCAAGGTGAGGCAGGTGGCAGGGCAGAGTGGCTTGGCTGCAGGACCCTGAGGGGTGCAGGCACAGAGTGCCTTGGGCAGAGTGGGAAGGGGAGGGGGATCCCAGCTGCCTCTTGGGTAAGGCCCCCCCACCCTTCCTGTTCACCAGGGCAATCCTGCCTCTTGGGGTCAGGGGCTCCCCACCATTCCTGTTCACCAGGGCTGTTGCAAGTGGGTGGTGGTGGGAAGATTGCTGGAGGAGGAGGTTGGATGGCAGGGGCTAAGTGTGCAGGGGCACACCTGCCTCATCTCATCTCACCCCACGTTGGTAGCTCTGGCAGCAGACAGAGGCATGGGGGAGGCATGCAATCTGGCCTGCCAGATGTGTCTGGTGGCTGAGTGGCCACCTGCCCTATCCCAGCCGTGGTGGCCGTGAGCAAGCAAAGAGAGATGGTGGGGCCATGGCGAGGCAGCCCAGCCTTCACTGGTTGCATGCCTTGTGTCTGACATGTGTGCATTAAAGGGTAATATTAGATGAGGGCAAAACCAGATGTGAGATACCAGGAAAGATTTAAGTGACATTGTTCCATTTTCCAGTAATTTCTGAAGACCTTACTTCTTGTGAGCAACATACAAATAAATTGACAAGTATAATTCTTGGCACAGATATATCAAATATCTAGACTACATTATGTACAGTATTTATTTTTAAATGCAGAGAGTCTGATCAAAAGGCTATGAAATTCCTTATTTTGAAATTGAGAAAATGGAGATCAGTCCATTCCTCCTTTTTTCTTCCTCTCTCAGTGTCACTCTCTCCTAGTGTTTTTTTTCTTCTAATTGAATATTTTTCCAGAAATTAATTTGTGGGGGGCAATCATGTTGAACTTAATACTTTTTTCATTGCTAAAAGAATACATATTATTATCAATTCTTATCTTTACTATATAAAACAGAACATCTAGAAAAAGAGGAAGGAAAAAAAAGGTAACAGGACTATGAAAAATACTTGAAAAAGGTGGTTTGCAACAACAGAAAAATAAAGCAGTAACATATTCTCAAGGCTTGCATACGTTCTTTGAAAGACCCTCCTGCTTTTCTCTGGCCATTGTCATTGCCTTTTTCCTAAGGCTGAGAGAAAGGGACTGACCTAAAATTATAGAGATAACTTAGCATGTAAGGCAGGATAATCTGGTGTTTTAAACACTAGACCAGCGGTTCTCAACCTTTTTCAGGCCGCGACTGCGACCTGCGCCGCGCATGCGCGGCGACGACCCGCACCACACATGCGCGGCGCGACAACCTGCATACGCGGCGCGACAACACGCATGCGCGGTGCTGCGGCACGCATGCGCGGTGCTGCCCCCTGCACCGACCGAGGCGTAGGCTGCCTCCCATTGGGGGCGGCGGCAGGCAGGCCCAGGTGCTCAGGTGCTCCTGGGCGGCCGCAGCAGCGACGGTGCAGGGTGACCACGGGCTGGGTCACCAGCTGGCCCAGTCCAGGGGAGGTAAGCCACCCGCCGGGCCCCACGTGTGCCAAAAACCCTCCCTGCGCCCGCCGCTGCCCCGCTAGCCTTGCCTTCACTGCCGCCCGTTTGGCGCGGCAGCAGGCAGGCTCAGGCGCTCCTGGGTGGCCGCGGAAGCGACGGCGCAGGGCGACCATGGGCTGGGCCACCAGCTGGCCCAGCCCAAGGGAGGTAAGCCAGCCGCTGGGCCCCACGCATGCCAGCAACCCTCCCTGCGCCCGCCGGCTTCCCACCTCCCACCCCTGGCCCTCTTTTACTTACAGTTTTAGTAGTTCTCAGCAGGGAGGGGTGGAAATTTCCGGATAGCTCGCCTTCGCTGCAGACAACTTGCAGCACCGTTTGCAGACTGGGACTTTTGGCGGGCTCAGCAGGGCAGAGACAGCCTGGACAATTCCTATTGGCTTTTGAAAGCCAATAGAATTAGACTCTATTCAAGAGAGTCTATTCTATTGGCTTTCAAAAGCCAATAGAATAAGAGGGAGTAGCACAGCTAAGGAAAAGGGGAAAAAATGACGGACTGCATTGTTTGGCGACCCCCTGAAATGGTCGTTTGACCCCAAATGGGGTCGCAACCCACAGGTTGAGAACCGCTGCACTAGACCAAACTGACCCTCATATTTTACAAATGATAAATTTATAAATGTGGTCCGATTTCCTGAAGACTATGGTTTCATTTCCTAAAATAATATGATTGTCAGAAAAGCTGTGACTATCTTCATTGTGGTGGTGGATAGATAGATAAATAGACAGATAGATATTACTTTATATAGCTAACTTTTAACTATGTTGTTGAATAAATGGAACATTAGAATAATATCACATTATTTTTATCTCCAGAATAATAGGATTGTATTCAAACTAATAACAGTTGAGAAAGATTATAAATCAATAACACTGAAAAACAATAAAAAATAAGGACAGACTCCTTATACATATACAGTAGGTAATGTATTTCTTGGGTGAAGAGAATATCATCAGATCATTGATGCTACCTGGATTGTTTTCCAGATTCCATCATGAGTACAGCAACACATCCCTGGATATTTTTTTTTTTCAAAATCTCAATTACTGATGATAATTTACCAGGGAAAGTCAAAGTAGAAAAGCTTTTACTGGAAGAGAAAACAAATTTTTGTCTGAGAACTGACCTTAGTTACTAGTTCATCAATCATAGCTAGTAGCAGCACCTAATTCATCAGGCTTTGATTAGTAGCCTGGATTGGAAAGGGTTAATCCCCAAAACAAGTTCTCTGTGGAGTCTGACTTTTTTCAGAGGAGGTTAAGATAAAAATAGAAGAATTTTGTGAATACTTTACTTTCAACTATATGTAGCCAAATTAGGGCAGGAATGTTTGGTTACTCTTTCTTACACGCTTTTTTTTATAAAAGAAATGTAAACTTCCATTTTTATGAAATGGGCAGCCTGTTTCAATTTTTTTTGAAGATGGTGACCTGTGATAAAATTTCTTTCATTTGTTAAATAAAAAAAGAGTGATCATTGGGATGATGAGGTTTTCGTCTTATGATAGTGAACTGTCAGTTGGATTCAAGCATTATTCCTAAATAATACCCAAACAAAAACAGTAATCTTTTAAAGCTACCTCTTAATATCATATATAAAAATATTACAGAAATTGCAATGTTCATTGAAAATATTCAGTGAGCATCACCCAATCAAAATTATTTCTATTTTTTTTTTGGGGGGGAACCAGTTTTCTTAAAGAAGTATGTTGATGAGATCAGATCACAAAATTATATTGTGAGTTCCAAATAGTACATTAGAGTGAGCTTCTGTGGGGATTCATTGTGTAGTAAGAAAAAGACCCAACAATTAGCCAGCATGAAGCTAAGCTGTGTTGGGGAAACTGGCTGCCCCAAGAACCATAAAAACTGTGCAATTATCACAATGAAGTAGTTGAAGCCAGGGAGCCCTCAACATAATTTTATAATTTTGTTCACACAACATAGCTTGCTTGTCAATGTGTGCCATTTATGATATGAGTGTTATTCTTAATTGGTAATATTTGAAATTGTGGTGTAAACTGTACTTTAATGTAAACTCAAATCCCCATTTATATGATTCCTGAAAATTGCACTTCTGTTGCCTTTCTTCCAAGCTCTTGATCATCCATTAAAACTGAAAACAAATTAGTATTTCACAGTTTTTAAAAGTACCATCTGTAAGCTGATGGCAATATATGGTAACTAGCAGCTTCTCCCATCATTTTAAATTCTGTCTTTATAAATAATCTGCAACCAAACGAGTACATTCTATATATGGAAAGAGAAGCATGATGCTCTGCAGTTTTACAGTCTTCTATTTCTATAGATGGTTCCAATTGAGCATTTTCATAAAAGACAATAAATATTCATCTCACATTCATAATCCTACATCAAAACAGCCATATTATTTATTAATTGGTTCTGCGGTTTGGGTGGATTGACTCTCTTTTGTTATGTCTTAGTTTCAGACTGGGGCATATTTATGGCAGATTTAGAAGATTTCATTTCTGTTTGTAATATACTAGAATTAATTTCAGAATGCAAAGATGTGCAAGTATAAAAAGAAAGAAAGATATTATGAATACATTAGGTATTATTTCATAGTGTGTAAACTATGATGTGTTCTATTAGCATCTTTTTACTTTTATTATTTGAGCAAATAATGTACTCAGTTTATTTCTTTGCTCCAGGTTTTTGCTAATTAGTTCAGTCACTCATGTATTCAAATACTTGAACCTTTGATATTCAGCAGATGTCAAAATAAAACAACCTGTGGCAACTTTCCATGAAATGTGGGAAGAATCATATGCAATTATCTCTTGTTAATTGTATAATCCTTTTTCTATCTTCTGTTTCCTGAATAAATAAGTTGTAATTCTGATGAATGAACTTCAAAGAACTTCATTGGTCATTCCTAAACTGTATTTTTCTTTGGATAATGAGACACAAACACATTACCCATTACAAAAGGGAGATTTAAATTGACTTAAGGATTACCCATATGTATTAAACTATATTAGAAAAGCTCCCAAACTATTCCTATTCAGATAAAAATCAGTGAAATTATCAATGGTAATTTGTTGAAATGACATAAAAATCATTCAGTGATATTATTTTTATAATAAGGTTGTCTTTGAGATATGACTATTTGTTTACCAATCATTCGAAGTTACAACAGTGCTGAAAGAAGATGTGATGGCAATAAGGAAGATCATTGTATTTTGAGGAGTTTAGTGACATATTTTTTTCCTCCTTCATATTAAGAAAAGTCTAAAAGCTTACCTGCTTAATTTTTTACTCTTGTAAATAAAGGAGAAGGAAGGTGAGGCTTTATATAAAAGCAGGACTTTTTTTTTTTCATAGAACGCCCAGAATGGAATTCCGGCACCTTTTTTGGATGGAACCTTGTAGGGTAGGCAAGGCGGGTTGTATGACATGTGTGAGTTCTGGCACCTTTTTTTTTTTTTTTTAGAAAAAAAGCACTGCATAGAAGCAAAGCTTTTCTAATCTGGGAAAGTCTCAGACTTTCATGTGTGTATCAGTTATGGTCTTGCAATCTCATGACCATAAAAGCAGGGCCATGAAGCTTTTCCAGAGAACCTAGCATTGGGTACTGTGAAAATTAGCTGCCCTTGGGCTACCACTGCTGTTGTTATTAAGGAGCTTTTGCTTTAAGGAGCTATGGTATATGCTTTTTATGTTATGCTTTTAAATGTTTGCTTGAGTTAGTAATGGAGCTTAAAATCTCTGTGTTCACTGGAGTGTACATTGTCTCTAGATCCAAGACAACTTGCTTGGGCAGCCGATCAGTGCCCTGACACTTTGCAAAACAGAAAGAATTATAAATAAGTTCAAAGTTTGATAAAACTTTCTGATAAGCAGTTTTGAATAATGAAGGAAAAGATTTGGGAAGATTTGCTTTTATTTAGACCATGTATTTGCATATCTACTAATGTATGTTCCTTAACACTGCAGCTATTTTTATCTATAGTATAGGAATCTAAATTCAGAGAGAATTTTGAACAAGCTTCTGGACAACTCCATGTAATACCTGACTTAATAAATACAGCTGTGTGAAACTCATTTGGGTAATATCTGAATTATAACTAAACTCAAGAAACTTGTCAACCTGACAGAGCCAAAGGTGGTAATTGTTAGTTTTGTTTATAAAAATATTAAATCACTTTTCTTTATTAAAAACAAACACAAAATAGTTTTTATGAGCTGCATAGAAGGAGGAACTGTCTTGCTTTACAAGGTTATATTAAAGGGACCCCTTCAAGGCTTCACTCAAGATTATGGGACTGGGACAAGGGAGATCCAAGTTCAAGCCCCATTTGAAATAGAAAAAAAATGAAATTTAGAATTTAATTTGAGGATTTTAATAATTGTTATTTATAGAACTAGCTTCTAATAATTATAGTTGAAATCTTAATTGTATTAGTTTATTAATTTATTTAACACATGGCATACAATGTCAGGTAAATCTACCAATGCTAGACATAATGCAATCCTGACAGCCTAAAATTGCTAGTTCATTCTATTCAGCACTGCGTGAACTAGCTTACACCAGCTGACTAGCGATGCTCGGGTTGCTGGCTCTTCCATGGTCCTCCGCTGCTCTTGCCTCGCCTCATGTTGCATTGCCTTCCATATGGCAGGTCCAGGCTGGCTTCTGCCCTCCTCATATATAAACACAGCTAGGTTTTTTCCCACTAAAGTGGCTCCCATTTATCCACTTGCCAGGTTGCATGCTTTCAAACTGTTGGGTGGGCAGGAGCCTGGCGAGCAAGTGGCAGGAACTTGCCTTGTCGGTGGAGCCGGGCTCAATCGCTGGAGTGCAGACCATTTCCGAGAGGCAGTTTCAACATCATTAAGCCGCTGCGCCACTGCATCCCCATTGTATTAGTATTTTACTGTGTTGGAAAAAATCAGAAGTGAATACTTTTTTTCTCTCCTCTTTTTTTATCCTGCATTCCTCCCCCCTCTTTTAAATCTTTACTTTATGCTATAACAAACCTTAATGAAACTTTTTTTTTCAAAAAAGGAAGACAGTACTTTGTTCAAAGTACTATATGAATTTTCAATTTTTACTTTCTAAGGCAGTGGTGGCGAACCTATGGCATGCGTGCCAGAGTTGGCACTCACTGCCTCCCCCCACAGCCCCCTCCTCACCAGCAGCCCCCCAGAGGAGAGTCGCCCCCAGGCATGGCCCGTGTGGAGCAGCACAGCCAAGGACATGGCAGCCAGGCAGCAGGGACATGACTCCGCCCTTGCGCCCCATCACATGCAGATGATGCTGTGGGGCATGAGTGCAGGGCATGGCCACCATGGCACTACTGGGCCACCTGGGCGATCTGCTGAAGTGGACCATGGAGGCAGTAGGTGGCCCTGAGAGCAGGTGAGGTGGGGCAGTGGGGCAGGGGTGCAGAGCGGTTTTTGGGCACTCAGTCTCTAAAAGGTTCGCCATCACTGTTCTAAGGCTATATGCAAACCAGAAATTATTTGGTGACATCTTTCAGATCTTTCAAATGTGGTCACATAGATTTCAACTTGGCATAAACTATGGCATAAAAAATACATTATATTTGAGGGGAAAGCATATAAAAGTGCATACAAATATTCATAATGATTTCATTTTTCTGAATTTGCAAATGGGACAAAATTAACTCACAGTCAGGAAAACAAGAATTAGTGAAAGAAAGGCTGTCATCTATTTCTACCAACTATATAGAATATTTAAATTTATCAGCCATAGTGAGCTGAAATATATCAGGTAGAATTTTTAATAGGTAGTCAATGCCTGGGCATTTTGATAGAAACCCTGTTGTCAACACTGTGACAATGGATGTCCTAGCTCTGACAACTTAGAACCAGCAGCCATTTTTACTTTCACTTTTAATGTGCCTTTCTATTCTTTTAAAGTTCAGATGTAGAAGGGGGGATGGGGTAAATGTCTGAGGATTTAACTAGCCATAACAATGTAGAAGTGTGGGAACTTAAGGATGTGTTCTGATAAGGTTTTGGCGGGCTGAGGGGCCGGAGAGAAAAGCCAGTGTTTTGTGATAATTGGGGAATGTGATTTATGACAGCTTTTGTGGGGCGGGAATTGCAATTTGTTACTTTGTATCTGGGAGGAAGGAATCTCATTTTTGGCTTCAACTATGTAAGTGCTACCTAATGAGAAAGAAGGACTCACAGGAGAAGAGCCTAATGCTGGGAAAGATTGAGGGCAATAGAAGAAGGGGACGACAGAAAATGAGGTGGCTGGATGGAGTCACTGAAGCAGTAGGCGTGAGCTTAAATGGACTCCAGAAGATGGTAGAGGATAGGAAGGCCTGGAGGAACTATCCATGGAGTCGCGATGGGTCGGACACGACTTCGCAACTAACAACAACAAATGTAAGTGCCGATACTTTTTTTCCTAAATAAAATGTTCTTTAAGGAAGAATTCTTGCCCTGAAGTTCTTTTACTGGTTTCATCTATTGGAACCATGACACCTGTGAGCTGTACAATCCATAAGGTTCATTCTTAGGAAAATCAGGACAAAAAATTGGGAAAAAGATGGGGAAAAAAACCTTATGTGTTGGGTATCTTGTATTTAAAAGATCATTTTGTTTCCTTAGGAAACAAACTTGGGAAGGGTTGCTTGATGGTGAGATGGGCAGCATATAAATTTAATTACCGTAGTTAATAAATTAAATAAAACTTTCCTAGGCATGATGTTATTCAGTCATTTGGTTCTCATGCATGCTTATAAAATAAATATATTCTCGTTATCTTCCCAAGCTGATTTAGTCCTTCACTTTCACTTTCAAACTCTGTCTTATTTCTAGAATTAATTGCACAAATGCTATGCTTTGATAATTCTATTCAGACTATAAATGTTTTAATATTATCCAGTGATATATCCTCTTTACTATCTTTCCTTTGAAAGCCACTATTGTAATAAAAATAAGAAATTCTCTATTAATGATTCCTCCATTTACTGACCTATGAGAACTGATTTTAGTGGATTTTACTGATTTCTAAATTAAGGAGACTTTGATCATACATCAAAATAATTTTGCAAATGCTTTCTAAAAACTAATCTTCACCATGATTTATTTACTAAGGAAACTAAGGAAACCAGGTGGCAGTTTTCTCACTTAAACACTCATGCATCATGCTGGAAATTGTCAGTGCCTGTAATGCAGTTTTGATTTGCTGCAATTATTTACTCCTGTAAATTCTGGGTTGTTTAAAGATATTATTAAGTCTTTGGGAGGTGATTAATTTAACTCATTTCAGTGAAACACAGCTAAAATTATCTGAGCTAAGTAAAGCTATTTTTTAAAATGTAATTCTTTTCAGAATGAGAGAAAGAGAGTGAGAGTGAAAGGGAAGAAAGAAAGGAGAGGGGGGGAGAGGGATATATATATATATCCTTTTTGGAAAAATCGGCAGTAGTTTATAAAATTGACTGTAAGAACTGTCAGAGTAATTATGTGGGTGAAACAGCTAAACGGCTAAAAACTCGACTGCACGAGCACAAACTGGCCATAAAAAGGGGTGAACAATACTCCCAAATCTGGACGCATGTGGCACAGCATGGTCATTGTTTTGACTTTGATAACACTAGAGTCGTATCCAGCGATGCCACAAAAGGAGGCCGACTATTAAAAGAGGCTTGGTTCTCAGACGGGAATTCCATCAACCGTCATATAGATTTATGCCCAACACAACAGGCACTAAGGAAATGGAGTGCGAATCAGAAGCACTCCAATGGACCCCCACCTTCTAGGTGGAGGAGGAATAATGATTGTGCCAGTAGGGAACCTGAGGAAACCAGCAGTAAAGCCTCGGAGCTTATCATCCCTTGGGAGAACGAAGAGAGACGTTTGATACAGAGGGGAAGGAGGTGTGGAATGCCGGCTCCCCCGTGCTGTGCAGAGGAGAGAGGTATTCCCCCCTCCCACTCCATGGACATGCGAGGAATTGTGGAAGGGGAATACCCACGATTGAGATCTTCCCAGGCAAAAAGCAGGACATTTACCTTGGATGGGAGTAATGACTGCTGGCAGCAGACGGAATCTTATGTGGACAGTGCCGAGATGGGTTGTGGGAACACACACACTGGATTACATGATATCCGGATGGGTACTGCCCACGTGGGAGGAGGAAGGAGGAGGGTGAATGTTGGGCTGAGAGAAACCACTGACTTACGGTTGGGAGGGGTGGGGGAAACTGCCTGGAGCCCTCACAAGATGTGTAACAATGTAAAAGAAAAACCAAACACCCCCCCCCAAAGCCTGTAACAGAGAGAAAGGCAATACTCGAGTTAACACCATTGGAGGGAGGGAAAAGATCCTGACTAACTTAGGAACTAGCACTAAAAGAACAGGTGAGAAGATTCGAGGCAATGACAGAGAAGGAGAAACACCCAGAATACAAATTAACCGGCTGGGACCGGTAACGCGTTCTAGGAGCCGAGCGCAGGCGTTAACTGATCCTATTTAAAACATCTCCTTAGTTGCCTTTTTAACCCTGACGATGTTGGTAGTTTCCAACGAAAGCTAGGTTATATTAAAATTAATTTCTTTTAAATCTCCTGGTGATCTTGAAACTTTTATTTTATATCATGAATGTACCCAGGAGTCGTATTTTTATGGATATTATTAATCATATATATATATATATATATATATATATATATATATATATATATATATATATATATATATATATATATATATATATATATATATATATATATATATATATATATATATATATATATATATATATATATATATATATATATATATATATATATATATATATATATATATATATATATATATATTGTTTAAAATTGTTGACAAAGAAATATATATATATTTGTGCTTGCTGGATGGCTCTGGGTTGAGCTGAAACAAGCAAAAGGAAAGAATGATTCCTTCCTCCCATATTTGGGTTTACAGGGTGCAATCTAAAAAATAAACACTTGACACATATATATATATATATATATATATATATATATATATATATATATATATATATATATATATATATATATATATATATATATATATATATATATATATATATATATATATATATATATATATATATATATATATATATATATATATATATATATATATATATATATATATATATATAGTATTCTAACAGAAAATTGTAGAATTTCTTTACACTACATTTGTATAAAAAGCCTATTAATAAAATGAGTAAGGAAAGATAGATCTGTCTAAAATGGTTTGGTAGATCTTCAATAATTTATATCACCAAATAAAAAACAGCATAAGAAATTCTACATTCATTGTACTAAATCATGTCTCATGATACAGGCTAAAGCAGTGGTTCTCAACCTTCCTAATGCCACGACCCTTTAATACAGTTTCTCATATTGTGGTGACCCCACCCCATAAAATTATTTTCGTTGCTACTTCATAACTGTAATTTTGTTACTGTTATGAATTGTAATGTAAATATCTGATATGCAGGGAACGTGGTATTTGTTTCCAAAGTTGAATCATTGTTTTTCCTACACAGATACTCTCTTCAAGTATCATCATATATTTAATAAATACATGGACACACTTTTCCAGAATTACTTGAGGACAGTGTCCATACTTTATATTTCTAGACCAACCATCTCAATGGTGACTCTGGGCCAATCTCTCTCAGAGTGCCTGCCTACCTCACAAGGTTGCTGTGGGAACCAAATAAATACATCATTTTAATCTCCCAGAGAAAAAAGTGGGATAAAAATGTGATAAATTATACACAATGCCCTTTTTTTCTGCTGTATGCTCTCTCCTTATGCAAGTTATATTACTAATTTATCGCAATGGTTCCAGTGATAGCCCCGAGACATCTGTACAGACGCTTTTTTTAGTAGCTCCCAAAAATTGCTATCTTGGCCAAAAGTACTACTTCATCCATGAAGAACAATAACAACACAGGGAAGGAACCAAGAAGATAAACAACAGCACAAAGGAGGCAGTGTCCAGCATTTCACTTTTGAAGAAAATCAACAGTGCATTCAAGAGCACCTGGCAAGAGTCATCAAAATGCCAATCCAGATTAAGAATCTGGCTTCTTTCTGCATGCAAAGGCTTCACGAATCATTTGGTTTACCAAACACATTGTCCCAGGTCAATACGCTCTGGAAAAAAACCCTTCACCGGGAAAGTTTAATGGACAATTCTCGGAAGATCCCGAATCCCTGGGAGGTGGGGGGGAGAGAGAAGAAGAGAGGGGCTGGGAAGGAGGCTGCAGGTCACCGCGCAGCATCCACTGTTTTTTATATATATAACACACCCCAAGCTTCTAAAACTAAAGTAAGGCTTGAGCCACAAGAACTGCATTTCTTTAGCTCAGCTCCGCGCGCTGACATTTCATCCCGGATACACATGCCAAGAAAAAGGTGATTTGCTCAGTGAGCAATTAATAATAAAAAACAGAGAGAGGAGGAAGAGAAAGGCTTGGTGCTTCACGTCTGGAGAGACCTGCCATGAGGCCACTTTATAAAACCAGGAGCAAACAAATCCAAAAAGTGCACAAAGCTAAGGCCAGGGAGGGGGCGGGGGGGAAGGGCCACTGAAGCCAGGCCACCAAAGGGCTTTCGCTAACAAGGTCTCGGTCAGCAGCAGCTGCAGCAGCAGCAGCGCCTTTTTGGAAGGGCGGCCAGGAATAAAATAAACTGTTCGCTCCTTTTGCTTTCTTCCAAACCTGCGCTTCCGACGTGCTTCCCGGGTGGGTTTACCAGGCAGCAAGCACTTCGGTCTCTGCGGGATTTCCCTCTTAGGAGAGGAGCGCTGAGAAGGGGCTGCTCAGGGAGGACAGGAGATGCAACCCTGGCCCTGTGGACTCCCCCGCCCCCCTCCTCCGGCACCCGGGAATCGCCGCTCCTAAGACCATTGGAAATATGTTTTTACCAATGGTCTTAGGTGACCCCTGTGAAAGCGTCATTTGACCCCCAAAGGGGTCGCGACCCACAGGTTGAGAACCGCTGGGCTAAAGACTAAGTTGTATATTATGTACATAGATAGTCTATACATCAGCTAGGGATGTAAGAGAAATCTGCCATAGATTTCTTTTAGAGTGAAATGGCATCAATCATAGATGAGCAGACCAAGGTAACATGCCTCATTTAGTTCTCCATCTTTTGGTGCATACTTCCTGTCCATTGTATTTTTATTAATGTCCAAAAACAATTGACAGATAAGATAAGATGATAGAAGAAGTTCTTCCAGTTTTTTTATATTGGAAAGGTCCCAGGCTCTTTGGGAAAAAAAATCCTTTTTTGAATGACATCATGAAGAAACAGTCCAGGAGGAAAAAAAATGTTTGTCTTTACAGAAAAATAGAAGCAGCTTGTAGAAGGATGAGAATGTAAACTATGTTTCAGTTTGATTCTGACAAACTCAAGGTTGACTCAGCCTTCCATCTTTCTGAGATCGGTAAAATGAGGACTCAGATTGTTGTGGGCAATCTGAGAAGACCGTGAAGCACTATGAAGCGATATATAAGTCTAAGTGCTATGCTATTGCTATTCATCCTATTTATTGGGTAGCAAAACCTCTGAATTTGCTACCAGCTACCAATACATCATTTGAACAGTATAGTTCTATAGATGCCAAAGCATAAGGGAGATACACTTATATAGACCAGTGATGGCAAACCTGTTAGAGACTGAGTTCCCAAACCGCAACCCAAAACCCACTTATGCATCGTCGAGTGCCGGGTAGGTGTGGCCCATTGATTGGGTGTGGCCCATTGGCTGGGTGTGGCCAATTGAGTGGCCATGGCCCATTGGCTGGGTGTGCCTCATTGGCTGGGCATGGTTGCAATGGTAACAGCAGACTGGGTGGCACTAAAAAGTTCAATCAATCAATTCCAACTTTGCAATATTTTTTTTCCCGCAAGAAGTTGAAATTGATTGATTGAACCTTTTTTTTTTTTGCAGATGGCAGCAGAGGCCTAAAGTGAAAAGGTTTTATAAAACTGAGCTGAAGGCCTAGGACTGGAGCGATGGCGCGCGTGCCCACAGAGAGGGGTCTGAGTGCCACCTCTGGCACCCATGCCATAGGTTCGCCACCACTGATATAGACCAATTTCTCTTATAAAATATCCTGCAATTAAAATACTTACAATATTGGCAACAATAGGAAATAAAAATCAAATAAAACATCCAGTATAAAATGTAATGGTAATTTTTTTTGATATAAAAGTAAACTATCATTTCACCCATTGTAATATAAATAGTAATGATAACAAAATTATCTGAAAAGAAGCATGTAAAATATGAAGTAAAATGCAAAGTAATGACAAAAAATCTTTACAGATAAAACCAACTTTTTAATCCATTGTAATCTGGTTCTTCAATAAAGCAAACATTATTTTATAATTGTGTCATTTTCTATAATACACCTTTAGTTATGAGTTATATAGCATCACAGTCTGGTTTGGAGGCATCACTGCTTCAGACAGGAAGACGGTGTAGAGAGTGGTGAGAATGGCCGAAAAGATCATTGGCAGTTCCCTCCCTCCCATCCAGGACATAGCACAGAAGCACTGCTTGAGCAGGGTCCATAAGATTATCTGGGACACTACACATCCTCTTCATGACCTGTTTTCCTTGTTACCTTCTGAAGGGAGGCTTCGTGATATCCGAAGCAGAACATCCAGATTCAGCCAGAGTTTCATTCCCTACAGCATTAACTTTGCGAACTCTCAAGCTTCCTTCTTCCGTTATCTATTCAAGATGGACAATATTTAATATTTATTTGCTACGTGTATGTAGGGATGTGGGTCTATACATATGTTGTTCATAGTATGTTTAAGTGTGTGTGATGTATGTGTTTCACTTTGAGAGAGGGCAACTAAATTTCATTTTTGATGTGTGCCATTGTGCCCACAGTATAAAAATGACAATAAAGGTTATCTTATCTTGTCTTGTCTTGTCTTGTCTTGTCTTGTCTTGTCTTGTCTTGTCTTGTCTTGTCTTGTCTTGTCTTGTCTTGTCTTGTCGTGTCTTGTCTTGTCTTGTCTTGTCTTATCTATAAATAAGAAAAATATATCTACTTCTTAGGATCAAATAAAAATACTATTTACATCTTGCTTTTCATAGGTTAAATTGCCTGTATCATGTTTGTCCTATAATAAAACTTAATTTTTTTATTCTCAAAGCTCTCATTTATATGCTCCTACCCCTTAACTGATAAATGAAGATACCTTCTTCTTTTTAGCATACTTGACATTTAACACGCTGTTTTGACATCTCCAATTCCAGGTTGCAAATCAAAGCTGTAAAAAACCTCAACATTTTATATCTTAATTTAATACAAGTTTTGAAGATTTAAAAGGACAATGCTGTATAAATACAGTGAAAGGGGACATTTTCATTAATATTTCTTCACTGAAGTGATTTAAATCTGCAAATCTCCTTTCTATAAAATGAACCCCAACCTTCCGTGATAAAATTATATTCAAATCAATCATATGAAAATATTGTTGTTTAATTACTTCGACAATATTCATGTGGCTGTTTTCATTGAATAGAATGGGAATAGGACTATCAAAATACATCAGGTGCAGAAATAAAACTTAATTCTCTGCAATAATACGTGGAAATTCCTTGGGAGCCAGGGCTATCAATGATTATATAAAAGGCAGTTGAACGTTCTTATTTTTCTGAGACAGGAAAAAAAGGTCCATGGCTCATAGCTGAATCTGAAGGAGGTCCAGACAATCTGTTTCATGCAGAGTCCTCTGAAGCTGCCGTGCAACCCTCTTCTCCACAAACTTCTCTAAAAAGGGAAGGTTTGAAACTGGATAAAAATTATGTAGACTGGTTGGGTCAAGAGATAGCCTCTTGTGAAGGGTATGCACCAATACTCCTTAAGAGACAGCAGGACCATTCTCTTCCTCAAGAAGGAGTGAACTACCACCCAACTTAATTATTCTTCAGACAAAATTAATGCTGTTAGGAAATAGTTGGACTGTGAAAGTGAAGAAAGCCCAGCATTGCTGAAACAAGCAATATTGAGATAATAGTGCTAAGTGCCAAGCCTAATGAAGTACTAGAAAAGAAAATTCAGTACATATTCCAAATGCTTATTGAAAAGCTACTTCAATGAAACAATATCAAACCGATCCCAGATTAATCTCAGAGAACAGGAAGAATGAATATAGAATATAGAATAACAGAGTTTGAAAGATCTTGGAGCTCTTCTAGTCCAACCCCCTGCTTGAGCAGGAGACCCTAAACCATAGGTCGGCAACCTGTGGCTCCGGAGCCGCATGCGGCTCTTTGAGCCTTCCCTTGTGGCTCCCAGCCTCCTCTGCCATTTGCAGAGAGAGACAGAGACAGAGAGAGGCAATTGTGCTTCCCTGCTTTTCTCTCTCTCTCTCTCTCTCTCTCTCTCTCTCTCTCTCTCTCTCTCTCTCTGTGTGTGTGTGTGTGTGTGTGTGTGTGTATAAAAGAGAGTGCACTCACAGTGTTCTCCAAGGAGCTGAAAAGCTTATTGGGCAGAGCTCCTCTCTTTGCTGCATCTCTGCAGGAAGGAGGAAGCAGGAAGGGCAGGAGAGAACTAGCTACCCCAGCTATGCTGACTCAGGAATTCTGGGAGTTGAAGTCCATGAGTCATAAAAGAGCCGAGGTTGCCTACCCCTGAGCTTGTTGGAGAACAGCTTGAAGCCAGGTGAGCAGCAGATAGGAAAGAGGGAGAGAGCGGGGGAGAGAAAGAGAGAGAAAGAGAGAGAGAGAGAGAGAGAGAGAGAGAGAGAGAGAGAGAGAGAGAGGAGAGGGAGGGAGGGAGAGAGAGACTCTTTTGACATCTAAAATGAAGATAACACTGCATATATCCTTTTTACCTGTGTGTGTATGTGTATACACACACACACACACACACACACCTATAATAAAGGTAAAAAAGGATATATGCAGTGTTATCTTCATTTTAGATATCAAAAGGGTTTTGCGGGGCTCCCGGTGTTTTGTTTTCAGTGGGAAACAGGTCCAAGTGGCTCTTTGAGTGTTTTGGGTTGCCTACCCCTGCCCTAAACCATTTGGGACAAATGGCTATCCTGTCTCTTTTTAAAAGCCTCCAGTGATGGGGCACCCACAACCTCTAAAGGCAAGCCATGCCACTGGTTAATTGTTCTCACTGTTAGGAAATTTCTCCTTAGTTCCATCTTGCTTTTCTTCTTGATTAGTTTCCATTCATTGTTTCTTGTCTTGCCTTCCGGTGCTTTGGAAAATAGATTGACACACATCCCCTCTTTGTGGTGGCCCCTCAAATATTGGAACACTGCTATAATGTATTCCTAGTCCTTCTTTTCACTAGACTAGACAAATCCAATTCCTGCAACCATTCTTCATAAGTTTTAACCTCCAGCCTCCTAATCATCCCTATTCTCTTCTCTGCACTCTTTCCAGTATCTTCACATCATTTTCCTAACCAAAATTTGATGCAGTATTCCAAATGTGGTCTTACTAAAGCTTTGTAAAGTGGTACTAGCACTTCACATGATCTTGATTCTATCCCTCTATTAATGCATCATTGGCTTTTTTGGCTGCTGCTGCATACTGCTAGTTGATATTTAAGTGATTATTCCCTAGGACTCCAAGATACCTCTCACAGTTACTGCTATTGAGTCAGGTTTCACCTAGTCTATATCTATACAATTGGTTTTTCTTGCCTAAGTGTAAAACCTTACTTTTCTCTACATTGAATTTCATTTTGTTAGTGTGTTCTATTTTGTTGCAATCCATCCAGATTTTGAGCCTATCATCTAGGGCAGGGGGCTCAAACTTGATTTCATTGAGGGCCACATCAGGGTTGGGGTTGACCTCAGGGGGCTGGGTGGGCATGGCCAGCTCAATGTCATTCGTGTCAGGGGGCATCTGTGTGGCCCAGGAGGGACTGGGGGGTCCACTGTCTCCAGTGGAGGAAGGCAAGACCAGGACAAGTGCCAAACCCATCCACCAGAGAAGCTTTGCTGTCCCTCTCAGGCCATGCAGAGGACTCCTGGACAATGGAGCAGGTTGCCCAGAGCCCTTGGAAGTGGAGGGCAAGCACTCAGCCTGGTCCTTGAGTTCCCAGGGCACCGGGATGCCACAGCTTAGCCCAGCCCTGCTTTCCCAAGGGGGAACCCTGCTGCACTTACTTCCTCCTCAAAGCTGCTGTTCCCGTTCTCGCTCTCCTTGGCTGGTTGCTCTTGGTGTGTGTGGGAGGGCAAAGTGTGTGGGTCAGAGTGACGCCCACAATCTCTCCATGCGAGGAGACCCGGCTTTGTAACTAAAGCATCCTCAGCAATAGGATGGGAGATCACCAGGAGAGATAAGGAGGAGGGGACAAAACTTCCCTCAGACTCTCCCTCTCTCTCAGTATAATCTCCTTCCTTCCTTCCTTCCTTCCTTCCTTCCTTCCTTCCTTCCTTCCTTCCTTCCTTCCTTCCTTCCTTTTTTCCTTTTTTTTAAGCTGCCAGAGGTGTCCAGGCAATGGTGGGCAAAGGCTTCCCCTCGCCCTGTCATTGCCTCTGCATGGCTCAGCTCAGCTCACCTCTCCCAGACCCACACATGTGTGTGGGTGGGTGTGCATGCATGAGCACATGTGGGCGGTGTGTGTGTCTCTCACTCCTTGCATCCCCTATGCCCTCAACAGAGACTTTCTGCAATGGCAGGCTGCAAACTAATGAAAGCTGGTTTTTAGAGTATGTGTTTCTTTTTCTCAACATGCCGTCAATCACATTGCTCCCTATCCCCCTCAGCTCCTGCCTCCAGCCCCGTGGAAGGCTGCAAGAAGCTCCCATTGCAGCTTCTCTTACCTCTCCCATTCTTTTCTTTCCCAATATCACAGTGTGGGGCTGCAAGAGGTGAGACCCCCCCATGTGCGTGTGCACACACACACAAACACATGCACGGGTCCCAGGGAGAGATTGGCAGTGTTGTCGGTGGCTGTGCCATCGCTGGCTATGGCTTTCCCACTCGGGGGCAGGGCAGTCCCAGTGAAAGGGAAGCCTTGCAGGCTGCGAGGCCAGGCTGGCGAGTGGGGCATGGAAGCACTAATGCTGATCTACAACTTTGTGCAGAATGTGGTCAGCTTTAAATCCACGGCGCTGTCCTGGAGCCAGTGAGGGGAAGGGAAGTGCTCAGAACGCAGTCCCCAGGGATGCACATGCACCCAGACGGTGGGGCAGAAGTGGTCCCTCACTGGTTCCAGGGCAACGTGGTAGATCTAAGGTTGATCGCATTGTAGATCAGCGCCCGGTCGACCTGGGCCGGGCCAGGCTGAGGCACCGTGGGCCAGTCCTTCGCTGTTTCCAGGAC
This sequence comes from Bothrops alternatus, assembly GCA_034064705.1. Taxonomy (NCBI): domain Eukaryota; kingdom Metazoa; phylum Chordata; class Lepidosauria; order Squamata; family Viperidae; genus Bothrops; species Bothrops alternatus. The sequence goes on from JARGCV010000085.1 coordinate 4,182,190, forward strand.
GGCTCCGGGGGCCAAATCTAATCACACGGTGGGCTGGATTTGGCCCACAGGCCTTGTGTTTGACATGTCTGATCTAGGATGTTGGCTATTCCTGCCAGTTTAGTGTCATCTGCAAATTTGATGAGTTCCCTTTCTATTCCCTCATCTAAGTTGTTTATGAAGATATTGAAGAATACTGGGCCTAAAACAGAACCTTGCGGTACCCCACTGCTTATTTCCCTCCATGTGTATTTATTTCCATTAAGGACTACACACTGAGTATGGTTTGTTAGCCAGTTACAAATCCATCTAGAGGTGGTGAACGTAACAACAACAGTGTTATATTAAAGTATAATAAATGGCTCTAGATGATTCTATATATGCAATAAGTATAGAATTAATGTCATCTGTTAAAAGGGCTCTGGTAATATTCATGCAATTTTTGATGTGTTACTTGTGCAATTTGACCACTGATAAACCTAGCACCGAATACAGGGATAGATTACAAATAGTTGAGAAAGAAATAAATGTGTTTCTAGTATATCAAAAAGCAGTATGTCTCTCATTAAGTCCAGGTACACTACTAAATAATCAAAGAGAAATTATGTCCTAATAAGCTTTTACTTGTGGGTTGACTCATAGTATTTTAAAACACTGAAAATATACTGCATGGATGATAGTTATGAGATACTGAAGCATGTTGATTTATTTGTAACACCTTTTAATATCTTTGCTTATAGTCTGTGGCTGATGGGAAGCCAACAGCATTAAAGGTGGCGATGTCTCAGATTTCATCTTTAGCTTGGGAAAAGCAGACTTTTCTGCTTGCTGTATTCTCTGCCCATATGATAGAATTAGACCACTAATGATACTCGGCATGCTAACAAATTAGTTATTGATCAGATGTCATTACATATGGCATTAGCCTATTTGACAAACTCCTGAAAAAACAAAAAGAATAAAAAGGGTTTTTTTTAATTTGAAATGGCATAGGGAGTTGGACTAGAAGACTTCCAATATCTCTTCTAATTCTGTTATTCTGTTATTCTTTAGCTTTAATATTTACAGATCCCATTTTGACAATTCAGCCCATCACTGTAGTATGCATTCTTGAACTATAGAACTATAGAAAATGGGTTAGGGGTAGGTGACTCTCTGGAATGCCATAGAAAATGTTTTATGAATTTAGGGTGTCCTGAACAAAAAAAGAGAGGACTACTGGCACAGAGAGTCGTTTTTTAAACAAATATTAAAATCCTATGGCTGAAATGCTAAGGAATTTTTCTTTTATCATGCCTGGTAGACATGTAAAAAAAAAGGATACAAATTCAGAGCCTAATTCAGGAGATTTTACAGGTTAAAATGTAATTGAAATCAGAGACCTTTGTCCTGGAATTAATATCAAATTATTCATAAAAATACTCTGTTCTTGTCAAATAATATGAAAATTATACCAAAAGGAACTCTTTTTTTTTTGATTGGCAGAAAAAAATAACCTTTCAAAAAATTTTAAATTATATCTTGAATCCAATCTTTGATTTCCAGTACTGTTCCACTCTCTCAATATCATTATCATAAAGATCAGTTTTAATTTTACTTCTGACTTCCAAGGATTTGGTGTTAGACCTGGCTGCATATCTTATGCAAATTTTAATAAACATTCCTTTGCTCAGCTCACCCAAATACTAAATAAAAGCTTCTGGCCAGGAATGAACTGAGTTACCCCATTTGATACTTGCTATGCCATCCATACACTTAACAAACCTGTTAATTAGAATATAATGTGAAAGACTTTGCTGAAATCAAGAGATATTATTACATCTTCAGCATTTTCACAAACTACCAAAGAAGTTTCACAATGAGACAAAGGAAGTAAGATTAATCTGGCAGGCTTTGATGAAATCAACTTGCCAAATATTAGTGATGGGCAGCTATATAAATCAAAATAATAAATAATTTAAAGCAGAGGTCCCCAATCTTTTGGCCACCACAGGGACCGGTTCTGTGGAGAGAGGTTTTTCAAAGGACCAGAGGGTGTGTGGTTTTGTGTGCTGCCTGCCTCTCGCGGATGGGGCTTTTCTTGTTTGTGCGTATTGGTTGTCAGCCCGCCGTGGCCCAGTACTGGTCCATGGATCGGGGGTTGAGGACTCCTGATTTAAAGTAATGAAGCTGAGATACTATTTTTTATTAAATTTATTTGATACCCATCTTGCAGTTTGAGATAACTCTGAGCAGCTGGGTGACTATTGTTAGACTGAGGGGCTCAGTATAGTTGCATATCCTATTGCTTGTGTTCAGTATGTGTCACTCCTGTTATGGAATTCAGGAATGGGTAATATAAATGTCCTCTTACTTGAAATTCACCCACTTTTTCCAGCTACATTCAAAAGTAGTATTTTTCTGTTCAAGCTGCCTTAAGCCCTTCAGAGGAGGACACCCTATGCTTAGCAGTTGATTCAAGGGTGCTTTGATGGTGATTTCTCAGTCTTTATAAAGATACAGAGTAAGGAAGATGATCTTCATAGTGATAGAGATTCATTATCAAAGTCATTGGGGGAGAGAAACATACCTTAAGTCTAAAATAAGCAGAAAGTTTGTGGAAGAGATTCCCAGAGATATGTCCTCAATTCACGCGGATATAAGAAAACGGGTATAAGAAAGCACAGCACAGTCTTGTTAGATTCTGTTATTATAGCCATTCTAAATAAAAGCAGCATTAATCTTTTTATGGAATTGATTCCTGGTTTGGTCTACCTCATGGGGTTGACAAAGACCTTCTGTCGCACTCAATCCTCATTATAAGTGTCTTTTGATTTTTCCTCAGAGTATAGAAGGCTTACTCATCTTTCCCCTTGGTTATGTAGCTTTAAGAAAACCTCTAAAAAGGAATGTTGTATCAAGTTCCTAAAGAAACAGCTGCCATTTGAAAATAAGAGATGATGGATTACTAGGGTAGCATTGACGCAATGTCAAATTAAAAAATAAAACTTAAGAGGAGAAATAATGGGAGATTGTATAAAGTTAAAATGGCAGTGTAGAGAGGGCATCTAGGATGGAAAATAAATATGGGGGACTTGTGAGGGAGATCAAAGCATAAAAAGAAAAGGCAGATACTGGGAGACGCCACCGTTTTGTAACACTGCAAACACGAGAAGGACAAAAGGCAAGGAAATACCCAATTTGCATTGAGTATAGTAGTCCTAGTTGAGCACTAGCTCTATTCAAATTGCAAATTTACAGCAAATCAGACTGGTATTTTAGAAGTTGGCTTAAATAAAGCTGTGAGCACCAAAGGAGAGAAACAGCTTAGACTGCCATGTGGAAAAGCTTTGGGATCTAAGAAACAGGATTGTTATCTTTTGCATTTGAAAAACTGTACTGCAAATCCTTCAATATGCTACTGACAGAGCTTCTATAAATTTGTATACATGGGTATGTATTGAAACAGTTGTGTGTAATATCTTTCACAATTATATTAAAACTTTCTGCTAAGGTAGAAGGATAAATGGGAGCTATCTTCTTTCACTAGATCTCCAATTCCTTTTTTTTTTTGAAGCACAAGTATAATATTTATTTCTTTGTGTCAGCCTGAGATTAAAAGATATAGCTTGCCCTAGCATCTCCATGACTGGAAAAAACTGCATCAGTTTTCTGCTTAGTTTGCTGTTGCTGAACAAACACTCAAAAACTTTGAAAGAAAAAAGTTGGCATCTTACAAAGCAATCTACTGATGCTAGTCATTAGGAGGTCCATGCCAGAGCATATTTAAACCATATTTAAATACTACATTTATTGTCTCACCAATAATAAAAAATAATAAAAGCAGTACAGTATCCTTGTTTTAATAGATATAATGGACAATTTTTCCAATTAGATTCCATTCTCATTTAAGAGATTAAATCAAAGGCTTAGCTGTTAAGTTGAAATTGTTCTGCAAATTATGCAATTTACATCAATTTTAGGTGATTAGACAAATGATATAGACTTCTGATTAATTTACGGTAGGATTTAATGGTCACTCCATCCTCCTGTTAAATTTAAGTTTTATAGCACTTGCTGTTTAACATTTCTATACATACAGGGCTTTTTTTCTCATAGAACGCCCAGAACGGAGTTCCCGCACCTTTTTTGGATGGAACCTTGTAGGGTAGGCAAGGCTGGTTGTACGACATGTGTGAGTTCCAGCACCTTTTTTTTTTTTTTTTTAGAAAAAAAGCAAACAAAGAATTAAGGGAGAATGGAATAGCTATTTCAAGCTAATTAGCTCTCATCAGCCAAACATACCCTTCTGAGATTCAAACCTGGGCTGCTTGCACTTTAGGCAGCTATGTTAACCTCTAGGCCACAGGCTCTTTCTCACTTTGTCAGCTAGGGAAGAGACAGGGGAGGAGAATTACCTTGAGTGTTGGGGTTTGTTTTTTTTTGATGCACCCTGTTGGCACAAATATGTATGACAAACATAAAGATAAAAAGATGCTTGCTTTTTTAATACATTAATGCTCTGTCTCTGTAAAATCCATAATTAATGTCCCCATGTTAGATCAATATGAACCAAATGAAGAAGCAATTGCAGCCAATCTCCTATGATAGTTGAGTATGCATCCAAAATTCAGAGTAAATAATAACTCTTGCTAAGTACTCATCTCCCATATTTAATACTAAAATGTCCCTAATTTGCCCTCAGAAAACATCTTTGAATCTCATCTAAATAGCAGAAACAGTTTTCTCAAGCATTAAATCTACATTGTTCTAAATCTGTGTTTCTCAACCTTGGCAACTTGAACACGTGTGGGATTCAGCTCTCAGAATTCCCCATCCAACATTGTTTTGCTCTGTCAGGATAGGAAATGAATTCTGCACTAGACTATGTATCTCAATGAAAACTACATCTGTCTAATTTAAGCATTTACAACTTGTGGTCAAATCAGATGCAGTTTCCCAGCAACATATAACAGTCTACATGCTTGGTACATGCTTGATGAGCCTCTTTCTATTTTACTGATTGAATAAACTACAAAAACAGGGAGAAGACTTCAGAATATGACAGGTAAGCAGCATTATGTTCATAGACTACAATTTGTGCAGTTCTAGTTTAGTCTAGTTTAGCATAATAGGTAATTATTATCAAAAGCAGCGGTTCTCAACCTGTGGGTCGCGACCCCATTTGGGGTTGAACGACCATTTCACAGGGGTCGCCAAACGCCGCAGTCCGCCATTTTTTCCCCTTTTCCCCTCGGCCGGTGCAGGGGGCAGCACCGTGCATGCGCGGGGGCAGCACCGTGCATGCGCGGGGGTAGCACCGTGCATGCGCGATGCGGGCCCGTCACGTCGTGCCACGCATGCGCGATTCGGGCCGTCGCGCGCGTGCCGCGCATGTGCGATTCGGACCGTCGTGCCACGCATGCGCAATTTGGGTCATTGTGCGCATGCCGCGCATGTGCGATTCGGGCCGTCACGCCGCACATGCGCGATTTGGGTCGTTGCGTGCGCGTCGCGCATGCACGATTCGGGCCGTCGAGCCGCGCATGCACGATTTGGGCCGTTGTGCGCGCGCTGCGCATGCGCAATTCAGGCCGTCACACCGCGCATGCGCGATTCGGGCCGTCGCTGTAGGTCTAACCTGCTCAGTAATGCTATTTATTCCTTGTAAGTAATGAAAAAAAAACAGATTGCATACTTTCTTCAACATATATACATGAAATCAATCATTTGTATTTGGGTTTTCTTTTTACGCCTCTAACATAAAAGTATTTTGTTTTAATTTTGAGATCTCATTTAAGATACCAAGAAGCATAGGTAACATTTTAAATTCTGTATTGTTTTCTTCGTAGTTAAGGAATACAAATTCTTCATAAGAAATAATGAAATAATCCAATATAATGAAATAATCAAAAATACCCCTTTTATAGAGAAGAATATTTTTAAAATAATAGTCAGTGACTGGAGTGGCCAATTGACCACTTTCTAAAAACCTCTTCATAGCTATTTTCCTTTTACATTATTGGATTATTCCAATATCACTGAAGTTTTATTCCCTGAATATGAAACATCTGCATTTCTCTCTGTTGGGCCCTGCCTTACTACCTCAAATAAGCAAAACTAGACACATTATACCCTCTGCCATTTTTTTAATCATCTAAACTGCTTCATTTATATTTTAAAATGAAAAGAGAATCTCTGGGTTCCAACTACTGGACAGAAAAGATTATCTTGATTGTCAGCAATTAAAATTTTTAGCAGCCATTTTCAATCATTTATACTGCTCCACTTAAAAAAAAACAGATTACGTTACCAGAGTAATTAGCACCCTGCTAATTCGGTTTATTATATTCAACATGGCATGAGAGAAGACAGGGTCAATTTTTTTTTAAAAGAAATGGCTGCCTTAATTTATTCTCCATTAATATGCTGACTATTACAATCTAATACCTCAGGACAGTTCACCAAAATATCTATATGGTACTTTATCTGTAAACAATAGTTCTGGAAAATAGTATATGCATTCTGAAAGGTACAGGTGGTCGTCAACATAATACCATTCATTTAGCAACTTGAAATTATAACAATGCTGAAAAAAAATGCGCTGCCATGGCCACTAAGAAATGCCACCTTATGCCTCCACTATGGTCAGCCATGCCAGCATCCTTCTGCAAAGCCCAAATTGCCCCTGTGCTTCACAGGTCTGCCATCCCCCACTGATCTTCACCTTTTTCTCCTGCTATGTATGGCCTATGCTAGGCAGCTGCAGACCGCACCAGCAATTCTTCCCAAGGTTGCCTTGCTCTGTTCTCCAAACTGCTCTTGCTATTCCTTCTCCAAGTCAGTGATGCCTTGGAAGCCTCATTCCTCAAAATGATTTAGGGAATGAGACTTCTGAAGCATTGCACAATATGGAGAAAGAATGGGGCATGCGATTCGAGGAATGAGTCTTCCAAAATATCATTATTTTTCTCCCGCTACTGACAGGCATGCAAATACTTCTCAAAAGAGAGAGGGGAAAAGAAAAACATTATTTGGAAAAATTAAAACCAGATAGAATTTGGTTACCAAAAAAAATTAGAAAATAAGATATAACACATTTGACTTAATAAAATTTTGGATGAAGAATTTTTCTCAGCAGGAGCAATAAAAGACGTCTATGTAAATTATTTCTATCAAACACTTCAATTAGACAAGATGTTATATATTATGATTATTATGATTATGAAGCTAGATCCAGAAAGATGTGTTTTCTGATTTAATTCCTTAAGAAAATACTAATACATTAGTATTAATTGTTAATATTAGTATTAGTATTAATTAATAATAATAAAGTTGGAAGGGACCTTGGAGGTCATCTAGTCCAACCCCCTGCTCAGGCAGGAAACCCTACACCATTTCGGACAAATGGCTGTCCAGTCTCTTCTTAAAAACTTCCAGTGTTGGAGCATTCACAGCTTCTGGAGGCAGGTTGTTCCACTGGTTAATTGTTCTAACTGTCAGGAAGTTTCTCCTTAATTCTAGGTTGCTTCTGTCCTTGATTAGTTTCCATCCGTTGTTTCTTGTCCTGCCTTCAGGCGCTTTGGAGAATAGCTTGACTCCCTCTTCTTTGTGACAACCCCTGAGAACACTGCTATATGTCCCCCTCATCCTTCTCTTCGTTAAACTAGACATACCCAATTCCAGCAATCGTTCCTTATATGTTTTAGCCTCCAGTCCCCTAATCATCTTTGTTACTCTTTTCTGTACTCTTTCTAGAGTCTCAACATCTTTTTTACATCGTGGTGACCAAAACTGGATGCAGTGTAAAGGCATTGTAAATGGTATTATTACTTCACGTGATCTTGATTCTATCCCTCTGTTAATGCAGCCCAGCACTGTGTTGGCTTTTTTGGCAGCTGCAGCACACTGCTGGCTCATATTTAAGTGATTGTCCACTAGGACTCCGAGATCCCTCTCACGGTTACTACTATTGAGCAAGGTACCCCCTATACTATTCCCTTACTTTTGATTTTTCTTGCCTAAATGTAGGACCTTACTTTTTTCACCATTGAATTTCATTTTGTTAGTTAGCGCCCAGTGTTCAAGTCTGTCCAGGTCCTCCTGTATCTTAAGCCTGTCTTCTGGAGTGTTGGCTATTCCTGCCAGCTTGGTGTCATCTGCAAATTGATGAAGATGTTGAAGAGCACTGGGCCCAGAACAAAGCCTTGGGCACCCCACTACACACTTCTCTCCATATAGATGCGGTTCCATTGAGGACCTCACACTGAGTATGGCCGGTCTGCCAGCTACGAATCCATCTGGTGGTGATGCTGTCCAACCCACATTTTTCTATCTTATTGAGTAGTAGGTTGTGATCTACTTTATCAAATGCCTTACTGAAGTCCAAGTAAATTATATCCACAGCATTCCTCTGCTCCACTAATTTTGTCACTTGGTCAAAGAATGCAATAAGGTTTGTCTGGCATGATCTGTTTTTGACAAAACCATGTTAGCTTTTAGTAGTGATTTTGTTTGCCTCTAGGTGTTTGCTGATTCATTGTTTGATTATCATTTCCAGAATCTTCCCAGGTATTGAGGTCAGGCTGATAGGTCTGTAATTTCCTGGATCCATTTTTTTTCCCTTTTTTGAAGATGGGAACTACATCAGCTCTTTTCCAGTCCTCTGGTAGTTCCCCAGTGCTCCAGGATCTTTGAAAGATATAGTTCAGTGGTTCTGAGATCACATCTGCCAGTTCCTTGAGAACTTTGGGGTGTAATCCATCTGGTCCTAGTGATTTCAACTCATCTAGGCTGGATAGGTGCTCACTTACCATTTTCTTGCCTATCTTAACTTGTGTTTTTATTCTGTTTTTTATGGCACTATTTTTGATAGGTTGGTCTGTTTTTTCCCTTTGTGTAAAGACAGATGCAAAACATGAGTTAAATATTTCTGCTTTCTCCCTATGCTTGTCACCTTCTTGCCATTTTCACCCACTAATGGACCAATCATTTCCTTCACTTTTTTCTTGTTTTTTACATGTTGAAAGAAGCTTTTTTTTGTTATTTTTGACTTTGGTCGCAAGCCTTCATTCATTATGAGCCTTAGCTTTCCTCACTTCATCTTTGCTGGCTCGAGCTATTTGCTGATATTCTAACTTAGTTGTGCCTTCTTTCCACTTTCTATACTTGTCCTTTTTATCTTTCAATTTTTCAGCCATGCTGGTTTCTTTTGAGAGCTGTTATTTTTCCTCTTTGTTGGTATTGTGCTAGACTGGGCTTTTATTATCTCGTTTTTCAAAATTTCCCAAGCTTCTTGAATTATTTTCCGCTTGAGGATTCTCATCCATGGAGTCCTTCCCAAGCCCTCTCTAAGTTTATTGAAATTAGCTCTCTTGAAGTCCAAAACTCTAGTTTGACTGTGTTCTATTGCTTGTGCTTCCATAATGTTGAATTCCAATACTGCATGATCAGTACTTCCCAAGGTAAAAGTAAAAACTGGTAAACTGGTAAAAAACTGATAAAAGTAAAAACCAAAGACAATTTCCTTATTTAATTCAAAGGTCTACATGTATGGAGGCAGTGATAGGATTCAGCCGGTTCACATCACTTTGGCAGAACCAGTAGCTATTTTTTTAAAAACAAATTTTATTAAATGTACATTTTAAAAACAGAAATGGACATGATTGAACTTCCCTGGCTTCAACACTGCTATTAGTATTACCTTATGTTACAGAAAGAAAAACAGAAACTTAAAATACATTCTATAACAGGACAGAGTATAACAAACTGTGCGTATAACATCTGTAAATTTTTTGATAAACCATCTTTCAATCGTCAACGTTGTATTTACATATCTTTCAGTTGTGTCCTAATATAGGTACTAATAAGAAGTCCTTATAATATCAACTAGTCAATCGATAATCATCTCAGCGATCCTCCTTATCTCTAACCAATCGTACAAATTTTTCCAAATTTCAAAATACTCTGTTTCAGTTTTATTTTTAATCTCTAGAGTTAACCTGTCCATTTCGGCGCAGGATAAAATTTTATTTATTATTTCTTCTTCAGTGGGGGTTTCCTTCCTTTTCCATTTTTGGGCATATGCCAATCTTGCTGTGGTTAAAATATGCAATAGTAAGTAGAAAGATGCTTTGCTGAGTTTATCATTTATAATCCCTAATAAGAAGGTTTCTGGTTTTAAATCAATTTTTTGTAATAGTATTTCTTCCAGCCAATTTTTTATCCGATGCCAAAAGTTTTGCGCTTTTGAACATTCCCACCACATGTGATAGTAAGTCCCTGGAAGCCTTCTACATTTCCAGCATGTTGGTGAGGTTTTTAAATCTATTTTTGCTAGCCTTGTGGGAGGAAGGTGCCATCTATAAAACATCTTGTATAAATTTTCTTTATAGGAGGTGGCTAGTGTTAACCTCCTGTTTCTGTCCCATAATGATTGCCAATTATCTAGGTCAATACTGTAACCAAAAGTTTTGCTCCAGATTAACATTGTTTCTTTTACCTGTTCTTCTAACAAATCTTGTTCTAATAAATATCTTTTTTATCACTTGATCTTCTGTTCCTAGAAGGATTTTATCTAATTGTGTGTGCTCTAATTTTATCCCTGGTTCTTTTTTGTCTTTTCTGTATCGCGACTCTATTTGTAAGTATGCCAATATAATTGGCAATTTTATTGGTTTAAGCTTTTTAATATGATTTATATTTGCAGTTTCAATTTGCCATATATGGGCCTCTAGGTGGACTTAATCTTTCACTTGCTGTGAACAATGGTCAGCCATTGTATTTCATCACAGCTGAACAGAGCATCACTAGCCATTTCTGGACTTCACATTCGGTTATAAAAAGGGCAGAGTGGCCAGCCTCCAGCCTTAAGCTCTGAAAGACCCATCCAGAACAGGTGGAGCTCCAGCTGCAAAGAGCTTGAAAGTCAAAAGAACCACCTCAAATGGCAAGATTCCTACGCAGCCGGAGCCGGAGCCTCAGTCGCCGCCGTCGGAGGAGGCGACGGGGAGGTAAAGGAGGAAGGAGGAAAAGGGGAAGACGTGGCCGCGGCAGAAGGAGAGGTACTTTTTTTTCTTTCTTTTTTTACAATTTTAAGAGAAAGTTTAAAATGTTTTGAACGCTTATTTCATATAACTCATGATTCAGGGATGAGATCTAACCAAATTTCTTTTCTCTACTGGTTAGGTCGCAGACATGGCCGCAGAAGAAGAGGGAGAGGCAAGAAAGATTAAATCCCATCTACATGATTCCTTCGTCTCACACTCCTGGCACTGCCTGCCTCCTTAGAGAACCTGCCAAACAATGAAAACCTCCTCACGAGAACACCCAGATTGACTCTCCTGAGAAACAACGAGGCTGAAACAATTTGAACAATACCACCTGTCAATAAACACTGATGTTTTATTTTTGTGTCTTAGTCATTTATTAGGTCATATGTAAAAAAGAAAGGAATTTAAATAAATAGAAAAAATGCCAACATTGGAAGCAATTTCTAACACAATCCTCTAATCTGTTTGATCAATGATTCTTAAAACCAGCAAAGATTACTTGAGTGTGTAAGAATACAATCTCAGGGATAAACTTTTACGAATTAAAAATATACAGCATTGATCAGTGATTTCTTCAGAAACATCAGTGTCTTGATTGTGTTAATAGTGTCAAACCATATATTTATCATATTGTAATATTTTATCATGTGGCTTTCCCATTGATTAATTCAGTAAAATTTTATTTTACAACATATAATATGATTTATATTTGCAGTTTTAATTTGCCATATATGGGCCTCTAGGTGGACTTAATCTTTCACTTGCTGTGAACAATGGTCAGCCATTGTATTTCATCACAGCCGAGCAGAGCATCACTAGCCATTTTTGGGCTTCACATATAAAAAGGCCAAATTACTTTTGTGCAGTCCTTTTTTTCTAAAAAAAAAAAAAGGTGCCAGAACTCACACACATCATACAATCCGCCTTGCCTACCCTACAAGGTTCCATCCAAAAAAGGTGCCGGAACTCCGTTCTGGGCATTCTATGAGGAAAAAAGCCCTGCTTGTGTGTAAGAATATAATCTCATGGATAAACTTTTATGAATTAAAAATATATAGCATTGATCAGTAAATTCTTCAGAAACATAAGTGTCTAGATATATTCATCATATTTTATCATGTGGCTTTCCCATTGATTAATTCAGTACCATATTCAGATAGGTTTAAATATTGTTGCTGCCACAGCATTTCATAGATGTAACCTAGATGGGGAGCCTAAAAGTTGGGGCTGACTTGAATTGGGCAGCTACAGCAGACCTGGTCCCAAGAAATAGGAAAACTCTTGAGAAGGGTTGATCTTCTATAGCAGTGGTTCTCAACTTGTGGGTCGCGACCCCATTTGGGGTCGAACGACCGTTTCACGGGGGTCGCCAAACATGGCAGTCTGACATTTTCCCCCCCATTTTTCCCCCCATTTCCCCTCAGCCGTCGTGCACGCGCCACGCATGTGCAGTTAGGGCCGTCGCGCCGCGCATGCGTGATTCGGCCTGTCACGCCACGCATGTGCGATTCGGGCCGTAGTGCACGCTCCACGCATGCGTGATTCAGTCCGCTGCACCACGCATGCGCGATTTGGGCTGTAGTGCGTGCGCCGTGCACGCGCAATTCAGCCCGTCGCGTCACGCATGCGTGGTTCAGGCCGTCCACGCATGCGCAGCGCGACGGACTGAATCACGCATGCGCAGTATGCACGCTACGGCCAAAATCGCACATGTGTGGCGCGACAGGCCAAATCGCACATGCGCGGCGCAACGGCCCTAACTGCGCATGTGCGGCACGCGTGCGATGGCCGAGGGGAAATGGGGAAAAAAATGATGGGAAAACAATTGCATGCGCAATTCGGCCCGTCGCGCGCTCCGCACATGTGCGATTCGTCCCGTCGCGTGCGCGCCGTGCATGTGTGATTTGGCCCATTGCGCTGCACATGCGCAATTCAGCCCGTTGCCCCATGCATGCACGGTTAGGGCGTTGCGCCATGCATGCGCGGTTAGGGCCGTCGCGCACACGCCGCGCATGTGCAGTTAGGGCCATCGCGCTGCGCATGTGCGATTCGGCCCATCGCGCTGCGCATGCGTGGCACAGGTCGGGGTCACACTGTGCATGGGCGGCGCAGGTGGGGTCTCGGCCTGAAAAAGGTTGAGAACCGCTGTTCTATAGCAAGAAGAAAACATATCAAATTTATTTTGCTAATCTTAAACTACTACAAGGATGTGTTCTGCAGGTTTCTGATATTTGCAATATTTTATTACAAACTGTTGCAGGGGTGTGGTTCAAAAATTAAGCCTTTCAGGAACTTAATACAATTGACAAAATCAGCATCAAAGACATTGATTTGATGAAAATTGGCATTTTGGGTTTTACTGCTATCTATGTTTTTGGAATCCTTTGTAAAATTTTATTTTACAACAAATGCAATCAGTATCATGCTATGTACAATAATGCATGCTAAACACTAAGAATGGAAATGGAATATAGAGTAAAAGCATGTTTGTAATATAATAGAAGTGGAAAAAAGAAAGAATAATGAATAAAAACCCAAAATAATTGAAAGTAGAGAAGGCATATAAATTCATTGTAGTCACAGAATTATTACTTTCAGCAGAGACCACACTTGCTCAGAAATGTAACTGAGCCTATAATAGTCTCATGTTGACATTTAATTTTCTCTGCAAGGACCACATTCTGCTTCTTAGCATACCAGAGAGCGTTAAACAAACTTGAAGATCTTTTCAACATCTGACCACAGTTTGTCATGCAGCCAGCAGCAAAAGAAAAACATGTTTTTATTCTTAATATTTCTACCATATTGCAGTCCATATATACGACGAGTAACCAGTGGTGGGATTTAGTCTCTTTGCACCACTTCAGCAGAACCGATAGCTAATTTTTTGTTGCCCAGGCCCAGAATGGACTTCTGGAAGTGACATCCACACAGAGAACCAGTTGTTCACATATTTGAATTCTACCACTGTATGGAGGGGACATTTAGGACCTACTACTTAATAGCTTTGATCAAATCATTGATTAGTACAGAGAACTTTCCCTCCCAGAGAGCTAAAAGATAGAGAAAGCATAATTATCCCCATCCTGGTCTCTCTCTGCCTTAACCTTCATCCCTATCCCAGACCCCTTTTCAGAAGCAATGATGGAAATTTTCCCACTGTCACCTCCAACCCCCAAATCTGCTACTTTTCTTGCCTAATTTTTTCAAAACTTCAAAAACCTTTGCTTCAAAGGGAAGCACTTTATTGGGGGAAAATGTAACTGGAGCATCCCTTATGAAATGTTACTTTGTAATATTCTGATACCTTATCTCTATGTGCCAAATCATTTTCATTTTCATTTCTCTTCAAGTGGAATTATGGCCCATTTGAAACTTTCTTAAAGTGAAACAAATAGTTCTAGAGCAATTTCCATCATTATCTTGCAGATGCAAATGCTGCTTTATAGCCTTCCCATAGAAGTATCTTATTTCTCTACTTTGTCCTTTTAAGTAACAAAACATCTAGGGACTTATGAGTTTTCCATTTACTTCTCTTACTTCCAGAAAATTCAAAAATTAGATGAAAAAGATAGAATTAGGAGGCCTGTGACCTGATGCTAAAAACCACCACATCAATTTAAAAATTTTGTGATATTCAATTCAATTAGCAGTTCCTATGTTTGATATAGTCAGCATTTTATGCTTATTAAATTCAATGGGTCTTTGAGAATATAGCATATCTATGGAGGGAATAAAGATATATCTGAGAACTCATACAAAAACTGAAATTTAGCAATTATAACATGTCACAATTAGCATGATCACATGTGTGGAATTTGAATTGGTAATTAAAATTATAGGAACCCCAAAATACAAGAAAAATTGCTCTGAGGCAGAATCCTATTTGATAGTATTTTGGGAGATTTCTTTTTAAATTCAATAGAAAAAAAAATGTCTAATATGGTAAGTATTTGAAGTCATTAGCTTGTGTTGATAGGAAAAGCCACCTAAGATGTTCCCAGTGAAATAGTGTTATCACCATTTCTAGATATAATCAAACAGCATGTTTTGGAGTTAGCTTGAAGTACTAACATTTCTCCCTTTTTAATGAGCACTATAATAAGCTTTTGCATAGCTTTTAAGTTTAACTGTAAAGGTTCAGTTAAATTCCCCTATTGCAATCCATCTGACTAATGGGCATTAGATTCTTCTCATTGTTGCCCTGTTATTATTATTCATTAAATTTAATATAGCTGTCCATCCCAGTGGATTCTGTGTGGGTTACAAAATATAACATTATATTAAAACAGTTAAAAACATAAATAAAGCAAAACAAAATAAGGCAGGCTAGGCTAAAAGCAACATTTAAACAAAGTAAATCAACTCCCACAACACATAAACCCCAGGCATGGGACCAAAGCCAGATTTTAAGGGCTTTTCAAAGCCCCGGGAGAGAAGGTGTCATACATATGTCTGGGCAAATATTGTTCCAGAGGCTAGAGGCTGCAGCAGAAAAGGCACACTTTGAAGGTTTCATAAAGTGACAAATTCCATTAAGTCCTATAATGGAAGGGACCTGGTGCATATCCACTCTGCTTGCACGTACTGGGCGGGCAGGAACAATGGGAGAAAAAGTACTAAGGTCCTATGCCATTAAGAGCTTTAAAGATAACATTTAGCAACTTGAAATGCATCTGGAAGCCAGCTAGTAAAGTACCCATTGCTGCCTTTGCCACTACATTTTGAACTAGCTGTAGCTCTCAGATAATTTTCAAGGGCAGCCCAATGTATAACATTTACATTAGCAGTCCCATCTATAAAAAGCATAGCTGATTCCTTTTGCACTGGCTTTAATGGGCTAGAGATAGCTTACTCTTAAAAATAAATCAACAAAAGATCCCATCCTCCATATTTGTTTCCATTATATCTGGTCAGTTATATTCATTTCCTTCCATGATATAATTAAAGGCATCCATTCTCTGATTCATCATGCAAGTCTTCCATTCTATACAGTCTCAATTGATTTTTATTAACATTCTAGATTATAGTTTTGTTTATCTTTCTCTTTAAATCTTCACCTAATGACAGCTTGTAGTTCAAGTGCATTGTTCCTTGCTTAGATTTCACTTAGATGAATCTCTGCATTTTATTCAAGTGGCTTCCACTTCGGGAGTTTTGCTATAAAACAGATCTCTGATTATATTTCCTCAGGCGTCCTATATATTTTGAAAGCCAAATGTAGCAAAATAAAACAATTTTATGTTGTTTACAGTGGTATTTGCAGTCATGAGAATTTTGGTACTTCACACTGAATGAAAATGTGTGAAGGTTATCTGTTCCCTAGCACTCTGTTTATATATCTTCCAAATTTATTTTTTCAACATCATTCTCTAGACAACCTTTCTGATCACAAAGACTTTTTAAAAATGTTGATTTTTCTGTTTAACCAGTTGTGGCAGAGAGGGAAATATATTTTCTTATTTATGTGTTGCTGCTGAAGAAATAATGTCTCTCTGTAGATGAAGCTTATTACTGTAGTTTGGTATATGTGAGTCTGTACAAATTAATGCTGTATAAAAACCTGCCTTGTATTTTTTCAGTTGTTTTGTACCTATGTGAAACAACATTTTTTTCCCTAGCATATTCTTAAGATGCTTGAGAATTTCTTTTGTTTTTCACTGGTGATCCTTTTGCAGATAGTGTTGTTTTCTTTTTAAAAAAATGTTTTTATTGATTTTTAAGAATTACAATCTTTAGTGTTTAGTAAACGACATGTTGTCTGGGTTCACATATCTGACATTAATTTCTTCAATATAAATCTGTTCAGTACTACACAATCCAGTATTTTTTCCCTGATCCTCCTTTCTTCCCCATATTTTTTTACATTTTCCCCTCATTACACAGTTACAATTTTTGGTACTTTTGACGTATACAAAGTTAGATAGAAGCATCTTCATCATATTTTACTAATATTATAAAAATAACAATAATATTAATTCATAAATCAATATCTTGTTTTTTGTGCAATTTCCCATCAGTATTTAAAATATCTTTGGCAGTTATGATTTTACTCAATAATTACATTTGTATAGCTAAAAAAATATTCATACCAATGCTCCTCTTATTTTTATATTTCCCATATCAAAAAAAGAATGAAGAAAAAAGTGGTATTTTAATTCTAAATCATATCTTTCATTATAAAAGTCTAATTCTATCTAAGGGTCATCTTTTCTTTTAATCTTATTCAAACAAGTATTTAAACATATAATGCTCCCTCTAAAAGGTCAAATCTTCTGTTTTTTAAATCTAATTCTTGCTTGCTTTCTTTGCCAAGTGGCTTTCCAAGCCAGGGCGATTAAATTGCCCAGGAATTTTCTTTCTATTTTTGTGAAAATTGCTTGGTATGAGGAAGACAATTTAGGTAGGGTATTTTTGAGAGGGAATTCCACCCATTTATATTCCTTAAGAAACTCCCAGTTTTCTTCAACTTCAATTTCTCTTTTCATTCCCTGTCTCCCAAGTTGTGACATTTCCCCTAACAACTCTATAAAATATACATTTTTAAAATCTTCTTCCTTGCCATCAGTTGTATTTTGCAGCCCTAAAGAGTAAAGGATCTTTTGCATTTTCATTGTTATGGCTAAGTCTTGCATTATTTTGTTTGTATATGGTTGTTTATATTTTCCTTCTTTTATGTCTTCCAAAGTCAAATTTTTCTTTCTCTCCTACTAGCTCTTGAGATTAAAAGGCCAAGCTCAGTAGGTATTTATAATCCAAGAAGGTCAGGGTGATAAGTATGCCAAAATATTTTCCTTTATTGCCAGCTGTTCTCCCAAGCTAGCAGTCACCAAGCAGCCAGGAAGCAAATTATAGTGCTATACACAAATCAACCACTAGATGTCATTCAAAGTCCATTTTCCACTCTCAAGTCAAAGTATTGATTTCTTATATTTTGCCTCAATATTTGCCTTTCTTTTTTTCCAAAGAGAAAAATCTTAAAAGTTATCTCATTTCTCACATTTATCAAAACTGTAGCTTTATGTTACTTCCACTTCAGTATTGTATGTTTCTATCTCCCATAAAATTAAAATGCCATTTCCATTCACATTTGGAGGTTTCTAGCTTCTTGGGAGCCTTTCCCAGGAAATTCAGTTGTAAAATAGTAAAGAAAGGATAAATATTCTCACCCAGTTCCAAACACGCTGTTTATGATGTGTTAATTGATGCTTTTTCTTCTTTGGATGTCAGCAGCTAATGGCTGGCCACAAGAAAATAGCCCAGTCTTTCCCCTGCCAGTTTGGAGGGCTTTCCTTGGATTGAACGGAAAGACTGCCATTTCTCCGTGATCAACAAGGCACCCCTCCTATTCATCGCCTCTTCAGGGCGACTTTGGGCCCTTTTTAGGCCTCCAGCAGGGTGAAATCGGGTGTGGAAGGCAGAGCCCTGCCTTCCTGCATCTGTTTTGCTACAACACAAAACTGGAAGTCCCCCACAGATGGTATTGTTTTCTTTGGCATATCCTTCTGAAGCTTCTCTGATGATATGGTTCAATGCAATAAAATACAATAAAAAATAAGGAGGTATTTGAATATAACAATATCCTTTTACCTGCAGCTCTAAATACCTGATGTTAGAAGATACTCAGAAGAGGAAGAGGTAAACCAATGGCAGAGTCAAGGTCCAGATGAATGAATAGCTTCACAGCTACAGCAACCAAACTTAGAGTAGGCTGGACCAATGCTACGGGAAAAAGTGCAGAGGAGGAAGTGCCAGACACTTCATACCCTTCACAAATTACATGAAAGATTGACAGGATGTAAACTATCCTATGGGTTCTGTTTCCAAGTCAAAGGCATTGAGACGAAGCAGGAGTAACAAAAACAGTCTTTCTTTATTGAATTCACCAACAGAACAGCAAACAAAATGGCACGGAGTCTTTTTATATTCCCCTTGCAGGGACAGCATCAGCCAATCAATGCAAGGCTTTTCTCCCACTTTGCGCATGCGCACAAGGCTGGAGACAGCCTGTCTGGTCCCGGGCAACCACGTGTTCTGCCCGGGGCTCTCTGCAGCTTCCTGAGCCTGCTGAGTCATTCAGCAGGCCCAGGACATAATACTATGACTCATATGTTGGCACATAAAGCATCTTGTAAGTGGCAAAGCATTTACTTGGGACACAGTGTTTTAATGTGTGGAAATGCTTCAAGATTCCGGAACAACTTTTATCATGAAGTGAGACTAGATTGCTAATACTTTCTAATCAGCATTGTATATGCACTAAGAGTATAACATTGGGTTGGGATCTGGCATTCTGGAAAAAAAAAACAAACCAGGACAATAGGGGCTACCAAAGTCTAAAATGAAAAGTGTGTCACCAAGGATTTTAGAAAAAATAATTTAATGAAACAGGTAAAGACATTGCCTATCCTGGTATATGTAGTAGTCCACAACTTCTTCAGTTTATGGGATTTACATTTGCACATGCTTATATTTGGAATCTGTCTTTCATTAGTCACAAATCTGTTCATGTATTGCTTCTGTCCTAGTCCAGATGCAATCTAGTGACTTTTTCTAAACCAGCAACTAATGACCAGCGATGATGCCTTTCTTCTAGAAATTAGAAGAAATGGTTTCTCTTTCAAGAGATTCCCAAATTGCTAAAAAAAATTAGCTCTACTGTACAGTACTTTTTCAAGATCCCAGAGTTAAGTGTGCCTGTTTTAAATAATTCTATGCAATAGCTTCCTATTATTTCTCTACCTCTTCAGTCTTTAAGCCAGATTTGCCTTTCTTAGCAATCCTCTTGAGAAAAGTGACTTTCATTCTGTAATTTTCCTTCCTCCACCAATTCTTCATCTAAAAGTAAATAGCTTATAATAATAGCATCTAAGGCTTTTCACTTTTTGCTGCTACTTTTAAAGTACAGACTAAGCTTGTGAACCACTTTTATTCATAGTTATTGCCAAAGAATAGATTGCTATGTTTTATAATGTTTTCGAAACCTACTGTTTTAACGAGAGTATTGTAGCACTAAGACAAACTTTCCAAAAGTTGGCCTTGCTGACAAGGCTTGGCAGAATTTTCCAGATCTGCAACATCCTGACTCTCACACTTAACCCTCAAATTGATCCAGAAGGATGCAGTGATTGATAATATTAAAAGCTGCTGAAAAATCAAGAAGAACCAGCACAGTTGCACCACCTCCATCCCAGTTCTGTCAGAAGTAAATGACAAGCACAATTAGTGATACCTTCATAATGTGCCCTCACCTGAAAGCCAACTAAAAAGAATCCAGACTGCCTGAGTGCAAGAAAAGGCAAGAATTGTCTAGTGGGGGACTAGACTGGAAGAAGCTCTGCAAAGTTTTAGTCCTTCAATAAAAAAAAGACTGGATTTACTGAACGTTCCTTAGTACTACAGAAGACCTATTATTACCCTGTCTCAGCTAGCATGATGGGAACTGCTAAAACGTCAATATCTGGAAGTATCTTGAATAAGATGACCAACCGTCCTCCTTTAGGGAGGACAGTCCTCCTTTTGTAAGTTCTGTCCTCCCTCAAAAAGTGTCCTCCTTCATGTCCTCCTTTTTGATATTTGAAGACTAATCTGCAGGGCTTTTCCCCCCCTCATAGAACGCTCAGAACGGGTTTCCGGCATCTTTTTTTGATGGGTGTTTTTTCAACTTTTGCATGAGCTGTGCTACTCCCACTATTGGCTTTCGAAAGCCAATAGGAATTGCTGCTGAGCGCCCCAAAACATCCGGCTGGCAAACTTTGCACTTGCAAGTTGTCTGTATTATTGTTGCAATGAATAAAATGTTTCTTTTATTTACGATATTTTTTCTTCAATTTATTTGTGTCCTCCTTTTCATTGTGAAAAAGTTGGCCACCTTAATCTTGAACATGCTCAGGGACTAGAATTACTGCAAGGTCACTTCCAACTCTGTTCTTCTGTTCTGTTATTTTGTTCATTGCTTTCACTATTGAAAATCAATGGTACAACCTAAAAAAGAATCAGCAGAGATATTTACTTCTCAAATTGTCTTCAAGAAGTCTTGACATTACTAGAAAATGCAACTCTTCATTGTAAGAAGAAAATAAAAGTAATGCTTTGTAACAGGTTCTCCAGAGACAGGAAACTTCAAATAAGAGCAATGCTAATCTATAAAGCAAAAATAATGTTTTAAGCCATTTAAAGTTTTAACATTTTTTAGATGCAATATACTGTATTTTTACCTTTTCATTTCAACTGAAAATAAGTCCTGAATTTTGTTTGTCAGAAACTGTTTAGCAAAACTCCAAGGTTTTTAACTGCAGATTATTTAAAAATTATCCATCTCTGTCCTAATGTGAACCTAAACAATAATTACTCTCTACATGGCTCTCAGGGAGAGAGAGTCCAGATGTTTGCAGAAGGTGAAGAAAGTCAACTATTCATCTAAGTATGATCCTTGGCTTCTAGAATCCAGGCTTCATGGAGGTAGGAACTCCAAGGATTGGTATTAGTATGCCATTCCTTTGTCTGCTCTGAGACAGCTGATTAGGCAAAGCTGACTGGTTCTTTCAAACTGGAAATGCTAATCCAGAAGGTGTGACTTCTGGCCCCTGGAAGGCTGCATCCAAAGTTAGACTGCTGGCCAAATGGACTGCTCAGGGAGCTTGCTAAGTTCTTGTGCAGATACAAGTTCTCAACAGCCTTTTCAGGTCTGATATTCTTACAGGTGTGCTGCTGCTTTTTTGTTCAAAATGATCAGGATTGATGAGATTTATAATACAGTTATAAATCTTTGAATAGGATGCCTATGTGCTTGCTCCATCTCTACACAATGCACATTTTCCCCCCTACGGCAGCATTGGTATGAAACTTCAACAATTCATTGCACTTGCAAGTATATGCGTGTGCATGTTAAACAACAGAGGATTCCTCATAACGGAGGTCCCACAATCAGCTGACATCTGTGTTTATCGTGCCAGAGATTCCAGAATTACAGCATCAAACAGAGGACTAGTATCCCCTTGTCTTCTCTAATACCTGCCATTTAAGATCTTTTCTCCAGTGTAATCCTGTACCAGGATTTCAGGACAAGCTGAAGGGAAATGAATATCCAGATGAACTTGGAAACCATTACAACACATTCAACCTCTATTGAATATTGTAGACGTGTACAGGATTGTGCTATTGCAAATATTTGATATTTGAGTACTACAAGTCAACTGGGTGCACTGTATTATTGATGTTGTAATCCTGCAATCCCTGGCATGATGCCCACAGATGTGTTGTGGCTCCCTTGGTGTAATGCCACATTCTTTGCAATATTTGATTTTTTATAGCTTGAATATATTTTAAATAGTTCTTTCTACTATTGATGAGGTTGTACTCCTCATCAACAGGATGGCTCTTCCCAGCAATCGTTTTATAAAAGTTTCAACAAAAGAAATGTTGGGAATTCTTCTGGTCAACCGAATCAATGAATAAACTATGGAAGATCGCATTCTTTGCATGACATGATAAAGACATACAGGGGAAATTTTTTTAGACATTCCCATGTTATGCAGATGGAAGAGTTGGGCAGGAGGAAGATAATGTAAGAGTGGGACCAGAGAGCATGTTTCATTATGCATTTGGATTCCTGAGAGGGTGAATAGTTAACTACGAGTAAGAAGATTGCACATTCCTGATTCTTACCCACAAATATAAGTTTTAGAAAACATATTGCATATCAATTATAACTTTCTTACTCACGAAATGCCAAATTTCAGATAATATAAATCTTTTTTATTAGTAATTATCACTACTTAGTTTAAATTTTGAAACCATCACTAATAAGTAACCAGGAATAAATGAAACACAATTTGGGTATGTAGACACCTTGAAATGTTCTTTGTCAAAAGAATCAGATAATATGATAACAGCTAAGATAATTACATAGCTTTTGGGCAAACTTAATTAAATGTGTACATTCTCAAAGGATTTGTAGTTAGAAATTGTTCTCACTTCATATAATTTTAAAATAGATTCTTTTAACTTTCCTCTCTAAATATTTAAATCAAAGCAAGGGCTAATGAGATGCATAGCTTTTGAAATCCACTTGTTTTCTTCTAATGCTTTAAATGTTTTTGAAATGTTTAAAAGTGAAAAAAAAAGCCCTTCATTAGAATTAGAAAACTGTCTCATGTATTATTGTTTTATATGCTTTAAGTTTGTTTCTTTAGGAAGCAAGTGTAATATTTTATCCCCAAGATATTTGAAGTATTCTTGAAGTATTGTTAGTATAATTATTTTGGTTAGTATAATGGTTTTAGAAAGCTCTTGATCCTGACTGGGTATCCATCCAGAGCAATTGTTTGTTAGCTATTGTTTGTATAAATTTTAAATTTTAAATATTTAAATTGTTTAATACTATTTTAATTAATTGTTAGATGCTATGAATGATGGGGGGGACTGATGTTAGTGGAAAGAATCGGGTTGAATGGATGGTTAGTTTATTGTTTTTAATGTGTTTAGTTTAAAGAGTGGGAGGGATAAATTGGTCTTATGGATGAAGTTGTGGCTGAGTGGAATGAATGTGATGAACTGGCTAGCCTGCCTGGCATGGCAGAGGCGGAGGGGAGGGGAGACGCTGGCTCTGGGGTGATAGAGGGCCAAAGTATACCGGTCTTGCTGGGGAGAGGCAGATATGGGGGGAGCCATAGGGTAGGCCATTCTCGGGGAACAAGAGCTCGCTGTCTAAAAGCGATCCCTTGCTCCGACCCTGTGAGTTCAACCCGAAGTACTGGTAATGGGCGAAATCCGGACCCTGGGATCAGGTTGTTGCTGCTCAATGCCAGGTCGGTTGTAAATAAAGCTCCCCTCATCCATGATCTTCTCCTGGATGAGGAGGCCGACCTCGCATGTGTTACCGAGACCTGGCTGGGCACGGAGGGAGGAGTTCCTCTCTCTGAGATGTGTCCAGCCGGGTTTCAGGTATGGCACCAGCCACGACCCCAGGGAAGGGGGGGAGGAGTGGCTATTATAGCCAAGAAGACTTTTAGCCTACGCAGGCTCGCTGTTTCTGAGATTGCGGGTTGTGAGTTGCTCCTTGTGAAGTTGGACCTAGGGGTTCAGGTGGGCTTGTTGCTCACGTACCTGCCTCCCAGCTGCGTGTCAACAGCCCTGCCTGCGCTACTTGAGGGGGTTGCTGGGCTGGCGGTTGAGTTTCCCAGGCTTATTGTCTTGGGGGACTTAAACCTTCCATCGCTCGGCGGATCCTCTGGGTTGGCGCAGGAGTTCATGGCCACCATGGCAACCATGAACCTGACTCAAGTAGTTCAGGGACCGACTCACGAGAGGGGACACACTCCCGACATGGTATTCCTCTCAGAACAGTTGAGTAATGATCTGAATTTAAGGGGCTTAGATATCTTGCCTATGTCATGGTCAGACCATTTTCTGTTACGGCTTGTTTTCAAGGCTCCAATCCTCCCCTGCAGGGAGGCGGAACCGATTAGGTGGTTCCGCCCCAGACGTCTGATGGACCCAGAGAGTTTTCAGAGGACGCTTGGGGAAATACCGGATTCTCTCATTCTCGGTTCGGCAGAGTCCCTGGTTGCGGCCTGGAATATGGCTGCGAAGGGGGCTCTTGACCGGATCGCGCCGCTGCGACCTCTCTGTGGTAGCAGACCCAGGAGATCTCCTTGGTTCACTGAGGAACTCAGGGGGATGAAGCGCCAGAAGAGACGTCTAGAGAAGCGATGGAGGAAAAGTAAATCCGTATCTGACCGAACACTTTTAAGATCTTATATCAAGACTTATCAGGTGGCGCTCAAGGCGGCAAGATGCGCGTATCATTCCGCCTTGATTGCATCTGCGGAATCCCGCCCAGCCGCCCTGTTTAGGGTGACTCGCTCCCTCCTTAATCAGGGGGGGGTTGATGCACCCTTGCAGGGTAGTGCTGAGGACTTTAATAAGTTTTTTGCGGATAAAATCGCCCAGATTCGGATGGACCTTGACTCCAATTGGAATGCAGTGTCGGCTGATAATGATTCAGTCGAGATGACAGGGACTCGTCTTGATCCTGTTGTGTGGACAGAGTTTGACCCGGTGGCACCCGATGAAGTCGACAAGGCCATTGGAGCTGTGAGCTCCGCCACCTGTTTATTGGACCCGTGCCCCTCCTGGCTGGTTTCGGCAAGCAGGGAGGTGACACGGGGCTGGGTTCAGGAGATTGTTAACGCTTCTTTGAGGGAGGGGTCCTTTCCGGCTCCCTGCAAGGAGGCAATTGTGCGCCCCCTCCTCAAGAAGTCTTCCCTGGACCCAGCTGTATTAAACAACTACCGTCCTGTCTCCAATCTTCCCTTTATAGGGAAGGTTGTTGAGAAGGTGGTGTCACTCCAGCTCCAGCGGTCCTTGGATGAGGCCGATTATCTGGGCCCTCAACAGTCAGGATTCAGGCTCGGCTACTCCACGGAAACTGCTTTGGTCGCGCTGACGGATGATCTCTGGCGGGCCCGGGATAGGGGATTTTCCACTATCCTGGTGCTACTTGACCTCTCAGCGGCTTTCGATACCATTGACCATGGTATCCTTCTGCACCGACTGGGGGGGTTGGGGGTTGGGGGCACTGTTTTGCAGTGGTTCACCTCCTACCTCACTGGTCGGTCACAGTCGGTGTTGGCGGGGGGTCAGAGGTCGACCCCTAGGTTCCTCCCTTGTGGGGTCCCTCAGGGGTCGGTCCTCTCCCCTCTGCTGTTTAATATCTACATGAAACCACTGGGTGAGATCATCCGACAACACGGGGTGAGATATCATCAGTATGCTGATGATACCCAGCTTTACATCTCCACCCCGTGTCATTTCAGTGAAGCAGCGGAAGTGATGTGCCGATGTCTGGAGGCTGTTAGGGTTTGGATGGGTGCCAACAGGCTCAAACTCAACCCCGACAAGACGGAGTGGCTATGGGTTCTGCCTCCCAAAGATAATTCAATCTATCCGTCCATCAGCCTGGGGGGGGAGCTTTTGACCCCCTCGGAGAAGGTCCGCAACTTGGGCGTCCTCCTCGACCCACAGCTAAACTTGGAACATCATTTGTCGGCTGTGGCGAGGAGGACATTTGCCCAGGTTCGCCTGGTGCACCAGTTGCGGCCCTATTTGGACCGGGAGTCTCTGCTCACAGTCACTCATGCCCTTATCACCTCGAGGTTCGACTACTGCAATGCTCTCTACATGGGGCTACCTTTGAAAAACGTTCGGAGACTTCAGGTAATGCAGAACGCAGCCGCGCGAGCAGTGTTGGGCCTGCCCAGAAATGCCCACATCTCAGCATCACTCCGTGAGCTGCATTGGCTGCCTATTGGTCTCCGAACGCAATTCAAAGTGTTGGTTATGACCTATAAAGCCCTACATGGCATCGGACCAGGTTACTTACGGGACCGCCTGCTGCCTCACGAAACCCAGCGACCGGTTAGGGCCCACAGAGTCGGCCTTCTCCAGGTCCCGTCGGCCAGACAGTGTCGCCTGGCGGGGCCTAGGGGAAGGGCCTTTTCTGTTGCGGCCCCGGCCCTCTGGAATCAACTCCCCCCGGAGATCCGTATCGCCCCCACCCTCTCCGCCTTTCGTAAACTACTAAAGACCCATCTCTGCCGGCAGGCCTGGGGCGGTTGACATCTTGCCCCTAGCCAGTGTATGTCTGTGTGTACGTTTGCTGTATGAATGGTTCTTAATTTAGGGGTTCTTCTTTTTTATATTTTTATATATGTACAGTTTAGTTTTTATTGGATTTCTATTTATGCTGTAAGCCGCCCTGAGTTCCCGGAATAGGGCGGCATAGAAATTTAATAAATAAATAAATAAATAAATAAATAAATTCTGTCATTCTAAGCATTGTTTTTTCCCCTCTCATCTTTGTTACTCTGATTTTGGAAACCATCCTTAAAAAATAATTAGTACCAATATTGTGTCACCACAAGTTCCAATGAAAGTTTCTTTATCCATTAAGAGCAATGGATCTCAAATACCATTGAATGACTAGTATATGATAAAATGAATGTTAGAAAATCCTGCTAAATTAGTGTAGAGGTTAAGGAAGCCAGTAGAAATTGGGAAACTGGGAGTTTTGGTCCCATCTTAGACACAAAGTCATCTAGGTGGCCTTGGGCCAGTCACACACTCTCAACCCTAGGAAGGAGGCAATGACAAACCACATCTGAAAACTTACCAAAAAAATTGTAAGGATTAATCCAGGCAATTGTCAAGATTTAACTTTTATTTGAAGGCACAAAATCACATCTAATCTAATCTAATCTAATCTAATCATGTATTTTTATAAATTATGAAAATAATTACTTAATGCTTTCTTACACAATTTAAAATAACCCACATGGCCACATCATAACTGAAAGTTAGTTATTTTGGTCCTCCTTTGTATTGCAAAAAAAATGCCTTAATTGAATGAAGCATCGAAATATCCTGTTTATGCTGTGAGAATATATTTCTCATAAGTAATTGTGAATATAATTTATTTTGTATTTGTTCTTAATATGACATCACTCCAGCCACAAATCAGCATTAAAAAATAACCCCAATGAATTTTAGATCACCATTCCAATTACTGTAAGTAACAGAATTAAAAAGTAACATTTGCAATCTCTTGAAATAAAATCTTGTCAAGCAGATACTAGATAATTTGAATAGGAGAGGACATACCCCTAAGCAAACTGACTATAATTTTCACCAAACTAGATTTTTTTTCTATGTAATTTCATGCAACATCCCACTGGGATGCAATCTCTTATTTTAAAGTTCCCATGATCAAAAAGTTTCTGTAATTTTACCCTCTCCTGGTTTCTGTAGATAACAGCATGATAATAATTTGCAAACTGAGACCACTGGATTTAAATCAGAATACATACATTAAAGAAAAAGGCAAAAAAAATCACCCAACAATCTTCTTATATCAAACAGAGAGTTACTATGACAAATATTCATATTTGTGGGGTAATATGTAGATAATTGGAACCAGTCTGCTCTAGTGGTTAAGGCACTGGGCTAGAAATTGCAACTTCTATTCCCACTTTAGGCATGAAAGTCAGCTAAATCAGAGGTCTCAGAGTAGCTTCTAAATTGGTGTGCATGCGCACGCAAATGGGGCCAGGTGCACTGGTGCAGCACTAGCATGTGCTGGTGCTGTGTGCATGCATGTATGGCCGCACATACCCTGTGGCGGCTAGTGGCCCCATTCACTCATGTAAAAACAGGCCCGCAACCCACCTAGAGCAAGCGGCCCCGTTTGGGCAGGTGCAAATGGGCCACACACACCCGCCCAGTGCTAGCAATCCTGTTTGTGCCTGTGCATGTGCAAATGGGGCTACGGGTGCTAGCGTGAGAGGGAAATGCATGCCCACACATGCATGCACCCTCCAGCTGTTTCTGCGGCTTTCGGGCCAAGAGCCCACGGCCGAACACCAGGCCGCAGCCTATAGGTTGGGGACCTCTGAGCTAGATGACCTTGGGCCAGTCACTCTCTCTCAACACATGATGTCAGGCTCAGGCAACAAGCCAGTTAGTCAAATATGGTCACAACAATAGATTGACATTCAGTTGTTCCCAAAAACAAATGTGGGAAACTACTAGGCAGAAAAAAAAGATAGACATGATAGATTGTGAATGCCTGCCCATGTGCTCAGGCTCTCAGTCTGTTATTCTGAGACTTCACCTTGGAATACAATGTAATAATTACAACATGTCCCAAAATAACTTTTCAAAAGGCACTTTCTTGTTTTTTTTCTTGAAAACGTTTTGCTTCTTATCCAAGAAGGCTTCTTCAGTTCAGTTCAGTTCAGTTCAGAAGAAGCTTCTTGGATGAGAAGCGAAATGTTTTCATGAAAAAAATTCAAGAAAGTCCAGCTGCCTTTTGAAAATCCTTTTTGGGACAACCACAACCTGACTACACTGAGAATCTCCATAGACAACTAGAACATGGTTTTGCAATAGCTACGCTGAACTTAAATAAGGATAGATTCTGCTGCTGATCGTGGTTTTATTTTTTTAGTGATTATTAACGGCTTTATATGTTTGCAGATTGGTTTTTAAAAATAGTTTTATTAGATAGTTAATTTACCTGTTGTGATCCACCAAGAATCACTTGGATGTGATAGGCAGCTATACAAGTAGAATGAACAAATAAATTTTTGGCATAATTAATATCACTTCATGAACTTCTAGTTTTTACTAACCATTTAGGAGAGATATTATTAACTACATAGCTACTCTGCTGTCCCCACCCCCAAGATGTTAAGGCAGTTTATTTCTTGTTAGGCTGATATTTGACCAAGTGGTCTCAGTTTCATAATTAAAATCTTACACCATGAGAGTCAAGAATAGAGCAAAATTCTTTTGCTGTTAGTGTCAGAATAAAGCCTGTCGTACTATAGAATGACTTCTAAGAAACATTGGCATTTCCTCCTTTATTGCACATTTTGCTCCTTTTCTGTTTCATCTAATTAGGCTAATATGTAACTGGATATAATGTGTAGTTGGATGTTGAAAGCAATAGCGGTTAATCTGTACAATATAATCATACTGTTTGGACTCCCACGAGTATGTAAGGAAAATCCTACACATTTTTTTCATTGATGTAGAAAGTTGTCAAGTTCGGGAAATTCAAACAATTTGAGTAGCTTTAATATTGCTCCTTAATTATAGTAAACCTTCAGGATGTGAACATATTTTATTATTCATTAATATATTATTGTTGTATATCAGTTTAAGTAGGAATAATATCATTATTGCTCCTGCTACTTAAAGCTCTTCTTATTGAAATAAATTTTGTTGCACTGAAAGTTTGGATGGTTAAGTAATTTGCTCTTCAAAACATGCAAAATGAAATAACTCATTGTATATCTTCTGGATTAATGGAAAGATTTTATCAGCTTTTGTAGTTCCTGAATATTTCATTGTAGTACTGGAAGAGGAAAAAAGGTCTGTGAGCGTGTATGTAGAGTCTGTTTAATCAGCAAAGGAACAAGAATGTCAGGGTGACTGGTCTGTAGTTTCCTGGATCTGTTTCCCCCCCCCCTTTTTTTTTTGAAGATGGGAACCACATCAGCTCTTTTCCAGTCCTCTGGTAGTTCCCTAGTTCCCCCAGGATCTTTGAAAGATATAGTTCAGTGGTACTGAGATCACGTCTGCCAGTTCCTTCAGAACTCTGGGATGTGATCCGTCAGGTCCCGGTGTTTTGAAATTGTCTAGAGCAGACAGGTGTTCTCTTACCATTTTCTTGCTTATTTATTTAATTTGTATTCCTAATCTGTCTTTTATAGTTATGTCCTTTACAGCTATATTATCTTTTTGTGTGAAGACAGATACAAAGAATGAATTAAGTAGCTCTGCTTTCTCTCTACTGCCTGTTATTCCTTGCCATCTTCTCTCATTATTGGACCGTTTCCTTCCTTTTTTCCTTGTTTTTTACATGTACTACTACTACTACTACTACTACTAATAATAATAATAATAAAGTTAGAAGGGACCTTGGAGGTCATCTAGTCCAACCCCCTGCTCAGGCAGGAAACCCTATACCATTTCGGACAAATGACTGTCCAGTCTCTTCTTAAAAACTTCCAGTGTTGGAGCATTCACTGCTTCTGGAGGCAGGTTGTTCCACTGGTTAATTATTCTAACTGTCAGGAAGTTTCTCCTTAGTTCTAGGTTGCTTCTCTCCTTGCTTAGTTTCCATCCGTTGCTTCTCGTCCTGCCTTCAGGTGCTTTGGAGAATAGCTTGACTCCCTCTTCTTTGTGGCAGCTCCTGAGAGATTGGAACACTGCTATCATGTCCCCCCTCGTCCTTCTCTTCGTTAAACTAGACATACCCAATTCCAGCAGCCATTCCTTATATGCTTTAGCCTCCAATCCCCTAATCATCTTTGTTGCTTTTCTCTGTACTCACCTTTTAAAATTATTTTTGACATTTGTTGCAAGTCTTACTTCATCCTGAGCCTTAGCTTTCCTGACTTCATCTTTGCAAGTTCAGGCTATTTGTTGGTATTTTGCCTTAGTTATGTCTCCTTCTTGCCATTTTTTTAATACCCATCCTTTTTGTCTTTCAGTTGATCAGAGAGTTCATTCTGTAACTATGTTGGTTTCTTTTTGGATTTGTTTTTTTTTTCCGGTGGCATTGAGCTGGATTGGCCTTCTATAATCAAATTTTTTAGAGTTTCACAAGTTTCTTGAGTTGTTTTCCTCTTTAAAATTTTCATTCATGGAATCTTTCCCAAGCTCTCTCTAAGTTTGTTAAAATCAACTCTTTTAAGTTTCTGGTTTTATTATATTCCATTGTTTGTATCTGTATTATATTGAATTTCAGTAGGACATGATCACTCTTCCCTAATGTTCTGGCAATGTTAACCCTCTCTATAATTTTTTCTCTGTTAGTAAGAATTAGGTCCACTATAGCTGTCTCTCTAGTTCCCTCCTTTATCAGAGGTTCATTTCTAAAATTCTTTGTTTCCTCATTGGATGTTGACTTATCATTGGAAGTACATATGAAAACACCACTTGTGCTCCCAATTCCTTAACTTTCTTCCCTAGCTGCTTGTAATTTCTTGATATCGTTTTCAGGTTCATTACCGTGCCATTCATCCCAATGGGAAAGAGAAGAAAGGGAAGTAATCTGTGGGCTTGATTTCTGTATAATACTCAGCCACATCTTTGATGTTTTTTTTTTCCAGGGAGACAATGATCTCATACATCCCTACATTGAGTTTCTGGTCTACAGGTGGCTGGTTCTGTTCTCCTGATAATTAAATCTCCTATCATTAACACTTGCATTTTTCCCCCTAGGGAAGTCTGAGCTACTTTTCTTCCTTTCACAGGAGCACTTGTGTCCACATGCTTTCTTCCAGGAGGAGTAATACTATTAACAATAATGTTGGAAGGGACCTTGGAGGTCATCTAGTCCAATCCCTGCTCAGGCAGGAAACCCTATACCATTTCAGACAAATGGCTGTCCAGTCTCTTCTTTTTTTTTAGTATAAATTCTTTTATTAAAACAATCAACATCAAACATAAGATAGTATTAAAAAGCAATCATCATATAACCTGCAATACAACACTAGGGATTAACAACTTCCAGTGTTGGAGCATTCACCACTTCTGGAGGTAGGTTATATGTTTTAGCCTCCAGTCCCCTAATCATCTTTTTTGCTCTTCTCTGTACTCTTTCTAGAGCAGTGGCTCTCAACCTTTTTCAGGCCGCGACCCCGACATGCACCACGCATGTGCGGCGCCCCGCATTGCGCATGCACGGTGCCCCACATTGCGCATGTGCGGTGCCCCGCATTGCGCATGTGCGGTGCCCCGCATTGCGCATGTGCGGTGCCCCGCATTGCACATGCATGGCGTGGCGGCCCGCATTGCACATGCACGGCAGCTCGCATTGCGCATGAGTGGCGGCCCGCATCACGCATGCATGGCGCGACGGCCCGCCATCGCGCATGCACGGCACAACAGCCCACATCGCGCATGCGCAGCACGATGGCCCGCATCACGCATGCGCGGTGATACCCCGCGCATGCGCGGTGCTGCCCCCTGCGCCAGCCGAGGGGAAAAGGGGAAAAAATGGCGGACTGCTTTGTTTGGTGACCCCCGTGAAATGGTCGTTCAACCCCAAATGGGGTCATGACCCACAGGTTGAGAACCGCTGTTCTAGAGTCTCAACTTCTTTTTTACATCGTGATGACCAAAACTGGATGCAGTATTCCAAGTGTGGCCTTATCAAGGCATTGTAAGGCCACACCTGGAATACTGCATCCAGTTTTGGTCACCACGATGTATTGCTCAGCTCCAAAGCAGCTGGACTAGATCGTAGGGGCATTGTTTTTGGTTGCTGTTTTCTTCTATGAGTGACATGTTTCCATCGGTCTTCCTGCAAAGGTTCATATACAGGGTCATTTCTTTTAGACGTTATTTGTTCCTTATTATGTTCAATTTGAATATAGTCTTCTTGCTTAGGTTGGACTTTCTCATTTTGCAGGTTGAGTTTCAGAGTGGCTAGATATGCCTCTAGACCCTTTACTTTTTTCTTCCAGTAATTCATTTAGTTTACATTTGGTACATTTTCTGTGGGCATAAATACACATATGGAACATATTTTACAAATCAGAATAGTGTTAGTCTCTTTTTCCATAACTATGTTTCTGAAATGATGCATCTATCTTATACAAAGATGGATTGTAATTGTCTACAGCCAGTTGCAACCAATGGAGATGGCAGCCATCTCCAACCTGTATTTATATGTGCATGATCGATGGTTGGGGGTACTTTACATTTCAAACAATTTCCAGTTTTCTTCCTATCATAAATGTAAAGAAAACACTCAGAGGGAGTCTTTATTGGAAGAAAGCATTGTTCAGACAGGGGAGAAAAAAGGACATTTGTAGTAACAAATATGAAGTGGGGGGGAATCAGATACAGGTTGCCCCATGGCAGTCCTGACAGAGTGTTGTGATAAATGGGATAAAACCAGACAAAACTTGTCCCTACCCCCTCTATACTGCTGTGTCTTCATAAAATGTCAAAACATACAAATAATCTCTTGGTTCCAAGACATAGAAATATCTTTAAAAAGTCATAAGCTCTGCTACACTTTTGAAACATATTTCACTGATAAGATATCTCAATGTATAAAAAAATCAGATGTTCTGACATATTTCTGGTTTCTATAAAAATACTTACAGTATTCTAGCAAATATTTTTGTCTTGTTTTCTGTTTGTTTAAATATTCTATTGTAGACAAGAATAATTCATTTTAAAATAATCACATACTCATAGCAGGAATGGTATGTACAAAAATGCAAGACATACAATTTTAATATATATTTTCATAATAGGTTTTGTATCCATGCATTGTCTTCTCCTGCTCTTTTGTAAGACTTGATAGGAAAATTACCAACATTATTTAGTTAGGTGGATCAGTTATGTTAGAAGAGTTTAGTAATATCACAGCTTGCGTGTGCTATTATTCTTTGAACTTTTATCGCAATATATTCGGCCTGGTGCTAGCACATGGCATTTGGTTCTACCTGTGCTGATTAACTGTGTAGCCAGAAATGAGATCTGGCCGAAAGTTAAATATCTCACTGCTTCTGGTTTATGATTCTGGTGTATTTCTGGAAATTGGAAAAATGCTGAAAAAATAGTAGCTCTAAGGAAACTAGTGCACATCAATATTCAGATAGGCCTATCCTCAGATAATCCAGCCTCATTAAACTGGATTGGGGCTCCCCTAAACATAACTTTTTTTTGAGATTGAAATGCCTTTAGTTTTTGAGCAACATGCTGGAGATCATACTTCAAAGGTGTGTCCAGCACATAATCTAAAAGTGATTGATTGATTAATTATGTGCGATCAAGTTGGGATTGACTTTTAGCAACCATGCAGATAGATTTTCTCCAAGAGGATCTATCCTCCTTCAGGTCTTCCAACAGTATACACACTTATGTTGTAATTAAGTTCCTCAAATTTACCGCTGGTCATATTCTTCTTGGCTTCCCCCCCCCAACTTTCCCAGCATTATAGACTTCACAAAAGAGTTAGGTCTTTGCATAATGTGTCTGAAGTATGATCATTTGAACCTTGATCATTTGTGACTTGAATGAGAACACTGGATTCATTTGTCTGATGTACATTTGTTTGCTTTCTTGACTATCAGTGGTATTTTCAAAAGAATTCTCCAACACTGAAGTTTAAAAGCATCCATACTCTGTCTGTTCTTCTTCCAACTCCAACTTTTGCTTCTGTAGAAAGTAAAGAGGGAAACTCATTTCTGCAAGATTCTGACCTTTGCAAGCATAGACACATCCTGATATCTGAGTATCTTTTCTAAGGGCTTCATGGTTACTCTATCAAGTGGTATTCTGCAGCATTTTTCCTGACTACTGGTTCCTTTATTGTTGATGGTTGATCCTAAAAAGCAGAAGCTATCCACCACTTCAACTATCTACAGGGAGTCCCTGATTTATTTATATAATAATTGAGCCTGGAATTATGGTCATAAATTGTGGCAGTTGCCAGTGCATCCCATGAGACTGTGCTCGATTTTACAATCTTTTTTTTCCCCAGAGGTTGTTAAATGATGGTATTTTTTGCAGGAAACCAGAAGTCAATACCAGAAACCAACAAAAAAAAAAAACTGAAAATCATGACCCCAGGATGATGCAAATGGTTGTAAATGTAAGCTGTTTGCCAAGTGCTCAAAATGCAATTACATAACTGTGGGGTATATGTGGGGTATATCTGTTAGAACTTCAAAAATGGGTCATCAATAGTTCTGAGGAGGTTGGAGGTCCATCAAAATTTTAGTCGCTAAGTAACTGGTCTTTAAGCAAGGATTACCTGTAATGAAATTTTAAATTATCTGAAATTAAATTAATGCGTTAGATAATTAATAAAAAAGAATCACTACTTTTCCCTTTAGTTTATCAAAACATTGAGGCAATTTTTAGATGTCTTTGATAGCCATATCAGGATTTTCAGGAAATATATGAGCCTCAAAACTTCATGTTATGTCAAGGACATCTCAAGACTCTTATCCAAGAGAGGAGTTAGTTTTGCTATATATACACAAACAGAAACCATATGTCTTAGTGCAGGTTGTGCTTTAAAAGAACACCTATTAAAAGTAAGATTAAGTAAGAAATCAGCAGCAGAATAATTCAGCAACAAAGCATGATTAAGAAATCCACATTATTAAGTATATGTCTAGTATAGCCTATTATTGCCAACAAACCTGGGGTTGTGACTACTGGGACGTTCTAAAAGAAATTAAGGTTTTTATTCTTGTCCAATATATTGCACAATCCTCTTTGCTGGGAAAGGAATAGTAATTGAAAGTTAAAATGAGATAATTATTCTGCACACAGAGCATTCATAGACCTATTCCTAAACACTACAGGACATCTTGGTAGTGCTTTTAGGCTTGGGTGGTATGAGTCATGCTACAAAATATAAGCTACATTAGGAAACATTCATGCGAGTAAAGAAATTTGATTTTTTTTATCAGATGCAGCATACAATGAAAACTAAGAAAGTAAAATAAATGAATAAAAACAAACTGGCCTATATTTCTTTTACAAAGGTTTGGATGCAAAGTAATTGTACAAAACAGCAACTCTGATGAAAGAAGACAAAAAGTATACTTTTTGAAAATAAGAACTTTGATTTAACGCTTTACAACTGATATTTAAGAAAATCTGCTTTCTTACTGGAATATATGTGTTATATATAACACTTATGTAAAAAAAGTAACTGCAGAACAATAAATACATCATGCACATATTTAACAGTGTCATACATACATAGGTTTATGTATCACACTATTAAATCCTCACTTTTATTGACGTTACTCTGGATTCTGTGAATCATACATTGAATGTTTCAGTTCAGTATATTAAATTTAGATTTGTTTTGCTTCCCTGAGACGAAGCAATCATGGCGCTGCATTAAAGATCTTAGGGGCGAGCTGAACGTCTAGGAAGTGAGAGACTTAGGAAATTAATATTAAAATACTTTAAAATTTAGTAATTCAAACTGATAGGCCACCCAATTCCAAGAATCAAATAGATTCTTGTATGTACTGACTGTATTGGAGTCTTGTATGCAAGGCTTTTTTTTTGTCATAGAATGCTCAGAACGGAGTTCCAGCACCTTTTTTTGGATGGAACCTTGTAGGGTGGGCAAGACGGGTTGTATGACGTGTGTGAGTTCCAGCACCTTTTTTTTTCTACAAAAAAAGCACTGCTTGTATGTATTGATTCATATCACAGAAAATCTAAAGTTTATATGTAAGTGTCTGGAGGATCTCTGAACCAACATGGGGCAATTAGAGTGCTACCATTACAAGAAAACAAACATCTGTTGCAATACAAATAAGAAAGAGATATGATTATTTTGGAATATAAGGTCTTTATAATATATAAGGAACATGTTCTGAAGGTAAAGTCCTGAAGACAGCATAGAGTCCCATTGTCTCCAGGACTTACCTATGGAGCCAACTTTTCCACTAAATCATTGGGCATGTTTGTATGAATACCTGAAAGAAAATTGGTGCTGGAATCACACTCTTGTCCCTCTGACTAAGACAATAAAGCTGTCCTATAGATGGAAAATGAGGAAGGAAGCTGAAAAAGATGTAACAGCAATGGATGAATTCAGTCACCCTTATTTAGAACAAATATCATAAATCAGATCGGGTCATTTTACATCTGCTCCTTCAGCTATCCCTGTACGGTCTGTGGTCTTGGTGGTGGTGAGGGTAGGAGGCAGAGTGATGGCAATTGGGGGGCATTGAAGGGGGGCATTAAAGGGGAGGCTTCGGTGTTGGCAGGGCTACATCTGTGTCACCAGGGGGGCTGGGCAGGAACAGCATGAGTAGAGGACAGGGTGGCAGCAGAGGTGGTCTAATGGCACTTCCCCATAACAGTTTGCATTTCTTATGTAGCCCACTGAGAAAATTAATTGCCCACCCCTCCATAAATGATTGTGTCCTGGAACATTCAGGGTAACAACAATAGATTAATATTAAATATTATCTTACCTAGTGCTCAAAATCTTGCGATGACCCAAAAGTTATAAATCAGGAATATTCACAGTTAATAAGACATTAGTAAGAAAACTGAAAATGGAACTGCCAGCATAATAATGGCTCTATATAGAAATTTAGCAAGACCACTATCTGACTATCCATTTGACTGTAGGGCAGGGGTCTTCAAACGTGGCCCTTTTATGACTTGTGGACTTCAACTCCCAGAATTCTTCAGCCAGCGTGCCTGGCTGAGGAATTCTGGGAGTTGAAGTCCACAAGTCATAAAAGGGTCATGTTTGAAGACCCCTGCTGTAGGGTGACCACTAATGCTGGACTAGATAAACCTAAGGTTAAAACCAGCATGATTTTCTATTTCTTGTGTGGTTTTTATGATTTGTTTGCTTACGCAACAGAATTTTGTGGAGGGAAATTACAACAGGACATACTTGACCCCTCTAGTTATGCACTAGAGATTGTGGGATGAAAAT
Organism: Bothrops alternatus; assembly: GCA_034064705.1. NCBI lineage: Eukaryota > Metazoa > Chordata > Lepidosauria > Squamata > Viperidae > Bothrops > Bothrops alternatus. The sequence continues at coordinate 4,220,221 of JARGCV010000085.1, forward strand.
ACCTATTTGCCACCGACTCCTTGCCAACTCCACCCCCAAACTCCCTAACCCCTGTCTCCTAGGGAACTCACAGACAGTCAGACAAATCACCTCTTAAGTTTTTCTACCTATAATGACACATAAATTGAAATGGACAAAATGTATCTCCCATTAATAAATTGACAAACTCTGGCAAATTTAATCATGACTAAAGAAAGTCTTCTAAGACTTTTAGCCACACAAAGACAACTTCCCAACACCAGAATCCCCACACAAAATCCAACATTCTGACAGAAAAGACTAGGATTAACATACCTCATATTTACTCCCCAGTCAGCAAATACATCTACAGTCATGTCCGCAAGAGTCACAACAAAAAACAGATTCTTGTATAAATATTGCTGTTCTCTGTTGTTCAATCTGTGGCCAAATTCGACAGAATGTAAGGCTATTGAATAAAACCATCCTTCACTTCAAGCAAGTTGTCAAGTGTGTTCATTTGACCAATAATTTTCTTCTAACAAAGTTATTCATCTGAAGCCATGCCCCAGTCAAAAAGCTAAGTAAAAACTGTCCATAAGCGAGATGCATAGGAATGCTATATCTAATTTTGATAATATAAAAAGGTTTGTGCTTGTGTGTGCTTATTTTTTTCTGAATTGTACACAGGAGGTTTTATAAGCATTTTAAAGAGGAAACCAATACTTGTAAGTAATTAAGAAAACGGGGATGTGTTCATCACACTGAGGAGTAGAGAGCAAATAGAGAATAATTAATCAAATAAACCGTTGACAAAAATATAACAAAAGGGGCTTGTAAGACTTCCATGCCACATCAACTGCATAAGAAAAATGCCATAGTCAAATACCTCAGATGAACTTTGAGAAATCTTTGAATGAAAATGGAAGCTGCTCCTGTTGGAAACATTTATTGCCCTATACTTTTAAGCATTCCAAGTATTTTAAGCATTCTACACACAGAGCTCTGTTTTATTAAAGCTGCTGCTCAGAAATGTCTTGAGTTTAAAATATAAATGACAACATCTAAACTCAGTAGGGAAAAAAATGATAGAATTATGTAGTTCAGTGGTTCTCAACCTTTCTGAGGTTGAGACCCCACTTGCCCCGCCCATGCGCGCCGCGACCCCGACCCGGGGGCCCGCGCGTGTGCGCGCAAAAAAATTTTTAAATTTTTTTTTAAAAAATAAAAAAAAAACCCAAAATGGCGGCCGGGACGGGCGGATCTGCACATGCGCGGATTGGCCCATTACACGCACCACGCATGCGCGCATCCGCCCGTTGCAGGCCGCCATTTTGTTTTTGTTTTTAATTTTTTTTTAAAAAAAAACAAAAAAAATTAAAAAAATGGCGGCCACGACGGGTGGATCTGCGCATGCGCGGATCGGCCCATCGCACGCGCCACGCATGCACACATCTGCCCGTCGTGGGCCGCCATTTTGATTTTTTATTTTTTATTTAAAAAAATTTAAAAACAAAATAAAAAAAAACAAAATGGCGGCCGCGACGGGCGGATCTGCGCCTGTGTGGATCAGCCCATCGCACGTACCGCGCATGCGCGGATCCACCCGTTGCGGTCCGCCATTTTGTTTTTATTTTATTTTATTTTATTTTATTTTTAATTTTTTTTAAATTTTTTTAAAAAAATTTTCTGGCGCAATGGGCGGATCTGAGCGTGCGCGGCGCGCGCGCGCCCAAAAAAATTAAAAAAATAAAAAAAATTTTAAAAAAATTTAAAAAAAATTTAAAAAAACAAAAAGTAAAAAAACAAAATGGCGGCCGGCGGTGCCCGGCGACCCCCGCGAAATGGTCTCGCGACCCCAAATGGGGTCGCGACCCCAAGGTTGAGAACCACTGATGTAGTTGGTAGAGAAAGCTTCAATGTAAAATGCAACAGCTGTAAAAAGAGCATATCCCAGTCTGGAGATCAGTAGAAAAGAAATGGTATCCTTCTGCGCCGGTTGGAGGGGCTTGGAGTGCGGGGCACCGTTTTACGGTGGTTCACCTCCTACCTCTCTGGCCGGTCACAGTCGGTGTTCGCAGGAGGTCAGAGATCGGCTCCGAGGCCTCTTCCATGTGAAGTTCCTCAGGGGTCTGTTCTCTCACCTCTGCTTTTTAACATCTACATGAAGCCGTTGGGTGAGATCATCCGTCGACATGGGGTGAGTTATCATCAATATGCTGATGATACACAGCTTTATATCTCTACCCCGCATCACTACAGCGAAGCAGTGGAAGTGATGAACCGGTGCCTGGAGGCTGTTGAGGTCTGGATGGGTGCCAACAGGCTCAGACTCAATCCCAACAAGACGGAGTGGCTATGGACTCTGCCTCCCAAGGACAATTCTAACTGTCCGTCCATTACCCTGGGGGGAAAGGTTTTGTCCCCCTCAGAGAGGGTTCGCAACTTGGGTGTCCTCCTCGATCCACAGCTGAGTTTAGAATATCATTTTTCGGCTGTGGCAAGGGGGGCGTTCGCCCAGGTTTGCCTAGTGCACCAGTTGCAGCCCTATTTGGACCGGGAGTCACTCCTCACAGTCACCCATGCCCTTGTCACCTCGAGATTTGACTACTGTAATGCTCTCTACATGGGGCAACCTTTGAAGAATGTCCGGAGACTACAAGTAGTCCAGAATGTGGCCGCACGAGCTATCTTGGGTCTCCCAAGACATGCTCATATCACTCCAGCTCTTCGCGAGCTGCACTGGCTACCTGTTGGTCTTCGAACACAATTCAAAGTGTTGGTTATGACCTATAAAGCCCTTTATGGCAATAGACCAGGATACTTGCGGGACCGTCTTCTGCCTCATGAATCCCAGCGACCGGTTAGGGTGCATAGGGTTGGTCTCCTACAAGTCCCGTCTGTTAGACAATGTCATCTGGCAGGGCCTAGGGCAAGGGCCTTCTCCGTTGCTGCCCCAGCCCTCTGGAACCAGCTTCCCTCAGAGGTTCGTACTGCTCCCTCCCTCCTAGCTTTCCAGAAACTGCTGAAGACGCATCTATGCTGACAGGCTTGGGGCGCATGAGCTGTGCTCTGCCCCTGGGCCCTAGGAATGTCCCTCCATCAGTGTCTGTGAGCTGATTGTGTTTGTGTGTTGTGTGAATGCAATTATTTTTTAAATTTTTTATTGTATTGTTGTTGTGAGCCACCCTGGGTCTTAGGAGAAGGGCGGCATATAAATTTGATAAATAAATAAATAAATAAATAAATAAATAAATAAATAAATAAATAAATAAATAAATAAAACAAACTACCAATGCTTCTACATATATCTATTTGGGAATATTGGTACCATTCTAGTTACCAGTTCTTTTCTACATACAGAGTTGGGAAAAAATATAGTAAGTATCTCCAAAAAAAGAGAAAGAAATCAGGTCAAGGATATGGCCACTATTATGGATCAAGCACTGGATAATTTGGGATAGGTCCGTGGCTCTCATTATGACCATGGATTGCCAAGATGCCTCAGATCCTGTGTTTAGGGAAAGCAAGTTCATATCTCCCAAGATTATAAGCCTGGGGAGCTCCATTGCCAGCCTGGTGATGGAGCCAAGAAGTTCAATCAGGGAAGTTGTTGCACAGCAGGTAGGCTGTTACAATAGCAACAATCCCAACTGATACCTCCTGGTCTCCAGTAAACAAATAGAATCTTTCATCTAGTGATCAGAGGAGCAGGGACCCTGTGTTGCTTCCCAAGTATCTCGAATGATGCCACTCCCTATCACCTCTACATTGGGATCTAGGGTGGTGCCCATCCAGAACCCAGTTGAGCTTATCTCAGAGAGAAGAACTCTTCCCTCTTGTGACCCTCCCACCCATCAAATTTTAAATAAATAATAATGAACAGTGACTTAAAAAGGATTCATATAGCAAAATATTACAGTAAACAATACTTTTTCTCAGTGTTTCAGTTAGAGGCATACCCAGCTTTATGTTATTCCAAACAATTCCAACTTCTATCTTTTTTTTCCCCAGATGAGAGTAAATGAATTAAAGATTAAAGGTCAATGGATGTTATTTGTGAAAATTATCTCATGGATGAAAGTTCACCTAAAAATGCTCTTAACTCTACCAGTCAAAAGGTATTGGATAGCTACTTTTCCCTGGCTTTCACAGAAAGTTACAAATGCAATAGAAAGAAACCCAGGTCACCTGCAAAGTTACTTTTTTTTTTTCATTTAAAAGCCACTTAGCTGATGAAAGTAGCCATGTGCATTTCATGAACATTTGGCTGCACATTTGCCAATTGAAAATGATGAAATGGTCTGTATTTCATAAACATTCATGTCATTGCAAATCTGGTATTCATCAGAATGCCCCAAGCCTCTTCATTATTTACATAGAAAATATTTCCATATGCTTTTCTGTGGCATTGAATGGACTGGATTATGTGCATATCTCTACTCTATTTAAGGGGATCCAAATTCTGCCTTGAAGTGAGGGGCAAGTCTTGTTCCTTCAGGCCTTGTAACTGTATGGTAACTCTGGTAAATGTGAAATATCTGCACAAAAACAGTCTCAGACAAATGTCTGTTCTGTACTGATATAAAGAAATGTAGCATGAGCAACCAACTACCTTTCTAATTAGGAATGACTTTGAACTGCCTGTGATTCAAGGGCTACCAGTTTAAGAAAAACTCTCTGCAGATTTAGTCTTTTAGCCCAGGCTATGCAAAAGTATCTGTCAAAAGTAGAACAAACTTAATCCCTTGGGGTTCTCCACTCAGTTACATGGATTTAAGAGCTAGAGCTTTTGTAGTGAAGAGAATGGGAAATCCAAGTTCCAATCTCTCCATTCTTTGCTAATATTTGAATAAATAACCATGGGAACATAAATTTTGCAAGAAGTTTTTTTTGTATAAAATAACTTGTTAGATTTAAGTTCTACTTGTTGTTTTGCTTCTCATTAATATTAATTTTCTTGTATCTTCTAAGACTTGAACAATGGAGACCATATTTATTTGTGAAAAATATGATTATTTGTGAGTTCAAATTTTTTTGAAATTTTTTACATTTACTATTGAGATAAGGAACACATTATATGAAGATGGAAGGCTTGAAAAAAACTGACGTTGAGAATGGAATACAGCAAGTAGCATTTTACATACTTCTTAACTGCTGGTAGGAATTGTATAAGACTCAAGGGATAATGCATTTATATACAAAATATATTTTTATTTAGTAGTACATGCTTTTGAAGAGTCTGGCCAAGTGTCAAACTGGAGGTCAAAGAAACAATGCTGTTATGTCTTATTAGTCCCATTTACATGGTAATGTGAATTGCTATATTTATTTCAAAATGTGATAAGCCAATTTTGCCTCATTTGTTGTTCTTCTAGTCACCAATGGGCTCTAGTAAAGGTCATATGGGGGCATGAACAGGAAGCTAAATGACTCTATCTCTTTTCTCAGTGTTTCAGACTATTTAAAGCAGCAGACATGAATAATTCTAAGTTGGGTGCAGAATGTTATCTTATGCTATCTTATCTTATCTTGACAGACTGGATTCTTGAAGTTATAGATTTTACTATTTCTATTTTTAGCAGTTTATAAAATAAGCAATATTTATATGGTAAAAGCTTTAAAGATCATAGGTAAGGTCAATATGCAGCATGATCGTTTGCATATGTGTGCTCAAATCTGCACAGCGACAATAAGGTTGGCAAAGCAGATTTACATAGCTTCCTTTATTGCATTAGCAGCTGCATTTTAGCAGCTTTATTTAGGTGACCTGCTCCTCTTATGAGAGTGAGGTGTGAAAAGATGTTTTCTCAGTACTTTGGTGATAAAATTATTAAAATTCACCCAGGTCTGGATTCTACATGGGTGAGATCAGAGAAAGTAGGTGGGGAAACATCTAGCATAATAATCTGAGATTAACCTGAGACTGATACAGTGTTCAGCAACAGAAGCGCCATCATCTGCAGGCTTAATGCACACCCCAGCTACCTCTTTCAGGAGTCTAGGAACCTGGGTTTTGATCTAGAAAGTTGTCAATGTCCCTCCAGGGGAGATGATACAGATTGCCTTGAAAGAGTTGCTGTGTAGTTTCTTCCTGAAAAAGTCCTCCCTAGTTCCAGTTGTTTTAAACAATTTTTGTCTGGTTTCCAACGATACACAATTTATCATGGTATTCTTTGGGTTGCTTGTGTTTATTAGGGGTAGGATGCATTGATAAAAGCATCTCCATTCCTTTCTGTGTGATAACTGTAGTGCAGGGGTCCACAACCCCTGGTCCATGCACCGGTACCGGGCTGTGGCATGCCAACAACCATCCGCACAAACAAGCAAAGCCCCATCCGTGGGATGCAGACAGCATACAAAACCACACACTCTGGTCTGTGGAAAAACCTTTCGTCATGGAACCGGTCCCTGGTGCCCAAAAGGTTGGGGACCTCTGCTGTAGTGGATAGCAGAGGGCATGAAAGATTAATCTGGCAGTTGTATCATTGTAGAATAAGTTGTCTTCTTATCCATAAATCCTTTGGGACAAGCCATCTGCCAGTTCAGGATAAGATGATCTAACGTGCTGATGATCTAACTCAGGTCAGGCTGGAGATGCAGTGGAAGTCTGGACCTGCTATCTGGAAGCTAAGAGAGGCTCATTGGAGAAGAACAAACAGCAGTTTAACTTTTACAAGCTGGAGTAGCTGTTTGCTCAAAAAACTTCTGGCTCTCAATGTTTTGGTTATAACACTGGATCAGATGGTATTTCCCCTAAAGGAGGAAGTGTCTGATTTTGTGGTTCCTCTTTGACTTATGGCTACAGTTATATAAGTAGGTGGAGGCCATGGCTAGAAAGGTTTTTGTCCAGTCTCAGCTGGTATACTGGATACGATGGATTATGGTTGAAGGGGCCTGTAAATTAGATTGTCTTTGGAAATTTGAAGTTCTGAAACCTTTTGGAGCATGGTTTAAAAAAGAGATTTTCCATCGAGCTTTTAACAAGGCAGATATCAGGCCATCATGTATGTGATTAATATTGTGATTAATATTTATATGTTACTTATATTTAAGGGTGTAGATTTATACATATGTATATAGGATGTTTAAATGTGTATTATGCATGTGTACACTTTGAGAGCAAGCAACTAAATTTCATTTTTAATGTGTGTCATTGTGCCCACAGTAAAAAATGACAATAAAGTTTCTCTCTCTCTCTCTCTCTCTCTCTCTCTCTCTCTCTCTCTCTCTCTCTCTCTCTCTCTCTCTCTCTCTCTCTCTCTCTCTCTCTCTCTCTCCTATAAAGTGATTTATTTATATGAATTCATATAAAATTGCAAACTACTGGGAATGGAACTGGCAATATAAAATATTACAAAAAAAAACAAGATGAGGACTACATAAGATTGGAAGTAGCTCTACAGCTGTGCAATCTCATGGTACCAACTAGTTTTGAAAAGTCGGGTCTTTTTATAGCTGCAGTAAACCACAACAAATCTATTATTTTCTTTGTTGACAACCCATTTTCCTTTTTCCAAGAACACTTGCTTGTTTTATTTACAATACATTTATATGTACTGTCTCAATCCAACCCAGATCCCATTGGACATTAAATGACTGACAATATTTATTGAATTTGAAAGACATAATTTTATCAAATGATTCAGGTAATATAAAACAAAATAATAGTAGTACAATGATATAAAAATACAATAATATATAAATGGAATAAAACTAAAACTTACTTAATTCACAAAATTGTTCTGACGCAGGCAGGTCGTTATATGCCAATTGCGCTTCCTGATGGGAGGGGACACTGTGCATTTTCTGGCACTCTAGGTTAGATGGGCAGATTCAATTGGGGATAGACAGTCTCTTGGATAACTAGGACTCAAGTAACTAACGGCTTTAAAAGTAGCAACCAGCATATTGAATTGCATTTAAATTCATGCTGGTAACTAGATTAACTTTTAGCAGTAATGGTATGACTGTATCAAAACATCAGTTAAGTCATATGACTTGCTGTATTTGGATCAGGTGGGTGTTCAGATGATCTTCTAAGACAGTCCCAAGAAATCTAAATGAGAGATGACATCAGTGACTGTCCTTAGTACTATACATTCTGTTCCAGAGATTATAATTGATACAAAGTCGAACACCTTTGAATTATAAACCAGGATACATCTCCCTTAAAGGTTGTGAGCCTGGTCTCTCTAAGGCAGTACACCCCCATTCAGAGTCAAATATAGTATTGTCAAGGAAACAAGCAGTTTCTAAACTAATAGATATTTCATTGCTTAGCTTAATCTGAGCCTTCTTCTCTCTATTCAGACCTTAACAGGCTTTAGGCAGCATTTCAGGTCCAGCTCTGGTACAAAAGCACCAAGCTAGAATTCATACAGATAATATTTTGCAGGGAGAAATATAGTAAATATAGTATCTGTTGGATGTGGATTTTTTATGATGTTATTATTAGGAAAAATTCTTTTTAGAATAGAATAAAATAGAACAGAACGGAATGGAACAGAATAGAATAGAATATCTTTATTGTCATTGTGTAACTCACAACAAAATTAAGTGCTGTCCACAGTGCACACCACACACAAGTAAAAGAGGCCAAAATTGTGGTAACCTTTTGGGAAAAGTGTACATTTGAGGTTTGATGGCTAATAACACCAATTTTTTTGGAGTAGTACCATAAAATTATATATCAATGGAAAGATAATTTAATCAAGAATGTAATGCAACAAAGTTTGTTCAATTATCTGTACTGTATTCTATGAAAGATTATAGCCAAATAACCAGAAAAAGGAAGCACAACTTGCTTAGGTTGATATCAGGTAGCTTTCCTTCATCTGATTGTAGCCAATGAGCATGAGTGTTTAGAGAGCCAGTCGAGTGTCATCTTGTTTTGGCAATGAGCCAGTCAGATCACAGTAGGATTCAGTTATTGATGTCCTGTATTGAAGCTGAGAGGAGGACATTTGTTAGTGTGTTATGTGATCGCTATCAAGTTGGTTGGGTTTTTTTGAGTTCTTTCATTTAGTGAGCTTGTAAAACGTAATAAAATTAAAGTAATGGTGCAAAGAGTTGACTGGTCGTCCAGAAAGTGATGTAAAATAGTATTGTTAAATGAACAAGGCTACAGTTATAAAAAAATTAGAAGAAAAATTGGTGGAAACTTAACCAAAGGTGGCATTTCTACTGTACACTTTTCCCAAAAGGTTGCCACAGTTTTGGCCACTACTGTACATTATATGCACACATCCTTCACATGCTATTCACCACTGCGCTGCCCCTAATATTGCACGTCAATGTTGCACTATACAGTGGTATGTAATATGGTTACAGCTCTGGGATAAAAACTATTTTTCAGCCTATTTGTCTTTGGTTTTATTAACCTGTACCATCTGGCAGATGGTAATAGTTCAAAAAAGAATGTCCGGGATGAGTTTTTAGGAATATTTAGAGCTTTCCTAAGACAATGGGAACTGTACAGTTCATCCAGGGGGGAGGAGAGGACAACCAATAATCCTCTGGGTGATGGTAATGACCCTCTGGAGCACTTTCCTATCTGCTACTATGCAGCAAGCAAATGCAATAGGTTAGAATGCTCTCTATGGAGCAAAGGTAGAAGACCACCAGCAGTTTTTCAGTCATTGTTTCCTGAGAAGTCTCAAGAAATATAATCTCTGTTGGGCCTTCTTAACCAATGCTATAACATGAGCACTCCAGGTCAGGTCCTCCTTTATGGTAACACCCTCAAACCTAAAGCTTCCCACCTGTTTTAATATGTCTAGGCAGCTCAAATATCTATCAGACAATCTGTGCTTTATTATATACAATCAAAAGCACCACTGTTTTTTCTATGCAATTCCTAACAACCTATGAAAAATCAAATTAACTATCTATTATTTATTTATTTATTTATTATTTATTTGGGTTTGTATGCCGCTCCTTTCCGGAGACTCGGAGCAGCTAACAACATATTAACAACAAAAAAGTACAATATAAAAAACCCAAACAAAGCTATCTAAAAAGTCAATAAAAAACACACATTCAATACAACAATCAACTACAATCATCCCCAGGCCTGCCGGCAAAGATGAGTTTTTAAATTTTTCCGAAAGGCCGGGAGAGTCGGAGAAACGCAGACTTCAGGAGGCAGTTGGTTCCAGAGGGCGGGCGCCACAACAGAGAAAGCCCTCCCCCTAGGGCCCGCCAGACGACATTGTTTCGCTGACGGGACCCGGAGGAGGCCGACCCTGTGCGCTCTCACCGGTCGTAGGGAAGTATGTGGCAGAAGGCGGTCCCGTAAGTATCCTGGTCCCTGGTTCCTTCTAGCAAGGAACTGTGGAAAGATTTCTATCAATTATAATTTTGAATTTTTTTCTTTTTTTTTGGCACAGATATCATAATGTCAGATTCTATTCTATTAAAAAAAATCTTGATGAACTAGGTCAGTACCAGAAAAAAATGTTCTTGATCTAGTTTTCTCCACCCTGGGAAAATAAATATATGGTTTGAAGCAATCAATTTTGGGTTTGACTTAGCAAATTCTATAATAAGCACCCCAGTTTTCTATTACTGCAGTGGTCTCCAACTGTTACAGCTTGGCGGCCTGGGGAGAGAAGAAGGGAACTGGCTTTGAACTGGCCATGGCCCAGAGATGGGCTATGGCCCAGGGGTTGGGGACTCCTGTATTACTGCATTTCATGCCTATGAATATTTCCCTTCTTGAAGTTCTAGAAGAAAGCAACACTCTCAAATTCCTATGTGTTATTATATTATTCTTAAAGAAACAAATAGGATATTGTGAAAAAAAATCCATTAATAGATTATAGGGTGCCGCAAGGCCTAATCTTTTCCCAATCCTGTTGATCATCCAGATAAAACTGCTAGGGAAGATCACCCACTGGTTTGGGATAAAAATATGAATATGTTTATAATATCCATTCATATACCACCATCATGGGCCAAAACAATGTTGTAGTAGTCATAATCTAATGCTTGGAGACAGTCAGATTCTGACTGAAGAGAAACATGCTTGGATTCAACCAAGGGTTAATTCAGAACCCTACCACTTTCAATGTAATATCAATTTTGACTCTTAATGGAATTATACTTCACTTAGAGAGAATGATGGTGGAATAAAGTGGGAGGAAGAGAGAAAGAACAAGACTGAATGTTCCTGCTCCTGCTGGATGTTGTGGGAAAGAAGGCCTTTCTGAAATCTGGATGTTGTGCCATTAGTGCTTACCTGGAAATAGATGTACTAAAGTTTTTGTTATCATTCAAAAGGTTGTTATAATTTGCTTAACAGGGATCTTTCTCCCCCCTCTCCCCAATTTTAGGTCAATTGGCAGTATACTGTATTCCCTAGGAGGCAGGTATCCTGCAAGTCTCAAGTCTCCAACATCTATATATCAGATTGGACCAGCGATGGCGAACCTTTTAGAGACCGAGTGCCCAAACTGCAACCCCAAACCCACTTATTTATCGCCGGGTGCCAGGTGGGCGTGGCCCACTGGGTGGGCATGGCTTTGGTGGTCATGGCAGATTGGGTGGGTATGGCCAAGGTGGGCGTGATCACCTCGATGTTGCTTCTGAGGGGGGACACCTGTGGGGGCCGGGCAGGGTTGAGGGAGATCCAGGGGGTCTCTGGCAGGTGGGGCAGTGGGCAGGAGGCTCATCCTGCGAGGTGAGGCAAGGCGAGGCAGGGCGGGGGTGCCATTGTCACAGGACAAGGTGAGGCAGGGGCTGGGGTGGCTGCTGCCTGACCTCTTGGCCCATGCACACAGAGGCCAGCGAGCGCATGGGTCTGGGATGCATCCAGCCATGTGGGGCCTTGGCGAGTTAGTGGGCAGCTGGTTGAACAGGGACGATTGCCATCTCTGGGGCATGGTGCGCATGCCCACAGAGAGGGCTCTGAGTGCCGCCTCTGGCATGTGTGCCATAGGTTCACCACCACTGGATTGGACCAATGGAACCACTGTATCTATATCTTCTCACAATACCCCTGCTGGCAACCAGGCCAGCTCCTTGGCCCATGTGTCAGCACAACTGTCTTTCAAGGTGAAAACTGATACTTTCTGGATCATTGATATTCATTTCTTTGTTTCAGCTAGATATATTTAGGACTGTGATGTCAATAACAGCTCACCTGTGTCAGTTTTGAGAAAGGCAGAATATATATAGCAATAGCATTTCGACTTACAGTATATACCACTTCACAGTAATTTACAATCCTCTCTAAGCGGTTTGCAGAGTCATCCTATTGGCCCCAACAATCTGGGTCCTCCGTTTACCGTTTACCAACCTCAGAAGGATGGAAGGCTGAGTCAACCTTGAGCTGATGAGAACTGAACTGCCGAACTGCTGGCAATCAGCAGAAGTTGCCTGTAGTACTGCATTCTAACCACTGCACCGCCATAGCTCATGTTAATATATGTTAATTATGTCAGAAAATGAGAGATAAAACTACTATTTTGCTAGCAAAAGTATGTGTTTTATTTATGTTCAGCTTAGTAAAAAGAAGAAAGAATCAAAATTTTAAAGGAACTTATCAAATCTGCCAGTTGTGCTAATCAGAAACCAAGTCAATGAAAATACTCAATAGCCACTCACTAGTGAATCATACCCCAGCATTATACTTGTTTTTTATATGCAGTATGCAAAATAGTCCCATTCATTTTCTTATTCCATTTCATTTTTAGATAAATATTTTGTTCACTGATTAATGGTTATATGAAGTAAAATAAAATAAAGGTAAAATACAAGATCTATTTCCAGAATAAAACAGGTAAAAAAATACAATAATAAAATACATATATGCTAAATAATATAAAATATAAAAAATATAAAATCAACATTAGGTTAAATATATCACCTTTGCATAATGCTCCAATCTGTTCAACATTATGGATTCTCAGCTGAACTGCCTTGCCTATAAACTTAGCAGTTCTTTTTAACCATTTATATGTTATAGCCAAGGAAGAAATAGAACAATGTGCTATTCAGATCAGAATGGTTTATTTTTCAAATAGGGATTTTAAATATTTAAGTGTAAAAGGGGCATACGGTTAACAATAAGCAATATCTTTGATGGCTAGGATACCCCATATGGAAGCACATGAAACTGAACAACTTAAATCTTGTTCTACAATAGGTCCTTCTTAGAAAATGCATCAAATTAATTGACAGGTATTTTTCAGTTTGTGAAATATCTAGAAGCTACATTTTTCAGTTTGTGAAATATCTAGAAGCTACATTTGGAAAACAGCTTGGATTAAAAATGGATAGGATTTTAGGGTATTCTTTTTAGATAAAAAACAGAAAATAGGGATTTTTAGAGAAAGAAGCAAAAAAAAAAAAAAAACAACCCAGGGATTTGGAGCTAGAGAGAGGACTGGATAATTTGCTTACGCTGGAACTCAAGGAATTCCAGAGAAGGTATTTTGTTTGTAGTTCAGAGCTATTCTGTAAGATTCCTGCTGAAAAAGGAGGAGGAGGAGCAAATTTTATTGTCAACTGACCATATCAAATATATAATACTGATGTAAAAATGCAAATAGATACAAAGAAAACAACATTACAATAAATTGTCACACCTGAAAATGACATTGCAAAACTTTATCCCGCATTTTTTTCTCAATCTGATCTAGGTATTCTGTCTTCTTTGAGATGGCCTTTGAAAGGAAGCCTTATTAATGATATGAAGGTTCATTTCCTGCAATAAGTAAGACTATTTCTTCCGGCTGCCCCAATATTTTTTTTATTTTATGTATAAGAATTGAAGTAAGCAGCCCTTTCTGTAAAGTACAATTGAGGGATGTTTTGGTACATTTCTTGAGGAAAAAAGTGAGGGATAAGGTTTTGCAATGTCATTTTGAGGTAAGAATGAAGATTGATAATGTTGACATAATTGTTTTAAAGGAGGTTCCCATTAGGATCTTCATAAGAGGAAAGACTCCTTCTTAGCAGACATTTTGAAACAGAAAAGAATTCCATTTCACTTGGATAAGCAGGAAGGACTGATTTTAACTTTCAACAACAAAGATATAGATTGAATACTGTTCAGAAAGCTAAATAAGGAATTAGATGAGAAGATAATGTGTTTAAAAATGAAATTTTGTTAATAGAGAGCTTTTGCTGATGATTTGGTTTTGATCATACAAGACCCCTGAAAGTTATTGAAGTTTTGTTGAAAAAAATGAAACATTTTGGTGTGTTAGCAGGTTTTAAGATTAATAAACAGAAAACAAAGATGCTGGTTAAAATATAATTACATAGGATCAAGACGTTTTGATGAAAAAATCTGGTTTTAAAGTTGAGAAAAGGGTTAAATATTGGGGGTTTACCTTGACTAATATGAAGTATATGTTGTTTCAAAATAACAATGCTAAAGTATGGAATGAATTTAAAAAAAGATATTGAGATGGGAGAAGTTACAATTTTCATTGTTGGGAAGAATTTCTGTGATTAAAATAAATGTTTTACCTAGAATGTTATTTCTATTTCAGATACCCATATTGACAATTGATGTTCCATTTAAGTAATTGCAAAAAGATATTTATAAATTTGTTTCATAGGATAAGAAACTGAGAATCAAATTCTTGCAGAATGCTAAAGGAAGGGAGGGTTTTAAGAATACCAAATGTGAAATTGTATTTTGCAGCTTGTTGTTTAGTTTGGATAAAAGAAAATAAAAAATAGGAGGTTATTGGAATAAAGGGACAAGATTTAAGATTGGATGGCATGGTTATTTGTGGTATGACAAAGTTAAGGTGAATATAAGATAGATTTCAAAAATCATTTTATCAGACATGCCATAAAGGAAATTTGAAATAGTAGATATAAGGTAAATTATCATCTAAATCCCTTTATGATTTTTAAAAGGAAAATGATAGTTAAACAAAAATGGTTAACTTATTGCTGACTTGCTGAATTTTTCCTAAGGAGAGTTTAACTTAAAAACAAAAGAAAAATTAATGAAAAGTTTTCAGTTGGATGAAAAGAACTATCAATTTGAAAGGGTAAAATTGAATTTGATTTAAAGCTCTGTAGAAATTATCATCAAATTACTGTTAACATGTGTGGAAAGAAAAATCTTCATCAGGGTCCAGTCCAAGCCGGGAATAAACAAACATGGAGACTGTTTTAGAAAGAAGGTTGTAGTTTATTGAAGAGGAGAGCCAGGCAGAAAGATGGCTCCGGAAAAAAAGAAGTGACTACATGGAACAGAGTGGTGGCTTTTATACCTTCTGGGGCTTTTGTTTGGAGTTATTCCTGTGGTATGAACTTTGACCTGAGTCTTAGTGTGCCTTTCTGTTATTCTGATGGTGGTGGGTAAATCCTATTATGTCCCAAAGGTCATATCCTGCTTCTCTGGGGCTGTGGCTGATGACCGTTGGATTTTTTGATGTGAGGGATTGTTGATTCTAGGGATTTTTGTCTTTCTAATCCCATCTTCCTGACTCCAATCTTTCTGACAAGATTATCACATCTGCATTTCTGCAGACCTGGTTTCTGTCTGGGGCAGACAGACTTGGGAGGGGGGTTGGGTTTCTGTCTTTAAAATCCTTTGGGGAAGTATATTCTGCCTTTTTAATATTTCCCAAAATATTTCTTTTTCTGGATTCTTCCTACACATGTATAATCTTTTATTGAAAATGGAAACATGATGGACAAGGTAAAAACTATATGATAAAATGGGGGGAATGGATATGATATACCAGTGATGGCAAACCTTTTAGAGACCGAGTGCCCAAAAACTGGCCCCACCCCTGCTCCACCCCCTGCCCCACCCCCACCCCGTCCCACACACCACCTGCCCGCAGGGCCACTAACTGCCTCCGGGGCCTGTCGCAGATTGACCAGGCAGTCCAGCAGTGCCATGGCAGCCACACCCTCTGCCTGTGCCCTGCAGTATCAACTGTATGGGATGGAGCGTGAGGGTAGAGTCTTGTCTACGCTGCCTGGCTGCCATGTCCTTGGCTGCACTCTCTGTATGCCCACAGAGAGGGCTCCGAGTGCCGCCTCTGGCACCCGTGCCATAGATTCGCCACCACTGTGATATACAGTTGGACCAATGGGAGAATATGTGGAAAAAAAGTTGAAATTTACATTGAATTATAATCTTAAAGAGCATTTTAGAAAATGTTATCTTTTGTACATGATAGTAGATAAATTGTCAAACATGGGTAAGGGAATTTCAAATTGTAAATGTAATCAAAGAGAGGGAACATTTTAAAGAAAAATCTTTGATGACTATATTACAAAGCTAGAAAATATTGAGACCGAGTATGTATTTTGATGCACAAGATTTTAAAAGTGAACATATAATTGAAACTAGAGGCCTTTTTTTTATCTTAATGGAAATGGAACTTTGTTCTTATACATGATAACTGCATGAGACTTTCATATGGTCAAAGATGGAAGGTCTTACGAATACCTATAATGGAAGAATTTGTGGTAAGCAGGTGGAATTGGCCTTGATATTGAAATTGACAACCTTGATGAAAGAAATGACTTGGGCATATTTTATTTTTTACTTGGAAACAGTTTTAGAAGAATTGAATTACATGAAAAGTTGATTTTGGGATTCAATTATTAGCATTACATGGGATTATCAAAATAATGTAGATATATAGTAGCTTCAGAGTAAGAGTTGAATGTATTTTTATATCTATATCTATACCAAGAAAGCGGCATGTCATTCTTTGCCGCTTTTTGTTACTTTTGTCCTTTTTTCCTTTCTGCACTTATACTTTTATTATTTTCTGAATCGTTTTGATTTTTTTTAAAAAAAATCTGTCTGTCTACCTACCTATCTATCTGCCTATCTACCTACCTATCTAAAAGACATTGGTGAAAAAAATAGGAAGTCACCTGTAGTGGGAAGTGGTACCCTTTCTAAGTTGGTCAGTTAGCTGCATAAAGATCTTGCAGCCACAACATCTTGATGAATGAAGAATGTATCAATTGGAAAGTCCCCATATGATTATGTCAAGAAGAAATAAATAACAGGGAGGAAAATTTAGTATTATTACTTCTCTTGTGTAGTTAGTATTAATCACTGGTATAGTGAATTACCAGAAGAGATGTAGGTGATGATATTTTCTGAATGATGGCAATAAGAGGAAATAATTTAAGGCTGAGTCACATAAATGCTTGCTCCAGTTCTAGTTCAGGCAGTTGACCCTTTCCAGAAGACAGGAATGCACATATCCTCTCCTCTCCCCTTCCTTTTCCTGTCCTGCCCTGCCCCTTCTTGGTGAATGCCTGAACTAGTCCCTACACTTTCTTGGCAAGATTTTCAGAAATATTTTGCCACAACCTTCATGGATCACCATAGTATTATTACACTTTTCTTTCATCAACAGCCTTCATAGATGCAATGTTCCATAAATGCTGATATAAATTGAAAGTTGCCCCAACCTGAACATTCTGTAAATTGCCTCTCCATTCAGGAATCTCCTGGAACTTCCTCTCCCAGGCCTCCCCCCCCTCATTTTTGCCATTTTCTGGGAACAAACACCAAAGTGTGCAAGCACATACTTCCTCTCTTTTGCTTACCTTCTTGGACATTGCAGCAGAGAGGATTAGATCAGGAAGCTTAGCGGCAGAGCCCCAAATGCCTCTGCTTGCTTACATAGTTTATCTTTCAGGACAGTGCAGTACAAAGAGAAAACAGTCACCTCATCCAGGCACCCAAAGTCTTGAGTTTGTATAGCACACAGGGTCTAAAAATAACCAAGTGCGTTGTTGTGTCATGTGAGCACAGCCTGAGGATAAACCTAAATTGGCAATGGTCTATTGAAGAGGATAGGAATCGGATGAAGAGCCAGGTGATTAGATGCCGCTTTCACAGGATGAAGAGCCAGGTGATTAGATGCCGCTTTCACATGATGTGGCTGAGAGAAAAGGCGCTTGCGTTTTCTTCCCAGCTGCCCCAACCTTGGAACCGACAGAATAAGGGGAGTAAGAAAAGAAAATTGAGGTAGGGGCCACCTCTGCCTTATTTGGCATATATGGCCGTTCCATATCTCTTCCACCCACCCCTCTCCCCCCCCCCCACACACACCGTCGCCACCAGGAGTGGCAAAGCTCTGAGGCTGACACCAGCCTAACAAATGGAAGGCGGTGGGATGAACCTCCGGCCTCCTGGCAGGGGTTGCCTCTTGCCCTTTTCCAGCCCTGGCTAAAAGAGCAAGAAAAAGGCGGGGAGGCGGCGGTTGACTCTCAGGTTACCTCCCCCCCCCCGCGCTTCTTCAACTCAGAGCCGATATTCTTTCAAAATAAAAGCGGCCGGACGAATCTTTCTGTTCTGTTCCGTTCCGTTCACCGCCTGTCGCCTCATTTGAGCCTCGCTTGGCAGCCGAACGGCCCAACCGCAGGGGAACCAGCCGGGGCTTCTGCCTGCCTGCCTGCCTGCCGCTCGCCTAGAGCTGCGCGCCGAAGCAGCCGAACGGGCGGGGCGGAGGGCCTGCGAGGCGGCGGCGGCGGCGGCGGCGGCGGCGGCCGGGAGAGCGCGCGCTGGGCGCAAGCAGCGGCGAGTGCAATAGCAGCATCTTCAAGAGGAGACGCGCTTGGCAGCAGCGGCGGCAGCACCGAGCTGCCTTCTCAGTCGCTGGGGTCGGGGATCGGTGGCGGTGGAATTTTCAGCAAGGTGATGGACTGGCTGGTTCTCTGCCCCCTTTTTTATTATTATTATTATTATTATTATTATTATTATTATTATTATTATTTCTTGAAGATAACTATTCTCCCCCTTGAGAGGAGGGGGGCAAAAACCCCAACTCTTCTGTCGGAGGAGAGACTCCTCGGAAGGGAATGCTTCGCCGTCTCCCCCGTTCGCTTCGCTTTCTGTAGACTAGCAGCGCGCCTTCCCACCCACCCCCCGACCCCCTTGCCTGCCCCCAACTCGCTCGGCTGGGGGGGGGCTCTGGCGGTGCCTTGGTTTTGGGATAACCACCCTCTTTCGTTTCTCTCTGCCCCAGATGTTCAAGGTAGCCGCTTTGGCGTGCGTGTGGGCAGCCGCTTGGTGCAATCAAGCCGCGGCGGCGGTGGTGGCGGCGGCGGCGGCAGTACCGATCGCTGCAGCGGCGACGGCCGCCGGGGGCAGGTCAGACAGCGGGAATTTCCTGGACGATAAGCAATGGCTTACCACTATCTCCCAATACGACAAGGAGGTTGGACAGTGGAACAAATTCCGAGACGTAAGTGTGAGCTGAGCTCGCCCTCCGGGTGTTCCTGCGCCCTCGCGCTTTCTGCTTTTGGCCCTCCGGCCCCAAAGCTGCTGACCTGGGTCCGGGCTGCAGGCGTGATTATCTTTCCGCGGGGAAGTTGTCCGGGCTTCGCCTCCCTCTCCCCCTTTATGAATCTAGCAGGGTTTCCCCCCCCCACCTTTGTCAATTCTGCGTTGCAGACGGAGTTTGTTTTAGGACTAAAATTAGTCCTCAGGCGCCCAACCAACTTTTTCCATTGGGGAGGCAAGCAGGGTTTAGACTTGCAGGGGTTCTCAACCTTGGCAACTTTAAGACTTGTGGACTTCAACTCCCAGAATTCCTCAGCAAAGCTGGCTGAGGAATTCTGGGAGTTGAAGTCCACAAGTCTTAAAGTTGCCAAGGTTGAGAACCCCTAGAGTATTAAAAAAAGGGGGGGGGGAAAAGTTGCTCTTCTTTTGTATTTGTTTTACGTGGCCCTGAGTTCAAAAGTGCATCATTTGCCCCCCTCCCTCCCCCCATCTTTCTCTCGGTAATGTATCAAGAAGGCAGGCATCGATCCTGTGGCTTAATGGAACCTTTAAAGAAAAAGGGAATGAAAAGAGACAATGCTACTTTGGAGGAGTTCGGTGTCCATGAATGAATAAAACCCTTGATTGATGGTGGTGTGTTAAATAGCCCTGAGGAAAGGAGGGGTGGAGGAAGGAAAGTAGATTTCCCATCTCTTTGCATGTTTGTCAGAAACCGTGCTGTACAATAAAAGCCATATATGCATTTTTTAGGTCCAGAGAATGGAGACGATGCTGCAAAGCTTAACCTATGCTCTTTGGTGAGACGTCTTTCTGCAAAGTGTGGGGATGGGGTGGGGGGGGGATGAAAAAAGAGTATTCAGCATCTCCATGCTACAAAAACATGACCACCAAGCAAAAAAAAAATAAAAAAAAAAATAGGCCATTTGTACAGTTTTCAGGGTAGAAAAAAAAAAGGAAGGTTTTTTTCCCTTTATTGGTCTAGGACAGGGGTAGGGAATCTTGGCTCTTTTGTGACTTGTGGACTTCAATACCCAGAATTCCTGAACCAGCCATGCTGACTCAAGAATTCTGGGAGTTGAAATCCACAAGTGATAAAAGAGCCAAGGTTTCCTACCCCTGGTCTAGGAAGAATACTTTAATCCCTTTTGATGGAAATGAGTTAAGGTTTTTGAGACTGCCTGTTTGTCATATTCCATCATGATATATATAATAATTGGTAACCACAGGACTAAGTGTGTTTAAATGTGGGTTGTAGTGCTCAGCCTCATGGAAAAAAGCAAGTCAAGTTGAAAGCTGCACCGTGCATGCATGCACGCAACAGGGTTACAGCTGATGCTGAGCAGTCACTGTATCTTTTCTTTCCCATATCTTGTTTGGCCAAGAAGTTCAGTCAGTGTGTAAAATGCTTTTCAATGAATGACAATTCAGATGGGATATAAAACCGTTGTGAATTGGAAAGCATCGTAAGCATGCATTTTCTATCCACTTGCTTCATCTTTTTTTAATCAGGCATATTAAGTACACTGCATTGTATATTTTTACAATGTTTAGACCAATGCAGCTACTAAAAAGAAAAAGTGTTTTTCCATTTTTCTTTATATTAGATTAAAACTGGAATTAAATTAATGGTTTTTTGAACCATTGAAATTCTTGCTTGAAGATTTATACTGAAGCCATAATTTAACTTGTGCAGCCTGAGCTATACATGCTTAATTGGAATCAATTCATTGAAATTTATGCCCATGGATGTTTGCATTGGATGTAGCTTCAGACTGAATACATCCTAGGAAGAAGATAATATTTATTATAGTAACAGTTTATTCTGACTGAAGTAACACTTTATTCTGACTGAATTGTATGCCCTGTGTTGTTTAGAAAATAGTTGTTTTTTGGAAAGAATTGATGTTTCTATTTTTCTCTTTTAAAACTACCTGCCCAAAGCCCTATAATTGTCTTTATAGTTTTTTTCAAAGATGTACTTGGAGAATGAATTTGTTACTTGTATTATTTATATTTAATAGGAATAATAATGATGCATTCATAAAAATATTAATGTACTTTTTCGTTGAATAGCTTGAAGATGTACAGATTCCATATCCTAGTGCACAATGCTAGTAATTTCTGTCCTTGAGACACAAATATTTTCTTAAGAGAGTTTTATCACATTTCTTGAACATCTCCATACTGGACTCCCTTGGTTTTTCATTTGATGTTTCTGAATCCTTCAACCAGCACTTTGGTTTCGGCTCCATAGGATGTCTGGAGCTCAAGATAGCATCAATCCAGAATCTTTGTTTTGGGGAAAGTTCAACTGAGAGAAGTTTGCGTTGGCTTTTGACAAATCCTGGTAGCTACAAAAATAGTGGAATATATTATTTGATGAAAGAAAATATGAGAAAAGGGAACTGCTTAGTTCATGTGATGAGGATAAACCTAGGCAATAGCATGGCATCTCAAGTTTATAGTCATGGAAAATGATGTGCATTTTGTAGAAATAATTTTTCTAGCCATTTTTTTAACTGTTGCAGAATGTTAAATATTAATTGGAAACCTGATCTGCTACAGAGCATGTCCTTTACTCATTTATTTCTAGGACTGTCACTTTGATTTTCTGCTTCCTACTAGGACACAGTGAATTCGTTGGAAAGTGCTTCTGAGGACCAAATTAGTAGATTGGTGTTTATTATCAGTGTTTTCCTTTATCTATTTTTTTAAAAAGATGTTCAAATGGATTTTGTAACGTAGTCTGTCATGTAATTTCCTGTTTGAGTGATATTTGAGTGCATTGATTGTTACCTCAGTCATTACAAACTTTGTGATAGTTTGCCCTTCTATCCAGACAAAGATATCAAAATGGGATTTTAATCCATCACTCTCTCTTAAAAAAACAATACTGCTGTTCATAAATTACAGATGTTAGCAAACACTGATCTACCATGTTTTTACAGATAACTCAAAAAGAATTGTTTGTACTTCTTAAGATGCTAAATACCTTGGCACTAAGCATTCTTATTCATGAAAAGAAATGATATGGTTAAGATACCAAATTCCTTCAACAGTTTTATCAATGTCTGGACAACAACCAAAGCTGAACATAATGAGTAAACATAATATGAAAACTCAGTTAAGATATTTTGTATCTTTGAAGTTACCGGTACATACTTTCCATGCTGTTTATTCTGAGCTGATGTTATTCTATGGAAGACCAAGACCCATTGGCCAAAGAAAGATTGGTGTGTATATAGACTTTAATAGCATATAAATGGTGAGCTAATCCTATTCAAAAGTTTTAGTTGTGAATGAGGATAAAGTCTGAAATCAAACACTGTCTAATTTACAATTGTTGGATGTTATAGTGGACAGTTAGAATGAACTTGATGTTTTACCATGTATGTAATAATTACTTTAGGGTAGGGTTTTTTTTTTTTGCATATGTCATGAGAATTATGTATTCATCCAGGTGCTAGGCTGTTTTGCTTCTAAATATGTGTGAAATATTTCTTCCATGATGATTGCTAATATTATCCTTATAATAGGTAATCTTGGAGATATTTGATTTTTTAATTTTTTAAAAAAAAGCACTGGAGGAAACCTCTTCCAACTTTTGTTAAATAATTCCTTTACCTGCTTAAATTATTTAATTGGAATTAAAACTATTAAAGCTGTGGTATTTACTATGCTTTTTACTTGAAATTAAACCCAGCTAATGTCAGTGGGGCATAAATGTGGTTTGGAATGGCTAATATGATGCTCTATAAATATTTTTATAACCTTCTGTGACACAGTCATTCAGTATAGTTAGAATAACTGTCTTGGAAATGCATTAGGTCAATAAATGGGTAAACATTTATTCTAATGATATTAACATCTTCTGATAAAAGCTCCAATCTATCAATTATATAAACAAATGTACCAGAGTATTTTATTATTATATTAACCTATAACAAATTGATTGTTTGATTATGTGTTATCAAGTTGGTGTCAATTCTAAGTGACTATGTTTCCTCTTTAATGATCTGTCCCTAATCTTTGTTTTTCAACAGATATAGTTTGAAATTTTCAGATGGATGGAAAATAATCAATTATACTTGTTTAATTTCTCATTATCATGCAGCTGTTAAAGTCATTGAGTGCACATCAGAAAAAAATAGAGTCTTATTCTAATCTGGATTTATTGAAAATCTTGTATTTTTTAAAAAGGGATTAAGTAGGAAAATATGATTGAGCACTGGAACAATAAGAAGTGGTGATGTCAGTGTGACTAATTCAGCCTTTCTACCACTTTGTGGCTTGCAGGTGTGTTCTGTTCTGCTTCAACACTTGGACCCTTCTGGTTGTACATAATGACCTTAGCAATGTAAAATTTCTGGGGTGCCTCCAGTGGCGGAGACTGCACTAACTTAAAAGGGTTATTTTGAAATGATTTAAATTCTGCCTCTAATAGATGTTATTTTTTTTCCTGTTGTATCCTGCATATGCAGTTTAACTTTATTCAAGTGCAGTGATTATTTAGGTTTTCTTACATAGTGGTAAACTGCATTTCAAACATGGTTTTTGTAAAATAAAGGGAAAGCCTTTGAGGAGTAATTCTAATGTGAAAAGCAGTATTTAAAGGCTTAACTCAGGAGTTAACTGACAAGATTGATTTATGTATCACATAATGACCCCACTTCTGGCTCATTGACTTGGCTTTCCAAAAGTGATTTAGAACACAATAGAAGAGAATTGAGAGCAGTCATAATTATTTATAACCTTAAACTTATTTAAGGTACGTTGTAACTTCTCCTGGTTTACTTATTAGATTGGCATTGGGTTTCCTAGATGAATAATTAATATTATCTCCACTAAAACAAGTTCATTCCAAAGAATATTGTGTAAAATCCGTTTGAATGCTTATTTTCACTTGTATGGAAGTAATTTAATGCTCTGTCATAAAACCTGTCTTATAGAGAAATAGAGAAAAATATAGGATTTAAAGAATATATTTTGTAGGGCTGTACAAACTTTTAAGGAGTGTTTCTTTCTTGAGAAAAGTTGGAGCAAGGCATCTCTTTAAAGCGGGTCTGCAACCTTGACAATTTTACTTGTGGACTTCAGCTCCCATAGCTGCTTGAGGAATTCTGGGAACTAAAGTCCACAAGTCTTATAGTTGTCAAGGTTGCAGACTCCTGCTTTAAAAATAAAACATTATGGGATAAGTGTTGAGGGACTGTGCAAAGTTGTCCTTTTGCTTCTTTGGTAACAGTGGTTATCAGGATTTTTTGCTTTGTGTCTTCTGCAGTCACGACATAAGCCTAAGACTGAAAATCAGGCTTGTCAGATACTATATTTTTTTCTATCCTGCTCTATGGAGTAGAGAGTTGGTCTCTGACAGAAGGCCACCTGAAGAGACAAGAAGCATTTGAAATGTGGATTTACAGACGGCTGTTACGTATAAGCTGGGTTGACATGATCAGAAATGAGGAGGTGATCATCAAAAGAATTAAAAAATGAAAATTAGAGTATTTTGGACATGTGATGTGACACCCAGAAAAATACGGCATACTCCATTTAATCCTCCAGGGAAAGATCGAAGGCAAATGCGGTCCAGGCAGAAGAAGAACATCATGGCTTCAAAATCTAAGGGACTGGTTTGGACAAAACTCAGCAGCACTTTTTCGTGCGGCTGTTGATAAAAACAGGATTGCCAACATGATCTCCAACGAATATGGCACAAGAAGAAGAAGAAGTACCTGATTGTTCCTCAGGGTGTCCTTTAACTCTTGCAAAGCTTGGAAGACTCCCAACTTTCTCAAGAGCTGAAGAATGTTATGAAAAAGCTGCAACATTCTTTTTTTCTTAGAGTCCTACATCTTTCACAAAAGCAAATGAGATTTCTCTTTAAGCACAGCATGTATACAGATATTTCTTTCATCATTTGTAAATATGGACATGATAAGAAACAATATGGAGTTTTGAGGGAATAAAACAAAGCAAATCTAAGCTTCACACAGGATTAATAACGATTTAGATTAGATTTTAATATTTAACTATGTCAGCTGGCAAAGAGCCTCTTTCTTCCCTCCTGGTATCATCACTTAGTATACCATCATAGTTAGCATACTAAGTGATAGTATGCTAAATTGCTTGTTCATGAATAAGTACCATTGACTGAATTTGTGCCCTATAGTAATCCATAAATCATAGTTTATAAATCCCAATGTTTATTTTCGACTTCACATGTCTGAACCCACCAAGTGCCAGTATGACTTAATATAATGTATGCAAACTCATAGAAAGCATATGACATTATAACCCAATTAACAGTAGAAAAGTAGAACTATGTACTGTTAAGTATTTCACTTGATAGTAATTTGTTTGCTTAAAATTGTCCTCTCTGAATGCTTTGCTCTTAATCATCATGCATGCCACACATATCTTTGAATAGAAAACCATCAAATGAAATTTCAGAGGGGCAAAAATCTCTAATTGAAAGGGTTAAATGCTTCATCTTCAGATACTTAGGCATATGGCTGCTTTAGAGTAAAAATTCCATGTAACTTCTTTTTTCCCCCTTTCATTCAATTATATTTGATTCTTGGAGACTGCCTGGACAATTAGTTCTGAACTTTTTTTTAGTGTCCTGCTCATTGAACCCCAGTTCTCTTTCTAACTTATTTTTTTTAACAATAAGCAATATTCTAATAAAGTCTTTCATATGCTTAAATCATGCTTGAGGAACAATTTACAACCCACTAGCAGACAAAAAAAATCATTATACAGATCGTCTTTTATGGTTAACACGATTATTACCAGTATCTCCTATCTTAACAATGTCTTCTAACTGCTCATCTCATGTCCATAGTCTTAATCAGATATTGTTTACCTTTTGATTTATAAACTGAGTGAATTCCTATTTGTTGTTGTAAGTAAGTGATAGAAAGTTTGGAAAAGACAGATCATGTAATGTTGACACCAACCATGTTCACATGGGTTTCTTAAAGCCCCCCCCAACACTTTTTTCACAATTGTTTTGGGAATCCTTCTTTCTTCTACAGGACCATGCTAACTATGAAGCTTAATAGCCTGTGGAAATGTTTATCACTTTTCCCATGACCCTCCACTTCCACAAAACCAATATTTATGTTGGCCAAAAAGCCCAAACTTTGTTTTATATGAAACTTCTATTGCCAATTGTTCAGCAAAACTGAACAAGTATGGCATTATTATAAGAGTGGTTTTAAGTTTAAAGAAAGCTTCTCTAAGGAGACACTGCTAGAAGCACAAAATTTCATTAACTTTATGATTTCCCTTCCAGTATGTTGTCCATGGGGTCACGATGGGTCGGACACGACTTCGCAACTAACAACAACCACAACCACAACAATGTTGATCAGGTCAACAAATAAAACACCATTGCCATGATAAACGAAAGAGAAGTAATACTATGAGATGGCAATAAAATAATCAGCAGAAATATACAACTATAAATAAATAGTTAATTATATAAATATAATTAACCCCCAGATCAATGGACATTCCATTCTTTATGCTGCTTTAGACTTATGAGGCTTGAACTTCAGAAAATCTAGAAGATGCTGGTTTGGAGGGAGAGAAGATAATGCATTTAAAATCTGGGATTTTTAGAAAATTCTTCCATATAAGTGTTTATTTGTAGACAAATAAAACTGTGTTTTTCTGGACAACACTGAATAAAAGGAAAATGTTTTTGTTAAGCTGCTACCCTAAGCCAGGGCTTTTCAACCTTTTCACCCATTGTACCACTTTTAGGATATGGCAATATCCGAGTACCACCAGTCGCCTAGCAAGGTATCAAGAACTTGATGACCCCCCAAAAAAGGAAGAAAGTACAGGTAGTTGTCCACTTACAACAGTTTGCTTAGTGACTGTTCGAAGTTACAATGGCACTGAAAAAAGTGCCCCCCCAAGGCACAGCCGAGGAAGACACCTGCCTGCCCACCCGGCAGCGCTCTTCCTCCTGTCCAAGGTTTTCATTGTGAGCATTTCTGTTGAGGATTGGCAGCGGGGGTGGGGTGGGGGGTATTTTGTTTTTATTCCCCCCATCTGCTGGGTGGTTGCAGCAGCTTTTGGTCACTTCACATGACCCTGGGACACTGTGACCGTCATAAATAGGAATCAGTTGCCAAGCATCTGAACGTAAATCACAAGACCCTGGAGATGCTGCAACATTCCAGCTGATCGGCGCTTCTTCTAGGCTCAACAGAAGCACCAGGATCAGTGCCGAGAACCAGCTGGAGCCTGGCGCTGATCCTGGCGCTTCCACTGAGCCCTGACCGCCCTACAGCTCCAGCCATCTTTTGCTCAGGCTTGTGCGGTGCTGCCACCGGTTCAGCTCATTTCCCTCCCCCGCTACCACTTTTCTAGGATGGTTGCGTACCACCTGCCAGGTGCCAATGTACCACAGGTGGTACCCGTACCACTGTTTGAAAAGCCCTGCCTTAAGCAACTCAGAGTGTTACTTTTTTTCACTCTAGAATGGTTTCCAGGCTAATGGAGGTAATTTTTTTTTAAATATCCCTCCATCAGCTGTCTTCTCCAATGTAGATTCCAAAGGGGTTTCTTTATGATTCCAAATGGCCTCTGATGGAAGAGTTTTGAGTAGGGATTTTAAAACATGCACTGTTCCAGTATCTCTTTTATAGCTCCCAGGGCAATATATTGTTTGCTGTTATTGTAACATGCAAATTGTAGCATGCATATTGTAAAATGTCACAATATTTGACTGCTTTGTGAATGACAGATCCATTTTTAAAATTCTAGTCAAAGTTTATTCTATTCTTGTAGAATTCTTCAAAGTAATCATTCTTAGTTTATTTCTCCTCTGAACTACAGTTGTAGCTACTAACATTCTCAATTGTGTCACTTTCCTGTAATTGCCTACAGACTAAAGAAATCATGTATTTTCTAAAAGGAACCATAAGATCAAAAATTCTTTTAGCGTTCTTGATGATTCTTTTGATTCTATGATTGGAAATGACAAAATGAACAGCAGCAGTAACCAAGCCTGCTGTTTTCTGGCAGGGCAGCTCTATCTATAGATTCTTTTCTTCTCTTCAGAAACAAATTGGAGGAGAATGCCCTCTTTCCATCAATGCCTGCCAAGCAGATACAGACTTGTGAAATACTAAAACTCAGCTTTTCTTGGCAGAGTTTTTCAAATGCTTTGTGCTTTTGACACGTAATATAAAATTCCCAGTTTATTCATCAGTAGTGCTGTTTCTAAATTGATAAACAGAGAAGAGATTCTGTAAAATGTAAAACAAGTAGTACGTTTGAAAGCATTCCCATTCCGTATATTTATCTATAAATGTTATCATTTTGATAAATAATTGGAGTCTTGTAGAATACTTTATCAAGAATTCCAAGTTTTAATGATTCTTAAACTAATTTAATTCGGTGTCACAAGACTGAATGATAATTTCTAGGTTGGACTATTTAAAAAGCAAGTTAGAAAATATGTTACTTAGTGATAATTATCCATGGATAGTGTTTGGCTAAGAGAAGCTGGCTAAACTGCTGGATATTTTAAAGATAGAAAAGTATTAATATGCTATTCTGTAAATTGGCCTTGTAAGCTCAGGTAAAGCAGATAACTGTTTTATTTTATCCTTTATTATCTTTCCGTAAATCCATAATCTTCCTTAAAGTTGCCATAGTGGATATGGCTGTACATCATTAGTTTGTCTTACGTCTTTACTCTTATTGGAATGGACTTTTGCCATCTGTGCCTAATAAACAACAGCCATTATAAATAGCTTTGTAATGGGTAATAGCAGTAGAGTATGTGTGTTTTTTTGTATGAAATATATCACAACTCCAAATGTAATATGGCTTCAATACTTAGATTCATAAGAATTATCTTTTTTCTTTTCTGTTTTAAATTTAATATCTGAATTGAAAGTATATTATTTATTCTTTGTTTGCTTGACTGGTAATATTAGATTTAGAAAGCCTGATAATGGTAACTACAGAATGGAAATGTACTCACACAGATATTGAATTAAGGAAATCAGCGTTGTGCATCAAATATTGTCATGAAAATAATTCAATATTGTCATGAAAATAATTCAAGTTGCCAGAATTATCTTTTAGAATTGAGTAATTTGCATGGAAAGGGGCCTTTTCATGAATAAATGTTCTTGATAGGGTCCATGATATGAAAAAAAAAAATTCTTCCACTAACTTCTCCCTGCATTCCACATAAGGGTTGTGCATGCAACATTTATGTAGTCTATATTCACATTCATCTCAGGTTTTACAGTAAGCCCAGATCTTGATCCATGCAATAAAGCAGAATCGTTACAAAACAGAGGCTGCCATTTATGATGACTTAAATAATGTTAAACTAGAGCACTTTTTTTCAATTTGTTTCCTGTAAAAGCACATATAAAATTCAGAGATTTTGGTGTCTTAAGGCTTTTAGAAAG
The DNA here is from genome assembly GCA_034064705.1 of Bothrops alternatus. NCBI lineage: Eukaryota > Metazoa > Chordata > Lepidosauria > Squamata > Viperidae > Bothrops > Bothrops alternatus. The sequence continues at coordinate 4,249,867 of JARGCV010000085.1, forward strand.
AAAAGAAAGAATTGAGAAATTTGAACATGCTAGAGTGAACACCTAGGGCTTTGTCTAGTGGTGGGATTCAAATATATGAACAACTGGTTCTCTGTGTGGATGCCGCTTCCGGAAGTCCATTCTGGGCCTGGGCAACAAAAAATTAGCTACCAGTCAGCCGTTTTAGACAGCAGAACGAGTAGCGGCCGCCATTTTGTTGCCACTCAGGCAACGAAGAGTCAAACGGTTCCCTGGCATTGATATTTAATGTAATCCCTTGGTTTAATCACCTCTTCGTTTGAGGATTTAGGTCCCTGTTTAGGACCCATAGTCCTTGAGAATTTAACTTCCATTCTAATTCTGACGGGCGCCATTTTGAATGCCATGTGGTTGCCATTTAGGCCTCATCAAGCCTGGGCCTTGTAATCACAAAGACCTGAGCAGCTTTTGAAGGCCTTTTTGTAATATTTGCTCTCTTTTAGTCCATGCTAAATTTCTCAAGTTCCTGTTGATCCTCTTCCTTTCCTTGCCAGGCCTTTTCTCAGGCCCTCTGCGCCCTTCATTGGGCCTCTGGTGCACCTTGACTGGCCACCTAAGGCCTCCGGGCAGAGCCCAGACCGGGTCCCCAACCGTGCCTTTGGCGTCAGCCTCAATTGCCGTGACCAAGCCCAGATAGAGTTGCCTTTTTTTGGTCAGGTGGTCAGGGGAGCAGTCCTTGTTACTTGCTCCAATTTCGCTTCCGCCAACTGCTTGCCTGCCAGAGCTTCGCCTCAGTTTCCCTGAGACAGCTCAACCTAGGAGGGAGGACTCCACTGGGCCTCAACCCATGTGCACAGCTTCCCCATCCTCTAGTTACGGCCGACAGATTACCTCCAAGCAGGCAAGCTCACAACCAAGGCCAAGGGCACTCTCAGGAAGACCTCCAAGTTGGCGGAAAAGCATGCCAGCCGTAGGCACCAGCCTCTGGAGAAGGAATTCTCCAGAGCGCAGAGACAGGCAGGATTAGAGATGGATCAATTGGTGGCCCCTGAGTTTGACCTTTCTTTAGGCCCTTCAACCTCAGCTCAGCGTGTGTGGTCCCTGACAGAAGCCCCCACCACACCTTCTGTACCACCTCAGCATACAGTTACTAATCCCTCACTTCACTTGGGTTCAGCCCCTGAGGCTACCTTTATTCCAACTGCAGCAGGACTCAGGGGTCCTGACCTCGGAGACATTTTCTGTGATGGCTGACTTGAGGCCCTGTTATCCAAAGTGGTGGACCGTGCTCTAGCAGAACGGTCCTTCCATCCACCTGGACAGGAGGTATCCACATCAACTACGCCACCTTATGTCCCTCCTACAGGGATCCCTATGTTTCAGGAGCCCACGTCTCCCGCACACTTCTCACTGAGCGATTACTCATCTCCGCAGGGTGAGAAGCAGCCAGAGTTCAATCTGTCAGAGGAGGAGGAACTCCCCCCTGAACCCTCCCCATCTGGAGGTCTATTCAATCCAACCCTGTTTCTTACCTTGCTTCGCAAGGCCACTACAACAGCGAACATTGGGTCAGATCAGTTTCCTCAACCACAGGCCACATCGGATTCCAGTCCAAATCCGATCTTCTTTGAAATGGTGGCAGCCCAGCACCATGTTGCCTGTCCTTCTATATTTCTCAAAGGGATAAAAAAGCAATTGGTCTCCCCTTCCTCCTTTCCTTCTGTAAGTGGGACGGATAAAAAGATTTTCAGTACCTCTACAGACCTAAGTGAGGCCCTTGAGGTTCCCAAGGTGGATGAGGCCTGGACCCCACTGGTATCCCAGACTGCGGTTGCTTGGGATATGTCTGAGGTGCTTAAAGCGGACAACAGGAAATGGGAACAAACATTCCATAAGACCCATCAATCAGCAGCATGGGCGATTAAAACAGCCACCTGTGCGTCCTTTGTCAAGACCACACTCTTGTGGCTACATCAACTACAGGCCAGGGTCCCTTCTGAGGATATTCGGACTCACCAGGACCTAAGTAAAATGGTGGCTGCAACTGAGTATGCCGCGGATGCGACATTCTGTCAGCCAACTTTGCTTCCCGGTCCCTAGCCTCCAACATCACAGCCAGAATAATGTTATGGCTGAAACACTGGCAGGCCGACGCCAAAGCCAAATGGCGTCTTGCTACTGCTCCCTATCTGGGCAACAATCTCTTTGGGGTGGCACTGAATCCATACCTTGTAGAGAACAAGGATAAGCGGAAGGTCATGGCCCACCTTAATAAACGGTCTGACAAACGTACCACCCCTTATTTCCACAAGCAGTCCTTTCGGACTACGACTGATTCAGCAGCCACCCAGCCCTCCCGTTCATACACACCCCGGCAGGACAGGCCATACGACCCTCCGTACGATAGACCGGGCTTTCGCCCCAGGCAGCAGACCCAATCCAAGAGGCCATTTCGAGAAGCAGGACGTTCCTTCAGGAAATCCAAATGACTCTCACACCTCACTCCCCATCGGGGGAAAATTGGCCCACTTGTTTCATCAGTGGGAACTCACATCCATGGACACCTGGGTCTTACAAACAATCCAGTTTGGTCTGTCCCTGGAATTTCTGTCCAATCCCCCGGGTCACTTTATCTCTTGTCCCACTTCTCGGGATCCGATAAAAAAGGGACTTATGCAGGAGGCCATTCAACACCTATTAGAGATTCAGGCCATAAAACCGGTACCGTTGAACTATATAGGCATGGGATTTTACCCCATCCTATTTGTGGTTCCCAAGACCTCGGGGAGATGGAGGGCAATTCTAGACCTCAAGAGTCTAAACTATTACATTGCATACAAAAAGTTCAAAATGCAATCCCTCCAGTCCATCCTGGGAGGCATCAGGCAAGGAGACTTCCTGGCATCCATAGACCTCATGGAGACGTATCTCCACATCCCCATTCATCCAGAACACCGGCGATTCCTCAGGTTCTGTTATGGGGGACACCACTTCCAGTACAAGGCCCTTCTGTTCGGCCTTTCCTCGGCACCCAGGGTGTTCACCAAGATCCTGGCTGTTCTGGCCGCCCACTTGCGGAAGGTTCCGGTACATGTCCAATGTTATCTGGACGACATCCTGATCCAAGCGTCCTCCTTCTGGGCAGCCCAGTTGGACCTGGAACTAACTATTCAGGTCCTTCAGCAGCACGGGTTCTCGGTGAACTTCCAAAAGAGCCAGACGGTTCCCTCATCCAGGCTCCTGCACTTGGGAGCCATCATAGACACCACAAACTGCATGGTCTATCTCTCCCAGGAGAGATTGGTCATTATCAGGGATCTGGCTCGCTAAGTTTACAAGGACTGCACCGTCCCACTGGTCTTACTCTCCCAGCTTCGGGGAAAGATGGTTTCCTGCATAGCCATCATTCCCTGGGCCAGACTCCACCTGAGGAAGCTTCAGTGGTTCCTTCTTCCATTCCAATGGTTGAATGCCAGCGCATCCAATCGGCAGGTGAGACTCCCGGTCCATGCCCTCAGGTCTCTACGCTGGTAGTTCTCACAGGCTGTGGCCAAGGGATCTCCTTTCAAGGAGCCGGACCGTCTCACCATCACAATGGACGCCAGCCTCTTTAGTTGGGGTGCCCATCTTCAGTCTCAGTTTACGCAGGGTCGTTGATCCCACGCAGACTTGAGACACAACATCAATTGGCTGGAACTCAGGGCAATTCACTTGGCTCTTCATCAATTCCAACACTGGATCAGGGGACATCACGTATTGATCCTCACGGACAACGTGGCATCCAAGGCCCACGTGAATTGGCAGGGGGGCACCAGGTCTAAGTCCCTTATGTCCAAGGCCCGGTTACTAGGATCTTGGGCAGAGTCCAACCTGGCCTCTCTCAGGGCCGAACACATCTTGGGGGTTCAGAACCAACAGGCAGACTTTCTGAGTCGTTCCACGATAGACCCCTCGGAATGGGGACTATATCCGGATCTGTTTTCCGAAATATCCCACAAGTTCGGCCATCCAGTCATCGACCTGTGCATCATCGAGCAATGCCCAACTCCCCAGGTACTTCTCCCATTATTATCTTCCAGGGGCAGAGGGGACGGATGCCCTGTGGACTCTATGGCCGCAAGGCCTTCTTTATGCCTTCCCTCCCCTTCCGCTCATTCCGGCGACCATCCACAAACTGCTTCAGGAGCAAGCGGAAATGATCCTCGTGGCCCCATATTGGCCACAGAGGCCCTTGTTTGCCGATCTCATGAATCTCTCCTACTCTCCTCCGTGGAGGATTCCCCAACATTGCATATCCTTACACCAGGGGATGCTCCAACATCCGGATCCTCAGTGGTTGCAGTTAGCCGCCTGGCGCTTTAGCGCAATATCATGACACAAGAGTTGTTCTCTCCACGAGCAATAACCATGATTCAGGCCTCTCATAGACCGGCGACCAATCGCATTTATGATTCCACATGGAATTTTTTTTGTAATTGGTGCAGGGAGCGGCAATTGGATGTCTACAATTTAACTATTCCCCAAATCGTAGACTATTTTCTTGCCGGTCTGGACAAAGGCCTGGCCCCTGCGACCCTTTGTAGGCAGGTGGCAGCCCTGTCAACATTGCTCATTTGTGCGGATTCAGTTCCTCTAGCTCATCATCCCAGGATAAGCGCTTTCATCAAAGGGGCTTGTAACACTAGACCTCCTGTGGTACACAGGTATCCGTCTTGGGAACTACCTCCTGTGCTCCGCGCACTAACAAGACTGCCCTATGAGCCCCTTACAACTATACCATTGCAGGCCTTATCTCTTAAAGTTACATTCTTGATCGCCATTATGTCGGCCAGAACTGGCTGCTGTCTCGGTCAGGAATGATCTTTGCATCTTCCACCGAGGTTGGGTAGTCCTTCGATTGGCTCCCACTTTTGTGCCCAAGGTCAACTCACTTTTTCATAGGATACAGGAAGTCATCTTACCTAACTTTTGTCCTGATCCTTCCCATGACTTGGAGCAGCAGTGGCACACGTTGGATGTCCGCAGGGCCCTGCGGCGTTACATTAAGCGCACGGAACCCTTCCACAGATCTGAGGCCCTCTTTGTTTCCTTCCGTCCGGCTTCCCTGGGACAGAAGGTATCCAATGGCACTATCGGCAGGTGTATCAGGTCCTGTATCGCGGAGGCATACCAATCTTCCTCCCTACCAACTCCAAGTCATATTACGGCCCATTCCACTCGCAGCGCTGTGACATCTGCGACATGGGTCACTCAGGCATCCATCGAAAAGATTTGCAGGGCCGTGACATGGTCATCGCCCTCCCCTTTTATACGTCATTATAGGATTGACCGCTTTGCTTCAGCAGACGCCCCCTTTGGTTGGAGGGTCCTCCAACAAGTGGTCTCCAGGGACGCAGAGTAGGCCTTTTTTTCTGTTTCCCACCCATTGGGACAGTGAGGCTTTGGTATGTCCCATTGGTGGATTCTCCATCTCCTGTACTGGAGAAGGGGCGTTGTCTTACCAGAATGCCTTTTCTCAGTACAGAGATGGAGAATCCACACCCACCCTAAGGTCAGTTAGGCCGATATTAGGGATTTGAGAGCCAACACCTTGTACTTGCATCAGCCACTTTCGCCCTTGTCAAGACTGGATCTTCTAGCAAGAGGGGGCATGTCAACTTTGGCTACTTGGTTCATTTAATGACCATTCAAAGTTACAACGGCATTGAAAAACATGACTTATATGATCGTTTTTTACACTTATGACTGTTGTAAGCATCCTCATAGTCACATGATCAAAATTCAGATGATTCATATTTATGACAGTTGCAGTGACCACCTTTTGTGACATTCTGACAAGCAAAGTCAAAGGAGAAACTAGTTTAGCTTAACAACCATATTACTATCAACTGCAGTAATTCATTTACCAATTGTGGCAAGAAATGGGGCAAAACGTAACAATTGTCTCACTTAGCAAGGGACATTTTTGGCTCAATGGTGGTCGACAACTATCTGTATATCTTTCTGTGTAGGAGAGAACATTTTCATCTTTGATCTAATGTTTGACTTCAGCTGTAGATCGTGTACTATTTCCTTCATTTATTTGTTTACAAATCCTTATATTTATAGAAGAGAATATTTTGAATCATGAAGTTGGAACAGGTTTGCATGTTCTGATTTATATGGGAGGCCAGGAATTCAGTTGATGCAGTGTAACAGCCTCTATTAATGAATGTAATTTTACTATTGCACTAATAAACCTTTAGGATGAACAGTTGCTTAATGGTTGGTATATTTTGCAAGCTGAAATTAATGATCTTCATTATCCAGTAGTTAACATAATTTAGTTTTCTCATTGATTCTTAAATATGATGTATTTTGAAAATTAAAGGAACACACTAGGCTCTTTCAGCTTCCTAACTAAAGGGGCCAGCAGTGCTACTTTCCCATAAGACACAATAAATAATGATAAAAGAATAATTACAGGTTTGTCATTTAGAAGAAGGTGTATCATGTGTCTTAGCTGAGGAAGGCTATGTTGTGTGATAAATTGATCAGTGGAACATTCTAATTCTATTTAATTCAAAGAATACTAAGACAATCATTGTACAATTTAATCTGTTATATATTTTACTGGTAGCTATGTGAGACATGTTTTGGAGAGATGGACAACATATGTGTATCAGGAAGAATCAAAACTCTTAATACTTTTCAAATTATGCTTAATTGTGATGAAAAGTTAATCAATATACTGTACCTCTGAATTATAATTTATTCTTTACCAGGTTTTTAAAAACTATTTGTTTGAGAGGCATAGCCAGCTAAATATAGGCTGTGGCCACAACATTTTCTTTTGCTCTCACTCCTGCTGTACAGAAGCATCTTAGAATATATTTATCTGTTGACTATGTACTGCTCTGCAGTTAGTTGAATGACTATAACTTCATGTGATTTACCGAAGGGATGTTTTAGAGAGGTACTGTACAATCTTTGGAAAAACAGCTTCATATAGTGTTGTATCTAGCCCTTCTCAGCATAGTAAAATCCACAGAAATATTTCTTTAAGAGTTTTATTTAACATAGTTCAAGAGATTCACTTCAAAGCAAGCTGCTGGCATTTTGTTTGCGGAACGGCCAAATCTGACTTATTTACATTCAGCTTAAACATGCTCTCCCTCCCTTCCAATTAACTCACTCTTTATCTCTCAGGTTGTCCAAGATCTCATTAATCTTCCGTACATTCCAAAAACACCAGAAAACTGAGTTCAAACGAACCTCTCAAGGCATCAGGCTACTCCTTGATATTAACGTTGCTCGTGACAAAGAATTAGTCCCTCCTTTATCTTCTAATATAGTGTCCGATACTTCACTTCCCCCATTACTTCCTTTTTCCACGTAACTGAAATCTCCGCCTATCAAACCTTCAGAATCTCGGATCAAGCCATATATTGTCCTGTTCCAAATCTGACTCCTCGCTTTGAGAGTCTGACTCAGACTGCATACAAATCTCCTCATTGTCTGGCTCGGCTGCCGGGAGGGGAAAATACCCAGAGGGGCCTGGTTGTTCTTCGTCATCCTCTGACATTTCCCCAGCTGGTCTAGAGACACCCACAACATATAGTATGTTTAAAAGGTTTTTTTTTAACATAGCAGATCTGCGTCATACGTGTCAGAACATTTTGAAGCTTCGTTGATACTGAACATAGAATAGAGTTGGAAGGGCTCTTGGAGGTCTTCTAGTCCAGCCCCCCTGAAGGAGACCCTATACCGTTTCAGATAAATGATAATTCAGTCCTTTTTTAATGCCTCCAGTGATGGAGCACTCACAATTTCTGAAGACAAGCTATTTCATTGGTGGATTGCTCTCACCATTAGGAAATTTCTCCTTAGTTCTAGGTTGCTTCTCTCCTTGGTTAGTTTCCATCCATTGCTTTTCCTCTTGCCTTTTGGTACTTCGGAAAATAGTTTGACCCCTTCATCTTTGTAGGAGCCCCTCAAATATTATGTCTCCCTTAGTCCTTCTTTTCATTTGACTAGACATACCCAATTCTTGTAACCATTGTTCATATGTTTTAGTTTCCAGTCCCCTAATCATTCTTGTTGCTCTTCTCTGTACTCTTTTTCAGAGTCTCAATATTTTTTTAATATTGTGTGACCAGAACTGGACACAGTATTCCAGATGTGGTCTTACTAAGGCTTTGTGAAGTGGTACTATAATGTTTTTGTTCTAATCTCTAATTGATTGTGTCTTCCTTTTCTGTACTTCTTCTTATGTCTCATGTACAATAAAACTCAATGAAATTGTACCCTTGCTGAGATGACAAAAAGGAACATAAGACATTGAGGTTTGAAAAGCAGTTGACACAAGCAATGTAGAGTTAAGGTGCAGGGCAAAGATGCAGGGTTCAAGGAAAAGTTAGTAGTGTATCTTTCATCTGTTAGTAAGTATTCTGCACTTATGTTGATCAAACAACAGAGTCTAAAATCCATGAAGTAACTTATCATATGATTTTCTTTTTATTTAATGTTTGTCTAAAGTTTCTTAATTGTGAATAAAGCTGAACCCCACTCTGCCAGTTACTAATGAAATGTTCTATTATTTTAGGAAGATTAACTAAAACAACAGCATCCTTCTCTGTGTAGGTTAGGCCTTTATATAAAGCAGGGGTCCTCAAACTTTTTAAACGGGGCCAGTTCATTGTCCCTCAGACTGCTGGGGGGCTGGGCTATAGTTTGAAAAAAAAATGATTATAGAGCAATGTAAAATCAAGCATCAAATGAAAAAAATGAGACAAGAAAAATGAATTGGTTAATTATTTGAATGAGTTTTTAAGTGAAGAAAATATACATTTCCAGTGAATTCACACATGTTTTGTTTGGGAATTCAACTGCTGGTTTTTCCACAAAGAGTTTTTGCATTGTGGGAAGATGGCAGAAGTTTTCCTCCCTCACTTGTTTAATGAGTATGTCCAATTTTACTTCATATGCTTTCATATATGAATGCATATCACAGATGAGCTTCCCCTTTCCTTGAAGTGGCACATTGAGTAGCTCTGTTACATCTGTCAGAAAGGCAAGGTGCCATTTCCATTCAGCATTTCTTGCAGATGCCTCATGACCCAAACTAGGTAACATCAACAATGCCAGAAGAGATTTGTGGAATGCAGGAAGAGAAGAGGAGAAGGAGGGCAGTTGTGGAGACCTTGGTACTCTCTGAGCTTGGTGGCTTTCTGAAAGACGTCTCATGACCCAAACTAGGTAACATCATCAGTTCACTTATTATCCCACTTTGGTTCCTGAAAAAGTCTGCAAGAAAACCACCATCCTCAGAGACCCCCGCCCCCAAAGACCTTCATTTTAACTCTGAGCCAGAAATATTCTCCTTGATTGGCATTCCGGACCTTTCATCACCTCAGCTCCACATAACCCCTCGCAATCCCAAAATAACCTTCCAGGAGCAAATTCTCCTCCTTTTTCCTTCCTCTCCCTAGCTGCACCTCACAAATACCTCACCCTTCACCCACTCTCCTCAGACCCATAACCGGGGCCCCACTCCAGCAGCCCTATTCTCCTCCCACCAACTCGCCGTCCCGCCATTGGCTGGGGCTCTCGCCACCATCTACCCATCCTCTCCTCACGATTGGACGGCTTGCCCAGGAGGTTGAGGCGGGCCAGATAAAAAGGCAGGCGGGTCACATGCGGCCCACGGGCCATAGTTTGAGGACCCCTGATACAAAGCAAAGGAACATCCAGTAAATTGTCAGGAATAGAATTACAATGGTAACTTGAGTATATTTTTCAAGAAGAGTGCAGCAGCTGGGCTTTTCTATGAAAATTTGAAATAATACAGTTTTGTAAGCCTCCTGATAGTTATCCTTTTATGGATTTGACTAGAAATGATAAACAAGCAATAAGGTACAAGACAACAACCATACTTAAAACACTTTTCTGTAATTCACTGAAGTAGTGATTTAGAAAACCTATTCATATATTGCATGAGTTAAATCATAACATAGTTTGATTGATTTTGGTGTAGCATGTTATACAAATCCATTGGGATACATCAAACACATTTATGGTTTAGTACATTGTATGAAATTAGCCAATACTGGATTATACAAAACAAATAGCACAGCAAGTTATGTGAATCCAGTCAGAATTAGGTCTTGAATTTCAGATCATTGTTTAAATTGAATTTGAGTGTGTAGTACTAGTATCAAAAATATTAGATCCATACAGTAATTGTATTACAGGAAAAAGTGTATAAAATCATGCATGGGATAGAAAAGGTGGATAGAGAAAAATTCTTTTCTCTATCACACAATACCAGGACAAGGGGGCACTCCCTAAAGCTCATAGCTAAGAAAGTGAGGACAAATAAAGGGAAATATTTCTTCACCTAGAGGGTCGTTGATTTATGGAATTCACTTCCTGAAGGGGTCGTGACAGCTGTCAGCCTTGACAGCTTCAAGGCAGGGCTAGATAGATTCATGGATGCAAAGTGTATCGGTGGTTATTAAAACGGATGTCCATGTGCCGCCTCTATGTTGGTTGAGGCAGGCAGGATTCCCTTGGGTACCATTTGTTGGGGGTCAAGGGAAAGGGAGGGTTTTGCCTTCTCTTTCTGCTCAAGATCCCCATGTACAATTGGTGGGCCATTGTGTGACACAGAATGCTGCACTCGATGGGCTTTGGCCTGATTCAGCATGGCTCTTCTTATGTTCTTATGTTCTTATGTAAATTTTAAGGCAAAAAACATAAATAATTTATATAAAGGAAATAATTTGGCATAGCTGATAAATTAAAGAAAAAAAAACCCTTTCCATACAAACTTTCTCATTGCAAAAGGAGAGGTTGTGATTTGTGTCCCCAAGATGGCTGCTGACCAGTTGGAAGATTTTTCTCTTCTGCTGACAATTTTCTGATTTTACTGCTGTAGACCCACCCAAAGGAGGAATCTTGAAGATTGCAGTTCCCTGTGGGAGCAACGGAATGTCACTAGTGTTTTAGCCATCTTTTCCTCTCAGTAAACAATTCTCATAAGTAAGCCTGGGCTTTAACTTCATTTTTTGAAATCTTTGTTTTGCTTTGTTTTTTAAAAAAATCTTTAAAAGGTAACTGCTAGTTGAATGCTAGTTGAATTTCTATCCCCCCTGCTGGATTCTATCTGCTCTTTTTGCTTTTTTCCTTTGATTTGTTTCACTGTTTTCATTTGATTTTTCTGTAAGGAAAATCACAGTGTGTTCCTGGATAGTGAAAGTGCTTTTACTTTATTTTCATTTTTCTTAGACATTCACTACAGGGATTTTGTATTTTATCAATCTAAAAAAGTTTGGAACTTATTTTTCTCAACCTTTCTTTTAATTTTGGATTGAAATATCCAGAAAATGTCTTTTCTGTTCCTCTGTCTATTTTCTTATTTTGCTTTGAAGAACTCTCCTATCTACTACATAAAGTAACAACATAATCAGATTACAGACAAGGGAGTGAAGCTGACTCTTAAAAATAGACTTTTGGTATCATATAATCCTAGCTGAAAGCTTTTTTAAAAAGTTGATGAATTGATAAAGGCTTCAATGAAAATATTTAGAGACAAATAACTGTAGATAAACCCACAAATGGAATGTGATTTAAAAGCAGTAGATTCAATGGACCTTACAGACTTACAACTAACTGAGTTGACTCCATACACCTCCCTGAAGTTCAAACCTGCACTCTTATATCACTGCAGTAAACTGAATGGATAAGTGATAAATTAATCTTCTTTAGGTTAATTTAAAATGATTGTGGAATGGATTTATCACAATTAACTAGCAAATAATTTAATCTGGACAATTTTAAGGGAAGATAGATTGGCTTTGCAGATTGGACTTGTATGTAATCAGACAACAATTGATAAGAGATGGTATTAAGAAATAAATGTGGATATTTGATCCAGGATGAATTAGTGTTGTAAGAATGAGATAGGAAAGTAGTTATTTCTATTATTTCCACTGTCCCAGTTTCTACTTTGTCACATGTTAGTACAAATTAGTACTTGAATTAGAAACAACTAGAAAATTTTAGGACTGTTCTGTAGAATGAAAAATTGAAAATAATATTCCCAAGTAAAAAAGTGCTAGATCATTTCCATATTCTTTCCAAGAAAATTCTGCATATAGTCATCGGGATTTAAAATTAAGTTGGCCTGACATCAACATTTTACCTGATATCCTGGTAGAATATTGATATATTTGATTTTTTAAGTACATAGGGAGATTTAAGAAACTGAGTGAAAACACATCTTAGTGACAAGACACAAGCAATCAGAACCACTCGTGAATAGAATTTTATTGTTGATTACTTATATTACAAAAACCTTGCCCGACTCTCTGCTTTCTCTTGGAAAATGTCAGGTATAGACATAAGGATTTGACCTCAGATGTTTCTTCCTCCAGAACAAACTCTAAACTGGAATGTCTCTTTACTCATCCCTAGAGGGGCTCCCCCCCTTTCAACCGGTAGTTCCACTTGCCTTTATTTGAACTCCTTCAATTGATTTGAAAATATTTTAGTAATACAATAAGAAATAAACATAAGTTTCTAATACTTTGCTACTTGTGGAAACAAGATCAAAAACACAGAATATTGTGCAATGCAATTTTAAACTTTAATAATATTTATTGAAAAGATAGAGTCTCCCTCTATGTCTATTCTTTCTAAGAATATCACTCTAATCATCCTTTTGCTGTTTATTATCCCTCCAAGAGAATTTTTGTAAGTCCTTAAACTTATACATACAACTTCGTTTGTTAAGGATTGAAGGAAACTTACCTAGTGAAAGCCATAAAACTTGCTGTTCCAAAGGTTCTTAATATGACCACTAAAATGGTCATTCCAAAAGTTATTAATAAATGGGCTTGGCTGAGCTTTATGGCCATGTAGTCTACATCACAACTATGAGCTTAGTGGGAATCCCTTGACTTTCAGCTGCTTGACTTCTAGCTATCCTCAAAAACTGTGGTTCCTATAGTCCACTTACAAGAAGCACTTGTTCAAACTACGTATGGGCAGTCTCGCTTTTCTCCAAAGATTTTGCCAGTCAGAATCTACCTTTGACTGCTGATCTCCATCATCCCTGCTCCTTCAGGGATGTCTAGCTCACCACATCCTCACTGGAAATGTCAGATTCAAACACAGATTTTGAAAATAATTATATACCTTGACTGAAATCAGAAACTATAAGTGAAATTTTACCTGTGAAAAATCTTTTAGAATTCAGAATAAAGAAGAGATTTGGATGTTCTGCAGAGTGACAAAAAATGGAAGATTTATGTCATCTTTGGAGTGTCCATCAGCTATGGAAGAAGAGAAGAGAAATCAATTTATAAAAATCAATTTCAACTGATTTTTGTGCTATTTTTTTTATATACACTTCCTCGGAACTGATAGTTTTCATGAAAACTTTTCCCAAGCTATAGCTATATTCCAAACGATATTTGAATGCTGAAGAAAACCAGTGCCAAAAGGGAGATTAAAATTTCTGAATCAAGACTGGGAGTAGATTATTTCTGTGTGTGACTCCTTTTTTTTGCAAAGGTGTCAGGTTGCTTGGCTACCTAATGCCTTTGCACCTATTATTTAGGGTATTTATCTTTAACAAAGTGGACCTAGACTACACAGTTTTTCAAACGGAAGACTGCCAGGTAGGACATATGTCCATTCTAGAATAATATTTATTTATGTGGAAATTTGTGCTTTCTTTTGTAGAATACTGTGCCTGTTCTTGGAACGTAAGTCAGTCTGCAAACTGCAGTTATATGTTCATTGGGAACAAGAACGGGAGGAATGCTGATACTGCAATTACTTTAGCATAGAATAAACGTAATTTCTTTTACTAATTTTATATTATTCTTTGTAGTTAATAACAATTAGAAAACAAAAATAGCTTAGCGCATTCATATTTCACTCAACAGCTGAAGTCTTCAGATTGTCTCCCAATATTTATAAAATACAGAGAAACAGATAGAAACTAAACTAAAATAACTTTGATCCAATTAAATACTGCAACAACATGAGATTTAATACAGTATTGCTATAATGTGTGATTGAAAGTTCATCTGTCTGCAAATAGGCAGGTTATATATTCAATAACCACATCTTTTGTAGACATATAATGTTACAGTTATCTATATAGTTATTCTTAGAAATTGAATACAATAAAAAAACTTTATCTCTTTCTGTCCAAATACTAAGAACAAACCTCTGTGCTTGAATAAAAATGTAACATTTCTGAAGGATATTTTTTAATATGTTTACCAATAGAAGAGATGTGATGTAGACAATTTGTAAGTGTAGATGTGTCAGCAGCAAAAGATTGATGGAACTGGCTACTAGATATTTTACTTTTATAACAAAGTAATATTGAGTTGAATCTTAATGGCAATTATTTACATCAGCTCTTTGTTATTGTTTTCCTACTATTAAAGAGTGACTATTTTTTTAAACTTTAAAAGCTGCATTGTCATTTTAGTAAAAATATAGAAATATTCAGTTTATATTTAGAGAAAAGCATTAAGCAAGGAAGAAGTTAGTTCCTATTGAGTGACATCTATTTACCCCTTTACTTAAAACAACTGATTTTAAATGGCAAGGTTTTTTTTTCATTTTATACATTTATAGTTTTTCCTTAGTTCTTCAAGAGCAGTAAGATTTTGTATGTAAAGGATGTAAATATGGTAGCTAAATAATGATTGACACAGAATTGTTCTACCAACCTTAATTGGAGCATTGTTTCTTCCAGGAAGAAACCACTACACATAAAATAACCAACATATTACATTCTCTCATGCACTGATGATGTAACCTAGTCTGGTAATGCAATGTCCACAGGAAGAGAAACAAGTTCAGAGAACACCAAGAAATTGACCTATGTGTCTTTGTACAAATAATTACTTCTTCTCTTTCTCTAGAGCCTAGACAAATATCTGAACACTTTTTTGTGTTATTCTCTATTAAAAATACATTATCTATAATATATTCTAGGTTTTTGTTTTAAAAATAACACTTTTAAAATCATAGCTGTCATTCTGCAACAATATTATATCATAGGTACACCTATAATCAAGTAAAAATCTAGTGTTATTTTACTTCTAATACTTAACCTTCCTTTAAATAATATTGTTGAAGCTTGATGTGTTTCATGCAATATATAAAGTAACGTATAAAAAGTATACTTTTTTGATAATTAATACAATTGAGTCAGCAGCAGCTCACTCATAAAGTTAAAATATCCATTACATCTTTTCTTTTTAAATATTATTTAAATATTAAAATATTATTTAGCCAGGCAAGACAAATTTGTTGCCACAGATACCTAATTATAACAAAACTATGCATATAAATACTCTATCTAAGCCTAAAATTGATATTAGAGATATTAATCACTGTACATGAAACAAACATGCCAATATTGCAATTTTGCTCCCTCAGTTTTTGCTTTTTTAAAATTCTAGAAATCCAGTTTCCAGGGCAAATCATCCATTGACAATGGGTTCACTTAATGATTGTGGCATTTGCTTAATGACCATTTCAAACAATGGTGTAAATTTGGGTTTAGTCACATGATCAACTTAATGACTGGCATGACTTATGATTGTAATTTCTCAATTACTGTCATAAATTAAGGACTACCTGTATTGTAACACTGTTCTGCATATTTCATATGGTATTTTTCATGCTGCTGCGGCTGCTTGTTGCCAACATTTTTATGTAACATTTACTCATTTGGAACAGTTAAGAACTGGGGCTGATTTGACAAGAATTCTGGTGTTTTCCCTTTCCACCCCAAGTGGCAGGAAGGATAGTAAATACTTCTGCTCATCTTTTGCAATAGTGTTAAATCTTTTTTCAGCTAATAGGCTGATGGCTTATAGGACTGCTGAAACATCATCCACGCTTCTCTTTCCAACCAGCTGTCAACCAAGGTATTTGGCAAGAGGTTTGCCAATAGAATAGTAAATGGTTTATCATTCTTCCCCTTTCAAAATACAAGTAGACCTGTGTATGGAAAAATTCAAAATGACTAGTTACAAGTGCAGACCAAATCTGATCAGAAACCTGTCACTCAAGCAACTTCAAAGATGCCTACAATCTCCATTCAAGTCACCTCAAATATACACTCACCTAAATAATTTAAATGTAACGATAAGTTCTGATTTGTTTTTCCATAGACCACTGATTCTAGGTAGAAGAGAAACAAACTCAGGTCTTGAAGTGGGTGGCAGAACAAAGGGTATAATTCACTTGTGTCCTCTTGTCTCTCTTGCCATAGATGTTCAGAAGAGTGTCTCTTTTACAGCTACTTTATCAGTCCAATAGACTGATCATTGGCTGGAGATCTAATAGTAGAAGAGTGGCAGATCTGCTCTTTCCCAATCTACCTTTGGACTTTGAGCACTTCTTTTCCTACCCTGTCACTTCTTATATAGACAAAACCTGTTCTTCTTTATGACCAAGGCAGGATAGGATTTGGAAATGCAGTCAGCAACTCTCCAAACTGACATACTTATGTCACTTGACACGCTGGATGGAACAGACCAGTGGTTCTCAACCTTTTTAATGCCGTGACCCCCAACCGGTCGTAAGTCGAGGACTAACCAACTGGTCGTAAGTCGAGGACTAACCAACCGGTCGTAAGTCGAGGACTTCCCAACTGGTCATAAGTCGAGGACTTTCCCTGCCTGGGAGTGCCGTGCATGCTTGGTGCTGCCCCCTGTGCCGGCCGAGGCATAACTGGCAAGGGGCAGCGATGGCGCAGGGCGACCACCAGCTGGGCCACCAGCTGGCCCAGCCCAAGGGAGGTAAGGCACCCACCGGGCCCCACGCGCGCCAGCAACCCTCCCTGTGCCTGCCGGCCTTCCACCTCCTACCCCGGCACTCTTTTACTTACATTTTTAGTAGTTGCTCAGCAGGGAGGAGTAGAAACTTCCAGACAGCTCGCCTGCACTGCAGACAACTTGCAGCACCGTTTGCAGACTGGGACTTTTGGCGGGCTCAGCAGGGCAGAGACAGCCTGGACAATTCCTATTGGCTTTTGAAAGCCAATAGAATTAGACTCTATTCAAGAGAGTCTATTCTATTGGCTTTCAAAAGCCAATAGAATAAGAGGGAGTAGCACAGCTAAGGAAAAGGGGGGAAAAATGGCGGACTGCATTGTTTGGCAACCCCTGTGAAATGGTTGTTCGACCCCAAATGGGGTTGTGACCCACAGGTTGAGAAGGTGGAAGAACTATGCCTCTGGGTTTTGTGTAACAATTTTGTGTAACAATTACTATCCATTGTATTATAAAATTCTGTCTTACATTTTCAGGGATTGTTGTCCCAGAGTTACTGCCTGATGTCTTCCAATTCTAGTACTAGACAGAATTTAAAGCATCAAGAACCATACATTTGCCTAGCACAGTGGTTCTCAACCTTGGGGTCGCGACCCCATTTGGGGTCGCGAGACCATTTCGCGGGGGTCGCCGGGCACCGCCGGCCGCCATTTTGTTTTTTTACTTTTTGTTTTTTTTAATTTTTTTTAAATTTTTTTAAAATTTTTTTTATTTTTTTAATTTTTTTGGGCGCGCGCGCGCCGCGCACACTCAGATCCGCCCATTGCGCCAGAAAATTTTTTTAAAAAAATTTAAAAAAAATTAAAAATAAAATAAAATAAAATAAAATAAAAACAAAATGGCGGACCGCAACGGGTGGATCCGCGCATGCGCGGTACGTGCGATGGGCTGATCCACACAGGCGCAGATCCGCCCGTCGCGGCCGCCATTTTGTTTTTTTTTATTTTGTTTTTAAATTTTTTTAAATAAAAAATAAAAAATCAAAATGGCGGCCCACGACGGGCAGATGTGTGCATGCGTGGCGCGTGCGATGGGCCGATCCGCGCATGCGCAGATCCACCCGTCGTGGCCGCCATTTTTTTAATTTTTTTTTGTTTTTTTTTTAAAAAAAATTAAAAACAAAAACAAAATGGCGGCCTGCAACGGGCGGATGCGCGCATGCGTGGTGCGTGTAATGGGCCAATCCGCGCATGTGCAGATCCGCCCGTCCCGGCCGCCATTTTGGGTTTTTTTTTTTATTTTTTAAAAAAAAATTTAAAAAATTTTTTGCGCGCACACGCGCGGGCCCCCGGGTCGGGGTCGCGGCGCGCATGGGCGGGGCAAGTGGGGTCTCAACCTCAGAAAGGTTGAGAACCACTGGCCTAGCAGCTAGATTTGGACCCATTTTGGATGACTCTATATGACCTAATTTTATTTCTGTTCCTTTTACTTAATATTATTTAATGAGGCAATATATTCATTGTGGTTCAAATTCCTGGCAAAATAGGTAATCTACATATTAGCATGACAAATTATACTGGAATATGGCTATGGTGCATATTTAAGTAAAAGTTACTTGAAACTAAATCGGTGTCTGAAATAGCTCATTATTACAGCCACAGGAAGCAACTAGCATAGTACTATTTCACAGTTTTTTTTATCATCCTGACTGGTTTAACTTCTATTCATTTCAGTGAGCTTAATTGTCCCCAAGATACAAATATATATTTGTTGCACACTGTGATGGAGACATTCAGGACCTTTTCCTTAATTCCACTGCATTTTAAATAAGATCATAGTTTATACTTTATCTAAAACACAGAGGTTATTTCATTGAGATTAACATAGACTTCACTGAATGCAGAATATATTTCACTGAGTACAAAATCTCAAGAGTATAGTAAGCTATTTCTTGTAGCCATGAACATGAATAGTCAGAATGGTATTTTTTGATGGGTCTTTTTACAACAGCAGAGATGTTATAAAAATAATCTGAAAATAATCAAGATTATATGCTTCACTGTTAATAAAGGAAATAAACAAAATTCCATGAGTAGAAAACATTTTCTCATTGAGTATGATGAATAACAGAATAACAGAATAACAGAACAACAGAGTTGGAAGTGACCTTAGAGATTTTCTAGTCCAATCCCTTGTTCAAGCACGAGACTAACATTCCAGACAAGTGGCTGTATAGTCTCTCTTTAAAAATCTCCAGTGATGGGAGCACCCACAACTTCTGAAGTTAAGCCGTTCCTTTAGTTAATTGGTCTCACTTCTTCTTAGTTTTAGGTTGCTTCTCTCTTTGATTAGTTTCCGACCATTGTTTCTTGTCCTGCCCTCAGGTGCTTTGGAGAATAGCTTGACCCCTTCTTTGTGGCAGCTCCTCAAATATTGGAACACTGCTATCATGTTACCCCAGTTTTCTTTTCACTAGACTAGACATACCCAATTCCTGCAACAGTTCTTCATATGTTTTAGCTTCCAGCCCCCTAATCACTTTTGTTGCTCTTTTCTGCACTCTTTCCAGAATGTCAACATCTTTTTTATAATATGGTGACATATTAACATGAATCCATGTAGCCCAGGCATGTCAAACTTGCGACGTCACGTGATATTGCATGACGTATTGGGACTTTTTCGTCATTGCCGGCAGTGGGGTAGGTGCGGTTTCGGCGTGACACATCTGGCCCATGGGCCAGAAGTTGGACATGCCTGGTGTAGCCATTAAGATCTACCAAAAAAGAGAGAAGCTTTTATGAAGAAAGCCTCTGTATCAGAGGTTTGTTTATCTAACATATAGGAGATGGCCATCTCCTGTATCACTTCTAAGCAATGGAATGTATTTCTTGAAGTTGGCTTCTATACTTTGTTCCATTAAAATAATAAGTGAGATGCAGTTTTCCTTTTTTGGACAGGCTTTTTATTATAGATATTTGCGTTGATTTCAGTTCATGTCTTTCAGTGTTGAGTTTTCATATTCTGCATTTTATCATGCAGAATTAATATTCAAATTAAACATAAAGGTAGAATTTAAAATAAATCACCATGCATTTTTGTAGCTGTTTGGTTGGCAAATAAGAATATCAGTGTGTTTTAGGAGAATTTGAGCATGCTGTGGTAGATCTTGACTTTATGAACTAGCTGCTAATAAGTGTGTTGTAACACAGAGTTGATAAATATTCAGTTAATCTCCTTAGGTTATAGATCTTACCAATCTCTTCTTTTCAATGTTGAAAGGGTTTGCAAGTTCACAGGAAATGATCTAATACCTTTAATATGTCCAAAGACTTTCTTAAGAGTTTTTTCTTGTGTTTGAATATGAGAGAAGCTTCCCCCACCCCAGCAATTTAAGTCAAATAGTATTTACCTAAGACATGGGTGTCAAAGTCGATTGCATCACATGACATATTGTGACATATTTCGACTTTTTTGCCTTTGCAGAGCTGGGGTGGGCGTGGCCTGCACGTGATGCATCCGACCCACGGGCTGCCAGTTTGACACCCCTGACCTAAGACATTTATAACTATTTCAGCTGACTGTCCCACACTCCTGTCTTCCTGCAATTCATTTGGAAATGATGGTAGAACAGTAAAGCTGAGATGTGATTTAGATGTGCCTGATCAAGCAGTATCAGGTTAATTATTGACAAGTAAAACTTTCTGTCTCTTGTAAAGCCTACCCCCAATATAAATATGGGTATTTCTATAATTCTTCCCATGTAGAGGTAAGGTAGAGCAATAACTATATTGCCTGGCAATCTCTCTTGGATTGGCAGGATTATTTATTTTTTTTAAAAAAAATCTTTGTTGTATTACATTGGAAAAAGGCGTTGTTGCACACTTCCTTTCTTCAGTGGTCTTCAGATATCACTTCATTTCAGGAATCTTGTCCTGGTCTCCTAAAGAATCAATATGTCTTCAGGAGTCAGTTCTGCAAAACATCGCAGTCAGTGTTCCTATTCTGCTTTAGCATATTCTGAACAATGCATAGGGTGTAGAAAATGGAAAGCATGGTGAGTGTTTGATGCCTGTCAGGAGAATTATATGACCATGTAGTAAAGAGTGATGCTGGTGGAGAAATTCAAGCTCCAATGCCAAAGCAACAAGGGGTAAAACAATTAAGTCCAGAATGTCTGATACAATTTGGAATTGGAGTATAAAAATATTCTATAATTCTCTGAACTGTAAGAAAAAGGATGAGGTGGTGCAACACAGAGTTGCAAGATTTTATTATAATCAATCTCAATAAAAGTAATTATGATTTCTTACAACTTTCTGTGGATTCTGCTCTATCTAGTGGGGCTAATAGCACATTTCAGGATACTAAGTTCTGTATTTCTCTTGTTTAGATTCTGTATAGAATTGTAAAGGAAAACCTCTCTCTTATTAAGAAGCACAGACAGGAAAGCAAGGATGATTTTTTTTTTAAATCTTGCCTGTTACCTAGGTGCGTTAGTAGACTGTTATGGTCAAACAAAAATGGTAATGAAGTTTCAATAAAGATACAGTTGAAAAATCAAATTCCAATAATAAATAATCTACAGTATGTAGAGTTACAGGAACTGGGCTGTAAACATTTGGATAACCATTTGATAGTAGCAAGGGAATTTAAAAAAATTCTGCTCTTCTGCTAATATTTAGTGCCATGTAAATGTTGCAAAGCCCTTTGTGTATAACACTTAATTGGTTCAAATATGGCATGTTGCAATTACATTAGCAACATAACATACAAAATCAATTGCAACAATTATAACCAGTTCTTTGTTGGCCAAAAGGACAACGATTAATAAGAATTCATGAACATCAACTAGCAGTCAAATGGCATGACCAAAAATCCCTGATCTCAAGCCACATTGACAATGAACAACACCAGTTTGATTGGGATGGAACGGAAATCATCAGCCACGCCAACACTCACCACACATTTATTTATTTATTTGTTTGTTTGTTTCAATTTCTATGCCGCCCTATTCCGAAAACTCAGGGCGGCTTACAACATAATCAGTAGCATATAGAAATCAAATAGGTTATAAAACCCCTAGATTAAAACCAATCATCCGAAACAAACTTCCAACAAACATACCCTGGCTGGGGCAAGGTGTCAACTGCCCCAGGCCTGCCGGCAAAGATGTGTCTTTAACAGTTTGCGAAAGGCGAATTTATTGAAGCCTGGTATTCTACAAAAGGGGAAATTAACAAGCATATTAATTTAGATCCAGTGTATGAACATGTAGGAAACTGGACCACTCAAATAACCAATCAACAATGGGACTGACCAGTTAATTATAATACCAAATGAACGACCAGTCATGCGACCAATTGCCACATCAGCACACAAGACATATATAAGTTAAAGAAGAATAGAAAAAGACCAAAGTCTACCAAAGTTTTGCTGCTGATGTTATCTAGTCTGGTAATGAAACATTTGTAAGCTAAATGCAAACTCAGAGAGCAAACTATTGCCAAAATACATTTGTGTTACTGGGTACTTTATTTTTGAGGATCTTTGAATTTTAATACTTCTAGATCCAATTTAATTACTCCTTTCTTGCTGGATAATTTTGCAAATCTTTCATGTGCACAATGAATTTTTTTTTTTGTTTTGTATCCACATTCTGGGACAGGAAGTTTGAAGAACGCTTCCAGGTATTTTTTGCCTGGGAAAAAACAGCCATTTCTTTAAACAAACACGGACAATAAAAATTGCCTGCAATGTCACTTTTAGTTAGTTAGAAATCAGTTAGTTAGTTAGTTAGTTAGAAAGGGAGACTTTTTTTGGCTTGAAGTCTACTTTTTCTTTTTGTTGCTCTGAATCATTTTGGGGAATTTTGTAAAGAAAATGGTGAGAAGGGAGGAATGACAGAACAAAAGAAACTTAGATTTACTTTTTCTCTATTACTTTTTGTACATTAACTGCAAATTTATGACTGAGCATTTTTTTGTTTTGTGATTCCTCTCCCCCCCACCCAATTATTCTTCCTGCTTCTTTGTGGATTTATAAATTGTGTTTTGAGGGAGTAGAAGATGTGACATGATTGGTTAAGAAGAAAACCCGACTTGCCTTCGCTTTGTGTATTTAAGTATTATTTCAACATTAGCCACAAGAGAGCGAGCAAAAGAGTCTATCTGCCTTGGATATATTGGGAACAATGGGACTTGTCCAGTGGCTCAGGCTAAGAATATAAAGAGGAAAGTTACAAGGGAATATCTACCGGTATTTCTACCTGCACAAGCCTGAAAAGTAACACTTTCATGGAGCAACAGACTAGCACCATGGCAACCTGCAATGTGCATGCTTTGTTTATATTCTTGCACAAGGAAGACTCAAATTTGCAAACTGATTGGATTGCTGGAAGAGGAAGTAGAGAATCTAGAGCAAGTCTAGGCATTCTGAGACTCATCTGTGAAAATGAGAATTTTCTGGAAAAGGCAGCAGTCTGAAGAAGAAGAATAACTTTATTACGGTCATAGACCAGCAATAGACGTCACTTTTTACAATATATTACAAAAATAGTATTGACATTAATAGTAAATAATAACATCCCTGTTAAGAAAATACATGTTCTCAAAATGTTAGGGTCACTCCCTAGTTTACGTGAGTGGAAAGCCGATTAGTGTGTGAGTAAATATAATGTTCCAAAAATTATTAGAGATATCTCCAAAAAATTGGCACAAGTTGACTGCTATAAATCTGTAACCAATTTTTTTTCTTGTGGACATTGCCGCAACACAGTATTTTGCCACTGCATGCGTGATAGAAGAGTTTGAGTCTTGGAGGAGAAAGCCTACATAAAAATTGTCTGCCCTCCCTGGCAATCTCTCTAATAAGGGGAGAATATATGCTGACCTATAAACTCGGTATAACTCACAGTACAATAAAACATGTGAGATATCTTTGACTTCTCCTTTACCACATATACATACCTGTTCTGCTATTGGTGTTCTCTTATACCTGCCCTGGAGGAGTGCTGAGGGAAGAATGTTAAATCTGGCTCTGAAGAAAGCTATTCTTTGTTTTGGGAAGGTCAGATCATTCAGATATCTTGCCGATTCCCACACACCCTGTTTGATTCTATCCCTACTGTGGCAAGGCAACCTATTTAGTTCTTCTTGGAACCCCATGTCCTTTATTCTATTGGATATTACTTGCTTTGCTTGGTCAAAGCCTAGGGACATTAAGAACATTGAAGAGAGCCCATAAGAGCCCAGTTTATGATCTATCGCCTGCTTCCAGGGGGAAGGAAAGTTGTCAGTCAGCACTAAGTGGGACAATCCCTCTGGAAAGAAATGCATTTTAAGCCAGTGAATGATCATCATCTTCCAGGCTCTTACCTGGATTTGGGGCATGCCTGTCTTAATTCTTAATTGGGCATTTGGGGTTCCTTTGGGTGCAGCTAAGATGGCTTGCAGGAATTTGGTTTGTATGGTTTCTAGCAAGTTTTTCTTTGCAAAGATTCCTGTTTGTGCCCCATATAGAATTTGCGCCAATGTTTTGGCTTCGAAAAGTTTTAAGGCAGCAGGTACTAATTGACCTCCATCTGTGTAAAAGTAATGTTTAATTGCATTTAAGGACTTACTGGCTGCTTGCAATGTATGATCCAGGTGTGGATCATACACCTGTCCCTCGCTGGAAAACCACCCCAAGGTATCTAAATGTTCTAACCTGTTGCAAACTATGTCCTTCTATTTTCCAGGAGTATTGGCTGTATTGATAAATTTTTGATTTATCAAAGTTAAGGACCAACTTGTTCTGTCTGCAGTAGCCGAGTATTGCCCTAATGGCTCTCTTCAGTCCTACAGGAGTTTGTGAAATAATGATGGCATAAAGAAGAATCGGGATTTTGCGATGTGCTAGGTTGGGTGGATGCAGATCAGGGTTTTGTAAGAGATCGATCAGGGGGTTGATATAGACGTTAAAAAGGGAGGGGGACAGGATGCAACCCTGCCATACCCCTTTTTGTATCCTTACTGAGCTGGTTAAAGTCCCTTGAGGATTACACCTCACTTTCAAGGTGGAATTGGTGTACAAGTTTTGTATGAGGAAAAGGAGGCGTTTATCGATAGTAGTGCCTTTTAATTTCTCTCATAGGGGGGTTCCTAGATATTGAGTCAAAGGCCTGCTTAAAATCAAGGAAGGCCACAAAAAGAGAGGAATTTTTTTATATGTGTATTTTTGTATTAGATGGTGAAGTACCAAGATATGATCCACCGTTGATCTTCCTTCTCTAAAACCAGCTTGTTCATCTTTAATTATCCCCCCCCCAAATTAGCCAATCCTGAGTTTATAGATTAGGTGTTTGGCATACATTTTACTAATAACACTCAGAAGACTAATGGGTCTATAACTGCCTGGGTCATTTCTACTACCTTTTTTATAGATTGGTATGATAATTGCTAATCCCCAATCTCTTGGCATATGGCCCGTTCTGTCTATAAATGTAAACAGAGATGCTAAAAGTGGAGCCCACCAACTGGGATTATTTTTTATTATTTCTGGCAGGACATTGTCAGCACCAGGTGCCTTATTAGCCTTGAGGGCTCCAATCAATCTGGATATCTCGCCTGGTGTCACGGGGCCAGTAAGGGGTTTGGTCCAAATTAATTTGGCTCTCATTAGTTACATAGTCGGGGTCTGCATATAGCTCTCTAAAATATTCTTCCCAGGCATGAATCGGTACCTGATTAGTTGGAGGTAGTGGGGATTTCCCCAATCCTTTGGTGATGTGCCAAAAAAGGGATGTTTTTTTTGTCTTGACTGATGCAATTAGTCTATGCCAAGACTCCTTCAGAGCCGCCCTTTTCTTTTCTTTTAGAAGAGTCTTATATTGTGCCTTCAACTGCTTTAAGCAGTGAGTGTAATCCTTAGAAGGGGCATTGGGCAGCAGTCTGTATTCAAACTGAACACATGAAGGAAGAAACAACTACCAGGAAAAATGCCCCAGAGGAAGAGCGATGGCAGTGTGTTGCTCAGAGGACAAAAAACCTGAGAAGACTGTCCCTGCGGGACTGTCCCTGCCTTCCCCTGGAGCTGAACAATCGATTTCATATCCTCCCCGTGGAAGAAAACATGCAGACATCTGGAGAAGAGTCTTCATCAAATCCTCCAGTTACAGGAAGAAAAGTAACTCAGAGTGTCACAAAGAAGACAAGTCCACTGAGTTCCCACAGAAAAAAGTTTTGTGGTGGTGATTGGTGACTCAAATTCTCAGAAAAATAGAATCAGCAATTTATAGACCAGACAATCTATGGCAGAGGTCCCCAACCTTTTGGGCACCAGGGACCGGTTCCGTGGAGAGAAGTTTTTCCATGGACCGGAGAGTGCATGATTTTGTGTGCTGCCTTCATCCCACAGATGGGGCTTTGCTTGTTTGTGTGGACCGGTTGTTGGCATGCTGTGGCCTGGTACCAGTCCATGGTACCAGTTGGGGATCCCTGATCTATGTTGTCTCTCAGGTGCAAAGATCAAAGATGTGATGGAGAGGATTATTCAAATAATCAACCCTGATTGTTATCCCTTTCTCCTCTTTCATGTTGGGACAAATGATACAAAAAAGAGCCTAAAAAAATATCAAGGGATTATGAGCAGCTAGGCAGGAAGGCAAGACATAGGAGCACAGGTAGTAATGCATGGTTAGGAGCATAGATGGTGGTGTTTTCATCTATATATCTGATGGAAGGTCAACACCCAATGAGGATTTTAGAAGTAAAGTACTGGCTGAAGGTAGAGTTCTTCGAGAGAACTTTGCACTTTTGGACCATGGTTTATGTTACCTATATACCTGAGAGAAAGACCAATTCCATAATAAAAATACAAAAAGTCACAAAGGACTTCACTGTCATTCTATCCTAAGACCTGGGAGAACAACCATGTTTTTCATAGTTTGCAGAAAGTCAATAAGGACTGCTGCCAAAGTAGGAGTGATACAGATCTCTGGGGGAGTGGTGGGGAATCTCATCCCAGAGGCTAGGATCCATCATCAAGAGAAATACTTCCTGGGTCCTGTAAGATAACATTGTTTGATCAAAAGGACTGAGGACACGTCCATTCTACCTGACCTCATCAAACAGGCAGAAATATATAAGTTCTTCATGAAGATAGAACCAGTGCTACACAGGGGTTTATAAATGATAACTAGAATCATATCCAGAAGCTGCTTGGTATCAGTACAGTTTATGAAACAGTGGAGAGACATGCATGTATATTATATTATAGAATAGGGCTGGAAGGACCTTGGAGGTCTTCTAGTCCAGTCCCCCGCTTAAGCAGGAAAACCTATACCATCTCAGACAAGTGTCTGTCTAGCCTCTTCTTAAAAATCTCCAGTGATGGAGCGCCCACAATTTCTGGAGGCAAGCTGTTCCACTGGTTAATTGTCCTCACTGTCAGGAAGTTTCTCCTTAATTCTAGGTTGCTTCTCTCTTTGTTCAGTTTCCAACCATTGTTCTTTGTCCTGCCCTCTGGTGCTTTGGTGAATAACGTGACCCCCTCATCTTTGTGGCAGCCCTCAAATACTGGAATACTGCTATCATGTCTCCCCTGTTTCTTCTTTTCTAGCCAAACCCAAGTCCTGCAGTCGTTCTTCATATGTTTTAGTCTCCAGGCCTTTGATCATCTTAGTTGCTCTTCTCTCTCAACATCTTTTTTGTGACATGGTGACCAAAATTGACTGCAGTATTCCAGGTGTGGTCTTACTAGGGTTTTATTCATCATTGTCATGCTACTGCATTCTTGACCGTCCATAGTTTCTGTATCGCTTTCAAGGGCATTCCCATGCAGAACACATTCTCATAATTCAATTGTGAGATGATCAAAAGAGGAGTGATTGTGTGAAAGACTTGTACAGTTCATGCATTTTTATTGTGATTACAAAAATAATAATTCAGTAAATTTCCAAAATGCATAGGAAAATTTTATTTTTGCCATTCTGCTGTATTTATTTTATGAATCACAGCAGTCTGTTTTAATTTAAAAAACCCAATTAATTCTTAAGTTCTATTTCATTTCTGCTATTACAAATCATTGAAATAATTTTTGTTTCTGAAATGATGGAGTTCAAAATAAAGATGTAAAAGATAAAGATTTTAGGAAGTTGTAAATCAATATCGTACTTAAAACTATCCAGAGTGTGCTTAAAGTCTCTGTTTCATAGCTACAAAAATTATTTTGAAATAATTACTTGTAACTAATTTTTTCCCCTTCACTTAAACATGTAATGATGAATTTAAGGCCGAAAAAATTATTGCTGTGTAATTATTGAACTGAAGGTAATAGTTTACATTTTTTACGACCAGTGGGAGATTCTAATTAGGCATGGTTTTAAAACATGTGCTCATTCAATCCTTGGGTTGTATTTTTTTTTTTTTACAAAAATGCACCAGCCAATTAACATGAATGTGATGCAATAAGGACTTGACCACTTCTATGTATTAACAAGTCTTCCTTTATGCTGCAGGATTATTTAAAATCCATTGATTTCCATCCCAACTCTCAAAATTTATAGTCACTAAACAATCCCAAAATCCATAAGGCAGGAGTGTCCAACATGATTTATTGACCAGATACTTTTGTCCATTGTGTTGTTAAACAGAGCTTCACCACAAAAAGTGAATAATTCAGTTTAAAATATAAAGGCAGTAAAACAAAACAAGTTAAATGAACTCAGTATAGTTATTATTGTTTGATGAGGTAATTTACATAAACTTAAACACTTAATAAATCTGCAGATCAATCCATGCTCCCTGCTACTAATTTTTCTATATTTTCTTCTTAGACATAGAATCCCATACAAACACATCATTGTGTCATAGTCTCTTTCTGCTTCTGCCTCTCTTTGTCTCCTTCTATCCCAGCTTTGGATAGGCTAGAAAAGTTCTTTCACCTTTGAAATATTTATCAGCACACTTCTCTAATAATGTTGTCAGTTAAAGTTCTAGAGGATATGATAATGGATGTTTCTATCTTTCCTTCTGGGTCCATCTGTTTCTTCATGCATTACCTTTTATTTTTCATACATTCTTTTTTTCTCATCTTTCTTTTTGAAGGTCTCAATTTTATCAGCCATGAACTTTAATCTTCTGTTTCTTCTCTGCTCATTCTTTCTTTCTTTATGTACATGCCCATGCCCATTGTAAGTTATGATGGTCGTAAAAGGGATCAGTCGAGTGATCAACCAAACTTTATGGTTTTTGTAGCAGTTGTACAGTGGGGCAAAAAAGTATGTAGGCAGCCACCAATTGTGCAAGTTCTCCCACTTAAGAGGATGAGAGAGGTCTGTAATTGTCATCATAGGTAGACCTCACCTATGAGAGACAAAATGAGAAAACAAATCCAGACAATCACATTGTCTGATTTGGAAAGAATTTATTTGCAAATTATGGTGGAAAATAAGTATGTAGTCACCTACAAACAAGCAAGATGTCTGGCTCTCACAGACCTGTAACTTCTTTAAGAGGCTCCTTTGTCTTCCACTCATTACCTGTATTAATGGCACCTGGTTGAACTTGTTATCAGTATAAAAGACACATGTCCACAACCTCAAACAGTCACACTCCAAACTCCACTATGGTGAAGACCAAAGAGTTGTCGAAGGACACCAGAAACAAAATTGTAGACCTGCACCAGGCTGGGAAGACTGAATCAGCAATAGGCAAGCAGCTTGGTGTGAAGAAATCAACTGTGGGAGCAATAATTAGAAAATGGAAGACATACAAGACCACTGATAATCTCCCTCAATCTGGGGCTCCATGCAAGATCTCACCCCGTGGGGTCAACATGATCACAAGAACCGTGAGCAAAAATCCCAGAACCACACAGGGGGACCTAGTGAATGACCTGCAGAGAGCTGGGACCAACGCAACAAAGGCAACCATCAGTAACACACTACGCCACCAGGGACTCAGATCCTGCAATGCCAGACGTGTCCCCCTGGTTAAGCCAGTACATGTCGGGCCCGTCTGAAGTTTGCTAGAGATCATTTGGATGATCCAGAAGAGGATTGGGAGAATGCCATATGGTCAGATGAAACCAAAGTAGAACTGTTTGGTAGAAACACAACTCGTGTTTGGAGGAGAGCGAATGCTGAGTTGCAGCCATACCTACTGTGAAGCATGGGGGTGGCAACATCATGCTTTGGGGCTGTTTCTCTGCAAAGGGACCAGGACGACTGATCCATGTAGAGGAAAGAATGAATGGGGCCATGTATCATGAGATTTTGAGTGCAAACCTCCTTCCATCAGCAAGGGCATTGAAGATGAAACGTGGCTGGGTCTTTCAGCATGACAATGATCCCAAACACACTGCCCGGGCAACGAAGGAGTGGCTTCGTAAGAAGCATTTCAAGGTCCTGGAGTGGCCTAGCCAGTCTCCAGATCTCAACCCCATAGAAAACCTTTGGAGGGAGTTGAAAGTCCGTGTTGCTCAGCGACAGCCCCAAAACATCACTGCTCTAGAGGAGATCTGCATGGAGGAATGGGTCAACATACCAGCAACAGTGTGTGCCAACCTTGTGAAGACTTACAGAAAACGTTTGACCTCTGTCATTGCCAACAAAGGATATATAACAAAGTATTGAGATGAACTTTTGATATTGACCACATACTTATTTTCCACCATAATTTGCAAATAAATTCTTTCCAAATCAGACAATGTGATTGTCTGGATTTATTTTCTCATTTTGTCTCTCATAGGTGAGGTTTACCTATGATGACAATTACAGGCCTCTCTCATCCTCTTAAGTGGGAGAACTTGCACAATTGATGGCTGACTACATACTTTTTTGCCCTACAGTATGTGCCAACACTATGGACATTAAGTGAACGGTGGTTGTTAAGTATTCCAGTGTTTTCTATGGCATGGTTTTGTCAAAAACTGGAAGTAACCGCTGGTTTTTGGCAACACTATTATATGGTCGCATGACCACGCTATGCTGCAAACAGTTGTAAATGTAGCCAAATTGTGGAGAACCTGAAATGTCTGTGGGGGTGGTGCAACTATATGAACTTCAATTCTGGGACATAAGTTCCCTTTTTCAGATAGGTCGCAAGTTTGAATGGTCACTAAGGGATTGTTCATAAGTTGAGAATTATTGTATATAGTTTTAATTTGACGCTCATTCGTTCTCTCTGATATGATGAAACTACCTGATCATACTGTTTCATACTGATCACTCACTTTTGTATTCAATCTGCATTGGTTCCATACATGTTCATTCTTAGAACACAGAACATAATTCTATTTTCTGTGTTCTAAGAATGAACGTGTATGGAATCAATGCAGATTGAATACAAAAGTGAGTGATCAGTATGAAACAGTATGATCAGGAGACCATACCACAGGTCAGCAACCTGTGGCTACGGAGCCGCATGCAGCTCTTTGAGCCTTCCCCTGCAGCTCCCAGTCTCCTCTGCCATTTGCAAAGGGAGACAGAGACAGAGAGAGGCACTTGCGCTTCCCTTCTCTCTCCCCCCCTCTCTGTGTGCGTGTGTGTGTGTGTGTGTGTGTAAAAGAGAGAGTGGCCTCACCCTGTTCCACAAGCTGACAAGTTATTTGGCGGGGCTCCTGACTTGGCTGCCTCTCTGCAGGAAGCAGGAACAGCAGGAGAGAGCTAGCTAGCCCAGCTATGCTGACTCAGGAATTCTGGGAGTTGAAGTCCATGAGTCATAAAAGAGCCAAGGTTGCCTACCCCTAAGTTAGCCCAATAAGAATGTGTGCCAGCTTGTTGGAAAACAGCTTGAAGCCAGCTTGCCAGGTGAACAGAAAATCGGAGAGAGGGAGAGAGCGGGGAGAGGGAAAGAGAGAGAGGGAGAGAAAGAGAGAGAGAGAAGGAGAGGAAAGAGAGAGAGGAGAGGGAGAGGAAAGAGACAGAGGGGGGAAGCGCAAGTACCTCTCTCTCTCTCTCTCTCTCTCTCTCTCTCTCTCTCTCTCTCACACACACACACACACACACACACACACACACACACACATACACTGAGTGGGGGAAGACGACTGGCAGACCAAGGGCAGAAAGAGAGAGAGGGAGAGGGAGAGAGAGAGAGGGAGAGAGACACACAGAGAGAGACTCTTTTGACATCTAAAATGAAGATAACACTGCATATATTCTTTTTTATCTTTATGATACACACACACACACACATCTATAATAAAGGTAAAAAAGGATATATGCAGTGTTATCCACATTTTAGATATCAAAAGGGCTTTGCAGCTCCCAGTGTTTTGTTTTCGGTGGGAAACGGGTCCAAGTGGCTCTTTGAGTGTTTTGGGTTGCCTATCTCTGCCCTATACCATGTCAGACAAGTGGCTGTCCAGTCTCTTCTTAAAAGTCTCCAGTGATAGGGCATCTACAGCTTGTGAAGGCAAGTCATTCTACTGATTAATTGTTCTTACCATTAAGATATTTCTCCTTAGTTCTAGGTTGCTTCTCTCCTTGATTAGTTTCTATCCACTGTATCTTGTCTTGCCTTCTAGTACTTTGGAAAATAGGTTGACCCTCATCTTTGTGGTAGCCCCTCAAATATCATGTCACTGCTATCACTAATCTAGACATACCCAATTCCTGCAATCGTTCTTCATAGGTTTGAGCCTCCAACCCCTTACATCCAGATCTTGTTGATCTCTGCCCTAATGCAGTAATCAAAATTTCCCTCTATTAATGCAGTAGGATTGCATTTTCTTTTTCTTTTTGCCTGCTACTGCACACTGTTGGCTCACATTTAAGTGATTGTCCACTAGGACTCCAAGACCACTCTCAGAGTTATTGCTATTTTGAGTCATGTTTCACCCAGTCAGTATCTGTACAAATGGTTTTTCTTGCCTAAGTGTAAAATCTTACTTTTAACCACATTGAATTTCATTTTGTTAGATAGGGCTCAGTGTTCAAGTTTGTTGAGATCCATCTGGATCTTAAGCCTTTCTTCTGGGGTGTTGGCTATTCTTGCTATCTTGTGTCATCTGCAAATTTGATGAGTTTCTCTTCTATTACCTCATCTAAATCATTTATGAAGATATGGAAGAGTACTCAGCCTAAAACAGAATCCTGGGGCACCACACTGCCCACCTTCCTCCAAGTGAACACAGTTCCAGTAGAGACTACACATTGAGTATGGTTTGTTAGCCAGTTGCAAATCCATCTGGTGATGGTGCTATCTATCCCACATTTTTCTAGCTTGCCAAGAAGTAGCTTTTGGTCTACTTTGTCAAATGCCTTGCTGAAATTTAAGTATATTATGTCCACAGCATCTCACTGATCCACTAATTTAGTCACTTGGTCCAAGGATGAAATAAGATGTGTTTGGCATGATCTGTTTTTGGTTAATAACTTGGTTATAACTTTGTTTATTTCTATGTGTTCGCAGATTTGTTGCTTGATTAACTTTTCCAAGATCTTCCCAGGTATTGATGTCAGCCTAATTGGTCTGCAGTTTCTTGGATCTGTCCCCCCCCCTTTTTTTTGAAGATGGGAACCACATAATTTTTCCCCCTGTCCTCAGGTAGTTCCCCAGTGCTCCAATAATTTTAAAAGGCATGGGTCAATGATTCAGAGATCATGTCTGCTAGTTCCCTCAGAACTCTGGAATGTAATCCATCAGGACCCAGTGATCTCAATTCATCTGGAGTTGATAGTTTGCTAATTTGAGTTCCTAATGTGTCTTTTACGTTTCTGTTTTTGGTAAGTTGATTTTATTTTCTGTTTGAGTGAAGATAGATGTAAAGAATGAATTAATGAAAACTCTGCAAATGAAAGAAACCTTTTTAAAATTTATTTTTTGATATTTGTTTCAAGTCTTACTTTGTTCTGAGCCTTAGCTTTCCTAACTTCATCTTTGCAGGTTTGGGCTATTTGCTGGTATTATGCCTTAGTTATATGTTATACTGTCCCCCAAAGTTTCTGCAACTTCATTCCATTTTTTTGTAGTTATCCTTTTTTTCCCCTTTCAGTTTGTCCAAGAGCTCTTTGTGCAACTACGTTTTCTTTGTTTTCTTCTTTTTCTTTTTGAGTGGTACTGAGCTGGCCTTTTATAATCGTATTTTTCAAAGTTTCCCAAGCTTCCTGAGTTGATTTCGCCTTTAAGATTTTCACCCATAGGTTCGTCCCAAACTTTCTCTGAATTTGTCAAAATCAACTCTTTTAAAGTATAAGACACTGGTTTAGTTATGTTCTGTTGCTTGTGTCTATATTATATTGATTTCTAATATGACATGGTTACGCTCCCCCAAAGTCCCTGCAACTTCAACCCCCTCTGTCACTCTTCTCTGAACAGCTTCTCTAGTATAGCTCTCCTTCTAGTTCCCTCCTCTACCTTCTGGGTGACAAAGTTGTTAGCTATGTTGGTCAGGATCCTGTTCGACCTACCACTTGTTGCAGAGTTGGTCTCCCAGTTGATGTCAGGATAGTTAAAATCCCCCATTACTATTGTGGTATATTTTCTACATACTTTTGTTAACTGGGTAGCAAAAAGTTCATCTGTTTTTTTCTACTTGGTTGGGTGTCCTGTAAGCATATACCTATGGCAATGTCATTCTTTTTTTCCTTTTTCCTTTTATGTTGACCCATAAGCACTCTAGCAGGCTTTCATCCTTGGTTTTGTGCATATAATGGTCTCTTAATTCTATCTAAGAATTATTGTATCACCACGTAAGGAGGTGGTCTCTTAATTCTGTCTCTTCTGTATCTCCCATGCATTTTAAAGTAACCTATTTCTGCGGTTTTCAATCTTTCTATCTCTCCTGACATATCCAAGTCTCACTTATATAATAAAATATAAATATGCATGCTGTTACATTTTATTTCTTTTAACAAATTTTCATTTCTCATAATAGAATACATACAGTAGAACATCATCTCTAACATTTACCCATCTGTTCTCCTATCTCTTGTAAATGTTCTATCAAAACACACAAAATCATTTACTTGCTCTATTTTTTTGCCATTTACTACTATTTTGAAGATTTCCTTGGTTTTTCCTTTCAGACACAATACCTTTGGTCATAGATTGGTTTTCAGTTTATGCCCCTTGTTGTATCATATAGCATATCTAATGATCATTACAGATAATTTGAATTCTCAGAGCAACATGGCTTAATCTGAATGCAAATCTAAATGCATATTTTGGTCCTTGCATACTTCTGTCATCACCATTAGCATTTTCTGTACATTTATCTATACATATTGTCATCAAGCAAGGCAATTTAACACATCCTTTTCTTGCTTAGTGCCAGTACTGAACTATATATTCAGCATTTTGTTTATTCTATTGCATCCATATGTTCATTACATACCACTCTTATCTAATTCAGGAGTCTTAAATATTCATGAAGAGATTCCATTAAATCACCAGCATCAGCCAAGTGTGATAGGCAGTATAGAAATTTGATAATTAATAAATAAATGATTCAAGCCTATTCACTTTTTCCCTATCAATAAGTAGGCAGCAAACATTTTTAATTCATTAATTTTTTAATGCTTCTGAACAACAAAAATGTTGTCTCATATCTGTTGCCCAACATAAAATCAATATTGCCCAACATAAAATCAACTGCATTTTACTAATTTTGTCATTGTTACCTCTTGTATTTCTGAAACACTATAAAACTGTATTTTCACTGTGTTCCCTGTAATTTTTACCCTCATTTCTTTTGTTTATTTTCTATTCATTCTATGGTATTCTAATAGTCTAATACTTTTTTATACACATATACTTAGTTTTTCTGAAGTGTAGTCTATTTTCAGTTTACTTTATTTAACTCCTTTTCTTTTTCCCAGTTCCTTCCCCTCATTCCCCAAGCTCCACTTGATTCTTCTGCAAAATCCAGGAAGATCATTTTTTTTAATTACATGCAAGAAGAAAAGAAAGGAAATAATAATGGAAAAATGCACATATTCATGTGTTCTTATATACTCAACCAGAATCTCTTAATCCAATATTTCTCAACCTTAGCAATTTTAGTGGCTGGCTCCGGAATTCTGGGAGTTGAAGTCCACTCATCTTAAAGCTGCTGTTGAGAAATACTTCCTTAACCCATGATAATTTTTTGTAAAGTGAATGGGCGGCCATATAAAATTTCTAAATAAATAAAATAAATAAACCCATTTAAAATTTTGAAAAAGTTAAGGGAAGCCATAAAATGGCAGCTATGGTCAGCATAATGAAAACACTTATAGAAGGTTAACCAATAAGTAAGGTCACCCCAGACCATTCAGTCAAGCATCCTAAAATATTCCATCCTACCTTTTATTTGGACAGTTAGAAGCAAAACAGTAGACAATTGCCATCCATCAACCATAAGAATATTTTTGAAATCATGTTAGGCTTAGAGGCATTGTTGGAAATACAAATTAAATTAAATAATTAAATTAAATTGTTGTTAGTTTCTTTTGCATTTTTTAAGGTCCATAATCCTTCTTTCACAAGCCTTAATTTTCTTGAGTATTAACAGTGCTTGGTGATTTCTAGTGCATATAATTTTGTTTTGGAGAAATTAAATGAAATGTATGGATCTGAATACAGGTAGTCTTTGACTTACAACAGTTCATTTAATGACCGTTCAAAGTTAGAATGGCACTGAAAAATGTGACTTATGATCGTTTTTCAGTTACAACCATTGCAGCATCTCCATGATCATGTGATCAAAATTCGGATGCTTGGCAATTGGTTAATATTCATAACTGTCGGTGTGTCCTAAGATTATGCGATCACCTTTTGCAACCTTCTGATCTGATAAGCAAAATAATTGGGAAGCCAGATTGACTTAATAACTGTATTACTAATTTATCAACTGCAGTGATTCACTTAACAAGAAGTGGATGTTGATGGAACCCTCTATCGTCACAATTGCGTGGATCCGCCTGTGGCTGAGCAGCCTGACTTGCAGCCTAACTCTCCATATCCAGTGGACCGGCCAGATTCACCTGGTATTACTGGGCCACACCCACTGACAATAGGGAACACATAATATTGATGCCACAGACCAATGCTAATGTATACCTGACAGCAGTCAAACATCCCAGTAAATGGTGAGAAGAGCCCAGCAACCTCACCAAGGTTGGAGAAACTCTTAGTAGAAAGAGGGCCCGTCTTCACCCGTAGTGGCAGATGTTCACAACCACCCAACAGACTTAACCTATACCAGCGGTTCTCAACCTTTTTCAGGCTGCGACCCCCAACCTGTGCCGCACATACGTGGCGCGACCCCGACCTGCACCGCGCATGTGCGGCGCGACGGCCCGCACATGCGCGGCACGGCGGCCCGCACATGTGCGGCATGGCACGACGGCCCGCACATGCGCGGTGCGACAGCCCGCACATGCGCGGCACGACGGCCCGCTTCGCGCATGCACGGTGCTACCCTGTGCATGCGTGGTGCTGCCCCCTGCGCCGGCCGAGGGGAAAAGGGAAAAAATGGCGGACTACATTGTTTGGCGACCCCCGTGAAATGGTCGTTTGACCCCAAATGGGGTCGCAACCCACAGGTTGAGAACCGCTGACCTATAGGAAGTATTGTTGCTAGTTCTTATCCAAAATTTCACAATGTTGTTTGGTTAACATGAAAAGGGTAAGATATTATGGGTGTTATGTTTACCTTATATGCAGCTCTTATCATTCCTCTCTATTGTATTTGTTTCCTGTGTCACATTACTACTCTATGATTCATCTCTATTGCTCCTGTGATGCATTTCCTGTTCCTGTTGTATTCGCACTCTCTAAAAAAGATGGCTTCTGCACAGTGATGGCTTGTATTATATTTACTTACTCCACATGAAGCATGGTAAGAAAGGTTGTAAAATGGGGCAAAACTCACTTTACAAGTATTCCATTTAACCACACCAACAACAACATCTCTATCGCCAGCAAGAATTTGACTTTTGCTCAGTTACCTCAATGGCATGCTTTGGTGTGCGGTAGAAATATGTAGCATTTTTAATTCATATCAGCAAACGTAATTTATGTAAAACTCATGACTACATATTACATTTGACCAAAGTGCTCAGAAGAGTATTTAACAGAGGAGATTCATGTGAGCAAAGTCGTTTCTGAAGTATTGAGGCAGCTGTTATCTGGCAAAGGATTGGACAGCTCTTTGAAAGTTTTTTGAGTTCATCTCCATAAATATGTGACTTTCTGTCTTTTTCGCTGTACATAACAAATGATTTTAGATGCGAGTGATTAGATAGCAGAAAAATACAGATAATCTGATATATGTCAACGTTACCTGCCGCTTTGCATATTGAAATTTTCCTTCTATCAGAGCAGCAATTTCATATTTCATATTAAATGCAATT
Source organism: Bothrops alternatus (assembly GCA_034064705.1). Taxonomy (NCBI): domain Eukaryota; kingdom Metazoa; phylum Chordata; class Lepidosauria; order Squamata; family Viperidae; genus Bothrops; species Bothrops alternatus. The sequence goes on from JARGCV010000085.1 coordinate 4,287,937, forward strand.
TCACTTATATAATTGCTGAATCTAGGCTTTCAGCCAGTATGATTTTAAAAAGAATTTTGGTATACCTTCACTAATACATAGGTACATAGCTATTAATTATTTGGAATTATAAAGTCCATTAGAAATATGTATATGAGGCTTAAGCAATTTATCGCAGTCAAGTTTCTGGCTAGGAGCTGATTTCTGTCTCTAAACTAAAATGACAATAGAAATCCTTGCAGCAGTATGCATCATTTTCTTCAAGCAATTTTCTGCATATTTGTTGGAAATATCTGTATCCTTATTTTATGAGGAATGGATATATTCCAAAATGATTGACCCATTGTTCTCTTCAAAATACATCTGTGTGAAGAAAGTAATGTTTCAGAGTTAATAACAGCAGTTATCAGTATGATTTTAAATGTTAAGTTGTAATGTTCACACATATTTAGCTGAACATTGATTGCTAAAAGATTGATTAAATATGTGTAAAGTGCTTCCAGACTATTTCACGATAGCCTTAAGTTCTGGATGCTTTCCAAAGTCTAGGAATATCAGAATTGTAGTTATTTCTACAATTCTTTGGGCCACTTGATAAATATTTAATAATGATAATAATGATGATAATATAATAATAATAATAATAATAAAGTTGGAAGGGACCTTGGAGGTCATCTAGTCCAACCCCCTGGTCAGGCAGGAAACCCTATACCATTTCAGACAAATGGCTGAATTTGAAATTTGAAATATTAGTTGTTGTACCACAGTTCAGAATAGTGCAAAGAAAAATAATTCAAATTATAAAGAGATTGGGTTGATAGTTGTGGGATCACCTCTTCTATTGTTCCTGCTCTCAGATCTAGTTGAGAAAGCATAGTCTGGGTCTCTTCTATCAAACAGTCTCATATTTTCGAAACCCAGAATTATTGCTTCTCAGTGGTATCTGAGTATCTGCTCTGTGGAACAGCTTCTACCAAGAGATCAGGATGGCCTTGACCCTGTTAGACTTCAGCAAGATGCTGAAGACCTGACTTCGGGTATTTAGGTCAGGAGATTAGGTGAACTCTGTTGCTGTTGATTTGTTTCGCTTACGAATGAGGTTTTCATTTTATCCTTGGGATCTACGGATTATATGGTTTTTGTGTTTTAATCTCAGTATGCTGCCCAGACTCACCTTGGGTTAGGATGGCCATATAAATCAATAAATAATAAATTATACAGGTGAAGCCCACTAAAATTAATAGCACTTACATTAACGGTATGTTACTTTGTACTCAGATTAGTTTTTGTTGATCCTGATCAAGTGCTTGTAGATGCATTGTCCCAAAGGTGCTTCTTCAGGAGGCAACTGGACTTCCTTGTTTTTCTTTGAAGATGTTTCGCTTCTCACCCAAGAAGCTTCTTCAGCTCTGACTGGATGAATGAAGATTCTTGGATGAGCAGCGAAACGTCTTCAAAGAAAAAGCACCTTTGGGACAATCATGACCTGGATGACTGAGACTCTCCATAGATTTGTTGATGGATTGATATTTGACATTGAAATTTCATTTCTGTGAGAAGTTTTCTAGTCATACATTTAATATTTTTTACAAGATAATTTGTGTAATTAGAATAGTCGATAATGATATAAAATGAGAAGGCATATTGAAAGGTTTGGAAGCTATTGAAATATAACTGCTGAATTAAAATCTCAGCGATTTTAGTTGTTGGTTTTTTTTTCCTGGTTTTTGGAGTAGCTGTTTATTCTTTCAATGTTTCATTAGCAAAGATGTGTTTCCTGCAATTAGTGTATTCATATGGTAATTGTATCTTTCCTTTGTGTCTTTTGCTGCGCACCATGTGCAGGAAGTTGAGGTTTGTATATATATATATATATATATTTTTATGCATTTCTGTCTTTCCCCATTCATGTAGTTGCATTATTTTTCCCATTCTAAGCATGTGCTTTCTTTTTCTGCTGCAGGATGATTATTTTCGTACATGGAGTCCGCTTACATCCGTTGATCAAGGTAAGAAATGATCTTTATCATAAAGGGTGATTTTAATGTTCTTTATATTTATAATAACGGACAGAAAAGTGAAAGCTGCTGTTTAAGTTATCTTTCTAGGTATTCTCCTTGAACCTACTTTTTACAAAGTGAATTTAAAGCAAGTCTACGTACCGGTACATTGCCTTAAGTGTCTTACACTTAATGCAGTAATTAACAAAAAGGTGTAGAAAGTGATAGCATGTTAAATGAGATTAATTTTCCTTCTCAGAAGAATTATTCCCCAATAAATTAATTATATATTTTCTATATTAAATGGCAAATACCCCATATTTAATTTTACTGATAACTGTTATCAGTGAAGCTGTCACAGTACTGTCAATGGTTTTTAAGATATAAGATGAAAGCATTTCATCATTCAATTTGTATCACAGTAAAACTTGCTATTTCCCCCCCTCCCTCAGGAAGACTTCAGTATCACATCAGATTGTGTAGCCAAAGAGTGTTGGATGATTCTTTATACTTCCCGTAACAGTTGTATAAAGTTGTGTGTCAGGAGACGGATGAGATTATTTTTAAAATGTGATTCGTACAACACTCATTTTTATTTCATTTTCAAATGTGATCCAGATCTCTTTTTTATTGTTATCCCCAGAACTGATATCAGAAAGAACAGTTAATAATGGGTTCTTCATATATGGTTAAGGATATTAGTGGCATGCAGTATATAAGTGTGATTTATTAATTGTAACTGTAATTCAGAGGGATAGAGATTAATCATTACATCCCAGACCCTGATCAACCTTATTTTCCAATTGCTATTTCACATGGACAGACAAACAGATAGTTTGGCAATTCATTTCTCTAAACTTCTATTAATATTAAATTGAAGAGTACTATTACAAACCAGCTGACCTTATTCCTTAATTCCACAGTATCTACAGATGCCTTCTGTGATTTCCCCCCCCTGTTATTTTTTATTACTACTGTCATATAACATTTCCAGTTTATATGGCCTGAGGCAGTGATGGCGAACCTTTTAGAGACCGAGTGCCCAAAAACTGGCTCTGCCCCCGTTCCACCTCCCTGCTCTGCCCCTCCATCCCCCATCCTGCCTGCCCACAGGACCACTCACTGCTTCCAGGGCCCGCTGCAGATCACCCAGGCATCCCAGCTGTGCTATGGCGGCCACACCCTCTGCCCACATCCTGCAGCATCAACTACATGATGGGGTATGAGGGCAGAGTCTTGTCTACGCTGCCTGGCTGCCATGTCCTTGGCTGTGGTGCTCCATGTGGGCCACGCTCGAAGGCGATTCTCCTTCAGGGAGTTGCTGGAGAGGAGGGGGTCACGGGGGGAGGCAAGGCTGGGGCAATGGCACGTGGGCCCACAGAGAGGGCTCCGAGTGCCGCCTCTGGCACCCCTGCCATAGGTTTGCCACCACTAGCCTACAGTGTGGTCCCCAAAAAATCTGGGGGTCTCCAGATTTGTGGAGGCTGTTCACCTCCTCCCAGTAATAAATCATTCAAACAAAACAGATTTGGAAATCCAAAAGAGAAGAGATGCAAAGTATAAGTGGAACTATGAAACTAACAAAATTGACAATAAATGATGGTTGTATTGTTTCTTAAATTTGGTCCCTTACTAAGTGGTTATAGACGAAAGCATAACTATCTTAGTCCTAAAAGTAACTGGATATGAAATATACATTTGAATTCTGATTCTGGTTTTTAATTTTGTTAGATAAATAACAAAAAATAAAACTGTTTACATTCGATAACCAATTAAACCAGATTTCACTGGGAAATATTTAACTTTTCAAAGGCAGCTATTATGAATTGAAATACCAATAATTAATATTACAAAAATGTGTAATAACTTTCTTTGATGCTAAATGTCACATTATTATAATAAAATGCTATTGAATTTATTTAGTTAAAAATCTCATTAAAAACAGTAGTGGATATAGTATCTTTCTTTATGTTACAGTGTTTTATGATGAATTGAACTCATAACCCTGTCAATTAGAAATGCTACTTGTCATGCTTACTCACAATCAGCCTACATTGTATATAGCTTTTAACAAACACATTGTACAGATTTTTCTCGATGATGAAGACAGAAATCTGGATCACATTTGGATAGTGCATTTTCAGGAAAGAACATCCACCATTGTATGTTTTGATCCTATAGTTTTAAATGCATTCTGAAATTTGCATAGTACTTACTAGACAATTACATTGCATTCTATTGTCAGTATTCCATCTTAATAGCCAGACTTAATGCAGTCTCCAGTCTTCAGCATTTTTCCATTTTCCTTTATTAGGCACCTAGTTTGATGAAGAGCTTAAGTGAATTTAAAAACCGGCAAACGGTTCTCTTTTGTTTTGATTTTCTTTTTTATCGGCATAATAAAATAAATTGTTTAATAGGAATTTTGGAATTTTTCTGATTAGAAATAAAACAGTCCTTGGTTTTTCAACTTCTTTAATACTTATACTGCAGCACATGCATTTATTGCGGATCCATAGATATAGCATACACTTAAATTTTTAAGACGAATTCCAATAAGATAGTCATAATGATTTTGGTATTGTTACTACCATTCCTCCTTATTGTATTTACTGATTTCTCTCTAGAAAGCTCCTGCAATAAATAGAAAATAAAGTCCTCTATTGGGTTTTAACAATTTAACTCTAAATTGTTAGATAAAAATTCAGGGTAGAATTTCTACAGGTATTTTAAGTTTATATGCGTTGATACTACACTTTAAAGGACAGTTATTTCAAAATTCATACATCTAAATTATGCTTAACAAATATGTGCAATATTAACTTAGAGACTATTTACTAGAACAAGTTGAAAGACATTATTTATTTATTTATTTATTTATTTTAATTAGAATTTTATGCCGCTCCTCTCCAAGATGGATTATATAGAAAATGGATAGAACATTTATTATTTGTTAGTATTTATTTGTCTTGTTTGCTGATCTATCTGCCTCTGTTCATTAGACTGGTGGTTTGGTTTTTGGGCTGACCTGGTCAGCTTGTGTTTGTTAAAAATACACAACTTTCCTTTACTATGGAAAGGTTTCTAATAAGAAAGCAAATAGTACTAGGACTTAACTTTTAAATAACTGAATACTTAAACTCTTTAAAAAACCCTAAATACTTAAATAACTTAACACTTAAATATGAGCCAGAAGCGTGTTGCAGTTGCCCAAAAAGATGTTGAGACTTTAAGAAGAGTTGAGAGAAGAACCACAAAGATGAATGGGGGACTGGAGGCTAAAACATACAAAGAGCAGTTGCGTGAATTGGGGATGTCTAATTTAATGAAAAAGAAGAAGTAGGGATAATATGATAGCAGTGTTCCAATATCTAAGAGGCTGCAACAAAGAAGAGGTGAACCTATTTTCCAAACCACCTGAAGGCAGGACAAAGCATGGATAAAAACTAATCAAGGAAAGAAGCAACCTAGAACTACAGAGAAATGTCCTTAATCAGTGGAATGATTTGCCTTCAGAAGTTGTGGGTGCTCCAACACTGGAGGTTTTTAAGAAGAGATTGGACAGCCATTTGCCTGAAATGATATAGAGTTTCCTGCTTGAACAGAAGTTGAAATAGAAGACCTCCAACTTGCCTTTCAACTCTGTTACTCTGTTAACTCCATGGGCTGTTAATGAAGAGTAACAGCTTTCAGTACTTTTGGTGTAGGATTCAACATGGGTTATTCAGTTGTGAATGTGAGAAACAGGAGAGATCCCACAGATTGATCCTGAAACAGAAGTCATAATCATGCAAGTTCAGTGCTAGCTGAAAGCAAACATGACTGGCTCCAGTATGATTTTAAAATGGGCAAGGTTTATTGCAGTATTTGCTCTCAGCCAATGTCCCAAATGTGCTTTTTCAAAAGGCAATTGGACTTTGTTTTTTCCTAAAAAAAGAAAAGTTCATTGGATTTCTCAAATTTCTATCTTGGCAAAACCAGAGGGATATGTACAAAAATTTGCTACTTGCCACACATTGTAATATTACTTTGTTTAGCTGATTAGGCTCCCTAAACTCAGATTCAACAGTAAACTAACATACAGGAAATCTTATTTTAGCTTCTGCCAAGAAAAGTTCAAAGCAATAGAAGAACAACTTTGAATCATTCTGGAGAAAGACTCATAGAACAATTAGAAAGCCCAAGTCTTCTTAAGAACAAATGGTTCCTCGATCCATTATTCTGAATACAAGCCCTACCAACTTGAATCTCCTAAGGAGATCCTCTCCAATCCCATAGAAAACCCCACCTGTGACATTGTTGATAAAACTGAAGTCTTCTGTAAGACTTCCATAAGTCAGTAGAGTGGCATATACAATGCACATTTTTACAGAACTGCTTGTGGAGTAGAGACTGCCAAGGAACAGAATGTAAAATGTTCAGCTCTTAAAGTAATGGATGATCTTTGAAATTGTGAAAAAAACCAACAACCTTTGACAGTTATTGCCACAATGAATTAAATTGATAAAAATAGCCCTGATCATTTCCATAATATTTTTCTAAACCCTGTATGGGATAAATGATTTTCTATGGTCAAACTTGGGGCAAGCCATATCTTCAGCAGTTCTTACAAGGCACTAATCTCGGTGCTGTAACACATTCATTCAAACAGTGCCAGTTCAACAAAACGCTGTAAATATGATGCAGATACCCAAGATTTCACTCAAGTGTTGCGTTCTACTATATTTCAGGAAGCACTAAAATTGACTGAGGCTCCTTTTCTGTAAATGTTGGGTTGCAACTCATCCCGTGGTTCAAACCTCCTAGAAGTTAACAAGTATACAGCCACGTGATGAGGTTGGATAAACTGCGGGGCACAGGCAGGCTGGACTATGCACAGTTTGAAGCCCACATGCATCGAGATGAATAACTGAACTGAGCTTGATTTACACATTTGCTCTATATTTATAGAAGTAACCACAACATAAATTCTGAGATTTCACTTTAATTTGATTTTAATGTAGTGTTTTAATTAATTCGTAATCAGATGTTAATGTTGTGTATAATGAATAATATGAATGCAATCAACTCTACATGTATCACTGATATGTGTATTCAAATATGCATGTTTATCTTTATGTATAACTAAATAGGCCAATACTATTGTGAAGCCAGATAAATGTTAGTTTGTGCTGATTAACAAAAAGTAACAAAAACTCCACATTTGGCTGATAATAATTGAAGTGGATTTTTTTTTCTTGTAATGTAGACACATACAGAGTACACTGCTTGTTGTTGTTTAAAATTCTACATAACACTACTATGCAATTTAGGAAAATGTCCTTAGATTTAACAAATAAATTACATGCATTATAATTTTGAAGTTAGAACAATTTTAAATGTAATTGTAAATGTATATAACAAAAACCAAACTAAACTATATTTCTCCAGTCTGGACTGTTTCAAAACCGCCATATTGCATGTCAATTTTCTAGCATTCAAGGATGAAGGTTACGGCTGTTCGTTTAGCAACCTTTCAAAACTTTTTTCACATTGAAAAAAGTAAGTTTATGACTGGTTCTCACGGTCACATGATCAAATCTTGGGGACTTGGCAACTAGCATGTATTTACGATGGTTGCAGCATTCTGGGATCACATTTGATTACCATTTGTGGCCTTCCCAGCCAGCTTCCAGCAAGCCAGGTCAATGGGGGAAGCTGAATTTAGTTAACAACTACATGATCTATTTAATGACCACAGTGATTTACTTAATGACCATGGCAAAAAGGGTTGTAAACTTGGGTACAACTACTTAAGACTACTTTCTTGAGCCACAAAGGTTCCAGTTTCAATTGCAGTCGTAAGATGAGGACTATTTTAGTGATACAGATTTTAAAGCTGCAAATATAGGTAGAGAGATAGAGGCTGTAAAATGATTTATAACTCAGTCTTTACAACTTGGTAAGATCTAGTCAAATTATTACACCAACCTTATATTGTATTACTGGAAATTATAAGAAAACATTAATCTTGCCAACTTTTATTCTTTCCAGTTATGAGCACCATAAAATCATAACGTGCATTTTGTTAGAAAGAGTACTATTGAATATTTTTATAGGAATAGCTACTTCACGGAAAAGATTTAATATGACTATGGGTATTAAAATGTACACCTGCATAAAACTTCCCATGAATACTAAATAGTTTGTACATAACTTTGTATATATAATTAATTGTTTAAACTCTGGGCTTCATAATATTTTATCCAGATAAGCTAAAATGCTATTTGTAAATCTTTAGATAGAAGCTTAACTTCTGAAAGCACATGAATATATAAGCTATAGTTATACATTTTCTTTCAAAACAACTACTGCCATACTGCATGATGGCACAGTGATTAGAATGCAGTATTGCAAGCTAACACTGCACACAACCAGGAGTTCAATCCTGACCAGGTCAAGTTTGACTCAGCTTTCCATCTTTCTTAGGTCAGTAAACTAAGGACCAAGATTGTTGGGGTCAATATGCTGACATTTGTAAACTGGTCAGAGAGTGCTGTAAAGTACTATGGAATGGTATATAAGTTCTATTAAATAGATACTAGGATCTGTGAAGTAGCTTATTACAGAGAATTTTAAGTTGGATACATTGTGAGACATTTCTTTTCTCTTTAATTTTGAACAAATGAAACAATTTGGATATAATATTTAAAATGGTCCAGAATTTGCTCTGATGCTAAACTGTAATAATGTACAACATGGGATAACACTTTTTTGGGAGGATGAGAGGGGAGGTAGGATTGTATTCTGTTGGCATCCTGTTGTTTATTTTACTTGTATATAAAGTATGTTTAATGTCTTGCCCAACATAAGTAAACCTAATGATACATTTGCATTTCGGATACTATGTATATGAATGTTGCTATTTACAGTTATCAGACACTGGGTCCTTAGGCTATATTAAATATTATATACAATATACTAATATCTGCCAGATTCAGAAACCATAAAAGTATTCCCAATGAGGAACATTTTTGTCCATTCTATAAGTTGACCCTAATAATTTTAAAACCTTTAATATTTTTGTTAATGCTTGTATTTTCCTTGGTAGAACTCTGGATGAAAAATGATTTATGACAATAATAATTTTATAAAATTTAAACAGAAAGTAGCATAGTAGCAGCTGTACACTTTGGGTGGTTAATTTATTAAACTGCCAAGAGTGATTGGAGCTATTATATCAGTACCATTTGCACTTTATGTTAACTGTAGAATGTTATCAGTGTGAATATAAGTACATGTATTCTCTGTTTTATGTTCCCACTTTAGTGCTGTTTTAGAAATGCCTCTCTTACTTTTATTATTTATTAATTCAATTATCTAGCCATTCTTCTCACTATGGTGATTCAGGAAAACTAACAGCATTTAAAATGTGAATGCAAACAATATAAACAATCAGTACATATATCAGCAATCATTGAAGCCTGATATCTGGTATCTATCCAAAAACAAACCTTGAGGTCACTGTTGCATATGCAACCTATGAAATGCATAATCACAAGACATAGCGATGACTACTAATTTGGATGGCTTTAAAAGCAGATTGGATAAATTCATGAACTATTCTATCAAGGATTATGATTCTTAATGAATAAATGTTCTTCTGGATTGTAGGTGGTATTCCTTCAAATACCAATTGCAAGAGAACAACGGAGGAGGGAAACAGGATGTCTGTAATGCTAATGAGCATCTCAGAGTCATCTATTGGCCCTATGGCAGGCATGTCAAACTGCCGGCCCACAGGCCGGATGCGTCACGCTGAAATGGGGAATGGAGAAAAATGCCAGCAATGGGGAAAAAGTCACGATACATCGCATGATGTCATGTGATGTCCTTAATCAGTTTGATGTGCCTGCTATGGAATAACTACCATACCGCTGGATGTCAAATGAAATACAGAAAGTGTTGCTGTTTTTACAGCTACCTTTTAAAGTCTTATTATGAGTACATAAACTATCATTAAATCATTTACCTCTTTGAAGAAAAGATGCACCAAGGCTTATGGCTTTTCAAAAAACTAATCAAAAGATGGTTTGTAAACTAAGGAGTCATCTTGTCAGAAGTTTAGATTTTATTCTTAATTAGACTTTTGGTCTATATCAGTGGTTCTCAACCTTTCTGAGGTTGAGACCCCACTTGCCCCGCCCATGCGCGCCGCGACCCTGACCCGGGGGTGCGTGCGTGTGCGCGCGTGCGCGCAAATTTTTTTTTGAAAAATTAAAAAAAAAAACAAAAAAACCCCAAAAACAAAATGGCGGCCAGGACGGGCGGATCTGCGCATGCACAGATTGGCCCATTGCACGCGCCACGCATGCACGCATCTGCCCGTTGCGGGCCGCCATTTTGGTTTTTTTTAAATTTTTTTTTAAAAATTAAAAAAAATAAAAAAAACAAAATTGCGACCGCGACGGGCAGATCTGCGCATGCGCAGATCGGCCCGTCGCACGCGCCACGCATGCGCACATCCGCCCGTCGCGGGCCGCCATTTTGTTTTTTTTATTTTTTATTTAAAAAATTTAAAAAAAAAAATAAAAAAAACACAAAATGGCGTCCGCGACAGGCAGATCTGTGCCTGCGCAGATTGGCCCATTGCACGCACCGCGCATGCATGGACCCGTTGCGGTCCGCCATTTTGTTTTTATTTTATTTTATTTAATTTTTTATTTTTTTTTAATTTTTTTAAATTTTTTTTCTGGCGTGACGGGCGGATCTGAGCGTGCGCAGTGCGCACGCACCAAAAAAAATAAAAAAAAAAATAAAAAAAATTTTAAAAAATTTAAAAAAAATTAAAAAAAATAAAAATAAAAAAAACAAAATGGCGGCCGGCGGTGCCCGGCGACCCCCGCGAAATGGTCTCGTGACCCCAAATGGGGTCGCGACCCCAAGTTTGAGAACCACTGGTCTATATCAATCTGCCCCTCTTTAATACCATCCATACATTTTCACCCAGCTTGGCTTAATGGAGTCAGAATACAAAGCTGAAAAGGATATTGGGAAATACAAGCTGTTCTCTACAAGCATGTAAAGTGGGAATATTTATTTTGCAAGTTACTTACCCGGTCTTTTGAATCCCAGGCAAACAGGCAAAGTATTTGTATTCAGGAGACCTCATGAAATGCAAAACATTTGAAAGAAGCTCTTTGCAATGGTTATACTGCAGTTTGCATAAAAAGCAATACATTTTCAGATCATTAAATCACCTGCACTGGCTGCTTTGGAAACTACTCCTGGTTGTCTATATATCATTGTGCATGCCCAAGTTCTACTCTTGTTTCCTGAATATAGACTCCAATAAATACAAATATTTCTGAATATATTTAAAGAATATAGTAAATTACTAACCTTGCATTTTAATGAGTATCTAAGAGCTTGCTTACATAGCCTTGTGTTCATTGAGTTCACGTTCTTTTCTCCTTCATTTTTTGAATTTGTGCTAGGTACAACTTAATACTGTTAAATAGTTTTATGGGATAGTCCTACTTGGAATATATTACAATAATTTAATTTTTGTTATACTGAAGCCAAAATCACGTTAAGCAGTTTTGTAACAACACTTTTCTTTCAGTTTGCAATATTTGTCTTTTGGTTTAGCTTAACACACTCCATGTAGTTATCTCACAGTAAGATAAGGCATAGAAGTTTGTCTACTTCGGTTCATCACCCTAACAACAAGGATGATCAGAGCACTAAAAATTAAGCCTATGAAGAGAAAGAACCAGTTATGTTTAACCTTGAGAAGATTAAATGGGAAGACACAACATGATTGATTACATGAATGACAGTTTAATTTGTTTACATCTAATTTGTATATTATATTTTACTTGTCTTTTAAAAGATAAAGGTGGTAGGTATAGTTATCTTTCCTGATTTTGTGATAGGTATAATTATCTTCCCTGATTTTATTTTCAAACATTTGCCCTTTGGGAAATGTTAATCAAAAACATAGCATCATTGTATTGTAGTATCAAACTTTAGGCTTAGAATTAAATTTGTACCTTCTCAAGTAGATTGAAATCTGAACCTCCTCAGTCCAAGTTGATTGAATCTTTATCCTTTAACACAGACATGTCAAACACAAGGCCCGGGGGCGGCCCGCGAAGTGGTTTCATGTGGCCCGTGAAGCCATCCTGGAAACAGTGAGGGAACGGCCCCCACTGCCTTGGCCCTGGCCCAGGCCGGCCGGGAGCCAATGTACAATTTTGTGGTGGCCATCTATGCTGAAACGCATTCAGTCTTAGCTCCAGAAGGCCATCTGAAAATAGCGAGGAACCAGCCCCTGCTATGTCAGCCCCGACCCCTGGGTGCATGCTGGGGAGGTGTCACCCTTTGTGAGGAATGAAAAAATAGACCATAGATAAACCAGGGTTTGGATGCAGTATATATAAGGCAGCTTTTCTATAAATAAAAAGTCCTTCCCATATTTTACTATTCTCTGTGTGTCCTACATAGACTTTTGAATTTTAACTAGACGGCTGATGATTTACAGCAATTTAAAGCAGGTTTATTAGATTGTCTCATTCCTAAGTCAATTATGATTTGTCAAGATAGGTTGTATAACAATGTTTTTATATATAATTAGGCAGACTTACATTTGGGTATGAAACATAGGATTTCTGAATACATAAATGATCTCGTAGGCATCCACTAAGGATGGCTGTGGCTCTGATGGTGGCAGGCGTGGTGAAGTGACATGTATAATGATGCCAGTTGTGTCTTTGGAGGTTTTTTTTGCATAAAAATGTTATAATTAAATAATTTTGATTAATTTGCATCATAACACATGCAACATCAGTGTAAAAGTAGTCCTCGACTTACTAATGATTCATTTAGTGACTGTTCAATGTTACAATGGCACTGAAAAATGGGATTTATGACTTATGGGATTTCAGACTTACGACCATTGCAGCATCCAATGGTCATGTGATCTCAATTGGATGCTTGGCAACTGAGTCATGTTTATGACAGTTGCAGTGTCTTGGATTATGTAATCACCATTTGCAGCCTTCTGACAAGCAAAGTCAATGGGAAGGCCAGATTGACTTAACAACTGTATTACTAACTTAACAACTGCAGTGATTCATTTGACAACTCTGGCAAGAAAGATCATAACATGGGGCAAAATTCACTTAACAAATGTTAGCAACTTAGCAACAGAAATGTTAGGCTCAATTGTGGTCATAAGTCAAGGGCTGTTGTTGTTGTTAATTGCGAAGTTGTGTCCGACCCATCGTGATCCCATGGACAACGTTCCTCCAGGTCTTCCTGTCCTCTGCCATCTTCTGGAGTCCATTTAAGTTCACGCCTACTGCTTCAGTGACTCCATCCAGCCACTTCATTCTCTGTCGTCAAGGACTACGTGTATTCTTAGTATGATTTTTACCAGACTTTCAACCAACACTGGCAATAATTTTGTATGGTGTTTATTTGCCATCCACTCATATTTTTTTCATCATTTGTAATTTTTTGGAATCACATTTGACTAAGAAAGCAAGAACTTTAGCTTGCTGAAAATGAATTAACGTAGAGCATTGATTTAAGTGATCTTGATCAATAGAGTTCAATTTTTGTCTAATGGTGTATGCTTTTCTGCATGCATTAAATTACATTCCCATATTACATAAATGTAAAATGAATAAAATACGTGTGTATAAAATCCCATTCTGTTTCCTCCCTCCATTAGCAATTAATGTCTGAAGAAAGGCCTTATCTCTATCAGTCTTCAAACTAGTTTTATAAATAATGCTCCATGGGTCAAGAGGCATTCTTGCAAAATAAAAAAAAGATAGATGGCTGCAAGCCAGGTCTTTATTTTAATATATAATCAATAAGCTAGCAGATATCCTGGGGATTTAAGAAGTGGCTTTGGAAACTGAGCAGGTTTTTTTTTTTTAAAAATATTGAATATAGTTGTTTCTTTTGTGTAATCTCTGTGCATACTTTTGGGAATGATATATAATGCAGTTTCATTGAATACTAGCCATTTGTCTTCTATGTAATTAGTATTTTGTTTTGCTTTGGAGGAAAAATGGGATTTGGCATGTGGATTTCAGACATACAGTAGTGGCCAAAATTGTGGAAACCTTTTGAAAAGAGTGTATTTTTGAGGTTTGATGGCTAATAACACCACTTTCTTTTTGGAGTAGTACCATAAAATTATATATCAATGGAAAGAAAATTTAATCAAGAATGTAATGCAACAAAGTTTGTTCAATTATCTGTACTGTATTCTATGAAAGATTATAGCCAAATAACCAGAAAAAGGAAGCACAACTTGCTTAGGTTGATATCAGGTAGCTTTCCTTCATCTGATTGTAGCCAGTGAGCATGAGTGTTTAGAGAGCCAATCAGATGTCATCTTGTTCTGGTAATGAGCCAATCAGATCACAGTAGGATTCAGTTATTGATGTCATGTATTGAAGCTGAAAGGAGGACATTTGTCAGTGTGTTAAGTGATTGCTATCAAGTTGGTTGGGTTCTTTTTCCTTTCATTTAGTGAGCTTGTAAAACGTAATAAAATTAAAGTAATGGTGAACAGAGTTGACTGGTTGCCCAGAAAGCGATGTAAAATAGTATTAAGTGAGCAAGGGTACAGTTATAAAGAAATTAGAAGAAAAATTGGTGGAAACTTAACCAAAGGTTTAATTTAAAAAAATTAAATAAAATAAATAAATTTCTACTGTACATTTTTCCCAAAAGGTTTCCACAATTTTGGCCACTACTGTACACCTCTGTTACAAAGTTTGTTTCTTGCCCAAGTTACTTCTGAGTTTGCTTTCTGTGAAAGAAGAATTTGATTCAGAAAGCAAAGTTTCTCTAAGTTTAAAACAGATTATAAGACAAGTTAGTTAATGTAAGCTTTATTATAGGGCGGAGGTGGGAAGTTTCATATTTAGGAGGAGGAGATGAAGGTGAAGAAGATGCAGCTGCTACTACAATCTTAATTTTGTTCTATACTGGCTCTAAAACCTATAGTAAGCTTGCTGGTGTAAATACAATGACAGTTGCTGTAGCTGCTTGTTCCCATTTGGTTTTTCAGTGCTGAAGTTGAAATTTTATAAGAAAATGTAAATTTATCAATAATGATCTAAACAGATTCAGATTATTTTAGTTCCTATATGTAAGACCATGAAAAATATATTAGAATATTAATTTGAATACTTATTTTAACATTAAAAAAGAATGTTTCTTTTTACTTTTGCCAGATGTACAGGTGATGCTTAATTACTAATTTATGAATACTTCCCTTATTAAAATGAATAATTAATACTAATATATCTGTATATCTGTAGAGAAGGTGTTTTTGTTAAAAAATATTCTCTACAATTGTTTTTATCTCTAGACCCAGCTAAAGATCCATGCTTAAAGATGAAATGTACTCGTCATAAGGTATGCATTGCACAAGATCAACAAACAGCTGTTTGCATTAGCCACCAGAGACTGACACACAGGTAAATATCTCCATGTTATTGATCTATAATCAGGGCTATTAATCTATATTTGTATTCAGTGCTGCATTTTTGCATCATTTCAGACCAAGGTAAACAAAATGTGTGAGAACATATGCACATTGTGAACATTCTGTGTATGAAAAGATCCTTCATAGACTCACTGAGTAGGTAACTTATCCTCAATTCAATCCTGTGGGTTGAACTTAATATTATACAGATTTTGCTTATTTTCAATAAGGTTTCTGTAGGAATAGTTTCTGACAAACTATATTTCAAGTACTATCAAAGAAATCAAACATTGGCAGACACACTTTTTGGGAATTTCTACAAAGTATTTTATAAATTAAAATTCATTGGAAAATTAATATTTTTTCAGAGGGATGAAATACTGAAAGCAAAACACACTCCCCTTTAACTTACTGTAGTGGTATGTGAGCATGATCTTGGGAGGCAGGATAAAGGGACCCATCTAAGAAACTGGTCAAATAAAAGGCAGCTGGGCCCTCAACAGGAATGTGGGCAAGGCAGGAGGCTTAGAAATGACCCTCCCTTATTTTCAGAATTTAAAGGGAACATGGAAAGAGAAGTACTTTCACACTTGCAAGATTCTGTTTAGGTAGTTTTACAATAAAGAAGAATTAGCCCATCTGGTTTCATTTCCTGTCTCATTTACCTAATAAGGCTGACAATTACATGCAATAGTCCTTGACTTACAACAGTTCATTTAGTGACCATTCAAAGTTACAACAGCACTGAAAAGATGACAATTTTTCACATTTATGACAGATGCAGCGTTCTCATAGTCATGTATCTCTTAGCTACATGGCATAGAGACTTGTGACGTTTCAGACTTTCCTTTATCTGTTGGGATATAAATCACCTTGAGAGATAATCAAGATTAAACTTTAACAAAAACATATTAAAGTATCTTTTTTATATTTAATAGTGAATTAGATAAATTGCAACATGTAGAATTGAGGAAAATTGAAATGCAAAAAAAAAGGGATAAAATGAAACAGATAATGTGATTAAGTAGACCGCAAGAGGCCACTGGCCAATTACAAAACTTTCTACAAAGTTTTAGGATAGAGAGTATCAAATTAATATAAAATTCTTTAAAAAGTCTAAAGGAAAAATATATTCATGCTTCAATTAAGGATGTTAATATTTAATTTCGTAAGGGTAACAGTTTCACACAGAAAAAAAATCCCACCAGGTTTCTTGCTAAAACTCATGCAATAAGTCCCTTCCAAGTGTTTCCAGTATCACTAGGAACACCAATGTAGTCAGGCGCAAAGCTGTGCCAGTGGTGGCTCCCTTGAAATCTGATGTACCGACCTCCTTTAGAGCTTGTCAGAAGCAGCACCTATGAAGAACATGGAACTATAAAACTATGGAACTCCTGACTGAGATCAATGAGACACCATTTTATCTGTATATTCTGCAGGTAATTGCTTCTTGAAATCAGAGCAAAAGACAGTCCAGATGTATTTTCCCAGTGCTTATGCTTGTAAAAGAACTATTTTAGTGAGTAACAAGGAAAGTATGAAAAATTAACGTAATGCTATTGTAACCTTCAAGGGAATACACAGGCTTTTTCATTCCTCAAAGTAAAATACTCTCTATAGTGAGTATTTAAAAATTAATTATGTTCTGATGCAGTATGAGTAACAACTATGGCATCCTTGTTGTAATCTCTGAGTTTGTGGAGACATTTACATTACCCATCTAGGTAACATCATCAGCGCAAGTGACTGTGTGGGTTGCTTCCTGTTTATATAAGTTAAACTGTTTATAAACAGTTAAATAAGAACTATGTATTTTATACAGTGTAATAGTCTGATTGGGAGGGATAAAATTCAAATCCTATCTACTTTCATACCTCCATAGAAAGTAGGAAAAATATAAGCTTGAAACTGAAATTTCTGTATAAAAAAATCTCTATTTTAGACAGAATCACAAATCATATTTTTCAGTCCTAGTAAATTTGTAAGAATCACAATGACGTTATATTCATGCCTGTTCCTATATTTTACATATATGTGTAATTGATGTGTGTGTGTATGTGTGTCTATATATATAGATACATACATACACACACAAACATACATACATACATGCATACATACACACACACACACACACGTATATACAGACTGGTCTGATTGATTACACCTTGGCATTTAACTGCTATACTGCAGTTCTACTTTTTACAATCTCTTTTGCCTTGCAGCTCCCCAACTAGGGGCATATACATATATATGTATATGTATATCAAAGGAGTATATATTGGAGGTGGTGACCCTTTGAGAGCTGTATGCAATGAAATTTCATTTTGATGCATGCTGATTGGTGTACATTCAAAGTGACAATAAAGTTGTTGTTGTTGTTGTTGTTGTTATTATTATTATTATTATTATTATAGTATGTGTACATATTTTATAGGGTTTTACTTACTGTTCACAGATTGCTATGAAACATAAAGAT
Source organism: Bothrops alternatus (assembly GCA_034064705.1). NCBI lineage: Eukaryota > Metazoa > Chordata > Lepidosauria > Squamata > Viperidae > Bothrops > Bothrops alternatus. The sequence goes on from JARGCV010000085.1 coordinate 4,305,890, forward strand.
GTTTCTTTGCTGATCAGCATGATCTAGTTCTAAATGATTGGATATCAAATGTGAAATTTAGACCAGCAATTAGACGCTAGCATTTTACACAAGTAAAATTTCAGTGAGGAACTATGAAAGACAATATACATATTTTGTGCCGTCTATATATGTCAGTACTTGTACAATTATTTAAGCATTTAGATAGATTGCATAATCTTTGCTTTCCATTTAATAGATTTTCCTCCTGTAATGCAGCTGCTATCTTAAAAAACAAGATGAGCCACCCTTTTTCAAGTTGAGGGAACACATTTTATTGCCAAGTTTATGCTCTCACTTGAGGCTGATAAGCACAGCTCTCAAAATAGATTGCTTTAATTGAGTGCACCTGCATTGATGAAGAAGGTGTATCATCTTTTAGAAAAGATATTTTTCTTCACAGAAATTCTAGCTTGTGTTGATAAATTTCAGATTTAATAAGATTTAAATATAAGATTATGAGGAATCATACTTCCTAGTGGATATCTGGGTCTTGATTTATTTAATAAACCTCATTCCTTACAGAGAAATGGATCGAAGCTAGAATAGCTTTTCTATTTGCAATATCTAAAACTGGAGTGCTGATATAATTTACCGTACTTAACTAGTACTTTGTAAAGTATTGCCTTTTATGTCTGTCTGTCTGTCTACCTACTTATTAAATTTGTATGCTGCCTATCTCTCTATCAAGTGACTCTAGGCGGCTTGGTTTACAATACAATACAATATAGAGTATAGCAGTTCTTTGGGGAAATAGTACAGAAAAAGAGAATGATGCTATTTTTTCCTGTGTTTACTTGTTTGTTCAATTTCTTGGGTCTCCCCTTGGAGTCAAAGATTCTGGGGCAGCTTACAATTAAAAAAAATACATTACAGTTAAATATATTAAAAATGTTTTAAAACAGTAAAAGCAGTTAAACCAATAAAAACATTAAAAACATCCAAATTACAGAGGAGCAAAATACTTCATCAGTTAGCAATATAGCAAGGAAATGAGGCCCTTGACGTATTCAGCCTCCCAGGCTCAGGAACTAGTTAGTTTTTTTGGGCCCTATAAAAGGCTAACAGAGTTTCTGTATTATCTCATTAAAGGGAAGACTGGAACAGTGATTGAGAAACTGCCCCCATTCTCTCCTGCCTCCTTTTCCCTTACTTAATTTATAACTAGAAAGAAACTAATAACAAATATTTAATAGAACTTAGTTCTATTAGCTAATGAATAGCATAGTGGTCATCAATTTATTATGATTCTATCCTTGGATTGACACTTAATACTATACAAGGAAAGCAAGGAAAGCAATGTTGCTTTATTTTTATTTATTTTGGGGGGCTCTGAACTACTTTCTGTACAGAAGCTAAAATTTTTGAATAGTGAAACTGACCACATTTGTATTGGATTTCACTACAGGATTTAACTCTTTAAAAGCTCTGATCTGGGTTTTTTCTTTTTAAATTTTTGATGGAATTTTTCCTTTGCTTTTTTTTCTTCACATCTTCACTGTGAGAAATAATATTTTGATGTTCTTTGTGGCCATTTTGTTACAGTACATTTATTCGTTTTGTCTTTGAAAGGAATTGTTTTCTTTGGCTATGTAAGTTCCGACACAAGAGAGTCTGCTTTATATTAAACCTTCAAATAATGCACAAAGTTAAAGATAAAGTGTGGTGGGCTACCTTTACAGAAAAAAAAATAGTCTACAAGTTCAAATTGAAAACTTTGGTAAAAAGCTTAATAAAATTACCTGAGTCTCAAATCAACTTAAAGAGAATACCCAGATGCAAACCAAGCATCTCACAGCCAAGCCAGACTACAACTGGGTGGACTGTAATCTAAATTCATGCTGGAAGATTTGAAGAATGAGCATTTTGGCTGGAACGCAGAAGACCTACTGCAGAAATTTGAAGGAGATCTGGATTTTACAGACTTATAATTGGCAAATTCAATAAGTGATGAAGTGGACTCTCTTAAGAAGATAGACTTATCATACCTAATTGATAAACAATTTGGACTGGCCTTTCCTGAGAAAATGGATTGATGTTGGGAAGTGGATTTATTATATCTAACCAGAAAACAACTGGCAAGAGACTTGACATCTTGGTTCACAGTGAGACTGTTTCAACAACAGATTTGGTAGAGAGTTTAGGATATTGGATGACATATTGTTGGCAAAGCTTCCACTAAAAATCTTAAGGGAAAGTTTTATTATTATTATTATTGATCCCACATGAGATGATTGTGGTGACTTGTGGCAGATAAAAAGCCACATTCTATGAGTTAAATACAATGACAGATTGTTAACAGAGGGCTTTGAAGTTTAATTTTGCTGTTGATTAACCTGTTAACTATTTTGTTTTTACATATAACAGGTAGATGGCAAGCTAAGTTGGTTGTAAATAGATGTAGAGGTTAATAGATTGTGGGCCTGCTTCTCAAGGAGGAGAAACTAATATTGTTGCAATATATTTATAAGTAATCAGCCAGGGGGATAATATCTGTATATGTGGTTTGGTTTTTGTTCACTTTAATGCACTTTATAAAAATGTTCTGTCCATTTTTATTGTTGTTGTTCTTTGCTAATTTCTTGGGGAAATTTGTATTTTAACTTTTTGAACATTTTTTTAAAAAGAAACTTAATACTATACAATGCTCACTTTCAAATCCTTTGTGCTAATGACAATCCATAACACAATATACATAGTATGATTAGTAACTGTGATCACTGTCTGGTTATATCAGTAAAATAAACAAGGCTAAATTATGCAAGGGTTATAAAATAGAACATCAAGAGAAAAGAATAAAGAGAAAAGAGTAACTCAGTAATAACCTAAGACCAATTCTATCAGACATTTTTTTCTGTATGACTTAGATTATTTGGAGCATAATAACCTAATTATTATGGCTTAAATATGCTAAATGGGATGGTAGATGCTAGCTTCTGGTAATGCGACAAGAGCAGCCAAATAGGAACAATTGCACCCAATTGCACATTATTGATAAACCAGAAATCTGTTTGTTGTTTTTATTGTATCTAAAGCATATTTTATCCAAGAAACAGGTTAATACTTCTAATAAGATACCTTGTCCCATTTGTGTCAGAGGCACTGTTTAAGGCACTTCCAGATTGAAAGGATCAGCCAATGATATCACTGTTGTCGGGAGACACCTGGTGCAGGGCTCTTTACATGTTTCCATTAATGTGTCCACCAATGTGGTGCCTATTTATCTACTCGCATTTATACGCTTTCAATTGGCTAGATGGGCAGGAGCTGGAGCAAATAATAGGAGTTCACCCCCCCCATCACACAGCAGCACTTGGGTTTCGAATGCAGGCTTGTTAATTGTCAATCCACGACATGAGCCACTGCTCTTGTAACTAAGAGTTAGATATACTTTGAAGAATATGCAATAGCGATCTTAAAAATTTTGATTTGTAGTCTACTTAAAGCCATCTTGAATCTTTGCAGTAGTAAACCTGTAAACTATGAAGTAGGACGCTAAGTACTATGACTATAGTATATAAAAAAGGTAATTCTCCCTTGTTTTGCTTCCTTAAGAATGATGGGATTGAAACATATTTCCCAGATATTTAAAGGTCTCAATTTGTTCTACATATGTGTAATTTATTTTCCAGTGAAGATTATGGGTAGTAAGCCTTTCAGTAAAGACTATTATTTTTGTCTCAAAATGATTGATTTGTCTCTATAGTATAAGGCAGGGCTTTAGAAACTGAACCTTAAGTCTCTTTGTCTTGCCGAGAGCAGGGCTGCACCATCACATTAAAGAACTGGGATTGGTTTGTCTGTCAGTTTGTAGGGATGAAATTCCTTGTTTGTGAGTGTTAACAAAATAATGGACATAATGATGATGATAATTTTTAATTATGCTGCATGACTCTTGTGGGTTGATAACAATAACAATCACAATAAAACATAACAAATAAAAATAAAACAAGGTATGTGGGATGAAGTGAGGGGGGTCTTAGCTCTTTTAAACAACAGAGTGGAGGCCATCCAGCTCTTAGGGGGAACTTTGTTCCAGTGGACAGGCACTGCCACAGAAAAGGTGCAGTTCCGGGACCCTGCCGACCGAGAAGCTTTCCCCCAAAGTGGAAGATTGGGGTATGGTTGCTGGTCATTGAAGAGGATGGCCTCTTGAGGTGGTACACCATCACCTTTTTCAAGGCAGGAGGTACCCTCCTTCAGAAAGGTCAACACCACAGCCAGGATCCAACCAATACACCTAGACATTAGACAGATTAGATTAGGCACATCTTACCTCCAATGAAATATTTTCATGAAGTTTCATGATTAAAAGTTTTTGATCAAGTGAATAAAGTTGAATTTTTGTTTTATTTTTCTCCTGCAAGTAAAGGATAAAATGTAGCAAAAAATCATTCATTTTTATATGGTCTCCACAGTCTCTATCCTAATCATTTCTGATTCTGTCCTATAATAACATGAGCAAAATGTCTCCCTTACATTTGTCTGATCAGTTGTGTATTCTATGCTACTTGGTTATTGTTCATTGAGATTGATGACATTAAAAAATCAAAATATTGAACGAGAGACTCAATTTTGCACATTATTCAAAGCAGTATCATTTATTTTGGATCATCTCTGACAGTAGATAGTTTAATCTGAAGTCCCCGATGGAATAATGTGAGTTCCCATTTGAATGCTGACATTTTTCTTTATATTTTCCTAGAGTTTTCATAAAGCGTAGCCCTTTGGAAAATATTTGTAAGTATTTCTAAAATAATTTTTAAAAAAAATTGAAAGAAGTCATGCTTTAAAATAATTTCTATATGAAACAGGATTTTCAGTTGAAACAGCTTGACAAGCTGATCAAATGGAAGAAAATACACTGCCATTAATTAATTGGTATTTTTCAGCTGTAGCAAATTTAAAATGTATGGAACAACACCCAGAATTATTATCCCAGCTGGGGAATTCTGGGACTCCCATATTTTAAACAGCTAAGTTGAAAACCACTAATTTAAATGTCTTAGTTTAGCTATAAAGGACATTTTGCAAAACTTCAACCAAATGTATTTATAGTATACACATACTGTATTTTCAAATAAAAAGAGAAAAAGATACACGCTTACATATTTGGGATTTGCAATACCCTTTCTATTCATTATGCTGCATTTCAAGTGCAGAGAACCTATTCTAAGTGCAAGATAGGTTTTTTATTCTGAGTTTGAAACATTATGTTTTGATCTCAAAACATTTCCAATATGTTTCAGATTCAAAGCACAACCAGGGTGAATGAAAAAAACATTGGTTGTTTTCCCCCCTCAAACTACTGTTCTATGTTTCAGACCTGGTGTTTTATACTGAAAATGAGATACTTTTAGAATAAAGACTACATATTGAGCTTAGAGAGTAAAGAACATACATATTACTGAAAAATAACTAGAACCTTTAACTATAAATGTTATTAGAAGAATTTTAGAACTGCAAAGCAGCTTTACCAAGATTACATTTTCTCAACCAAACTATTGACATAATATCACAGGAGAATACATAGTCTGTGACTTTTATAACTTGCTTATATTTAAATAATTATTCTGATAGCTTTTGCATAAACATTTTCTTTTATAAAGAAAAATAAAAATTTATTATTTTTGGCACCAAAACCTTCCAGGTTGATACGCTGGAGAAAATGGCTTAACTTTGAAAAATAAGGCAGTTTTTGGCAACTCAGAAACTTCTAGATAAACTAATTGAAATCTTAGCATTCTTAGCTATTTCAATGAACAATATTTTCAGCATTAAGAAAAAGAAACAAGTATTTGAATTGTTTCTAAAAACAAATTACTAATTATTTTGTTATCTACTATCTTTCAGACCAAATGAATCTTGCTTTATTACAATACATTTTTAAAAACCTTTTTAAAAGAATTTTAGACAATACTTCAGTAATGAATGTTAAACAAGAAAAATGACATACAGCTATGTCAAACTCGCAACATCATGTGACGTCACACAACGTATTGGGATGATTTTGCCATTGCTGGCAATGGGGTGGGTATGGCTTCCGGATTACGCGTCCGGCCTGTGGGCCGGCAGTTTGACACCCCTGAGCTAGATAATTCCAAGGGAACATTATCCATGTTTTTCATGGAGAGAAATTAGACTCCAATAAACTGATTATTTGTAAGAGATTTTTGATATAATCATTCTATGCAAAAATGTAGATCAGTGGTTCTCAACCTTCCTAATGCCGCGACCCTTTAATACAGTTCCTCATGTTGTGGTGACCCACAACCCCCCCCCATCCAGCTGGCCGGGAGGTATCAAAAACTTGACCAAAAAAAGAGGAAAAAATGGGGAAGTATAGGTAGTCTTCGACTTACAACAATTCGTTTAGTGACTGTTTGAAGTTACAACAGCACTGAAAAAGCGAATTATGATCATTTTTCACACTTATGATTGTTGCAGCATCCCCAGGGTCATGTGATTTACATTCGGATGCTTGACAACTGATTCATACTTCTGACGTTCACAATGTCCCAGGGTCACATGATCAATGGCCAGGGGGCATGGCCAGCTGATCACTCAGGTTGCAGAGTGTCTGTGGGGGGAATCTGTGGGTCTCTGGGATGGGACTGGGGTGAGTGCCTTCCTTCCTTCCCTCCCTTCTCTCCCCTTGTCCCTTCCTTCCTTCTTTTCTTCTTTCCTTCACCTCCCTCTTAGTCTCTTCCTCCTTCCCTCCCTCTCCCATTGTTCCTTCTTTTCTTCCTTTCCTTCACCTCCCTTAGTCTCTTCCTCCTTCCCTCCCTCTTTCCCATTGTCCCTTCCTTCCCTCCCTCCCTCCCTCCCTTCCATTGTTCCTTCCTTCCCTCTCTCATTGTCCCTTCTTTCCCTCCCTCTTTGTCCCTTCCTTCCCCCCCTCCTTTGTGCCCAGGAAGGGTCAAGGGGAGGGGGACAGGTGCCAGCGTGGCTAGTGGCTTTGCTGCCGGTGGCCATGGCGACATGCCAAACCTACCTGTGCACAGGCAGAGGCAGAGGAGAGCTCTGCCCAGCTCACTTGCTCAGCTTCGCCGGAAAACATACCACTTGCTAAGTTAGCAGAAGCGCCAGGATCAGTGCCGGGATATAGCTGATTTGCGCTTCTGCTAAATTAGCAAGCCATGTTTTCCAGCAAAGCTCGAGCAAGTTTGCTGGGCAGGAGCCAAGGAGAGCTGCTAATGCTGATCTGCTTCTGGGCTGCTCTGCAGAAGTGCGGATCAACTGTAGAGGCTCGTCCCAATCCTGGATAAGGGGGAAGGAAGGAAGGAAGGGACAAGGGGAAAGAGGGAGGGAAGAAGAGACAAAGAGGGAGGTGAAGGAAGGAAGGAAGGAAGGAAGGAAGGAAGGAAGGAAGGAAGGAAGGAACAATGGGAGAGGGAGGGAAGGAGGAAGAGACCAAGAGGGAGGGAAGGAAAGGAAGTTCCAGCCAGCAGAGGCTTGGCAGCCCGGCTGCTGAGGAATAGAAGAGCGCAGCGCCAAGGAGAAGAATGTGGCGGTGTCCTCCCAAAGGGGGCTCCTTTTCTCCACCCCTTCCCTGGGTTTGTGGGGAATTTCTCTTCACCAACACTGACAGGTGCTCCTTCGAGCCTGCCACAACCTTTCTCACCCCCTTTGCTTCTCCCCCCCACTTTCGTGAGGATTGTGGTGCCCTTGGGAAGCTGATCGTGCTTTGAAGCTTAGGAGAGGAGGAGTCCCTTCCTCCTTCCCTCCCTCTCTCCCTGTCAAGCCCCGGCGGGCTGAACATGAACGGGCAGAGGAGGAGTTGAGGACGGGTGGGGTGGCAAAGGAGACTGGCGGCCGTCGCCAGGCCTCCTAGCTGACAAGCACAAGTTCAGGAGTCACCAGGTGACAGGTGCAGGAGTTGGGTGCTGCGGCGGCCTCTCCTTTGCTGACCTGCGTGCACGAGAAGAAGTCAATCCGGTTGCTGCACAATGAGTTTCTGGGGAGGACGGGGTCTTGTTCTGTGCCTGCACTCTTCATGTGCCCCCTGCAGGGCACATTTAGTAGAGTTCGTGCAGACTGCCGCCAAGCAGCATATTTTCCACAAACAAGTGAGATGGAGCAGAGGGGAGGGAAGCACCGCCGCGGGGGGGAGGGAGAGAAGGCGGTTGACAAGCCCTGCCTAAGACAATTGGAAATATGTGTTTTCCGATGGACTTAGGCGACCCCTGTGAAAGGCTCGTGCGACCCCCAAAAGGGTCGTGACCCACAGGTTGAGAACCGCTGATGTAGATAGATAGATACTGTATATCTAGATATATATACTATATAGAATCTTTTATATTATATTCATGCACATACATACATACATAAAGATAGACATATACACATGCATATATATTGGCTATTCCTGTATTTAGTAAATGGTTGAAAATTTCAATTTAACAGAATATCAGATTGGAAGGCACCTTGGAGATCATTTAGTCTAACCCAGTGGTATTCAACCTGTGGGTCGCGACCCCATTTGGGGTCGAACGACCATTTCACGGGGGTTGCCAAACAACGCAGTCCGCCATTTTTCCCCCTTTTCCTTAGCTGTGCTACTCCCTCTTATTCTATTGGCTTTTGAAAGCCAATAGAATAGATTCTCTTGAATAGAGTCTAATTCTATTGGCTTTCAAAAGCCAATAGGAATTGTCCATGTTGTCTCTGCCCTGCTGAGCCTGCCAAAAGTCCCAGTCTGCAAACGGTGCTGCTAGTTGTCTGCAGCGAAGGCGAGCTATCCGGAACTTTCCACCCCTCCCTGCTAAAAATGTAAGTAAAAGAGGGCCAGGGGTGGGAGGTGGGAGGCCGGCATGCGCAGTGAGGGCAGCTGGCGCGCGTGGGGCCCGGCAGGTGCCTTACCTCCCTTGGGCTGGACCAGCTGGTGGCCCAGCCGGTGGTCGCCCTGCGCCATCGCTGCTGCTTGCCGCGGCCGCCCAGGAGCGCCTGGGCCTGCCTGCCGCCACCCTGAATGGGCAGCAGCGAAGGTAAGGCTAGCAGGGCAGCAACGGGCGCAGGGAGGGTTTTTGGCACGCGTGGGGCCCGGCGGGTGTCTTACCTCCCTTGGGCTGGCCCAGCTGGTGGCCCAACCCGTAGTCACCCTGCACCGTCGCTGCCGCGGCTTCCCAGGAGCACCTGAGCCTGTCTGCTGCTGCCCCGAACGGGCGGCAGCCTATACCTCGGCCGGCGCAGGGGGCAGCACCACGCATGCGCAGCGCAGGGGGTAGCACCACACATGTGCGGCACGGGGGTAGCACCACGCATGCACGGCGCTCGACAGGTCGGGGGTCGTGACCTAAAAAAGCTTGAGAACTGCTGGTCTAACCCATTTCACAAGCAGGAGACACGATATACAATGACTGTCCAGTTTCTTCTTGACAACTTCTGAAGTAAGCCATTCCACTGGTTAATTGTTTTCACCATTAGGAAATTTCTCCTTAATTCTAGGTTGCTTCTCTCCTTGATTAGTTTCCATCCATTGGTTCTTGTTTTGTCTTCTGGTGCTTTGGAAAATAGTTTGACTCCCTCTTCTTTGCGGCAGCCTCTCAAATATAGGAACATGTTATCATGTCTCCACTAGTTCTTCTTTTCAGTAGACATACCCAATTCCTGCAACCGTTTTTCATGTTTTAGCCTCCAGCCCCCTAATCGTCTCTTCTCTGTACACTTTCTAGAATCTCAACATCTTTTTTATATTGTGATGACCAAAACTGGACACAGTATTCCAAGTGTGGCTGTACTAAGGCTTTGTAAAGCCATACTAATGCTTCACACGATCTTTGTTCTATCCGTCTACTAATGGAGCTAGGATTGCATTGGCTGCTGCTGCTGCTGCACACTATTGGTTCATATTTAAATGATGTCCTTTTGGATTCCAATATCGCTCTCACAGTTACTGGCACTAAGCCATGTTTCACCCAGCCTATACCTGTGCAGTTGTTTTTTCTTACGTAAGTGTCTACATTGAATTTCATTTTCTTAAATAGGGCCCGGTGTTCAAGTAGGTCAAGATCCTTTTGGACTTTGAACCTATATTCTGGGATGTTGGCTATTCCTGCCAGCTTAGTGCCATCTGCAAATTTGATGAATTCTCCTTCTATTCTCTCATCTAGATCGTTTATGAAGATATTGAAGAGTACTGGGCCTAAAACGGAACTTTGAGGTACCCCACTATTTACTTCCTTCCATGTGGATTAAGGAAAGGACAACACATTGAGTACAGTTTGTCAACCAGTTACAAATCCATGTGGCAGTGATGCTATCTATGCCACATTTTTCTAGCTTACCAAGAAGTAGGTTGTGGTCTACTTTGTCAAATGTCTTACTGAAACCTAAGTGTATTATATTCACAGTATTTCACTGATCCATTAGTTTATTCACTTTGTCAAAAAGTGAAACAAGATTTGTTTGGCGTGATGAACCCAGGTTGGCTTCTGGTTATAACTTTGCTTGCTTCTAGATGTTCACAGATTTGTTGCTTGATTATCTTTTCCAAGATCTTCCCAGGTATTGGTCTGAAGTTTCCTGGGAAAAAGCAAGCCAAAATATAAGAACCGTTGGATTGAGTCCAAGTTTATTTAAATATAGATTCTTATAATGTATAGTGTTATATATTCTTTAATATTAAAAAAACATTTTTCTGTATGACTTAGATTATGGAATGGCTTACTATGCTCTTATATTTTGTAATGGAATGGGTGGATGATCTTGGGGAATGAGAGGAAGAGATGCTGCCAAGAGAACAATCAGATAAGGGAAGCCATAGCTCCCAGTGACTTAATGCTCAGAGAAAGAAACTTAGGAATGACCCACCCTAATGAATGAAGCAGTTAAAAGTGGTAATGGGAAGTTTAGTACTTTCAGACTTGCAAGATTTTGTTACTGTAGCCTTGCAGTAAAGAAGAATTAGTTCATCTAGTCGTGTTTCCTGCCTGTTTTACCTGGGAGGGCTGACATTTTTGCATAGGCAATAATTTAGATGGAAACAACTTTCTTTTCTTATTTGCGTTATAAAATCATTTTCCAGCTAGAATTCCTTTGCTAACTCAAGCTTTTTTTTTGCTATTATGTAATACTATGTAGCTTGTAAAGTCATTAAGATTATTGTATGTTTAAGTTTCGCTGCTCTCTTGTTAATGTATAAGAAAACATGAGGTAGATGTAACTGGTAATCTTTTATTTAAATATGCCCATTTGGGGATAAGTGATGATGGATGAGTTGGTAGATTGAACATGGATAGAGGAAAGGTAAAGAAAGAATGAAAGAATTAGATTGCAAAGTTCCATTCACGTAAATTAGGGAGTGACCCTAACATTTTGAGAACATGTATTTTCTTAACAGGGATGTTATTATTTACTATTAATGTTAGTACTATTTTTTATATTATTATTATTTAATATATTGTAAAAAGTGATGGCTATTGCTGGTCTACGACCGTAATAAAGTTTATTATTGCAAAGTACATTTAATTGAAGCAATATTTCTAACTAATGTTTCATTTGGGGATTTATTTCAAATGCCTGCTTGTAAACATGTTAGCACATTATTCAAATTCAACGTACGAAAAATGGGAACCTCCAACCCATTGAAGCT